>OY540817.1:16977099-18227099 GCA_961205875.1 Sialis fuliginosa
ATTTGTGAATTTAATGTTAAATGAAGATTAAACAAATTATAACAATCATGAACATAAAATATATTGTTAAATCTTTAAAGAAAAAAGAAAGCATTTTACACATTTATTAAAATTGTCTCCAAGTAGAATTTAATATTTAAATTAGTGTTTAAATCCAATCCTGCTAATAAAAACTTATAACGGACTCTGTAAACTAACTTCAGTTGTTAATTCTTTGCAGACACGACTATTAACATTTCATCTTTGTTTCAAGTTGTGGTTTTATTTAATCGATATGTGTTCATGTACGTGACATAACGGCGAGCGTTCAGAGTTTTCAATGTTTTCCTCCAGGTCAGAATATTAAGTACTGTGGAATAATTAGTTTTTTAACTTTTCCAAAGAGCTTCGCGTTTCATTTTTCATAATGTTTATTAAATTTTTTTAATATGTAATATTGAATTTGAGTATTTAAATATATGATTTTAATATATTCTGTACATATTTTATTATAAAAAGATAATTTTAAAAAGTTTAAAAGATTGCCAAACTAAGTTTAAATAATATCGACAATATAAAATTTAATATTATCTCTGTAATAATGATATTAAAAAGGTTGCTATTTAAAAATGTTTATGATGTCGTAAAAGAAAGAAAGAATGTAAAAACTATTTTTTCATAGAATTAATATTTTTCGTTCTCGTACTTTATATATATTTATATAAATATTAGGGTTTCTCCACATCTCGCTAACGTGTATTTCGAAATCAATCTGCTCACTGCTCAACTCTTTGATGGGATAGTGTTATAATATGTAGCTTAGACTAATTCTAGGATCTTAGGCTTTCTTACAGACAAAATCCTAGTAAAATTGATTTGCTTATTTAACAGATTATTTGGTTCAGTTGAAAGTATTGTATATTGAGTTGACTCAATATTTGTTCCAATTTACTAAATATTTTGACAAATTTATTTGGTCAAATTAACTAAATTTCGGGTTACCGTATACTAAAAGACCAAATTGGATGCTGTAAAAAGCAAATTATATCTACATTAAGTACTTATGACAATGAAATCATTTATCTTGATAAAAATTAATGTTCTGCAGGTCATAAGTCCAGGTAAACAGAATCCAAACATTTTTAATTTTCTTTGTAACATAAAAGTATTCATTGTGGCTTAAATATAAAAGTTAGATATATGGTATCGCGGACTGTATTTTAGGTCTTTTGATTCTACACAATTCTTTACTACATTATTTTGTTCAATATTTAACGGTTTAGGCAACGTATTGCAAAAGAGCGCGCTGGCGGCAAACTTTTTTCCGACTTCTTCCTTATGTTACCTAACGTAACAAAATATATCCTATAACCTGGACAGAGAACAATAATAACGGACACACCTACAGATAGAGAGACGTTGACTTTATTATGTATGAGGGATTAGTATGATTTATGGTGTAGGTACACGAATAAAAAATTAATTAATGGATAATGGAATAGAATATATAATATAATATGTTATAAGATCCCCTATGTAATTTTTTTTGATCCACCACTGAATATAGATAATGTAATATGCCAAAGAACAAAATACCACAATCTATATCAACAAAGACTTCCATGTCAACAGATTCCTTGGTAAAACTAAAGTCAAATAATAAAACATTGACAATAAATTAAAAACTGTCTTAAGTTTGCTTTTTCGAACTCTCACTTGGAGGACAAATATTTAACTTTCGATTTATTGAATTATGCGATATATTAAATATTGGGAGCTTGATTGACTGGTAAAAGTGAACAAAACGATTTCTTGTTTCATCACAATGCAATTTAATACTTTATATATATAAAGGTTATAATGTCAAATTAAATTAATAATAATGCTTTCTAAATCAACGTTTATTTGACGTATGTGACATTTACAAATTTGATTCTTTTTGTTTTAAAAAACGTTTAATTATATGTTATTATGTACTCAATTTTTAGTTTCGCCATTATATTTGACATCGGCATGGTCATTAGAATAATTTAAATTAAATTTATATATAAATAATTATTATATATATAATAAATTTTAATTAAATTTCTTATCTAATAATGAGCATTTGATAATTTAAAAAAAATCATAAAAATTTAAGGAAAATATTAACTTTTAGCTTATCTACACTGTTAAGATATTCAGTGCATTCTTTCTGTTCGTGTCATTGTTTAAAATGTTTTGTGATAACGGAATTTATTGCAAAGGGTTATGTGACCACCATATGTGAAGAAAAACTTAACAATATACCTACATATTAAATTATGATAAATTTTTCTAATATTTTATTTTAAAAATCTTGCTATTGTCTATTCTATCTTCTTAAACTTTTTTTTTCTAACATCGCAAAATTTTGCGCTTTAGTTGATCATAGAATGACGTATTTTTTGTATTTTAAAATTTACAAAAGTGAATTTAAAAATGAACCTTTATTTTTACTATTATTGTGCCCCCTATGACTTTTTCTGACCGCGTCCATGATATAAATATGTGTTCTAGGGACATGAAGTCTAACAAGCTGACCAAAGTTCCTGAGCTATCGAATTGTCGCGATCTACGAGTCCTGTAAGTATTATATAATCGTTGTAAAATTTTATTGTCTGTTATACGAGCTACAATGCATTGCTATTGTCGCCGTTATTGCTGTTTAGTTTTCAGCCATTAGTCGCGGCGACCGTTTTTACCTACATAACATACATGTTCGATATTATTGTATGTATGTTATGAGCTATAGCAGTTCTCAAAATATTTGTTTTATGTACTTATACAGTACAGTAGTTTACTGTTTTATGTATTTTTATAGCAAATTTTATAAATAATAGATCAAAAAATTATTTTATATTACTTTTTATAAATTCAAATATTATTCTTGAGTATAATAACATACTGCAGCAAAAACAAGATAAATAATAATACCAAATCGTAAATATCGTGGATCGAATGAGACCAATTAGAACCCTTTATCTGTGTAGGTCGACTAGGTATATACAAAATCATATGAAATTTAATTTATCTTTTTTATGCTACAGTATTTGAAAGTTGATATTTTTTGATTAGTTGAAATAAAAATTGTTTTATCATTCCCCTAAAATACATAGTTGAAAAATTAGAAGTTGTTTTATAAATAATAATTATTATTGTTGAATTTTCAGTGATCTAGCTCACAATAGAATAACGTCAATAAACGGTGGACTGTTTAGGCATTTAGTGCACATGCACGACCTTCTTCTATCGAATAACTTGATATCCTATTTATCCCAAGATGCTTTTGACGGTCTTACGATGTTACAAGTATTGTAAGTATTTTTTTCTTACTCTAGATGTTTTCAGTAATAATTATCTCGAATTAAATTTTGGCAAGGAAAAAAATATTAATTATACAAAAAATAGAAAGATGGTATAAATATTAATTGTCAAAAATATAATTTTTTAGTTAACTTTTTAAAATCCTTGCAAAGTTGTTTTAAAATTAGCATTTAATGAAATCGTTTCTAAAATACGAAAAGCTATTAAATTTTAAATTGTACATTATCTTTATTTTGTTTCCATTTATACGAACAATGGCTGTTTAAAAGGGTTGATTTATTTCTTGAACAATTTCAGAGAAGTTCTTATCGAGATAAAAAATAATAATACCAAACAGTACGTTCAGATGTGTATATCTACAACAATTAAGATGATTCATTAATGTACTTTTTGTAAAATGAACTCGTTTTTACAAATTGCTTTTTCTTCATTTTCTCATTGTAATAAATAGTCAAGTGTTATTTCTTTTTCAACTTTTATTTGCGTGTTTTTTAGGGATTTGGAAAACAATCAAATACAAGATATCCATCCTGATGCGTTTTCAAAATTTACACAGTTGGAAGATCTGTAAGTATTTTTAATAAATTTTATCTTTATATATTAACTATCGAAAACACTTAATTAATTGGTTTTTAGTTTTTACTATACCTACTATAGTTTAAATGTGTAAAATTACGTTGCTTAAAATACAAATCAAAAAGGCACATTTTCATTTTTAGTGTTCCGTGTCAAAGGGAACATTTACTACTGAACGATTAATCAAAATAATTTAAAATTTTAGTACGGAATACTAAACAATATAGTCAACATTTTAAGATCACTAGATGTTTTTTTTTCGTAAGAAGTTACAGTTTTTTGTACCTCCCAACAGCAATCTGGGCAATAACATTTTCCCAACGCTTCCAACGTTGGGTCTACATCGCCTGCTGCATGTGAAGACATTCAACAACCCCGCCTTGCGAGAATTTCCAGACCCAGAGTACTTCCCTCGGATACAGACTTTGGTTCTATCGTACGCGTACCACTGCTGCCCATTCCTGCCACTCATCTCGCAGGATACGCAGACCAACAAGCCCATGTTCTACGACAAAGTGTTCCCAATTAACGCCGATATGAGTCTGTGGAACTCTAGTCAGATCGACGTTTGGCCGCAGTGGTGTAAGTAATAAGTTTATTTTGATTTAAGTCTTACTAAAGTTCTTATTGCTTGTAGTGAAATAATTGTACTCTAATTGGTTATTTCTAAAGTTCTAAAATCTTACTTACTCACATCAACAAGTATGTTAACTTGTTGTACAACCCCAAGGATTATTTTAGTTTTATTTGTGGTTATTACAGTTTTACATTGTTGCAAGATGAAACTATATCCACTAGAGCAACAAGCTTATTTGCTTATTTGTAGTGTAAATGCATAAACAGGAAACGTAAAGTGCTGTGGCCGTGTGTCTTCACTAACGCGACTATAATTTCAGCTACACAATGTTTACTACTTCAAATGGAAACAAACAACGTATATATTCAGAAATATGTAAACTATTCCTACTGTGCTATAAACGCACTAAATAATTTGACATTTTATGCTTACATTCATTTGGTCCAAAAATATCAAATAAAAATACAAATTGATTTTCAGATAATCTAAGTAAAAAATTCGGTACTAAAATCAATGACATACTGGATTCATTCGGATCAGATTTCTCATATCCAGGAAATTTCCCTGCTTATGTGGAAGAATATTTTGATGAAAACGGGATATCTCCCATCGTAACAGGCAGTGATATTCCTCCAGGCAGGATACAGTGTCTACCAACCCCGGGTATAGTAATAATACATTTGTTATTTTATTGTCAATATATTTAACAAACGCCTATACATTTGTAAATTTTTACAGGACCTTTTTTACCTTGCACCGATCTATTTGATTGGTGGACACTGAGATGCGGAGTTTGGATCGTGTTCCTGTTAGCCATGCTTGGAAACGGGACAGTTGTATTTGTCCTTATTTTCTCAAGAAGTAAAATAGATGTTCCTCGATTCTTAGTCTGCAATCTTGCAGCAGCAGATTTTTTCATGGGTGTTTACTTAGGTAAATTTTAATAACTTTTATTTTCAATCATAAAATTTATCTCCGCTGTAATTTTTCAGGATTTTTAGCCGTCGTAGATGCATCCACTTTAGGCGAATTCCGAATGTACGCAATTCCTTGGCAAATGTCAGCTGGATGTCAACTAGCTGGATTTCTGGGAGTCCTGAGTTCAGAACTGTCAGTTTACACTCTAGCAGTGATAACGTTGGAACGTAACTACGCAATAACACATGCAATGCATCTTAATAAACGCCTGTCTCTTAAACATGCCGGTTACATAATGGCCTGTGGATGGACGTTTGCTCTAATAATGGCCATGTTACCACTATTCGGTATCTCTGACTACAGAAAGTTCGCAATTTGTCTTCCTTTCGAAACAACAACGGGTCCTGCTTCTTTAATGTACGTCGTCTTTTTGATGTTCATCAATGGCGTAGCATTCTTGATCCTTATGGGATGCTATCTCAAGATGTATTGCGCGATTCGAGGATCTCAAGCTTGGAACTCGAATGATTCCCGAATAGCTAAAAGAATGGCGCTGTTGGTATTCACTGATTTCATATGCTGGTCTCCTATTGCGTTCTTTTCCCTAACTGCAGCGTTTGGTCTTCAGCTAATCTCTTTAGAAGGTGCTAAAGTGTTTACAGTATTCATCTTACCCCTCAACTCTTGTTGTAACCCGTTCCTGTACGCGATACTCACTAAACAGTTCAAGAAAGATTGTGTTCTGATATGCAAAGCGATTGAAGAGTCACGAGTGACGCGAGGTATCGGAAGATGTCGTCACAGTTCTAACTTCAGCAACCGCCAAACGCCAGCAAACACGAACAGTCTGGTAGATAGGTCGTCACGCGAACATGTCGGCACACACCATCCGCAAGTATGTACATGTAACACAAAGTTACTTGCTGATAGCAGTTCTGGAGGAAGAGGTGGTGCAGGTGACCGTAGAGGAGGTAATTCAGGTAGAGGTAGCGGCGATAGGAACCTAAGAACAAGAGGTGCAAGGACTTGGTTACTGAACAAAGCCCAAGGGCTGTTATTTTGTGTTCATCGGGAATCAGATGCTAGAAGAAGACATCCGAGAAGTGACCAGTACGCTTACCAGATAGCAGAAATTCAACAAAAGCAACACAAGCGGGCATCAAGTGTATCATCCAGTGAAAACTTCAGCTCCTCTAGATCTGATTCATGGAGGTTGCAGAACCATCATCACCACTGTGGAATTCCGCTGAGGCTACTCGACCCCAAACGGAGAGCGTCATCTTGGCTGGTGACAAGGAAGCCGTCCCAGGATTCTAACCTGTCGAGCTCGAGGAATGATTCTTCGGGGTCAGCGACGACGGCTAGTACTAGCACGTGGAGGATGTCTAGGTCGAGTGCGTCTGGGGACATCAAGCCTTCGGCGGTGCTTCCTCCGCCCGTGGAAGTCAAGGGACCTCGGCCAAAACCCAGATTGACAAGACAGTGTGCGGTGCAGGATGAACCCGAGCCACCGTCGACGCCTAGTCGCTTAACTGTGAGTAAATTATTTAATAGTAAATTTTAAATATTTATGGTAATAGTAACATGCTCATTTTAAAGTTGAATATTTTCTCACTGTACCAAACATTTTCTAAAATTAAATGACTTAGGTCCGTTTTCTGACGACAATTCCGTCAGCTGCCGAGACCAGCATGCAGCTAGAAGACGATCTCGCGTCCTCTGCGAGTCCTTCTCACACAGTAAGCCCCAGCGTGGTGACACACCCTGTGGCCGCGACCCCTTTCTACGCTATACTACACACCAGCCCCACGCAAGGCTGCGCCACAGCCCCTGACACAGGGGGGGCAACAGCAATGGCTGATCATTCGTTAACTAGTCAATCTCCGTCCCCGACTTGAACGGTTCTTGTTTTGTTTTTGAGTTATGTTATAATGCCTCCTCGACATGATATGGCAAACATTTGCATTCCGATGAGAACAAGATGTGTGTTTGAAAAATACTAAATTAATGTACACGAATAGAAATATTTGTAATGTATGCCTACACTTGCCGTTTCGTGTAGACGAGGCTTTGTTATGTAAAAAGGGCTGTGAATTTAGATCCGTTGATGGTTTTTATTTGTTTTATCTGGAGAGATATTGTGATAGATTAGCCCAGTCATTCTAGATGTCAATATATGACAACCTAAGAAAAACTGCTACATTACGACCTTTTTTTAGATGCCGTATAGTTTCTCTCCGCGAATCTCTTTATACAAAAAATTCTGCAGTATATGAAAAATGAATTATGAAGATACTATATATTTTTTTATTTTCGTAGTTTCCATGTATCGAAATATTGTTAGTTAATACTCGGTTCTATGCCACATTTGAGAGTATCAAATGTCAGATACATTTTTTTTATTCCCTATACTACAGAATTTTTTTCACATGTGGGTTCGCTAAAGAGACCAAAACACGGAACAACGAGCTTTGATTGGTTGATTCATGAAATTTCTGGTGGAATGTACCAGAAATTAAAAGAATGTAATTTTTTAAGCGTGTAAGGAAGTGAGAAAGAAGTAACTAGAAAGAGATAGAAACTAGTGACCAAGCTTACTTCTTTGTCTCTTAAAAAATTGATTCTTTAAATTTCTGGTACATTCCACCAGAAATTCCATGAATCAACCAATCAAAGCTCGTTGTTGACTATTTTTCTTTCAAAATTACCGGTAAGTGTCAATTATATATTGAAAATAATGAAATTGGGGAAAATGCATAATTTTTTTATAAATTTTACTTTGCACATCTACCTAAAATTTTCCCATAGAAGATACCAACTTATTTTTTGTTTTTGCATAGTATATAAACTTAAATAAAATTTAAAACACGTTAATAATATAATTTTATATAAAAAATACCAAAATGAAAATATAAATTACAAAACAATATTATTTGCATAATTAATTAATTATAAAAATGCCATTAGTCAATTTTAGAATAAATATACAATGTTAATATACGTATATAAAATAAATCGATTTTTTTTAAATTGATTTGTCGTTTAACGCTAACTTTTACACTGCCATTGTAGAGCTATGATTGATAGGAAAATGTTCATTGTAAAGAGTATTACATATTTTTGTTTTTCAGTTGTACAAAAAAATGATAAAATTATTTTAATTCATTTGTAACAAAATTGCCAAATGAAACAATACATAACATTAGCTAGACTAAATATGTATATTTTGTGTTTTCATCTATGATTTAAATATAGTATTTACTAATTATATATATATTGTCAATAAGAAATTATGTGATATTTTGTTATAATTGAACGAAACATAATAAAATGGTCAAAAATTACAGTCCCATGAAATAACGCATGACAATATTTTTATTTATTAATTAAGAATGTTATACCTATGAGTTTTATTAGTAATACGCCCATGTAAATATTGTATATATTCATAGAATTTATTATATATATTTAAATAATTATTATAACCTTTTTCTACATAAATAATTAATTTACGCTCATATTTAAACAGTAATTTTCCAAATACTCAAAAATAATATTTTTATATATTAATACGAAACACAGGTAGTTAAAAATATTTGTTGTTTCTTCAAATTTAAAATATATTTCCTATATTATCTATATACTTATACGAATACAGTCACATTAAATAAAGCTAGGTAGTTATTGTCTTTTCTATAGAAGCACTTTCAGATATTTTTTATAATGACTTTCACAGTTTAAATGATATCTTTATAGAAAATATATCAAACAACCCCTTATGGTTTAATTCACAAAAGAAGAAGAAATTATTTATTGTTGTCAATATCCTGTTTTCTTATCACTTAAATAAATTTCGTAAATATCGTAAATTTTTAAATAATATAATAAAAATAAATATCAAACTACAAATGAAAATTTTTTATTATTTTATAAATATATAAATAATATAATATATAAATGGAAAACTAATTTATTGTAATCATTTACCGCTTAAAGCGCTGGCACATAACAAAAAAATGACCGTTACTGTATCATTTGCATAAAATCCAAATGAACAGATTTCCAGCGCTTGACGGACACCGTTTTTTATTAAATTCCTGTCTGATTGAATTCAATAATACAGATCTTCAAAGTCACGATTAATGCCCGACGTGCCATTTCGACGGAGCTAAAATGCCACTCTTATTAAATCACATATAACAGATTTTCAAGGTCAATACGGTGACGGTCTCCGTTTTTGTTACGTGCCAGCGCTTAAAATTCGACAATTTATATATATATATATATTAAGTCGATGATTTGTGAAATAATATAAAAAATGAAGAAGTCTTTCTACAAAACTAAATACATACATTCTAATGGTCAACCAATCTAATATAGTCCATAACTACTTAGCTTACAATTTGTTTTGTAAATACCATTTTATGTCTTTAACTGTTTTTTAAGCTTGGCGTATTTTATAAATGTAAAAAAGTAAACTATTTCTGCCATTTAAAAAAAATTCTACGTAAAAATGTTGTACATAAAATATAGATTTATAAATATTACTCACTGTTTCGAAATAATTTCTCTACAACTTTTATCTAAAACATTTTTTTCTACTACGAACCGTTTCAAAAATAATTTTAAAAATTGACAAGATCTGTTTTTGGTTAGAGGGAGTGACACCCGGGTCAGAAATCGAGAGTTTCACCCACCCACACCCCCCCTCCACAAAGTTAAGAGGTTTTATTTTTTACATATTAAACGAGTGTCACTCCTGCAATTTTTTAACGACATAAAAAAATATCTATGTTTTTAATAAATAAATTGGATGGTTATCACACTTTCAATGACCAAAAAAAATTTTTACACATTTTACTCTCTGAAAGCTTAAAATAACCAAAATATAATGTTAATAGGCTTTATTTTTTAACATATTACACGGGTGTCACTTGCCCCTGTCCCCCTTAGCGGCACCACTGCCGTTGAAATCTCGAGTTGGAATATTTTTATGATAATTTGAATATGGAATTAAATACAAATGCTGAACATGTCAATTATTTCGAAACAGGGAAGTAATAAAAATTACATTTTACTGCCTGAAAAATACTCACTAGTTTTATAAAAACGACCCATTTTACACGTTAATTATAAATGCCATATGGAAGTCGTTCAAAAGCTAAAACAACTAAGTAACTTTTTTTTCAAAAAGGTAAAAAAATCTACATTTCCTAAAATTATATATTTCTATTTATTATTAAAAATACAGTGGTCGAAAATCATTTTGATACGTTTTTTTTTAAATATCCAACAAAAAATGAAAATATTAAATATTAAATAAATCGAAAAAAAAGTATACTTAGTTACTTTAGCAATGGAGGGACTAATTACATTAATATTTATAATAAAAAGAAATACTATGACAAATTTAAGTACAAATATTATTATTTATTTTTTTTATATTTATACGATTTTAGAAATTATTCTATCAATACATGTTAAAAAATAATATTTTTACTTTCAATTTTAAAAATTATAGAGAACACCCGTAATATAATATACCCTTCCCTCCCAATGTGGAAAAATATCCCCCTCCTCTCCCCCTTAAATTAAGACACAAAAAATTGAGGAAAATTAATTCAACATTGAGCAATTTTACCAAGAAAAATACTCTACTAAATAAGAATGACATTTAGAAAAAAAAGGTAGAAGAGCTTGTCGAGGATAAAAAGTGACAAGAGAACTAAAAAAAATTATCGATTGCAAAATTTACTTAATTAAGGTGGGCCTCGTCTTTTTAACAATTTAAAAAGTTTCGTTTAATCACTGAACTTTTTTATATTTTTATTGAAATCAACAAATTCCATTTTGAAAATTAATAATACGTCCATAAATTGTATAATTTTTAATAAGGGATTTATACCTACTCATTATTGTAAATAAAATGTAAAATAATAATTAAATAAATGTTATATTTGAAAAAAATGACAATAAAATTATATATTTTTATTGTTAATAATATTTCTGTATCATATTTAATACTTTAATAATATTTTTACATCACTAATCAAAAAGTCAATCATAAAAATGTTTTAAATGCCTAGATAATATATGCCATATATATTTAATATTTATTAAAATACATATACCAGCAGTTCCGAAACATTGTAAGCCTGCAGACCCCTAAATAATGAAATATATATAATGTATATACTATATATGTACTGTGAAAATAATATTTGTTAAAAAATGTATTCGCAAAACAGGCTTTTAGGGGTCCACGGCCCAGCTTAGGAATCACTGGAATGTACTACATTATAACTTCATTTTCACTGTATCTATTTTACCTTTTTGTTGGCCATTCATTCATATTATTTTAATTTTTATATATGTAGATATACTTTATTTAAATTAAGGCTGCCTAACTTATTAATAAAAATTGCGTCCTCTCCCGTTACATTAATATTAAAAATATATTTTACTGACTAGAATTTTTGGCTAAAGACAAAAAACATATTTCTTTCTTCTTTTAAAAATTAAAATAATTTACATCTCAATAGTTAATTATTATCTAAAACAAAAAATGTATACAGCCTTAAATTTAAATAAAAATAATATTACTTTTTCACCGAATAGTCGTCATTAAAAATATTATGTATTATAACAATAATATAAATAAATTCTGACTATAATTGTCTAACTGTTACGTATAAGATTAAGTAATATACTTGGTGGATAAAAACATATTGTATTTGGCGATAGAGTACATTGGAACTAAAAATCAAATGGGCATTCAAATAATGTTTTGGTAGTTTTACAGCCCTTTAAATAGTGAACATTTAAAACAGTGGTTTCCGAAAACTAGGTAGGCTAATTACAATGTTTTTAAATCTATTGTTGCCATTTTGTCAAAATACACTGTGTTGCTGTTTTGAAATGTGTGTGATTTATAATTCCAGAGTACTATGTCGATCATAACAAATCGTTTTTATATCCATCCTGTAGACATAAATAAAATGTTTATTTTTACTAGGTCCTGCGTACTAAAACGTATGTAAAATGCCACAAATGACTGATATTTTAGTATGTATAAAGTATATTAATTTAATATAATATATTTATATAAGTACCTACATTATTGATAATAACTGCTCATAGTAGCTAATGAAAAATATACATATATGTTTATTGTAAGTGATACGTCCATCTTTTCTATAAATATGTATATTATTGTGTATGTATTACAGTGGATTTCTAACTTAACTAATTATGAACCAATTTAAACATTGATATAATAAAATAATTTATTTTCACAATAAATGTTTTAACATAAAAGAAATGGACGTATCAATTTATTATATATAGTAAAACGCATATATATTTTAAATTTTTGATTCAATTCCCATGGCAAAATAATATTCAAGTTATAAAACAAGGTATATATAGATATTATTTGCAATTTTTAATATCTTTTGGTATTAATGAATAGACTTGATACAAAATTTCAAACTGGTAGTGATGAAATATTTGCATGTATCTGAAATAACTTTGATTTTCCTATGCACCGTAGTTATAGGGTGTTAAAAAATACCGGTAAAATTAGGTTTTTGATGTTGGGTATTATAGAGAATTTTCTCTCGAGTAAAAGCTAACCTAACGCTATCTGGGAGGTGTCAAATCGTTATAAATTTGTTCGAAATTTTGGAACAGTGGTAATGAATATTTATATATGCATAGACTGCATTTTATTATATAGCGTTAGCTTAGCTAATTGGAAAAATTATTTAACTAATTATTTGCTATCATTTCAATTTCATAAATACATATTATGTAAGCCATTTTAGGTACATTTTCTTCTATGTATTTATATGTATATTTGCAAAGGTATGTAAAGTACTATGGGCTTCAGAAGTCGTCTGCCACCCTAAAGGTCATAATCGCTTACAACAGATTAAAAAATATTAAAACAAAAATCGACGATTATCTTTTTCTAGGGCAGGGCTTATATAGTTACATCATTTTAAATAAAAACACAAATATTCGTCCATCAAGTTTAACATATTTAAATACTGAAATTCGGAATATCAAATATTTATTGCCTCAAAATTTACATATTATACAATTTTTAAGTAGTAAAAAAAAGTAACCATGTACTTTAAATACCTTGTATATTTGCCATATAAATTAAGAAGAATTATGCATTGTATAATACTTTAGTAACAATTAAATTACTAAACAAGAAGTGTATTGATAACTCTCGTGCGTTTTACTATATTGTATTGTTTTAGTATTTATATTTGTAATTTATTTTGAGAACGTTCCATGTTTGTAATTATAAATGCGTATTTAAATAAATATATCCTTTTTGTTTAAATATTCTTTTAAAATTCTGAAAATTGCCTGAGTTACAGTCAATTTAGTTATTTTTCTCGAAACGACTATTTTCAACCTTGTCCCAACGATTCCAACCGATTTAATTTTTTTTTCTTAATTGCAGTGGCTAAGTCTGTGCGTTGTCGATTTTTGAAATTTTGATAATTACTATTTTTTAAGACTACTTGAATAAAAAAAGGTCTTAAAAATGAAAAAAAAATTCAAATCGTCGCCATTTTGTGAAAAAATTAAGTAAAAAACAGCTACATACAACCATACCTTCATATAGATATTGATAAAATATTTTTTTCCGATAACCCATCCCGAAAAATGTTTTGGTCGTCACATCGAGGCGTTTAACTTTGTAAGTTTTCAATTTTTTTCAATAAAAATTGGTATTGAATAAGTTCTATGTATACTTAATAAAATGTCTTCTACCTAATCCTAAAATAATTAGTAATACCTATGAAAAAAAATCCCAAACATTGACAATTTTTTAACCCATCATATTGGCTTTCCCTCTTATATCTTGTGTGTCTAACTCGCCGCAATTTTTATATTTATCTATAGAGACCCTCGTTTAGTGTAGCCTACAATCTTGCATTACCTTAATCTGGTGCTATAAAATCTGAAAATATATCAACAAAAAATAAAACAATATTTTACGTTTTCAATATATTTATAAATTAGTAGACAAATTTACATCTATGCACATACATTTATAAAAAAGTAACAACATGAAAATGTTGATTGATTTATATTATTACAATAATAATAAATACAAATACTGTTTTTTCTGAGAACCTGGACGTATTCAAACATTTACAAGATATTCGAAAATTAGGTCGCTAAACAAAATTATATTTCTTTTATGAAATTTAAAATAATTGGAAAACCATCAAAAAGTAGGAAAAATCGTTTTTTTTTACAAAAAAAAAATAATAACAAATATATATAACTGCAATAGAACATCGATAGAAAGGACTAACACGGTTGAATTAGTATATCCTTTGAACTTTGTAAATAAAATTAAATCGACATTTTATTGACAAAATTATCAAAAAATATACTTATATCATATATACTTCGTTATATTAAAATTTAAGTATAAGTTTAAGGGCGTTTTTCACATTAAACAATATTTTGGCCCCCCTATTTTTCATTTTACAATTATTTTTAACAAAATTCATGACACATTTGTGTTAAATTACCTTTTAATTTTTCCTGATACTCATCGATTACCAATACCAAATATTTGAAAAGTAGTTTTGACTAGAATTCAATTATGTTATCATTACACAAAAATACATTTGAAGCTATCACATGAGTTTATATAACATGGTGTCATAGGTAAAAATACTCCACATGAAGCAGGCGTGGACTAAGGAAAACTTACGTTTTCACACAGATAATATTAAACTCACAAGTGGCACTCCAACGGATTGCCAGAAGAATGGTTTAAAAAATGAAAAACCATATAATTAATGAATGATCTACAATAAATTAAAATTTTATTTTTTATACCAAATATTATATAATTCTTTTTTTATTGCAACTTTCTAGTAATAAACAATATCAAAAATTATATTATTAGAGCAGTAATTTACTTTATTATAAAATAAAGCCCTAGTTGTCTTTAAATATTATTTTATTCAATTTATATTCATAAATCTAAAAGTTTACATACTGTCAAAATTAAATATACACAGTACCGTAGCTAGGGGTTGGCAAATCCGACCCCCGCCGGGGGCGCCAGGCTTAGGGGACAGCAAAATGAGTGAAAATAGCATTACCAGGATTAAAAAGTGACAAAAAGGTCTTCAGAAATCGAATATAACTTTGAAAGTGTTTGAAAAATGGAAGAACTATAAAAAGCTCTTCAATTACAACAGTGGATGTTATTTTCAAAATTTTCCCGGTAAACACCAACCTCTCACTACGGCACTGTATATACTCTTTTAACACATGTACCCATTTTGAAAATTTTGTTGAAAAATTATAAAATTACAAAAAAAATATAAGAAATTCATCTGAGTCCGAGCCTGTTCTAAGCAGCTGCTGCGATAGGAAAATATTTTTAGTTTCATTTTTAGATTGCTCATTAAAATATCGACTATTTTTAGTTTTTATGTTTATCAATATTTTACTTTGATATCATTTCGATGCTTCCAATATACATATTATAGTTGTTATTGAACGAGTACATAATTTGTAAATAACTTTCTTATATGAGACGGTCAGTTGCCAATACGACTGTATTTCTACAATAATTAACTCAATATAAATTATATTTATAAGAAATTTTGATAAGTGGACTTAGCCATTATGACTTCTGAATTATTATCAAATGTTAAAAGAAAAAACAAATTTAACTGCCCCCCTCAACTCTGTATTAGAAAATACTTTACTTAAATATATAAATATTCCTTAATACGGTACTGTTACAACTAAAATTTATATAGTCAGACGTTTTTAACTGAATTTTCAAAATTATTATTTAATTGTTTATTAAAGAGATTAGAACGTGCCCAAATAACAAGGTCGAAATAATAATTTCATAAATTTCATTCTAAAAATAATTTTTACTATCAAAAATATATTTGTTTTTAGATTTAAAATTAGCTTTTTTGATTCAACGTGAAAGCATTATTACCTAAATATACGACTATATATACATACATATAACTACACATGAAAAATAAAGTATTTTTTTCATTTGCACATCGTTAAAACAAATTCTAAAAATAAACGCATTCGATTTTAACAACACAACAACTTATTATTGGTTTAGATTAAATTGTACAAACATTTTGACGGGACAAGAATTATTGAATTGTTTCGCATTCGTAATATCATTTAAAAAACATTATTTCAATTTTTAATTGTCATTCGAAAGACATACCTTTAGATCTGAAGTGATCAGATCTGGAATAGATCTACAATTAGAGACAAAATCATATTTTTTTCACTGGTTTTTGATATGTGGAGACCTTGAAAGATCTACAACGACCTACAAAGATCTACAAATATTTCTAAATATCGTTGTAGATCGTGATAGAGATTCAAACTCAATTAATTAATTTTCAACGTTACAATGATCTTCAGAGATCTTTGTAGATCTTTGCAGGTCAACACAGATCAAAAACCAGTGAGCAAATATGATCTTGTCTCATTTTCTTCATAACATATTTTACATATTCCCATTTTTTTCTGTTTTCCTCAATATAATAAATATGAACAGGGGACAAAAAATGTTTACGCTTTTTTTAATTTATCAAATTTATACATATTTGAATTCTTACAATTATCATCTTTAATTTGATACCTCACTCGATGGGATTAAACAAAAAATGGGTAATCATTTGCCCCTCTCAAAATGAGCAAAAACATAAAATTTCATATTTATAATGATTGATTTCGATACAGAATACTAAAAACTACTATTCAACAAAATTAATAAAATATTTAATTTTCCATAAACCCATCAAAACGTCATTAACATTAATTACGGTCAGAGTGAGCCAAGATATTAAAAACCGAAAAATATAAACAAACAACAGCGATTTCTACAACTCAGCCAATAAAACAATGCGTCCTTCTTTAATTGAATTTTTTTTTCCACGCTCGGACTTTTGTTAAATATCGCTGTAAACAAACGCCCACTAATAACCAGAGTATTTCTATATCCACTTCTATGCGCACAAACTAGATCAATGTAAACAATCTACAGATTTCCGGAGACTACTTGATTTCATTAATTAATGTCGGTTTTAAGTACATTATATTTTTATTAATAATGAAAATCACACATCGACTAACGGATTATACAAAAAAATAAAACGGCCAAGTGCGTGTTGGGTACGCACATGATAGGGTTCCGTAGTCATTCTCACTACGAGTTATTCCAAAATGTTTCATAAACTATTTTTGCTATAATGTTCGTTATTATTTTTAAAAACTACATTCTTAAATTTTTTTTCTGATAACCACATTGAAAAGCAAAAAAAAAAAATTTTTGACAGTGTTCGTTATAATTTTCAGTGAAAGTACTATTTAAAAGCTACATTCTGGTTTTTTCAGATTTTTTATAGTATAGATAACGACATTGAAAAACAAATATATCGTGACTCAATGAATAAGTGAAAAAAAAAATTGAATATACTTTTCAGTCTATTGGAACGGAGTCCAAAAAAAATTTTTTTTAATCTCATCATTTCTGTTTTTGAGTTATCAATCTTCGTCGGTGTACCAAATTTCATCTTAATCGGTATAAAATTTATGTAAACAGACGGACGGACAACGAAACTATAACGGTTCCTAGTTTTCTACAGAACTCTAAAAAACGATCGCCTGCGACAATGTGTTTTTTTTCATATATTATATTGTATATAGTATGTATATGGTACATATACTTTACACAACAGAAATCAATTTTTTAAAGCAGAGCACTTTTGTATTCTTTTGTGTTGTCATTCATACTAAATTAATGTTTCCAAGAACGTTGTTTAAATTATCAGAAAACTTAAGGAAGTACAATATCAAAATCGAAGTAGTTACATTAATATCAAAATACTCGACTCAATATCAGATTTGCTAAAAAAAAACATAAAAATATCAGCAACTAATTAAATATCGGAAAATAACAAAGCTTAACATTTAAAATTGATAAAAAATTTTTTAAAGAACATCATATATCACTACCAAATTTTACAATAACAAAAAAATAATAATTTTTAATAAAAACAGCAAAGGGTTTACATTCCCTCAAAAATAAAATATTACTAACATACTTAAAATTGTATATAACATTAATTGGTCGTCGGAAATTTTTCAATTTCAGAATATTCATAAAAATTCTTATATAAAAACCAATTCTATGTATAAACTTTCATTCTTTTAGACCCAGCATTATAAAGACCAAATTATTAAATACGATGAACATTTAAGAAAAATTGATTGGCTAATTATTTGTCAAAATTTAGATATCTTCAATTTTTTATATCACTTCATATTTCAGAGATATGTCGTCATCGATCTATTTTTTACATAGCACTCTTCATCCATATAAAAATATCACACTGTCGTACCATAAAACTTTCAAGAAAAATTATGTTAATATTTGGATTTAAATATTGTAATTTACTTGCTTGAAAAGTACTGCATTAAATATATAACTAGCAATGATTTAATTCCACCAATGTTAAAATCCAATCATGAACGAAAATAAAAAGTAGGAATGGTATAATAAAAAATACAGTGTGCTATTTAAGAAAAAACAGGTCAATGCCGTTATATTTCTGAAGTATGACTGCACAAAAAATGATACTAACTAAATTGTGAGAAATATTTAACCAACAATTTTTTACCATAGTTGTTCCTCAACTGTTAAATAAAAATTATTTATTGAACTGGGCCAAATAATATAACACACTAGCGCTTTTTACCTGGTGTTACCCGGGTTAATATCCACAAAATCATAGTAACCTAAAATATTCAACATGCCCACAACACACGAATTTTTTTCCGACAAAGAAAATAGAATTCTGTATTCCATAGCTAGGTTTTATGTTTTTATATACCTAAATGACAGTTGTATGCTGTGACATCATGGAAACAAAACACGACTTGATAAAGGTTTTATTATCTAACTATTGGTGAAAACCGCATTGAAATCGGTTCAGTAATTATCGAGTCTATAAGCATCATATAAACGAACATTAATTTTTATATATAGAGATATAAAATGATTGTATATTTTCACAGGTTCTCATGAAAAACAAATTAACAATAATTAAATAATCATACAATAATTAATAGAGTACCTAAATTATGCTATTTTTCTGGCAACGTGTTGTGGTTGGTCGCGTATCTGCTAGGACACGTTCTAAGGCTATCGAATAACTGTTTTGTATCACTTTTAAGTGTTTCCTTCACTTCACAACTGTCCACTTGATCCTCTTCAGTGCACGAAGAGTTCTTGTCAATTTTCTCGAACCGAAGATCACGCAGTTTTATAAACTCTTCGAATTTGGCGTTGATGTCAATCTCTGATTTAGATTCGACCGATGTTCTTTGATCTGATGATTCGTCGATATTGTCTTCGTCTACTTCCTAAAATGCAATTTGAAATGAATATAACTAGTATTGTATTATTTGTACGAACATAAAAACAATTAATTTAATAATAAAATTAAAAACGTTAGGTCGTAGAGAATATATTCTAATATCCTGTTATTTTTCTAACAATTCATTAATTAATATTTACAAGCGCAATCGAGGACATACAAAATTTTTTTTTGTTATAATATTAAATTTATCACCCATTAAAACTGATTAAATTGATTTTTACTTGTATCTCGTAGATCTAATCGAAATCTATAATTCGAAACCAAAACCTGCGTGGTAGCTGCAGTGAGTGCCAACATACACTGATTATCAATTTACGCTAGTGCGCAAAACTGATCTCTGCACGTTACATCAAATTTCTGAAATGCCCACCCAGAATCTGGCCTGAAACTCTAGACGTTATTCACGTCAAAACTAGTTTTAGGCATAATTTTTGAATGACTGTAGCTCCATACGTTCATGTGAAATATTTTGCCTAAAATAACTGTTCAAATCACCCTATATAAATTAGTAATTTTTATAAATCATCAAAAAATTTAAAAATACTAATTTTATAATTTCCCTATTCGAGGGGTCTGCAATGTTCCGCCACTGCTTAATCGTAAACATATAACATATTAATTATAATATGTTGGACACATAATATTTTTTGGCTAACGCTTCACACCTGTTTTTATCCAGATGTCAATGTATTAATTTTTTCAATGATGTATTCGAAACACCCACTGCCCCCTTCCACAAGTCGTAGCTACGTCACTGCATAATGTTTGTTTTATTTATATTTAGGTGTGTGTTAAATATATAGGACACTGCACTGATGAAATCATTTAAATTACAAAACGTCTATATACTAATGTTAATGTCTTCCAGATATTTAAAATAAAAGGATTTCCTATACTTTGTACATAAACATTGATGTAAGTAATAAAATTTGGCAATTCTGTTTTCTACGAACTTTGCAGATGCAGTATAGACTAAGATTTTTAGTATCTTAAGTTCTATGAAATTGATGACCTACAAAATTCGTTAGAATCCACAGATTGTTCTACTTGTATTTAATATTAAACTATATAAATATACGGTGACTTACTTTTATTTCTGAGAAAGTAACTGGCTGAGTTCTGTATCTGGAGCTTCCGCTTTTCGGTCTCTTCTTGGGTATCGTCCTCCGGTAAAGTCTCGACAACGGCTCGGGGTAAACCGTGTCCATTTCTGTACACCAGAAAGTATTAATTATTAGACATTATCGCAAAAGCAATTATTCTTAGCTAGATGAAGATATATAATTTATACACCTACAGTATGTAGTGTATGTATATAGTATATAAAGGTATGAAATATTGTATTCCGCGGCTGAAGTAGATGCTGGTGAAAAATTCGGGGTAGCTACGCGTTCTACGTTGTCTTCTTGACGACGTTTTGGTCGAATCCATCGGCCATCTTCAGGTCTAATCAGTCACTAATCAAACGAAGTTCAAAGAACTAAGTTCAGACCAGACCTGAAGATGGCCGATTGGATTCGACCGAAACGTCGTCAAGAAGACAATGGAATTTTTCACCAGGTAGTACCTACATACGATTATTGAAATATTGTGAAAGTATGATATTTATTTTCATTACAGTAATTAAAAATGTAGGTGTTTTTGAACTCTCGAAAAGACAAATTTAATTATTGTAAGATAAAATAACTAACTAAACAAACTTCTATAAATTAAATTCGATAAAAATAATAAATATTAATTTAAAAAAAACAGCGACCGTTTCTTTAGTAACCATTGCTGGTCGGTTCAGAGAAATTTCACTGTATTTTTGTGATTCGTCTAATAAATAAATGACATTTGAAACTAATAATTAAAAAAAAGTCTTTGAAGACCTACATAGGTTTATTTATTATTTGAAAAAATAAATTACCTATATATTTTTGCAAACAAACTGTTATCTGCTGTATCTTTGACGATATTATCTATATATATAACAACAAGCCATAGGTTATGAGTTCAAAGCCCGCCAAACCAATAACTGTATATATATACTTTTTTCTAAACACGTTTTTTAAATACATATGTCGTACTGATGGCTTCAGATAATTTACAAGTCAATGCATACAAAATAACAAAGCTAAAATTTGCTTTTTTCGTACCCATATATATTTAAAAACGGTAACTTATGGAAGAGGTCCATTTGCGATAAATTATAACAAAAAAAAATTATTTTTCCAAAAAATTAAAGAGGAATATCTGTATATCTAAATTTCAATAAAACCACTACCCCCTCCCTCACCTAAGTTTTATTTTCAAAAACTACACATAAAATTACCTATTACACATTTTTCTATGAAAATGAAGACACTGTTTAAAATAATATAAATACCACCACTGTTTCAGAAGAGAGAGAGGAACGCATTCATGTACGCACACACCTACACACACACATGCGTTACTAATAAATCTTTTCTATTAATCGAGTGAATAAAAATAGCCCCGTATTGCTAGAAATAAACAAAAGAGCTTTTATTACTTCTTAAAAATTTCATCCTACACATAAACAATTTATAGTAAATAAAATATTATATTTATAAACATAAAAGTACGGATATAAAGCTTGTTTATAATTTTTTTTTAATTTAAGGGGTTACATCTAATCTATTAATTAATTTTTGACAATTTTTTTATTGGCTTAAATAATTTATAAAAATGATATTCAGCAAAAAAAAAATTTTTAATTTTTAGAGCTCACTTTCCAAAATGTCTCTGAACGAACGAAACAAAAGTGGTGAAAAATGAGTGACAATAAGTATATGGTAATGTAAAGGGGCACCGTAATTCGGTCTCAAGCCAAAACAGAGGCAAAATAAGCAACCGAAAACCGCCAAACCGACAAAGTCGGAACTAACATCAACGTTTGCATGAAGTAAAACAGTTTTCAATACTTAACTTCATTTTTATCTTAACCACATTTTTTAAAACTGTAAAAAGCGATTTTCCATCCGATCGACTGAAATTTTAATGTAACTTCTTAGATAGATTTTGCATCGAAGTACATAAGATTTTTGCGATTAGTTACCAATTACGGTTTTTATAAACAATTTAAGGTCGTTTTTTTCGTCAAAAACGCAATTTTTTTTATAAAAGTGACACAAAATTTGCAAAAATCGATTCTTTCTTACAAAAATAAAAATTTTGATTTTTTAAATAAGGCTTCTACGGTGTTTTTGAAATGACACACGATTTCCGCATTATTGCAAAATTACAATAAACATCTGCAGAAATAATAATGTCCACTGTCATATGAGATAAAACGTTGTCCAAATTAACAATTAGAACATCTTGGGTTATATTGTGAAGCCAAGAATATACATTATATATAATTTAAATACTAGATACAACAAAATATACATTGTTATCTTATTTACCGCCCCTATCTCCCCCCCCCCACCCCTACCTAATTTATTATTTTAGATAATATAGAAACTAATATGCAAATATAATATTATTGAGAAGTACTAGTTTTGTTAATTTGTTTTAAAAATTACGATAAAAAAAGTCCTTGAATGAAGTATGCAATTATTGATAGTAAATTAATCTATTTATAATTATCTGTAATAGCTCATCAAAAAAATTGTAACTACTTGATTTTTTTCAATACTTTAAATACATAAAACTACATCAATTCAATCCAAATTGTAAATACTATTGGCCTATCAAAAGCAAAATCGACATATAAAAATTGACAAATTGAAAAAAATTTAATGGTCGATATTTTACACAAAAAAAAGTTCGAGGGATCTCTCATAATATTTATAAAATACAACCTTGGATGTTGCTCAGGAGGGAGGGGCAATTTTTTTTTAGAAACTGATTTTTCGGCGCGTAAAGGAAGGGGGTGGGGGCTAGAACAGATGGGTAGTTAACCTTTTCAGGTGTTGAAAAGAAATAAAAGTTGTATACTGCCCTTATAAATGGGCATTATTGTAAACAAACTGCGTAATTTTTCGATTTTTTCTTAAATATTCAATTGTTTCTGTGCTTCGCGATTGCAACTTTAGTATCTACGTGAAATTCAGCGATTTTTGTCAACGCGATAGCTATTACTCTAAAACAATTTTTCGGTGTGTTACCTAGACATATCGAGAAATTGTAAAAAGGTAATGAAAAATATTTATCATTTCCATTGTTAATTTTACAGGTGAACGAAAAGTAACAACAAAAAATATTCACTTTTTAAATTCTTTTTGAATTTTTTTTAGTCATAAATTTTGTCCGTAACTTATAGAAGACAAAATCATTTACAATATTTTATCTAGCTATTGATTTTAATGGATTTCATTCATTATAATTTTTTTCTATTTAAGGTAAAAAATTCGATCTATAAGATAAACTAAATAAAAATAACAAATGTACATCGATTTCATCTAGAAATATACTAATTTACTTGTCACTTTTTGAGCACAAACTAGGGGGGGGAGCAAGCACCCCACCACTGGGTACGCCCATGAATACAACCTATATTATTTAAAAATATATATTTATTACAAATAAATCATTTTCAAAAGAAATATTTGGACTGCTGAGAAAATTATCAAAAAAAATGAAATGATAAAAAAAACTATGTAAATAAATAATTAAGCTTTTGATCTTAAATAGAAAAATATACGTCACCATACCTTCTGCTAGTGGAAATTTAAAAGCGCACAATTTCACAAATATAAAACAAAAATGAAATCAGAATTATTAATCACTTAAGTAAATTTAGACGAGCTTTAGAAGAATGTTACCGTTCTTATTATACATATAGTATAAAAACGGCAAAATAATACACATGCCTGTGCTTTAAGCAGGTGATAATTACTGATTAAACTAAAATATATTTTTTGAATGTCATTCGAATCGATAAACGAAGATTATTATTTTTTTATAATTAAGTATTTGTCAATATTTATTTATTCTAATAACTAAATTATATTTATTTATGTATACATTTATTACATGCAATAAATTGATTATTTTTTTATTAGGCCGACATGAAAGGGTAAAGAGAATTATTTTCGTATTAAGATTTATCTATAAAGTACTAGCACCAGTTATGGCCGCTATAAGAGAGAGGTTTACTGTTTTTGTGATTGACGGGCTTCTTTTTTGTAATTCTCATGTTACTAATAAAACAAGTAACTTTTTATTTAATCAATTTAATTACCAAAGTCCGCAAATATAGTTTGTTTTTTAAATTATAGTCTTTTATTTTGTTTATGTTTTTTCTCCAATAATGAGCACGCAGTGATGGACACTTGCTAATGATTACAAAATGACAAAAGCAGTTGCTATGATAATATAATAATTAATTAATTATAAGTACTAATAATTAGTTTAAATGTCCACCATTTTGATACCTATTGGCCGATTGTCGTCAAATCACGCTGTAAGACAGTTAAATATATATAGATTAATATTCATAATCAACAAATATTTCTAATTCAGTACATTTAATTAAAGAATAGCCATTACTGGGGTCATATCCAAAGTATCTTATTTGTCAATATGAAATTAATCTTTGGAGGGTCGAGAAATTATTTTACTTTAGTTTAAATGACAATACAAGGTATCTTTTATTTAAAAAAAAAAACTAAATCAAGAGAAGAAAGAAATATTCAAACATTTTGCAAAATTAAAAATATTTTAAAAAGGTTAAACCCCCCACCCCCTTTAACTAGATCTTAATGATATGGTATCTATTAAATTTAATATATCTCATTATTTTAATCATATGCAATTTTATAAAATTTATTATATTTGGATTCAAGACACCAGTTTTCTTACTTTCTTTGAATTAACAGATCTTTCATAAAGGTCATTGAACCATAGTTATAAAAATAGATATAAAGATATTGCCGATTTTTTTAATTATGTTTTCGTATATGGGTACTTTTCGCAAAATATTTCGAGTTTTTATATTTATTATAATAAATATTTAATTTATATTCATAATTATAAGTAGTCGTAATAAAATGTTAATATATGTGAATGATATTCATATTTGGTAGTTATCCGATTGAACTCATTGTAATGCAAGAGGATAAATCTTTTTGTTTTGTTTTTTTATCAGCATTTATAGAATCTAGATAACCTTGAATATAGCAAAAATCGTGACTACTTCCATGTTTTTAGCACGCAAATTACACAATGCAAAATAAAAAGAAAAAAATGTATTTAACATTTACTGCATATTGCATAATAATAAATCTCTTTCCTTTAATTTATATAATTTTTTATTCAACAAACCAGGAAATGAAGCTTTTCCAAATATATTTTTTAAGATACTGAAATTTTTGTAATTAATTAAATAGCAATCATAAACAATCACACAAATCAAAATTAAGGTGACATGTTCAACAATGCACCAACCGAAAAAATTAGGTCAGTGAAAGTTGAACAAAATTTACGCATTTCACATTTCAGTAATAATAAAATAAATTATACCTTTGTGGGAGGTAATTGTGATCAACAAACAAAACTTCAACTACAACTAAAATAGAGGAAAAAGTTCCGTTAAACAACAATCACTAGTGTATTTTACACAACAATGTTGGCAACAATGGAAGAAACAATAACAAAACACAACAATTGGTTTCAAACGCGTCAGCTGATTGTCGATTATTTTGCACGAATAATGAAATAGTGATCGGTGGCGGACTAAATCACGAGGGCCATGTAAAGTTATTCTTAGATATTCCTTCACGCGGTTGCCGTCAACGCGACTGAAGCCCCGCAAACATCAAAAACAACATGTGTGTATGTGTGTGTACGTGCGCGATTGCCGAGAAAAAACACAAGAGTCATCAACGTAAAAACTGGTGTTGCCGATTCTAAACAAGTCTCTCTTGCCAGGCACGTACTGTGGCAGGATGAAGTCCATATTTTCGCATTTAAATTGATTGCACTGTGATACATTACTTATAAAAACTTATATTACTTTTAATAAAACCAATTTAAATTAGTTTTGACACCATTTTTCAATATGGCAACAATTATATTACATGAGCTTTTTCATTGTTAGGCCAAAGACTTTTCAGTCCCTGTAGAAATGTATATAAATATGTATTTATTTTTACTTACCTTAATTAAGATATAAATATATACAATTAAATAATATCTATGTAGGATGTAGGTACTTATAAAATCATATTTCAATACAAATGGCAACCTATATGTCTCTATAAAATAGATTTGGAAACTAGCTATTCGTGAACTCCGGTAACAACCTTATCGCCGCGCAACAATGAAATAATAAAATTATTAAATTTTGCAAATGGCGTATTTTAGAATCTATTGATTAGAAACACAATTATTTGTATGGGTAGGGTAATGGGTATAATATTTAAAAAATCTTGATTACGGAACTGTTGCTCATTTGCATAAATAATAAATATATTTAATTAAATATAGCGGTTTCACGTCTGTTCCAAATAAAATGTATTGTATTATAATTATTGTAAGGTAGGGCGGAATAAACAGTAATAATGAAACGTAGATGAGCGCCGCAAGGATATTTTCAAAAGGTGGATAAAACTTTTTATTTTATTTTTAGTTATTTGCATATAGGGTGACCAGGTCTCCGGTTTTGACCCGAAGTCTCAGGGTTTGCACACTGGGTCTCTGGGCTCCGGGTTTGGGTGCAATTTCTCCGGGATTTGCAAAAAATGACGACTAAAAAAAAACTAAAATCTGGTCACCCTATTTGCATATAGCAGAAATACTCAAGATTACTTAATCGTCCGTTTTCAATCCATGACTTAACGTTAATCCTAAATCTAATCACAGTTAGTTTACTTTTTTTTCGCTTTTTCTAGAAGACCGTTTGCTTATAAAGTATCTGAAATAATTAGAAAATAAATAAAGACACAAAGACAAATGAACTGACTTGATTTTTTTTTTATTATTTTTCATGCAACTTTACACCATATTTAAGTAGCATTGTTTTTTTACATTTTTCAATAACACAGTCAAAAGTTTTCAGAAGACAAAACAGCACAAACATTTTATTTATGAACCTATCTAACATTTAAGAATGCTGCATCTCTGCCCACTATAGGCTTTCTCTCTCTCTCTCTCTCTCTCTCTCACACATCGTCAATTCAAAATACAAAAACTAAAAAAAGAGAAGAAATTCTTTCAATGCGAAAAAAATCAAATTAAATAATATTGAATATTTTAATTCTGATAAATAAAATAAATAGTATTCTTTAAAAAAAGTAAATAGGTTTTTTAACCCTTTTTAACAAAATCATTTATCAAAAAATAAATTAAAAATCAAGGAAATATTTCTTGTAATCTAATTTTGATGGTAAATAAATTAAAAACATAATTCGCATTCAAAATAATAAATCGTATGTAACAAAAGATGGGTTATAAAGTTTCTTCCCTATTTAAAAATTCAGAACCTTCCAAACTATTATTTTGAATTTAATTAAAATTGGGTCAGGATATTGATAAGTTCTTCTAAAAATTTTAACATTTTTATACACTGAAACCTTTTTTTTTATTAAAGTCAAAACAATAGTTTATGAAATATTAAATTTTGAAATAACTGCTCTGTATAAAAAAGCATAAGGTCTATTAAAAAATAGGCTTATAATAAATATAATTACATAATAATAATAAAAAATAATATATCACGATCTTATACAACTGGCGGTGCATATTAGGAACACATTCGTTACTTATATACAGTGGTAGAAAAAAAAAACATAAACAAAACTAAAAAAAATTTAGAAGAACATAAATTTTTATTGATTTTGAAATTTAACTGATCAAAATTAAAAGCTCAGCAATATTTATATAAAATGTATACTTTATAATATAACTATTCTGTTATCAAAAATATACCAAATCATCAAAAAAAAATTCAGAGATTCAAAATATTATATTTATATGCAAATTATCGTCAAAATGATACAAACATCATAAAAATATCAAGGTGAAATACAGACATAAAAATAAAAAAATATACTGCCCTTTAGACAAAAATCCAATTAAAAAAAAGAAGTGATGCTATGTTTAAAAAAATGGTCTAAATAGATCACCTGAAAAACTAAATAGATAAATAGAAAATAAACAAATACGTATTTAAAAAACAGTATTATATAACCTTAATACAAAATTGAACAAGGGTGGGCATAACGACAGAGATATCAGCATTCCTGAGGTTCATTTCACACTCTTAGGGGTTAGGTGGGCGCGACGGGCTCCATATGTTGCCAAACGTCGATTGAAATGGGTCGAATCCAACAACGTGCTGCAAAAAAAAAACACTAATGTCAGTAACGATGCATACAACAATGTTTTAATTACACTAACATTTTGTTCCTCCTCTTGCTGAACAGGCGGGCGCGCATGGAATCCTGGGGGTGTCCTAGTGGGTGTCCCGGGGGTGCGTAGGGTCCAAGGAGAAGCATCCCATACAGTACTGGTATTGTTCAATCCGGACATCAAGTTGTGTGCGTTCTGACGTTCCTCCCCAACAGCTGGTGATGTGTACACGGAATTTCCCCACACGCTGTTTGTATTTGAAGTCCAATTATCTGCAAAAAATTAATTGTATTAAGTCACAATATTTGTATTACAAAAGAAGACTTTAATACTTACTGTTATAGTACATCGAATCACCAAGATAATTCCTTGCATTTGAACTCTGCATCATATTCATGAGTGACATCAGAGACTGCTGTTCCCAGCGTTCCGGTCCCGGTACCAGAGGCCCTAGGTGTGGGTTGCTGACGGGTGGCATCATCGGGACCTGGTCTACGAACCCGTTCATGAACAGACTATCTGCGGCTGCAGCTAACTGTTGTTGGTTTGTGACAAACCTCGGCTTCACTGGTATTGATTCCGGTATGCTTTCCCAAGTGTTCACAGGTGACTTCTTTGTACCTATCGGACCCAATTCTACATTGTTAGTCTCGATGCTGCTGCTGAATTCAAAATCGGGTTCTTTGGGAAGATCTGTGTTGAAAACAGAAGGTAAACTCGGTTGTAAATTTGCTTCCTGACGTTTTACTGCGCTTTTATTTGTTGTAACGATGTTGGTATCACTGCGTGCGACCACGTCACTAAAACTGGCTCTGTTCTCACCCCAACAGTTAGACGGAGGGCTGATAGATGAGATTCGAGTAACATTGTTACTTTTGATTGTGTCTTGAGAACAGTTGATCACTTTTATGTTGCTGTTTCTTTCAGAGGCCCGTTGTTTTTTCTGTGAATTTTTCTCTTTCCGTTCACGATTTGAGTTATTCCGGTTGTTCCTGTTTTTAAGAACTGCATCACTTTCTTGCTGTTTTGCTGTTTCTACGTTGTTTTTTACGGTATCATTGTGTATTTTAGGAGAGACTTTGTTATCTTGAACAACTGTTTTCTTGCTAACTTTTTCATAATCCTCATCTTCCCCATCTGCGTCACAATTGTCGCGATATTCATTCGTCGAAGATTTATTTTTCTTCGCAGCACCTTTCTTATTTTTGTCTTGCTTGATTTCAGTGTTGAGTGTATTTTCTTTCTCTACATCATCGTTATTTGAACTCTCTGTTGTTGTAGAAGATGTCTCTTCCTCACAATTTGGTATGTGTTTGTTTTTCTTTGATGCATACCGTTTCTCTTTTTGCACTTCTACTGTTTTTTCTTGTTTTACTTCACGACTTTCAACAATTACCGATTGATTATTGTTTTTAACCTTTGCTTGTGATTTTGATAAAACATTTTTCTTACTATGTACAGGTTCCTGTACAATTTCCATAGAATTTTCATCCCCTCCATTACTGTTTCTTTTCCCAGGCTTCTTCTTAGACTTATTCGACACTGCAGGTGTAACATTTGACGAGTATAAATTCCCAGTTTCAACTTTATTTGTCGTGAGTATTGTTTTCTGATTTTTAGGCAACGGATTCGTTTCTAAATCTGCTGTCCATGTTTTATTTGTGAAATTACTATCACTAATCGATTCTTTGACCTTTTTATCCGTTTCTTGAGAACTATTATTCAAATGTACACCGTTTTGAGGTAATAGAGGTTTACTCCAATCGTTTTCCAATTTCTGCGATCGTATTTCATTTCTGGTCTGAGTTCCGACCAATCTTAAGTCTAACGGAGCTTGTAATGGAAAAACATCTCTGCAAGCAACAACAGTCGACCTTATTATCCTGTTGGACTCTAAGAATGCTGCGATCAAAACGCAGAAGAGTAAAAACGTCATGGCGCTTAAAGAAGTGTAATAGAGAAACGGTTCAAACAAAGGTCTTGCTAGAACATTTGAGCATGTTGCTAAAAAATAAGGTGGCACTGTAGTGACTAGAGTATAATTCACGGGACTGTTCAGACTCGTCAGAATTATCAGAGTGCGGTGAATCTTCGCTAAGGTGAAATCTGGAGTAAATGCTATATCTATCTTCCTTGTCGCATTCGGAGCTAGTATAAATGGCTCACAGTTCAATATTTTAAACCCGAAACCCTCGCAAAGGTATTCATTTATGTAAAACTGATTTATTGATATCGAAATATCGCCTGTGTTTCGAGCAGTGAATGATCTCTTAACTGTTAAGTTCGGAGATGGATTCTTCCGTGTTTTCTCTTTCTCACAATCTTTTAAATGTTTATCAGTTAGTTCAAACAATAAAGGCATTGGAGAACCTGGTTTTCTATTACCAAATTTTAAAATGGGGTTGGCCCCTTGGCCTATAAGTCTGATAACTTCTATTATTGTTAGATTGTTACGGACAAACAACAGAGCAGTTCTGAGACCTGAAACTGAGGCTTTGAACCCGATGCTAACTTCTGTTTGTTCTCCAGGGGGGATTATTATTGGAAGACTGTCTTTATGTAAGAAAACATTATACTTCGATCTAAAACTGTCTCGACTATCGTTGTGAATTGGGTTGAAGTAAAATGTAGTTGGTGAAGCTAGAGGGCATTCTTTACAGTCTGGGATAAATCTAGAAAATAGAAAATGGGGTTAGATTATATTTATATATAAAATTATATGTAATATTTAAAGTAAAAAAATTTTAGAGTAAATTAAATTAATTTTTTATTACTAGAAAAAATGAGTTTCAAGAGGAAATGAATGTAGTTGTTTTTTATTCATACAATACTTACAATTCAGGTAAATCTTCGTACAGATTCAATATCTTGGGATACATCCAATCCATAACCAAATGCAAAATAAGATCACTTGACGATGGATTATTAAACTTTATTGTCTGATATGTGACATTTCCGATTTGTGTAAGGGGAAAGTTAAAAACGTTTTTAGTTGCTGACAGTTTCGGCCAACCCATTTTTACTTTAGTACTAAATATGTGGCCTTTGACCTCTGTTGTATCTAACCTCAGTGTTAAGTTTTGTAGCTGAGCCAGTCCATTAGATGTCATGTTTATATACTTCTCATAGCGAGATGTTAGTAGGTTTATGTCTAGGTCATGTATGGGGAAAGATAAAGAAAAGCTATGTAGCCATTGAGCTCCAACTGCAAAGAAAATAACAGTTTATGATTAATTTATATTATATTAATAATTTCAAAGGACATGGTCATTATTTGATCAATCTAATTAAGCCGTTTTAATTAATAAGAATTAATTCATACATATCAACAATGATTAAAACTTACTTGTAGAGTTGAGAATAAGTCCCGTGTAACAGAACGGAGCACACGTGCTCTGCAAATTTAAATACAGCCTGCCAATCTCCTTAGGTGTCTTGGCTGCAATGTGCGGAACATCCACCACATCCAGACTGTACGTCAGTGAAGGATTTGGGGGTATGCTAGTTATACCAACAATATTCATACCGTAATTGAATGTCGAATGGACTATTAACGGATGCGAACATTTCTTACCCTACAAATTTATTATTTTAACCGTATAACTTTGCTATACTTTGTATTACAATTGACTTACGGGAAAACATTCGCCAAAATTTAAAAGAATGTGATCTATTTCCAATGCGCCGCTGGCTGTTTTAACCTTAATAGGTATTGTGATGCTCTCAAACTGTGTCTCTACCATTACCTCGCCCCAAAACTGACCTTCACTATTTGGTGTTAATATATTTACACTAAATGTCGCAAACTCCCCCGGTTTTAAAACAGACTAAAATAATAATAATTAAAACAATAAATACTAAACAAATATACACATAGTTTTTTTTTAATACCAAAAAAGGGCAATATTTAATAAAAAAAATGACCATAGATAAATTGAAAAAAAAAACATTTTGAAGATTTAAATTTCTTCATTCCAATGCAGATTAAAACTTTATTTACTTTCTGCAAAATTACAGAATTCTAAAACAAGCCCAAAAATTGAATACATTTTTGAAAACTTTGTGAGTTAAAAAAATCACAAAATCTGTTAATGCCTTTTGTAAATGTTGTTTTGGCTTGAAAATGTTCTTTTTATATTTGATTTACAATTTATTTCACAGTTATTCACAATTTACGGAGGAGCATCCTGGTACGATCATGTTTTACCATAATTACAAAACTTTTAACACTGCCCTTTTTTCTTATTCTCTAATTTATTTGACCGCAAAAAAATTAATTAAAAAATATAGAATACTAAATGGATTAGTATATCAATATTTTAATCTTACACAAGGTTTTGGATCATCAAATTTATAATCGAACGTAACGTTTTCTGTAGAACATCTAAGGATTTTGACATTAGCACTTTTTAAATCTGTAGTCCAACTCTGCAGTGTGACATCTGTTGGATTATTATTCACAAGGAAGAAGTGAATGTGCTTGTTAACGTCCATACCGGCGAGACCGAAATCTAACACGGTATCAGTTGAAAACGGTATAACCTATTTAAAAAATTGAAAATAAACTTCCTGTCCATGATTTACGATTGCATACAACTGTCAGGAGATATAATGAATGCTAACCTTTTTTAGTTTTCCATCATAGGTGACGAGTGGAATTTTTATAGAAGAAACATTCGTTTGGATTGTTATGAATGATTCTATTTTTAAATTATACAAAGTACTGCTTGACTTTGGATGCAACACAAATAAAGTTACGTTCTGCTTGGGGAGAATTACGATATTAGAAAATTCTTCAATCTAAAAGAAAATATAATAACTTTAATTTCATTATTTTTTGAGATATATAAACATTTTTTTAAGTTTAAAATTTCTAACAAACTGAAGTTATTACGATCATCAAATAAGGCAAATCAAATTGAAAAATTACTTACTGTAAAATAAGAGCTGATTTCATCTGTCAAAGTAATATTCGTAATTGCTAAAGGTACTTCATAAGAATTGACAACCGTAAACCTGCGATCAGCAACATCCTGCGTGTTTTTTCCCAGCAAGTATTGCGTCACAGCCGAATCGAACACAAGTCCCCCTTCTATAAATGTGGCCCAATAAGGGACTATAATGTTATATGGAACTTGCTTACTGTGAATCTGTAGCTTTCCCGCTAAACTATACGATGAAAATACACTTTTCCCTGCAAACAATATACCATTATGAAAAATTTGTAAAAACTTACATACACACATACAGTTAATAGTTAACGTTGCCACGTGCGTTGGATTCTTCTGATTTGGCTGAATCTTGACCTGCTGAAAATCAATACTCAATATATCCGAATCCACATCTGCTGAAATGTGATCTATTCTAATCGGTTTCTTCCAGGTATTAAACAGCAACAACTTAACCTTCTGTGGTTGATCTAGAGAACCCCCGATACCAAAGTCTAGCCCCCCTTGCGGGACGTACAGGCCTGGATATGGACACACTTCTACTTCTAGAGGGATGATAAACACATCTTGACTGTTGTTGAGTTTTATACGGACGTAAGCTGTGTGGTTTGCTTCTAAACGAGCATTGAACTTAACACGGATTATTGGCCGTGTCTGATATGGAGGTATCTCCCACATTTGTTTGGGGCCCTCGGGTTCGCCTGAGGGAAGCTCTAGATGAAAGTCTCCTCCACTGCTGTAGACTTCAGTTACCTGTCATAAAAAATATTAATTGGCATTTCTGTTATCAAATTACTAAGAGCAATTTTTTTTTATTACCTGTATCGCTGAAGAATGGGGATTGTGCATGTAGATCAAAGGTGAGAAAGATGCATTCAATGGCAATCTTATGCCAACGAGGGGTCGCAATCGATACGGATTTGCTTCACCCATTGCTTTCACCTAAATCGGATGTTATTTTTAAGTTATTTGAAACATTAATTAAGTTATTTGAAGTGTTCTCCTTGGGAAATTTTTAACTAGGAAAAGAACTCCTTGGACCCTACAGAACATAAAGATTCATAGGATTTTACAGACCCCCCTCACCTCAAAAGCTTAATGTAATTAACAAGCGCCCCCATACAAGATGGTAATTATGATGCAAAAATACATTTTTAAAGAACATTGATTCAAAAAAAGACTAACAAAAAAACAGCGTTTTATAAAATTAAAAACAAATACAAAGTAAAATTTATTTTATAGATAAAAATAATATCAAACAATATCTTTTTTGTGGTAAAAATGTCATTACTTGTATTTACAACAATGAACATAATATTTTAAAATATACGTTTTTATAATTTTCCAGCACTGAAATAAGTTATATCTATTATTCTTTAGTAATAAAAATAAAAAAAACAAAGATTAAAGATTCACAAAACCGACATACTTTATATTTGATGCTCCCTTCGGAAGTATGAATCAACAGCACGCTTTCAACCAAACCTTCCTGGCGTCCTAAAAACACTACGTTAAATGTCGTATTCCCTAACGGAGGAATAACCTAAAATAAATACGTTAAATTACGCTTAAATGTCCATAAAATATTGCAAATCATAATTTACCTTGTCTTCGAAGAAAGAGCTGTGAAAATGAACTGTGTTACCCGATATAGAAGACATCACTAATGTTTTATTGTTGTCTGTATTTATTATTGTTACTTTCTCATGGTGAGGTACACCAATATGTCTACAAATAATAAAAACGCATATATTTTAAACAATCGAATTCAGATAATGATTATTTTACCTTTGTTTAAAATCCAATATATCAGGGTCAAATTTTAAAAACATTCTAGAATTATACATTTTCGGGTCGTCAAAATCAGGAATACTAAAAAATATATAAATGCATTAAAATATGTATCAGAAAAATTATTTGAGGAAATCGTACTTGACACCGGCCGATGAAAATTCTTTATGCATTGTTGAGATGTCGTCCACGAAATAACGAACCTCATTTGTGCTTTGAATAAATTCTAAAAGTAATGTATTGAAATAAAAACAAGTTGTTTTTAATAACATTAAGTTGTCCATCTGTTTATTTGGGTTATATCGGAATAACTTATCTTATAATTATATTAGTGTTCTAATTTAAATAATTTATATGTATTTATATTAAATCAATTTGTATGGCATGAAAATAAATGTGTGCTATTTATTTCTAGTAATAGTGTTTTTTATTTGCATGTATGTACAAAAATAAATTATTTCTGAAGCAACAACATTAATAATAATGCATCTGTAATCGTTGCCAAGGTTACAAAGATTTTTAAGTTTTGAATAGTTCTGTAATAAAGTTGCAAGCAATTACAAAATAAAATTGATAAAAATAAACAATAACATTGATCTTGATATTAAATCAAATCTATTTTTTATTATATAATATTGCGTCCAAAAATATGTTAACGTATTCAGTACATTTATACATTTGACACTAAGAATAAAAAATAAATAATAAGAAAAAATAGGAATAGATGCATTTAATTCAAAGAAATATTTTGGGGCAAGTTTTGTCAAGAATTGCATGAAGTGACATTATGAAGAACATTAAGTAACGTAATTGTAATAAATACACATGCACTTATAATAACGTAATAACTATACCATTATCGTGAAAGGACATGTGTGTCCTGTTTATTCCTTCAAGAAATGTCATTACAAAAATATAAATCAAAGATAAAAATCGTGCCATTATTGTAAAGATCTTGCGTTACAATTTTAAAACAAATTCATTACATCATTAAAAATATCGGTTTTCGCGTTAATTTTAATGTGTCGCTGCATTAATCACAAATTAATTTTGGATAAATAATACAATAATTTTTTCACAATCGTATATCCTACTCCGCGCTGATCGTACTTTTTCTTTCTACCATTACTGTTGGTATCAATGTCTTTGTCCCTCATATACAGTCTGGCAAACATACTGTTAAAAAATATAGGTTAAAGTTTATCTTAATTTAGTCTGTGGGACAAAAAATAAATAAACCGCAAAATAAAACCACCAAAATTGATAAGATAAAAATTTAAATTTAAGTAAAACTAAAGATATTTATTTTTCTTTGCTTCAAATCAACCACTACGATTACTAAAAAGGATGTTAAGGAAGGGGTCGTGTAGGAAAATTTCACTGTATCTTTATATATTGCAAATAATTAGGAATCAATCTAATTAAATCCAGCAAAATCTGAACAGATTTAGATTAGATTAGGCCATAATATGAAGATCTTATCATTTTTTCTAAAAACTGTAAATTTATTTACAAACGGCAAACTTATCATTTAAATAATTGTTTTAGAATGAAGAATATAAACTCATGTTATATGATATCAAATAATTTTATTAGCAGTTACAAAAATTTACATAATGGTTATATTTAATAAAAAATATTTGAGGCTATCAAGACTGAATAAACATTAATTTCAGTTAGATGTTTCTCAACCATTCCATCACATTAACGTTCACCTGAAAATTAATTTTTAAATTACATATCAAATTTAATCCATTTATGTCGAATCGTAAAATAAAAATTCAAGCTACATATTTGTTTATAAAAATTCGTATATCGATTGACATTCATGGTTTAAATTTTTTCTTCATGTTCTTTCTACGACAAATTACTCTTAAAATATTACCTATATGAAAAATACTCTAAAAACATGCATTCCAAAAAAAAACACAACCTTTTTTTGGCAAAATAATTTATCGCTGAAGGTTCAATGAAAACATGTAAATTTGAACAAATATAAAAAAAAATTGTTTGAATTAATTAGACAAAACATTCAACATTGAAATACTAATTATATAAAATATATATACAAATACAATTCAACAATAATCTGAAAAAGCTTTTGTTAACAATCATTTTCAACTAATTATATATTAGATTCAAGATATTGGCTGCAAAACAAATTGATCAATATGAAAAGTCTAATTATTGTCTATGAATTTTCATACAAATTTCAAATCCAGCAAATAATACAACAATCAAATACAAATCAGCACTACAATGGGAAAACGTGAGTTGATCAAATTTGTGCGACAGGTTTGTAACATTGAGTTATCACTCCAGTAGTATTTAATTTCTATGTAAAAAATAACCAAAAACTACTAATTTCGAAAAAAAATTTATAATTAGTAATAGATTTAATTTTTTTTAAATACAGAAAAATGAGATGTTTTCTGGTCCCTCCTTAACAAAAGAAATTCAACGATCCCTGCGAGGTTTATTTTAATAGACAACACCAATTTGATATGTATTTCATTTCCAAAAATATCAACCAAACAAAAAGACTTTTCACATTGTCTTTTAGCAGCCATAATAATAAATAACAGTAGTAACACCAAACTGTTATACGTACGAACTAACTGACAGAAATTAATTCAGGGTGGCCACAAATAGATAGAAAACAAATCCTGACAGTTTTCCCGGACCTTTTCTCTTTATTTAAAGACTGTTACAATTAACAACGCCAGCGAATGTATAAATGAATTTCGACCTAATCCTTCTTGATTCACTAACTCTTTTATAACTACATTTGATTTAATCTTATCCGATACTAAGAAATTCCTCTTAAGCGAAAGCAAATTCCAGTCTTTAACAGTTGCATTATATTATCTATGGACTTGAACAAGGTAATTTCAGTACAAAGTGTATCCATAGACAACAGATGTCATTATGGAGAGATATTTTATGGTATCTTTCAGTAGTATTTTCGTTTGAACCGTACGACCACCCTGTAAATCAACATAACATAGTAATACTGCTAATAAAACCATCATACACACGCACAGCACGTAGTGTTACTGCTGTTTGCACTGGTCTGGGTCTTGGCTAGCACCTTTAGCGGCCGCCTTACCGCCACCGCGACTTCCCCTGTAAGAAGGTCTCACGTTCTCTTCCTCCTCCTCCTCGTCATCCTCCTCATCTTCTTCCTCCTCCTCCTCAAAATCATCATCCTCGTCGTCGAGCCCCTCACCCGTGTAGTACAGCACCGCCCGCGGGATTATCCGTTCGCGTAGATAGTGACCGATCTCAAAGTCGCTCGTAAATAGGGCTCGTGTTTCTTCGTCCATGTCGGCTTTGCGATCGTCTGGGACTGTAATTATGTATACAAATAGTTTAGCTGTCTACAAATACTAAAAAAAATTATACGTAATATTTGACATTGAAAAATAAAATAATATAACATAATCTCATTTCCAAAAAATACCAGTTATTTTTTTTCAAACTTCTTTGTAGCAAAAATTATCAACTAACTTATTAACAAGAAAGTAAACAGGAAAAAATGATCCTCAACATTAACACCAAATAGAAAAATCATAATATAATTTTAGGTCACTAAACCGACATGAAAAACAAAATCTTATATACTTACACGGTGGGGGATCAAAGAAATTGAAGAATGAATCATTCTGGACAGTTTTCGTAACCGTCCGTACGGAGCCGCGTGACTTGTGCTTTTGTTTCTTCTTAATAGTCTTGACAGTCACATTCTTGCCCTTCTGCCAATCAATTGTGCAACCTTTACATTTGAATATCTCAGGCCCTTCAAAGCTAAATGGACTGTCCTCTTCAGGCACACATTTCATCTGGTACTCCTTGGTCAGCACAGAATTGGTAAAGTAATCGTTGGGCGAGAAGTGGAACTCTAATGTGAATGCCATTGGATTATTATGCAAGTTTATTTTAATATCTATTAGGTGTTTGAGTATTGCTTCGTCGTGCTCTTGCACCATTTCCGCTAACATCCGTACATTCTTGAAGATCGTTAGCCAGAAGTTTGGAATGCCTTTCACGTTATCCTCCATTTGGTTAACCCTAAATAGTAGTTGTATTTAGTATTTATGCTAAGAGAAAAATTACTTTACTTTTTATGTTTGCAGAACATTTTTATGTTTAGAAAAACCTATGAACATAATCTTTTTTATCCTTATTGAAGGATTCTTGCCTTCATAAAAAATGATGCATATTGTTAAAATATCGGTTTCATAAAAATTGTAATAACAGAAAAGATAACATACTCGTTTTCTTTTTTCTTCTCGTCTTCTATCTTGAGTTTCTTAACTTCTTCACTAACTTCTTCATCATCGGATGGGAAGTCACATTCCTCTTCATTAGGTTCATATTTTCCAGTTACTATAGTTTCTCTCTGAAATAAACATTCCATAATTATCAACTATTAACCCCTTGACCACACCGCTGTTTAAACATTTCCGTGCCCTGTATACACCAACATTTGGGAAAAACAGCGCTTTTTTTTATAAAATAACGTTTTTTGCTCCCTTCACTAGCTGTAATAAAGGTGGTACAACTGCTGCTATCTAACAATACCCTTATGAATCATCTAACAAAATATTATGTTGGTACTACTTATACATAAATGGCGGGGCCTTTTGAAATATACATGACGCACACGGGTGCGTCATGTGTACACAGTGCACGGCAAACCCATGACATACCCGTGTGCGTCACGTGTGGTCAAGGGGTTAAAAAAGTCACATTTTTGTAAAATACCTTTTGATAAAGTGGCATTGAAAGTTTATGATATCTGCATTCTAATTCATGAACTTCTTCATAAAATTTAGCTTCAAGTTTGGTACTTTCAAGCTGTATCTTTTTTAAGGCTTTTATTCTTCTTCTTACTGGTGCTGGTAGAGATGCTAACATTTCTGCACGAAGATGACCTTCAACAGCTGCTAAAACTTCAGGGCAACGTAACATGTGAGTGGCTATTTCGTCTCCGCCGACTTCCTCTTCATCTGCAGACTCTACATCATCGGTACCATCACCGGAACGTTCTGGGTCATTCGACATTTCTATTTACTAGAAAACATAAAAATACTCAGAATAAAACTACACTATACATATTAGATTGACAGGATATGTTAAAATTATGAATAAGAAATAGTTCATGAAAACGTGGTTTAAGATTCATTACACGTTAATTCAGTTAAATATTGGTACAAATTAGTCATACTACCAAAAATGTTCAAACTTCAATGTCAAGGTTTATATTATTTGGTTATAAAGGACTCTGCAAACAATTTGAATTATTAATTTGTTACAAACTAATAGTACTGCGTATTTACATTTATCTTATGTTAAAACATCTTTAAAAACATTATTAATATTATTTATAGAATTCGAAAACAGTATATTAATTTTACGACAAGCACATGGAGATTGAAAAACAATGGAAAAGCGTGCTCGCTAAACAAATTGATATTATAATTATGACAATTTATGCCTTTCTTAATTAAATGAGATACATTTGAAATGATACCAATATTTAATACAATACTAATTAATACAATTTATAAAATACTTACGTTTTCGGCGCTCAACAAAAAAATGAAAAGACCGAACGCAATACGAACACGCCAAAGATAACAGAAAAACCGCACAGACTTGAACTGCTTGAACCAATAAGAAGAATTTTATCTAAAAAAAGGCGCAATATTACCAATTTTCTGTAATCACGAAGCAAGAAACAATAACCAACGACCGAACAATAACCAGTTAATTTCGAACTGATATAATAACTATTGTACTGGCTTTGTAATCATTTATTACAAAATTCAATTTTAATGTTTAAAATTGTTGAATAATTTGTAATTAGTAAAAACAAAAAAAGTTGGTAAACCCTAGTTACCACGTGATAATTGTCAAAATGTTAAATTATGCGTAAAATGACATCTAATTAACATAATGCACTGTAATCGAATTACATATTAATGTTGTACATATTATTTTATATTTATGAATTTAAATTATATAGGACTATTTGATCTTTATAATAAATTTTATAAAAACAATTATTTTATCCAAAAACTTGTAAAAATATCACAAAAATATAATTTAAATCAAAATTTAACTTAATATTTAAATAAACAACATTATCTTTTGCAATAAATAAACATGGTAAATAATGCATTCAACTTTAAATATATTTGTATTGTTGACATCTGTATGTTGTTTATCAACAATAGTTATATTTGTAAGTATTTAGTAATATTCTTAATCTATGACAGTCATTGTTGGGCCAAAAATTTTTTTAGATGTGTTGGATAATAAATATTTCGTTTTTTAATTGTTGCAGATTTATTTAAATAAAAAAAATGATGTTGAAAATATACCAAATATTATTTGGTGGACTTCATTCTACCCAAAAAACATTCAAAAAATTATTGAATGTAAAAGTAAACAATGTTTATTAACAAATAATAGAAATAATATGAATAACAATGTAACAAAGGTATAAGTTTATTAAATTAATTTATATTTGTTTATTAATATTCAGTCTAGGCTTTTTTATTTTATGGGAGTCACTTCGATTTATTGGATTTACCATTACCTCGAAGTCAGACAATATGGGCTTTATTACACGAAGAATCACCCAAAAATAATGCCGCTTTATTATTTGAAGACGTTCTTGAACTTTTTAACTTCTCGTCAACTTTTAGTCGTCACAGTACTTTTCCACTAACTTTGCAGTACCTTCCAAATTTAGATTTATTAATTGGTATGATATTTTATTATTAATTATTATTGCTCGATATTAAAAAAAATCTTTTAGATTCATCGAAATACTTGCCCGTCGCAGAAAAAAATATTTTATTATCTAAATATGCGCCCATTTTGTATTTACAATCAGATTGCGATACACCTATCGATAGAGACTCATTTGTTTTAGAACTAATGAAACATATATCTGTTGATTCTTACGGACGTTGTTTAAATAATAAAAAATTACCAAAAAGGTGTGTGTGAATTATGAATGATTTTTTTTCCCATAACTTTGACTATATTATTTTCTTTCAGCCTTTATGACAATCCATTAAATAATTTATTTTCAGATGATTTAATCAAATTTATATCACGTTATAAATTTGTTATTTCATTTGAAAATTCAATATGTGATGATTATATCACAGAAAAGCTTTGGCGCCCTTTAGTTTCAGGATCTGTACCAATATATAAAGGTGCACCAACAGTGAAGGTACCTATAAATAAACCAATTATATTAACTATGCATTTATTTATAATTATATATTATTTATAGGAATGGTTACCGAATGCAAATTCAATAATATCAGTAGATGAATTTAAATCAATCGAAAAATTAGCCGAATATATAAAGATGATTAATAATAACGATACTTTATATAACTCATTTCTTCAACATAAATTAAAACGTAATAAATCTGATAGAATAACGAATAACTTTTTATTGAAAAATGTAAAAACACGTGTTTGGGGAACAAATTTTGATGAGACCAAAGAACATTTTATAAATAAATACGAATGCTTAATTTGTGAAAAATTACATTCTCTCGCATTGGAAAAAGAATATAAAGTTACTCAAGATCACTATCAATGTTATGAACCGGAAAATACAAATGTGTGGATATCTCATTGGAAAAATGGAAAATGTGAAGCAAAAGCTGCTAAATATTTTTTAGAAGTGTTAAAATTATCTAATTATACAAAAGAAACTTTTGATATGAAAATTCAAGATTTAGAAAAACAAAAAGAATGTTAATTTCAGCTTCTAAATGCTATTTTTAGATTCCAACTATAACTTTGTTTTTCAGAGTTATTTGACATTTACGAAAAAAATATAAACGATTATTATAAACATCTCTACAACTTGACAGTAAATTCTAAATGAAATTTCAATCTGCAAAAAGCATTGAAAATAGATTTCAAACTGTCTACTAATTTTTTGATTCAGGAGTGGTGCACGAGGTGTATTCAGGTGAGGCCATGTGAGTTGCTACATGTTGTGTCTTCCGAAAGGGTAATTCTCTACCGTACTAACTATGTCAAATGTGTCTGATCTAAACATAAACTGTCACTTGACTCACATGAATATAGCTCGCGCACCGCCACTGTTTTGATTAATGTATTTTATAGGAAATATTACCGCAAATAAAAGAACACATTATATTTATAAGTATAAATAATTTATTTGTATAATAATAAGGGGTTTTGTGCCATGCAGTTACAATAATATACAAAATGAATATGTTCATATATTAATTAAATCCTATAATATATCACAGAATATTTATACATTCCTGAACCCCTCAGAACAACTAAATGAAAAATGTACACAAATAAATAGAGGAAGTCATTTCATTCATCATATTCTGATAGATTCAAAAATACAAGAGATAATAAACATAAAACAATTGTGTATTTTCCATAATAAAACACGTCAACAAATTTTTCATAATTTTCTAAATAATTAAGACCTGGTAAAACATTGTTCATAACTTTTCAGCAAGGTATTTTGACGATCTAGGCTTTTTTTACAGCTCTTTGAAGAAAATTTAAAAAGTAATTTTTTTTAGTTTATAATGCAAAATACACAAACAAAACTGAACATATTACAGTACGACAGAGACAAAGACAGATTTTATATAGATAAGTTATTTATATATTGAACATACCCATTCCAAATAAAACAGTCCTCAATACTTAAAGTAAAATAAGTGTGTTTTGTAGCAATAGCAAAAAAAGGAAGATACATTTTTTAGACAGCAAAGATTTTCAGAATTTCATAAAGATATATAAAAAATTCTGAAAATTGTACTGTCTAGGTACTTATCTATTAAATGTAATGACAACAAAACGGAATATTAAATTATAATTATTTTATTATAAACTTTTTTTTGTTTTTGAAATTCGATGACAAATTATTTTAATAGTGTTCAAAAACAAATAAATGTATAAACAATTAATAAAACCAGCTAAAAATTATTGAAATTTAATAAGAGAAAAATTTTGCAGTAAAATGGACGTTTATTTTAATGGAAGCTAATATTTGTATTGAGCAGTTTTTTTATTATAATAAATAAGAAAGTTTTACTTTAATTTAACCCCAGTTAAAAACATTTTTTTGAGTACATATTCTTTTTGAATTATTTTTCTTTATTAAGATCTACTTTTTTATTATGCATGCAGCATATATGTTAAATAAGTATTCCAGATAAAAATGTGCCATTAAAAATTCCGTTCACAAAAATCAATTTTAATTTTCTTAAATTGTTTTTAGATCACTAGATATTTTTTTTTCAGAATTATGCAAACTTTTGAATCAGCAATAGCACATCAAATTCTGGAACAAATTTTTTAGGTTATAGATAAACTTGTTATCATTATATGTATATAAACAGTGCCGGATTTACATTCTGCGAATTCCTATAATATTAAATTTTGCAACAAAAATATTTTCAGTGGCATGATCACATAAAACTCATAAATTCTACTAAACAAACTATATTAGTATTGCCATTATATTCGCAATAATAGGATGAAATATCAAATTATTATTTACACATATACCCGGTATTATCAATCAATTTAAAGCTCCTTTAACCTTAATTTTGTATATTACAAATAAAAAATGTACATATGCGTTGTAAAAACAGCACAGAAAATTAAAAATCAATTTAATTAAATGTATTATGCTTGGTTCTGTTAATAATATTACAGTTAGTTAGTGATAATACCGAGCAATAGTCCGCTATCCACGCCCCCCTAATTTTAAACCCAGCGCTGATTATAAAACAGATAGCAAGATATTTTTTTGTTGAAATGTCAACAAAAAGATATCTTAATGAAGTAATTCTGAAATTGTTTGCTGTTTCAGTAATATTATAAATATGTAATATAAACATTTATTCATTTAAAATTCTCTTCATTGGCACTAATTGTATATTAAGCCAATTCTTGCAAAAGAAACAAATAATTTAAAAATTACTGAAAATATCATTTATTTGTAATACGTAGAAATTGTTATTCATAATGGTGCGCTAAATGGATTAAGAAAATTTTTCTGTAAAAATATTAAGCAGGATTATCGAATTGTTTAAAATACAATCTAAAATAATTATAATTCCTAAATATAAATAGTACTTTACATTTTTTGTGCTGAGAAATAAATAACTAACCTAAAATTTGATTATGAAAAAAGCTAATAAAATTAAGTAAAACCATAATTAAAGTGAGAAGAATTATTTAATAAAAAATTTAATTAACCTGTTGAGAAAGTTATTGCACACTGTTTTTAATTGCAAGTGATAATTAAAATAAGTTTTTCTAATAAAAGCAAAGGTCTTTTCCTTCTAAGCGCATTTTTTTAGGAAACCTCAAAAGTATTGCATTATTAAGGTAGTAATGTTATTGTACTTGTTATTTCTTGAAATTTTGATTGATTATTATAATTAATAATCAATATGTAAGAAAAATTTAACACACATTAGAGAAAATGAATTTGAAGGATAGACTTTTGATTTTTTTGTAGGAGACAGACCGTTTACTTAAAAAAAAAATCAATTCTAATAAATTTTTTTGACTATTACTCTTCAAAAATGCTGTATTTTTGACTAAAACACAAAAATTAATCATTAAAGTTTTTTATTTGAAATAACACAATATTTATTTAATTAATTAAGTAACCTTACTTTGACTTTACCAATTTTCAATGTTAAAATTTAGATATTTCAATGATTAATTTCAATGCTGATAAGCTACGTTAAGTACAATACAGCAAAAAACACGATAGAAAAAAATTGTTTCATAAAAAAATATAAATATGAACAAAAACTAATATAATTATTTATATATTATTATATTTTAAGCTTTTGCAGTCGCGACTCATAAACTGTTATATTTTTGAACATTTAATTGTATTTATTATAATTTTAAATTTCTATTTATTTTATTTTGAAAACATCACGTATCAACAAAAACTGTCACAGGATATTTAAACAGAATGCAATTAAATTGAACAAAATATAACATTAAAATGTTTTCAAAAACCCACTAAATATTTATTAATAGGTCAGAACGATAAAAAATGAATAGATAAAGGTTTTTGCTATGGACTACATAAATATCAGTGATTTATATCCAGTAAAAATACAAATTGTTTAATGGACGTTCTAACGCAATAACTCAAAGGTGTTTTTTTTGTAATTATTTTTCTACTCAATTGAAAATTACAACTCAGATATTTTATTTATTAATCTTTTTGCACAGGGGACATTTTTCTCAAATCGTTCCGTAAACTTTTGTAAAAGATACTTTGTTTAGAAGAAAAAATCTTAAAAACACCTATTTCTGCGTTTCAAAGTTGGAACCAGCCATAAAAGATTTCCATCAAAATAATATTTACATTTAAAATTTTAAATCAATTAAAACTTATCTACAAGACCTGGCCCGTATCCATGTTAAAAACTGCGACTAAATAATCACGTGACAGAATATCAAAGCCAGGTCTAATATATTTTGTATTTTTCCTGACACAAACCATAATTTCCATTATATTTGTCAGAGAGAGATAAAGACAATAGAGAGTAACAAATCTACTAACAATTTATATACAAATTAAGCAGCCCTCTCGTAATGGAAGACAGAGCCACCAACAATAATAAATTAAATGTATCATACGATAAATAATCCCTAGTAAGGCCACAAATTCACTATAAAATAAATATGGACTTATTTGCATTATTAATTCCTTATATATATATATATATCTCGTTAAGTCACTCTATTCTTTAGCCTTGCTCTTTTTGGAGAACGCAGGGAAATAGATCTTCTTCCTTCTGCGTTTGACTTCTTCGTCCACGATGGAGGAATCCGTGGAACAAACGTCGTCCTCGATGATAGATTGTTGTTCTTTGATTACCTTCTGTCGCGGTGGCCGCACTACCATGTGTGTTTGCGAGGAAGAGTCAAGGCAAGTTTCAGACTGTGAGACCTATTAAATCAAATAATAAAGTAACTTATTATTACAAAAACTAATAACATATAAAATTTCGACATTATTAGTCCTCCATAGATATAAAAACGTCTGTAGCGAGTTATTTAGAGTTAATTGAATTAGTTTTATACACAAATTGTATACATTTATAAATTATTTATTTATTAGTAGAGACCACATTCAAATCGGTTTAGTATTTTTCAATTTTATTCCAGACAGAGGTCGTTTATACATTTAGAAACAATTTATATTTATTCTACTCACTTTCTGTAAAACTGGCAGAGGTTCAAGACAGTCTGAAGTCAGTGCAATATTCGTGTCTTGGGAGTAGGAACGGATCATCTGCCCGGCTGGAGGGATGCCGTTGCTGCTAAGAGCACGTCTCTGTGAGACCTGCGGTAATGGGAGCAGCACGGACTGGGCCCTGGTCCCAGGGGTGGGCTTAGGGGCAGGAGGATCCTCTCCGGTCCAGTTTGTTCTAAAAACATAATTATTATTACACATATTTTGCATACAAAAAATAATGTTTAAGAATTTTTAAAGAACAATGATAAACTCATTATATATTTTAGTTATATTTTTTCTAGTTATAAACACACAATTCCCTAAAAATCAGTTCTATTGTGTACATATTTTTTGTGTCAAGGTGATCAACAAATTAATTCAACTTACGTGTTATCACCAACAATGAAATGAACATTACCACGTTGCTCGGCATTATCTTCCTCTTTGTTTCCAGCCTCGCTTCCAGAAGAATCTGCAGGATCACAGTTCCAAGTGGTAGTGGTTCCATAATTACCTGTTTAGAAACATCCTGTTGTAAATACATTTAATACCATGTCCACACATATAGAACAGCAATACACCATGACAAGAGAAATAAGTACATCTTTTGCTACTCACAATAAATAACTCATTTTCAATATGTTAGAATTTCTTAACATTGATCTATGTTATTTTTCTAATATGTACATATAAATATTAACAAGGTATTGCTGTGCTTAATATTTGCGCTACCGTAAATTTTGGTGACTGCTTCAAAAAAATAACAATGTTCTTTTGTTGATTATAATTCTGTATACATGGATTGGTACAATGAATACTCCTGCATATTTAAAATTATTTATTATCAGATTTAATGTCTGAAGAAAATAAATTCGTGATATTTTAATGATTTTACTTGTCGGTAAATTTTTTACTGACTCCTGTGGAAAATAACAGATCAAAGTAAATACCTCCACCTTATCTTGGAAACCAAGCTTTATAATTAATTTGAAGCAATCATGCCAGTTTACGGTATTCTACATTTATATTTATTATCAATATTTCTTCTCCATCAATTTCAGAACCCGATTTTTTTTTATTATGAGAACAATACATTGATAAAAAAATAAATGAATATATTATCTATTTGGAACATTACATATTAGTAACACTAAAACTACAGAAAGCGTTATTTAGACATAGAAATATTCCACAATATTCGTGCAGTTACATTTTTTGCTATGTACTTACCATAGCTATTACCAACACCAGAAAATATCTATAATAATAATATAAATACAAATTACGCTACTTTTAAAATCTAATCTACTTAATAAAAACAATAAATTAACTATATTATATTCTAATTTGTCAAAAACTTAATAGAGAAAAAAATATTAGTTTCATCAAAAAATTTATATCAAATATAAAAATACATGCGGAATAACAATATTTTACATATTACATGATAGCATTACTAGAAATAGATTTTTTTCTAAAATATAACTACACTCATCAAAAAAATTAAAGAATTAAAAAGGAAAATATTATATTATTTTTGCAATTGATATTTTATTCATAGACAAAATATTATGTTGATGTCATTTGAAAGCATCATATTTCAGCTTCAAAATTATTTATTAAAATTTAATTTACAAATTTTCACAGAGTTATTCAACATTAACCAAATGAAAATTTTAAATTAAATCTAAAAAAATAAAAATAAGTTTGATGTTGAAATATAACGCTTTCGATTAGCATCAACAAATGTTGTCTACGATTTTTTATAACCTCGTGCACCCTCAGGTTTATAAAACAATGTATAAAGTTTTTTACTGTTTTATAATCTTATTTTTATGAATACATCATTCTTTTGTTGGTGTACTTTTGTTCATCCTGTATATAATAATTTTAACTTAAATTTTATACATTAAAATATTCCCTAGATAAATAATAGTTATACATATTATAATTTCTCAATAAATAAGTGAATTAACAGTTTGTTTTAGTAAAAAAATAAAATAAAAAAACCATTAAGACTGACTTAAATAAATAGATATTTTTATTTCTAAACAAACTGTTAATTTGCGAATAAAATAACATTAACATTTTTTCAAAAATTAATAATTATACTAAATAATTAACTAAAAATATTTGAGCTAATTAAAGAATATTTAAGATAAGTCTATTCAATTATTTTACTAATTATAAGCATTATAAAACTAAAAATAAGTAAAATAAATATCAAATTAAAATACTTTTATGTGCCAAAACGTTTTTATAAAAATATGTCTACTTGGGGCAAGATATGCAATAAAATACATTATCAAAAATATATAAGTAATTATGTCCTAAGTACTAATTGTAAGATTATTGTCATTTAATTTAACAATAAGGCACGTTTTAAGGAAAAATTCTTTATGTATTTTTATTGAGATTCGATATTTTTACTTTATTATTGCACACGTTAATTTTAAAAATAAAATAGATTAAAAATAATTAAGGAAATTTTAAAAAATGAGAGTTTTTCTACAAAATACTGTTAGAAATTGTCTTTTTTTTTTAATCGAAATAATTCGAATATCTACAATATAATACTGAATAAATATGTAATGTTAATGCAATATTATAAATGAAAAATAACTAAATCTTACAAGTAAAATCTCAACGTTGGTGTCTTAGCTTTTAACAATTAAAATATGTTAGAAGTTACAGACACAACAACACAATTGCCAAACACAAAGTTGGTACTTACTACCTTGTATTGAGAATTTACTTTCATTTTACCAAGTAGATAGTCATTTGTCTTTAATAATACCACGCATGTACCAGGCAGATAAGAAAAGTCTCCTGTTTGGTGTCATAGTACTCGAAATTTAATGTTTAAAGATCTCTTAGTTTGTCCTATATAACTTTTGTTGCAATTTAAACAATTGATTATATAAATAGCCAACTATTCTTTTAAATTCAATATTAAATTAAATAATTTAAATAATCCTGTTGTAGTCTTATCAAACAGAAGTTTAATTAAATTATTAGGTTCTTTTTTAGTTAACAAGGTATTTTTCAGACAGTTTAATTTAGAATTTTTCTTGTATAAAAGAGTTACATTGTTTTATTGTAGTTTAGTTTAACTGACTGTAAATTATTATTAATTTTTAGAACTTGGAGTGATTAATAAGTAATTCAAAACAATTATTGTGGTGGGGATCAAAGTTTAAATGATTATAAAGCCACTCTTTAATTTTGTTAACATAAAGACAAATGCAATATTCACATTGTAAATTATATATTTTTGATGTACTTTACTTAAATGGCTCTAAACGAATTATCTAAATGATTTGAAATTTTAATATGTAATACTAGACTATATAACCAATATTTTAGGATTTCAAAGTTTTAATTTAACAGGAGAAATTTGGTTTATCCACCCGATATAAATTATATATGTTACTAATAAGTAAAATGTTTTTAAACATTAATATTTACAGATATAAAATATAGTTTTAGAAAGCGCTCGAACGGGATTTATCAGAATGCCGTTTTAATTACCAACTAAAATTTTTAGTTTGTAATATTTCTTATTTTGAGCACTGTTTATTTACATACAATATATATTAATTTTTTCTATGTACAATTTCAATAAGAAACATTTGTTTGAAACTAATTATAACATGTTTTTTCGAATAGGCTTCTGATTTTATGATTTAGAATCCAAATTTGAATACTCTAGAATTTTTAGTAATTCAGCAAAAGACGTAGATTTTCTTACTATATTCACATAAATTTATATTATATTAATATATATTCTGATTATAATATTTAAAAGAATGCTGACTCAGAAAACCAAAAATATTATTTTCAGAACAATTTAATTTTGAAATGGAAAATTTTCAATATTAATTTTTTAATAATAGATAAATAAACTTACTTCTCATCTTCGGAAGCTTTAAAAAATTATTTTTGTTTGAATACATACTAAAATATCAAATAACATATTTTATTTTTTAAAAGATTGGTAACAATTATCATCATTAAAAAATAACAATATGCTTTTTTCTAAAAAAAAAAGGAAAAAAAAAACAAATAAAAATCCATTCAAGCAATACCCAGTTATCTGAAACAGATGCTTAAAAACTGGTTAAAAACATTAAAGTAATTCTAGGATAAATACTTATAAAGTACAGACTATTCAATAAAATATATTAATTTTTTCTACACAAAATAGAATTATTATTTTTACCCATTAAGTCAAATAAACATACTTCTTCCTGTGATTAAGATAGTTATCATACTGTAACATATTTCTGTTTTGACTGACATCATACCATAAAAAAAGTTAATACTTAATACATTTTATAATCTCTTTTAAAAATCATTGGAGAAAAATATTAAAAATCATTTATTGAATCTTTTAAAAATACATGGTTACCGGTTATCCATGAAAAGGTTCGGATTCAGGTTCAGATTCGTTGACTTTGAAATATAGCAGTTCGGTTCGGGTTCAAGTAATGAAAAATATGGGTTTTTTCGAGATTCTGGTTCAGTTTAACTCCCTAAAGCTAATATTTTCATCATTTGTCTGCTGCAATGGCATCAACAGGCGTTAAGGGGGAGGAAAAGTATCAAATAGCATTGTGTAATTACACCTATTTAAGTATTTTAATAAAGAATATCATTTAATTAACATGATATCATTCTACATACTAACAATGCGTTAATTAATTAAGATTTTCTACAGTAATAAACTATCTTAAGACACAATAGTAGTAATTGTTTATACAAGCATCCTTTTTTTGAAGCAACAGATTTATTTTTTTACATTTATAACCCAAGAAAAATTTTAATTTCACATTCACACGATCAAATAATGTAACAAAAAACTTATTTACAATAATTATAGCCCGGTTTAATTAACATATTTATCTAAAAACTGAATGTAATGAATTTACAACTAGAATTACTCTTTGGCGTTTGGTCCAAAATATTAATCAACTCAACCAAAATGAAAACATCATTCTGAATTCTCGTGCAACTCATCCTCAAGTGTTTTGCCCTTACCTGAAGTTGGAGTGTAGGTGCAGCTTTGATCATCATCCAGGTCGTCTTGGCTTGCTCGACCTGCCAAAAAAACTAAAGTTATTCTTGACCTGGTTGAAACCTTGACCATTTAACAAATAAATATTATAGATAATGGTCATGTACACCGTGACTCTTTCTGTAAAATAATTAAACTTCTACACACCTCTAAGTGATCCAGGTCTCCCGTTAGATGAAGGCCTACTATACAGCATGTTTTCAAGGAACTGTAGACCGCTATTATTGACAATATTGAAGCCGCACAATTGCTCTATCTGCTTCCAGCGGTAGACCCGCTCCTGTAGTTCGTGGGTCACCTCGTTGAGTGAGGTCCGAGCCTCCACGATGCTCCGGTCTACGTCATCTATAGTCTTGCCATGAGTAGATACGAATGCTCCGACCAGACTGGATCTCTTCTTGCGAAGCTTTTCGCACTAGGAAAGATTTTAAATTATAAAATTGAATCCTATATATTTTATAACACACACAGTTTAATGTATCTACTGTCTAAGCCTTTATTGAAAGTCAAATTGTTATCAATTTGATCAAATTACAGTTCAAATCGATAGAATCTTCTAAGGTTTGTACTGGCTTCTGTGCACAAGCCATATCTTTGTTAAAATCTGAAAGGATAGAATAGAGATAATAGTTTAAATAAAAGATAACCTACAGCTTCTCTAGCTTGTTGTAGCTGTTTTTCCGCTGCTAATTTCTTTTTCGTGTACGACTTATTCTCTAGTTCGTGTGTTAACTGCAGCCAGTGCTGCAAACTGATCGGCGCTGACCAACATCTATCTTCAAGTTCACCTTCAGCCCGTTGTAATTCTTTACGCAACATCTAATATATACAAAAAAATATCACGTTTAGATATCACATCAATAATAGTTAATAATATGAAAATTATATGTCATATAAACTCGCAAATCTGAAGGGCTTTCAATGACAATTACAACTTTGTATATTAACAAAAGAGCAGATCAAAATGACTGTAAGAAGGTTGTTTTTTAAACACCTATAAATAAACTTTCCCTGAAGAAGACTCCTGAACCCCTCAACTTATTTGTTTATCTTTCTCATATATAAATAGTTATTTTTTCTAATGTAACATTAATTAATCAAATTTTCAGAATTTAAAAACACATACATCAATTTCAGCCTTCAACTGCGACACCTCCAAATCCGAGTACGACGTATGCAAGACAGTATTATCACCGCCTGCTTCCTGCAATCTCTTCTCCAGATTCTGTTTCTCAGTCGCGACGTACTCCTGCTCGAGTCTTGCACGCTCCAGCTCCTTCTGCAGATCTTCTAACGCAAGCTCCGCCTTGTGCAGACTCTCCATGTCCCTCATCATCCTTGCTAGATGTGTCTTGGAATTCTTGTGCTGTTTGTATGTATACCACGATCCTATCACGGCTCCGAACAATAACGTCACTAGTATCAGGTCCTTCCAGTGGTGCTGGCCGTCTATGAAGTTAAATGTAAACAGTAGTACTACACAAATGTCATGCACAAGATGGAACCTCAGTTTTTCCATTACAGTGATAAAGAAACATATTTAAAGTAGTTTGTTGCCGTGATAAGAGAAATAATGAACTGATTTACAATACAATTTTTTTATCTATTTTTTTCTGATAACAACTGAAGAGGTTCTCTGTATATTAAATTCTAAATAAATCTCCTAAGTACAGGGACAATGATTAGATACAGTAGTGTTGCAAGTTAATCGAAAATTTTCACATGTCCTCAAATTTGACAGTTATAATTTAGTTTACAATAAAACCGTTTATGGAAAGTAAATTTATTAATCACTATCAATTATCAATAAATAATAATGACTGATAATTTTGTGTGAAAACCCTTTTCTTGATCTCAGTGCAAGTAAACAATTTTACAAAACATATGTATATTTATTTTACACTTAAGGAAAAATAAGTAAGTATTGGCCAACATTTAACAAATATTACAGTAATTGTAAGTACATATTATATATAATTTAAATAATTCTTCCTTGGGTAAAAGATTGCATAGTTTATGTATAGCAATGTTTCTCAAAATTTTAATTCAATTACCGGTTTTACTGAAAATAAATAAATTTTTTTTTTCTTTCTATATTTTGACTTATAGATTTTATTTATGATTATTTTTAACTAAATTATTAAATTTTAAATAACATTATGTTGAAATTCATCTGCTTCTGCTAAATAGCTGTGAAATCTATTAATTGAATGATCGTACCTTTAGGAGGCCCAAAAAGAACTACATCCATAGCCTTCAGAGATATCTTTTGCTTGTGGATGGGGTCCTTAACACCCAACACTCCGCTTAAGTAGTGCATATTGTTAACAGCTAATCTGGAAAAAATGTAAAACATAATAAACATTCAACTGTGTACAATTATTGTTTTCTATTGAAATATGTAAACACAACATATTGTTGTTTTTACATTTAATTAAGTACAAAAATATATTCTGTTTCAAATAGGTAAGACATTACATTATCATGTAAATATCAGGGTTTGCATTTGATGATCACAAAGGAAAACATAATTTGCATATACATTAAAAATATTTTTAATATTTCTAAAAGCTATTGGATTCCCTTTTAAATTATTTACACTTTTTCTCACTGACTTTAAATTGATATTAAGTGTATTTGAGTTACCCAGATCTTCTCTACATATTTCTTAAGTATCATAATAATGACACTTACCTCGGTAATGTTGCGCCAGTGACCCTGTGCTGTATGAAAGTGTTGACGTACTGTGGCAGCTCCACATTGGAAATAAGCCACTCGCATGTCTGCTCCACAGTCCAATTGTGCACCTCAGAGCGCAGCCACGCGTCCCACAACTCACGCACAGATATGTGCATGTCATCATTGTAATGGAACGCTTTTTGTCGACGCTCGTAGCCGGAGTCGTACTTTAACTCTTCTCTCAAGAACTAAACAAAAACATGTAATGATTAACTATGCAGTTCAAAGAACCAATGGAGAATAAATATCAAAATTATTATTATTCTTACATCATCTGATTCTGATAGATCAACAGCTCCATTTGCATCATCGTCGAGTTGTCTGTGCAAAGATTTTATTGCTTCTAACTCTAGACGATCGTACGTCATTTCTGCTGGACATGTTATATCGTCAGTACATGTTTCCATTAAATCTGAAGTACGTAAAAAAATAATTTGTACTTTCTTCTTATACATAGTACTCTGGAACTATAAATCACACAATTTTCAAAATCATCTTAAAATGTTTGTTATAGTCTAGTACAGCTGTAACTACTAATCAATTTATTGTGATGATTTGAAATTTAAATATTTAATTCTAGGCTATACAGTAAACATTTTAAGACTTCTCTCAAGTTTGTGTGATTTATAGTTTAGTTCCAGAGTACATATGTATGTCAACAACCAAACAACATTTATATATATATAAATATATATACAAGGCTTTTTTTGTAATATAGCGCAGTGGAACGATGTTCTGGCACCTTTTTTTCATAGTATAGGAAAAGCTGCTTTAAATTTTATTTAAATGATATTTGAATAATGGTACTGATATCACAACTATCAAAAATCACGTGTTGATGTGTAAGAATAGAGTAAATTGTGCTGTATCTATAGTAATATGTAGGAATTTTCATTTGACAGAATTATTTAATTAAAAAATAGTTAATTGAGGTGGAGATTGAATCCCCGTTTTTATACTATATTAAGCCCCTTTTGCCCCAATAGATTGTCCTAACCAAGGACAGTTAACGTGCATATTATTATATTCTTCAGTTTAGCCAAAATTTCTTTTAGTAAAAAGCATAACGAGAAGTGAGTTTCGGCAACTTTTTTTTTTAAAAGCCCTGTATATATATGTAATATTTATATACATATATATATATAATAATTAATAATTCCATTACGTATTCCACTCTGATTAAAAAATGTGTACACAAAGATTTTCCAAATATAAAATAAATTTATATAGTTATACCCCAACATATTTTTTCAAATATGTGAATAAATAAATTTTAAATCACTACATAAAAAAGATAAATATTTTAAGATTAGCACAATAATTAGAGTGTATTTTAAAACAATTTCACACATCTTTACTTATTCACTGAACTGTTATATTCAATGAATAGATATATTTATTTTTCATTTTTTAATATGCCACTTCTGGGAATCACATTCCATATGACACATAATTTTATTTTTGTATTTATGATATTTCATCAAATTCACATTTTCACCACATGCTTTCAGTGTAAATTGTAGAACTGTATCAGTTACAGATCAAAAATAATTATTTTTTTCCCAAAAAATGGAGGTTATCTTCCACTTTAAAAAATAGTGTTGAGCATTTTTGTTTATAAGGAATTATGTATAAATATCATAGCATAATCTAAATATATAAAATTATACTCTACGAACTACAATACGTTACTCACTTTCATAACCAACAGTTACGGACAGGGGCTCGCTAAGTCCATGTTGTATATTTTTATGTTTTTCACTGATTATATTTTCATATAAATCTCCATGTGAATGTGATGTAGGATATTGTCCAGTACAATAGTTGATTATAAAAAATACGAATAATAATAGCTTCACAACTTTCATATTAAAAATATATTTTGACATTAATAATTTACAGCGACGTTGAATTTACAGATTCTCCAATGCATTTATTACACAGTTATTAACATTTAGTTTAATTGCATGGATTGTGAATATCACATAATACACATATAGCAAAAATATCATGCACAGCCATCAAATACCAACACAACCCCAAGGTTATATTATTGTACTAGCTTACTGCAATCTTGAAAACTATAGACTTATATGTAGATTAGCGATCATCTGTTTGCAAGGTCCTAAAATCTCAATGCTCAAAATGGCTCAAAAATCGTTTACGTGTCATTGCCATTTCATCAATTTGAGCTAAATTATTTTGTAGATGTTTTATTGAAATTCAAACCAGCAAACTAAAGTATGATAAAATGATAATATTCAATAACAAATATATAATTGCTAAAACAGGATGCTACAGATGATTATACATCCTGTAAAATAATTTGCGTGTGTTGAAATTATTATATACCTATATTCTATATTTAAAAATAAAAATAACACAGTTTGTGTGATTCATTTTAAATATTTTTTGCTCTTATTAATTCGTAAAAGTAAGTTTATACAAATTTCATTTTATGAATGCATATTTTCGTGTTTATATTCAGTTTATAAATGCACATGCATACATAAATGGTTCTGTCTAACCCCGTATCTAAATATTCATCTAATTTGGAATTATTTTGCAATGCCCTTGACGTATGTATGTATTTGATTAATTAAAAACATCGACCTTATGTCCCTACAATTGCTCGGTTTGTTTTGAAATGAGGGAAGAACATATATGTATCTATAAAAAAAGACAGATATAGTTTATAGAAGTTACGCATGCGTTTGATACCTTTTCAATTAATAGCAATTTATCGCAGAAGCAATTTATGACTAAATTAAGAAAACAGCTCAAATAGTTTGGCGTATGCATTGTAATTAATTGAACTCTTGCAATTGTCAATAATTATTATTATCTGAAAATAAATGTCATAGTATGGTTTTATATTTTTAATTACTTTATCCGTTATCGATGAATAAAATATACACGCGGTAATAAAATGTACGTGTACAATGCTACATCAAATATATAATTAAATGTTATATTATGTTATAAATACGCGCGCACACATTATATTTCTGAATACATTATATAGGAGTACGATATTACTGATATTAGTGCAAATATTATAAGGATTATAAGTTTATATCGCAATAAATTAAATTTGAAACATTTGTTTTGTACTTAATTCAGTCTTATACAGTGGCGCGTTACGAAAGTTGAGGGTTTGGGGGCCCAGGTAGAATAAATAGTCGAGACCCTCATTTCAAAATTATTTTTATCGAAAAAATAAAATTACAAAATTTATTTTTAAAAATTACAAAATTATCATCATATAGTGCCTGAAAGCCCTGAGGACTATTTTTTGCTCTTCAACCAATGTACTTAACAGTAAAAAAAGGTCCGTGAAAACGGAACACTTATGGAATCACTTCGGTGTCCGTCCGTCCGTCTGCACAGGCATTTTACTCTGAATTTATTCAGAGTAAAAATTTGAAATTTAGCACAGAGATGTGTGGTGGCCCAATTATTATAGGCTTGAAATATGAAAGTTTAATTTTGATTCTGGAGGTTAATTTCAGAGGGTAAATTGGGAAGTTTAATGAAGCACGAATTCAACAATATATATATGATGTATTTTTTATGAATTTTTTAACATTTTTCGGGAAAACGCTTAAAAATTGCTGTCCCCCACCCGGGAAAAGATTCGTTCAGAAAAATCAAAAAAAAAATCATGAACATTGAGAATTAGATCATATATTAATCTACTTGTTGAATAATATATGATTAGGTGTAGATTGAGACAAAATTATCAATATTGAAAAATTCTAGTGCGATCGATTGTTACAAACAATTTAATTGTTTATTTCTTTATAACTGCTGAATATAATATGAACCATTGGTTTTAGAGAAAAAGTTTTTCAACAAAAAATATTTCTCACGATGTAAGGAACAACTTTTGTTCTTACACGTTTTTTAACATTTTCAATAACTTAAGTAGGGGGCTTATGGTACGGAACACTAATTGTGCAAATTTTATATACCAAATATATATTTTATATACCATAACCCATCAATTCGGGGATCTCCTTTACCTTGGGGCCCTATAGGCAGTTGCTTAAAGTGCCTACTGTGTAAGACGCCACTGGATATTGTTATATTTATCGGCATGAATATAGTAAACACTTTTTGTAATTCGGAGAATAAATATTTACTATTTATTTGAACTAATTAAAAATAATCAATTTATTTGCCGATGTAGCTAAATACATATATAAAATAAATAAATAGTTATACTTATATTTTGTTTATACTCTATTAAATATTTATTATAAATTAACGGGTATGTAGGCAGGGCCGGAGGAAGGCGGGTAAGATGCGTGATTTTCATGCAGGCGCGAGGAGTAGAAAAAACGAAAGAAAGCGCAAAAGTAAATTTAAGGGGCGGCAAAATCGCAATGACAATCAAAAAAATAGCAGGGACGCAAGTGTGGAAAAAAGGCGGCAATATGAATTTTTCACACACCATCTGAATTCCTAGCGCCGGTCCTGTATGTAGGTATATGAAATACGGAATAATAACGTATGAAATAAGATTAATATTATAGGTATTGGGATTGGGTATAGGACGTAGGTATAATTTTTTTATATAATTCGGGAATTTATTGATTAAAATTTAAATATGTACACATAAATTCAAAATTGATTTGTTACGTAATTCATGTGTAATCAAAATGGTATCTTTAAAAAAATATAATTTTTGTAATGATATTGGAGTTTGTAATTAATATTAATAGTATTGTTTATCAGTCCAATGCGAATTTATCTTATTTTTTATAATCTACATTTTGCAATTATGTTTGATAAAAAAAATACTTTTATCTCTTTTTTGTTCACGCGGTTTACGCGCACGCAAACGGAGTTAACTTCATAGTTACCGGTTATCAAATTTTTTGGAGAGCTAGAGAAATTTTGACCGATAAAAATCATAAAATAATTTTGAAAAATGGCAGCAAGTGGAAGTGAAAGTAAATCAATGTGCAAATTTGGTTTAAGACCATTTACAAAAAACAATCTTCTATTTTATTATGCACCGATCCAAGGTGTTATAAGTTATTCAGCATTATCTGTCAATGTCATGAATCCACCCTTTATGATGAGGTAAAAAAGGATTTACAGAATTAAAACATTTTCATCTTATTTAGCCATGTAATCCATGTAATTAATTTCCTTGAACGAAAAATTATGATTCATTGAATAAGACTTAACCTCAAAAATTTGACATTAGGTCATAATTGTTAATTATAAATATGAAAATATTTTTGTTAATTGTTACTAATACTTAATTTATTAATTTTATTTTTAGAGCCTTCCCAAAACGAGATCTTACAAATATTCTCCTTTTCAACACGTTACTCGGAACAGGTTTATACATTTACAGTCGCCCACACATGGAGAAGACAACAAACAAACAGAGAATGATATACAGCTCTCTTGGCGCCGTTTTGTTTAGTTTCGGGTCTGTTCTAATTTGGGCAATTGGCCGAAGTGTTCTCCCAAGAAACATGGTGATGTGCACGATAGCGGGAATCGGATCAGGATTGTTATTAACTAAAGTAGGCAAAGATTACCTATCTTACGTCGACAGTCAAGTCAAGCACAACTAAACATCAATTTGTACTTCATTCAACATTTGTTAAATTTTATAGTTTTATAATTAGCTCTCCTTAGGTGAAATTGATTAGTCAGTTTGTGTAAATACATATTTATTAATTCAAAATGTTTTTCAGTGAACTCAATAAATACTGTGAATTGTTTTTAAGGATTTAATTTTATAAATCGAGAGCTTTGGTTAATGTGTATTAAACGTATTTTCATGCTATATTTTTAAATGTTTACTGACTTGTACAATACATTTAATAAAGATATTTCTTAAAATTCTTAATTTTACTCATTGTGTTACCCTCTGTAGGAGAAGATAGAAATTAGATTCTATGTTATCAACCTGAATATATTTATTAAATTAGGAATGGGAACTATTGTATATGTACACAGCTTTAGTGGCGCTTTGAAGTAGTAAACCCCATAGCAATGGGAAATTAATTCTGCTTTATTTACAAATGGTAGATAAGGCGTAAATACACAAGTGTGCATCACGATTGTATATTACATACAGTGAACGTTCATTATTATTTGACTAAAGTATACTTACCATACTTACTTTAATCATTGAGTAATTTTTTACTCAATGCTTTAATACATACATATACCTTGAATTTTATTATTCTGTGCCTTGAATAAAATATGAAAGTTGCGCCACAGAGTTGCGCTTCCATGTAGTGTATTATCTATGGAAAATATTATTTTCCATAGAATAAATAAATATTCTCTAGCACGTGGGTTTGACAGCTGACACAAACTTTAGAAGAACGCAATACATAATTTTTAAATTAATAAATTACATATTTATAAATTGAAATAATAAAATGGTTCAAGGTAAATTAAAAGTCAAAACGAAGGTACCGCAAAATGGCAAATCAAAAAAGAAAACAAAAGGTCCAGCTGTATCAAAACGTGGAAGTAAGATATGTTGCATTTATTGGTTAATTTATTTCATACAAATCTATATGTGTATTTTAATAAATAAATAAAAATGACCTATTTTAGATGCTCCTATTGCTCCGAAAAAACGAAAGTTCGAAGAAAGTACAAAGTTAAAGAAAATGGTGTCGAAAAGTGTAAATAAAGCTGCTGAAGATGAAATTCGTGCGTTGGCCAACAACACAAAAAAGGATTTAACAAACGCACAGAAAGCAGTTGTTGCACATCATAAGAAAGTAGGAAACAGTAGTAGGACAACGGAATAGTTAATATATTATTTTTAATTCTATAATATTTATTATTAACAATTGTACATATATGTATATTAAATGGTAAATACGGAGACTCTGGGGGTCCTCTGTCAAAAACTCTAAAAGTCACGTGTTGATGTGTTAGAATAGAGTAGAGTATGTTGTATCTATGTTAATATATTATTTAGTGCAATTAATAAACCTAACCTAACCCTACCTGAAAGGGAACCAAATCTACCTGGACTACTCTAACTTAAACTAAATAATTAAATATAACACAGCTAAACGTGGCCAGTCGTTTTATAAAATGCGTGATTTATAAAAGTTGTTAACACTGATCTAGTCACGCATGCGCGTCAACCCTATTCTGAATAACTATATACGTGATTTTTCACAAATCTGACAGAGGACCCCCAGAGTCTCCGTATTAGCCTATTAAATATATATTATAGTATATTTTACAGTATACCCTTTCTTTTACAATCTTAAGTACAGATTTAATTAATATTATATAAATTACGTAGTTGACTTGTTATTTTTAATAATTTAATTAGTTCAAATATATTCACAATTTGTTTAACAAATATATGTCCTTTGTATAAATGCTTGATTCAGGTAGCGCAGGGGTCTGTTACAATAAAGTAAAAGATTTTTCTGATTCCCAGCAAAAAAATATGAAAAAGGTAATAATATAAGTCTCTGAGTGGAAGCAATTTTCAGATTAGGACTCTGCACTGTAATGCCTTGAGTCTAATGATACTGCTCTGTATATAATATAATTTAACAATATTCTTTTTTAATTAAAAAAATTTAAGTTGTAAAGTTTGAATTCATTTTTTTATAATGGCACTTATGCATTTTATTTATGTTTTTATGGTAATAAATATGCTGGATTTTAATAAAGGAATCTTACGGAGATGCGACCTGAAAGATATAGTAGATTAGTTATAGATCAATTAGGTAGTGATTTATAATTTGTATACTCACGATCATTAAATGGCCACTTTTTGCTTTGTGAATGGTAGGTGGGGTTCCGGTTATCACTTCAATTGTTCCTTGTTTACCGTTAGTCAATTTATGGGCAATTCTAAAACATTAACATAAAAATGTATTGTTCAGATATATTTTTATAATAAAAGTTCTGTTTTGTGAATTCAAAAACAATGAAGGTAGATTTATTTCATTTTAAAATGTTTACTGTATATTATATTCTGAAATAAAATATACTTACGATCCTGTGTCAACAATTTCTAATATTCTTGAATTTTTAATTACATTAACTAAATATGTCATTGCTTCAATAACAAAAAGTAATTCCAAAATTAAATCACCCTATAACCAAGAAAATTATTTTAATTTACAACCAAATTCAACAAAAAATACCTTACCTTTTCTTTTTTTAATTCTAACGGAATCCGTACAAGACACGCATTGTCCGATTCGTTCGTAACAACAAACTCTAGTTTATTCAATGGCAGGCTGTGTTTGGCTTTGAATGTCTTTGCATCAAGTACATACAGCGATTTATCTGTGATAACTAAAATTCTATCTCGGGTTTTGTAACCATGCCTATCGTACTTGACGGCAGGACTTGTGTACTGCACTTTCTCCCCTAGGGGGGTTATTACACTGGTAATGAAATGATTCTTCAAACTTTGCTGTTCTTCAAGTAATCGATCACATTTGAACCATTGCGATACACTTGAAGGATAACTCTTCTTTTTACCTGTTATTCAATAAAGTAAATTAGGCACAGTTTATTGTTAATTAATAAAATATGCTGTTATAATATATTCAATTTCCAGAGGATGGAAACAAACAACCATAAATTAATTAATTATTATCTTACCCTTAAACAAACTTTCTGCAAGAACTTTAAGTTGAAATTGTGCTTTCCTTTCTGGTGTCAGAGCGTTGCGATACAGTCTAGCTATGTAGTTCTTGTACAATCTATGTAGAATTTCTGAGGCTTCTCTGCAGACATGAGGAGATGGTGGCCAGTAAGTATTGAGCAAATTCTTGGGAAGGTTTTTCGACAGTTTCTTTAAATATAGTGCTTTAGTGTTCTCGATAAATGCTTTGTTTACTTCATTAGGAGAGTCGTGCCGTGTTATGAATCCTTTGATATATCTGTATAATGTAATAAATAAGTTAAAATGTAATTTGATTTACCTGTTTATAAGTTAGAAGCAATTTTGTATACCTTCTAATCAAAAGAATAGCTTTACGACGTTTCTCTGTATTCAACTGTGCTAAGTAACGTCTGGCCCATTTTTGCATGACAACAGCAGACTCTCGCATCTTGAGGTACTTCCTTCTCTGTAGCAGTCCCTTCCAATGTGCTTGAATAACAGCCACAATTTCGTTTTTCTTAATCTGGAATGCATCTTCTGTCTCAAACAATGTCTTCGGGAAACGGATAAATATTTTTGTACTGAAAGAAATACATATTTTTACATTCGGACATCTAATTTTATTTTCTGTACTTACTTTCCCATTCGATAGTCCTCTTTATTATATTGCAGTTCAGAGACAAGTGTTTGGACACCTTCTTTAGCTGGGCCTGGATAATTAGGCCATGTTTTTGGAGATAAGCTCTTGTATCTTTGAAGGAACGTTTCATAAGGTCGACGGTAAGCAAAACCGGCTCTTCGTACTCGTAAGTTCTCCATTAAACCTAAATATTTAACCTGGTGCAATACGATTTCATCATCGAAAATGCCTGCAATAAATATTACAATTTCAACCAAAAATCCTATAACCTAGTGAGTTAAATTTTAAATAATTTTTTCTTACCTGATTTCTGGTACTCATTAGGTTTAATACATCTAATGTACGAAGGCTCTTTGCTCATCAATATCTCCATTAGATTATTAAGTGAATTCTTGAACTGCGTGACTGCAGTTTCAGGTCGTTTTTTGCTCTTTAAATCCTTCACCGAGAACACTTCTCTTGTGATTGAATTCTGCGTTTGAGACATGACTTCACGCAGATCACGGAATAACAAATCATTGTTCTTTTCTAAGAACCCGTTCACACTGTATGTCACCGTACCAGCGTAGTGTATCAGTCTGAATTCCTATAAAGATATTATTTTAGTTTATAAAATTATTAAAGCAATTACTGTATAGATGCTTACATCTCGCCCCATAATTTTTTGTGTTTTTATGTCAGCTTTTTGGTGACTGATGAAATGTGCATGCGAAGCTAAATTGTTATTCATTTTAGTTAAAAAGCTTTTGTCATTTGTCTCTCCTGGTCTTAAACATTCCTCATCCATCAATGCAATAATTCCTGAAAATAATAAAAATATAATAAACGTACTTCATACAGAGGCAACATGTAACTTGTTGCTACATGTTGCTGACTGTTGCAATTGAAAGTTGTATCTTGTTACTGTTTTTTATATTTAGCAGTAAGCATCAAAGGAAATGTAGCAACAAGATGTAACATGTAGCAACATGTAACTTGTTGCTACATGTTGCTGATTGTTGCAATTGACAGTTGAACAAGATGCAATATGTTGCACTGTGTGGACGGTTGTTACAAGCAGCTTTTTGCTAACAAATTATAGTAGATCAACAAACTGTTGTTTTTCTGTTGACACAGGTGTAGTTATGTACCAGTAACTATAATTACTTTTGTTTGGACAAAATGTTGCTTCTTGTTACTACTGTGCAAATCAAAAATTCATCAATATGCATCTTTACTAGATACACTATATCTGAAAGAAAGTCTACACCTAAACATATTTCTGTCAGTTTTCTTTCTTACCTTTGTGTTTCTCTTCGATAAGATCACAAATAACTTTATTATTAAAGTACTTTATAGGTTCCCATTCAATCCCTTCCTTAAAGTACTCTTCCTGCTCTGACTTGAGAGTCAACTGTATAAATAGCTGTTGCAGTTTCTCGTTACAATAATTAATACAAAACTGTTCGAAGCTGTTCTTCTCGAAGATCTCAAAACCGTATATATCGAGAATACCCATCACCGATGTTTTGCGGTTGTACATGTCATTTCTAGGTTGTAAGGAGTTGTTCAGACGGCGTACAAGCCAAGAGAATAGACGTTCGTACACGGCTTTAGCCAGGGCGTCACGGGCGTGGATCGCCATGTCGCGATCTAAGACAGTTATCATCACGTCGCCTCTAGCTTCAATAGTGCGGCTGATCAAAGCAGTTCGAAGTTGAATTTGATTACATCCCAGCAACTAAAATTAAAAATAATTTGGTCAAGACATACACGGGTGTATGTCATAAGGGTTCCAAAGTACGTACTACGTGGATTGTTTGAAGCTACAAATGCATTTTTGAGTTAGAAAAAAATATAAAAATAGGGTCATATTCTACTAACTGAGATCTACATTTTGACACCCCATATGCCTAGATAAAAAAAAATTATGATGCCCCTCTGTTTCTCCAAAATTTGAAATGATATTGTTGACTTTAATATTTGTCGTTGGTAATCTCACCACAACCTCATTACCATTTTTTTTAGATTTTTTGAGCCAGTAGTTACCGAGTTAGATGGAAGGGGGGGGGAGGCAAAATTATACAAGATTTTCAGCCCCCTGCTGGTGCCGTTTTTTCTAACTAAAATATATAAATATTCTACTAATTGAGATCTACATTTCGACACCCCACATGCCTAGATATGAAAATAAAAATAAATTCTAATACAATTTTTTTGTGTTTTGAATTTGCTTTAAAGCTCCCTGCAGGCACAATTTTTGATTTAGAAAAAAATAAGAAAAAGAGTCAAATTCCACTGGTTTGGTTATATATTTTGACGTGCCACATGCCTTGGTATAAATTTTTTTTATCTTGCTTTGACCCCTTCGCGCCCCTTCAGAAAAATTATTTTTTCAAAATTTTTGTACATATTATACTAGAGGACATCATTTTACATGTTCAGTAAATTTTCCTAGTTTCTAGCTTATATAGTTTACGAGATATTTTGCTTTGACAAAAGGACGGACGGACGACAAAGTGAGTTTCTTCAGAACCCTAAAAATATAAGAGGTTTTTAAAAGAGCTTACCTTAGCTACAGCTTCCACAGATTCTGGTTTGAGAATCTGCGCTTTACCCTCGTACTCCGTGAATCCGACGTTTCCCAAATGGAGCACGCTGGCTATGATATTGAAGATCTCCTGTTGTTCGGCGTCCGATATCTCTATCGTAGACATAGCCTTGCGGACTTCTCTGTACTGATCTGCGTCGTCAATATTAGAAACACTACCTTTGGCCTAGAAATTAGCAAATAAAAGAATTCTTGATTTAAATAAAGATTCCTCATAAAAGAACCTTTATAAGAACATAACAGGGTATATCAAATTTTTACAGAAGAACTAATGTTTTCATGTATCTAAAATATCATTACTTTCCCTATATACCGTAATTTTATAATAATATTATTAATATCTATGTATAGTAGTATACTTATAATAAAAACGTACCCCATCAGATAAGTAGTAATATGTGTCAAGGTTTCTCTTGAGATAAAATTTCTTAAGTTCTTCGTCGCTTGCTCCTGCTAACAGTTGATGGAAAATGTGGAAATTCCTTTCTCCTTTGGCTTGATGGATCACTCTTGACTTTTCAAGGAGATAGTTAAGTATGTTACCTATTAAATATGAATTAAGTATAACTTTCAAGTTGGTTTTGATTAAATAAAATTAAATAAAAGAATCTTTAAAGGACTATGAAGACAAACTGCATTTGTAACAACAAACAGCCATTTATAGTTTCGTTTTTTTAATCATGTTAGTAAAATACGTGTAACAGTAATACAACTGGCTATAACTCTATGATGATAAGTATTAGGGGGTATATTTATATTAACTTTTTATCTTATTTTTAATTATGGAACAAGAATATAAACTTATTTAATGTAATTTGAAGCATACGGTTGATCTTATTACAAATGAACAAACCATATTTTTGTGTATTTTGTATCATATAATCTTCTAAAAGAACCCAACTCAGGAAAAAATTCAAGAACAAAAAAATACTTGATAAAAATCAGCGGGCCCACTTGCCCCATACGCCCCTGGTCTAAATTATTATTATTTGATACTGGAAATCAATAACACTTATTAATACCAAACCCTGTATCAATTTTCATAACTGTACCATAGTGAGTTCTCTAGATATTAAATAAACACTAATTTTGAGTAAAAGACTGTAGCTCCCTCACGAAGAATTTCCGGACACAAGTTCACATAAAGTTTTTTGCTTAGAACTACATCCTCGATCTACTGTTAATTTTTTTTACACTAGTTGTAAATCATATTCAATCAATAATAAGCAACTCTTAAATTACCTCCAACAGGATCTCCTGCGTAGTTAAACTGGACGTCCATGTACTTCCCAAAGCGGCTGGAGTTGATGTTGCGATTGGTCTTAGCGTTGCCGAACGCTTCCAGTACGGGGTTAGACTGAAGCAGTTTGTCCTTGACACGCTCCACGTTCTGTTTGTGCCCAGAAGCGGCCGCGATAAACTGAAGCACTTTCTTAGATGCTTCGGTTTTACCGGAACCGGACTCGCCTTGAATTACACAAAATAGATTTTCTTTTTGTTTTGATTTTGACACGTAACATTATCACGAATTCTGAATTGGAATATTTTATTTTAAATGGAATTACATGTATGTAATAATAGTCATAAATGAATAACAAATAATATAATTATTTAAAAAAAATGTTTTCGTAAAAGTTTTTAGAGAAATTACTTCCTATGTAATGCTCATCTTAGAAAAAAATTGGTGCTATCATTTACGTTACTAGGGCATCCAAGTCTATTTTTTAAATGATAATATATCTTTTTTTATTGATTCTATGAATAGTTCTTAATTTTTTGCATACAACCCTGTAACATTTTTAATGGCATTGCGTACGAAAAAATTTGAGAAAAATTAACTTAGATTACATAACTGCAAATTCACCAAGTAAGCCTTGAAAAATGACTGAAACTTGTAAAACATCAAAAAAATAATTAAAAGAAACTTATGTCCGGTATTATAAAGGAGTTTTAGTTGCAGTTAATGTGATCTGAGATTATAAAAGTTAATTTTTCTCAAAATTTTTCGTACGCAATATCATTAAAATTTTGCAGGGTTGTATACAAAAAATTAAGATCTATTCATAGAATCAATAAAAAAAGATATGTTTTCATTAAAAAAAATAGAGTTGGATGCCATAGTAATGAAACTGATTGCACCATTTTTTTTTTAAAGATTAGCATTACAAAGGAAATCATTTCTCTAAAAACTTTTACTAATTGTAAAACATTTTTAAAATTATTAGAAAATATGATCAATATTCCATATTTTTTACTCACCCTGTATAATGACGAAATATTATTTTTAGGAATATGATAAATTTGAATTTTCAAGAACCGATTAAATACGTGACAAATAGAAAATATGCAGATTTTACACTGTTACAATTAGAAACGAAAAATAAAAATTTTATAGTTATTGTGTAATAATTTAATATTTCTGAAAAAAAATGTTATTGCCAGAACTATAAATTTCCCTTACCTGAAATTAAAATACATTGTTCTCTGTTTTCTTCTTTCAGGGATTGGTAGGCTGTATCAGTAAGGGCAAATCTAAAATAATAATAAATAAAATACTATTTTTGTATTTGTTACAGTGGCGTAATACTTAAGAGCCCATGGGGCCCAATATGAGGTGAGAAATTTACGGCATCTTTTACATAAATAATAATGTTTACTGTTATCTCTGTAATATGTATGCTTTTATTTTTTTGGGGCTCTTTTACATAGTCTGCTTAAGAGACTGGAATTTATTACCACTGTTCTAAATTCCAAACCTTTATAAATATTTGACACCTTGTAGAAAGCGTTTGGTTGAGTAAAGAAGTTATGAATTTTTTTAACTATAAATCATTTTAACTAATTGTTTTTTTAAATACATAAGTGCCTATCACCGAAGCTCTTAAAAAGAAAAAACAAACGTAATAATATATTATCATCACGTCTATGTTCTAATAAATTCATGCATAATTACTTACATATGCGGCGATGCATCATAAAAGTGAGTTTTTTGATATTCTTTGATGTGTTCTGCGGTGTAAATAGGCAGATTCTTGTACGGATTGACTGAGACCAACACTGTGCCGATATAAGTCTGAAACAGTTCAAGTGAAATTAACATTATATTTTTTAATTAAAGGGTGCAATTGATTATATAAGTCTTTGAGAACACATACAAACAGTTATACAAAAATAAAAGTTTTACAAAAACTTTTATTGTTAATCAAAGACAAGTATGATTCCATTATTAACAATTTAATAAAACAAAAACAATGTACAATATCAGATCCTAATTTTCAGTAAATATTCTGTATTCCAAAATGTTTATTTTCCAGGGACATCAACTTTAAAAAATCGTTAAACTTAGGGTATTATTCTAAACCACATTTGTAACAAATCTTGTAAGTAGCAAAACTGTACCTGAAATTTCCTATTTTAGGTACTTACTTTTAAGCCTAGACTGCCTGGACTATTATTAATACATTTCAGTATATTATGTATAAAAAAATGTAAAATAGGAATAAAGAAAAACATTTTGTAGCTGAAACTGAAGTCTCTTCAAGGGAGACAATATATCAATAACTTTTTCTGTCCGGAACAAAATTAAAATATTTCTTTAGCGTGTACAAAAGTTTATACTTTTTAGCACGACTTCCTTTGATTTGCAAATAAATAGCAACATAAAGTTGGTCAATGTTCCTCTAGTAGATCTGCACCGTTATATGTTTATTAATAAAGATCCTTGAAACTTATGCTGTGTTTAGACCGAAAAAACAAAACAGCAACATCGTGTTTTGACAAAAGTGCAATAAACCCTATACATTTTTAAATACGAATCTTGGGTTGCATAAAGCAAAATTAATCACAATTAGTTAACCAGTTGTTTTAGAACCATTATTACGTCAATTTTAAAAAACAATCACGGTTGTAATAAATTTTATAAGGTAAAAACAAAGATTAAGTTTAGAATTAACATTAATCATGGTTTGGAAACTACTGATTAACTAATTGTGGTTAATTTTGCTTTATGCAATCCGAGGGAAGTGTTTTAAAACACTGTGTTGCTGTTTTGTTGTTTTTGGTCTTAACACGGCGTTAGATTTAAAACTTACGTATATGAGGTTCTCTTTGAACCGTTTGCGCAGATTATCGATGAAGGCTTCTTCGTTGTGGTGGTCCTCCAGAAGGACGAAATCCCACACTCCTACGCGGCCTCTTTCCGCAAGCCCTTTCTCCATAGCGGCCGGCTTCGATGGGTTCTTACGGGTTCTGAAAAACCATTAACATATTGTTGAAATCATCTGCTATTTTTCATAGAAACGATATTTTTTTAATACGAAGGGTATTTAAAGTGTTACAGATATTTATCTCACAAAGAACCATCGCATATTTGAAAAACATGTTTAGTTGTGAGGGGGTAATCGAATAGTAAATAGGAACCTATAATTTTCTTATTCTACGTGAAAAAACACGAATCTTTTACTGAAAACTTTTTTTTAAACAACCTAAACTTTCCAAGATATCTAATAAAATAATTCGAGATTTAATAAACTTTAGAAAAAAAGTACAAGATAAAAAAAATAATGTTTATTTTGGTCTAATTAAATATGGATAATTATTAAATGCCCCAGCCTGTATATACATACGTCTTTAATACCAGTTATTATAAAAATATCAAATACAATGTTCACTTATATTTATTCTTATCAAGACAATAGTTCTTCAACAGAAAATCAAGATAACAAAGAAAAGTACATATTTATTTTCAAAAATTTAAAACTGACAATGAGATAAAGTTTATTTTATTTTATTAATTTCTAAAAGTAAAGTACGAATCAATACGCAGATCTGACGGCAATTTGTCGGTCCATGGGCGGTGGCCATTATCATCTTGGTGATAACAATGATATCATTATCTCAATAAATCATATAGATAAATAATTTTTTTCTGATATCTACAAAACATCGTTTATGAAATGTCATGAAGCTCTGTTTATGAAATTTCAACGAGAAAATATTATATAAATTTATATAATATATACATAATGTGTGTTCTTTGTAGGTAAAATTAGAGGGGAATTTAAAATAAGTAGCAATTAAAAAAAGATCAGTTACTAATTTACTAAAAATGATTTTTTGAATTTATTACATGAAGTTTGTCAAGACGTCAAGTAAAGGATCATACAAAATATGATCAGAATAATAATTGCCAAACCCAAAATCGAAAATATTTACAAACAGTTTAAAAAAAACAATCTTCTGTTATACCATATAATATTGTGACCTCATATATAGATAGGAAAGCATAAAAATAAATTCAGTACTTAGATACAACTCTCCAGCCCATTTATATCTATAAAGAGAGAAGTTCTGAGTGATTGACTCATCAACACCCAGCCCAAACCCTTGGACCTAGAAACATGAAACTGTAGATCGGATTGTCTTCTACTCACTAAAAAGGGATTTTACAAAATTCAATCCCTATTTATTTATTTGCATACATTTGCCTATATAAATATGAAGTTAATTATATCTCTATATATATTATAAAACGCAACGTCTGTCTGTCTGTCCGTTAGTGTAGGTACTTATCTTTCGAGAACCACTTATCCGATTTACGTATTTTTTTTAATTCATAGATATGTTCTTTGCCCAGGTTTTAGTATATATTTTGTTACATTAGGTAACGTAAGGAATAAGCAGTGACGATAATATTAAATCAAGTCGAAAAAAAGCGTGCTCTTGTAATATGCTACTAAAATCGTTAAATATTGAAAAATATAATGTAGTAAAGAACTATGTAGAACAAAAAGATCTAAAATAATTCCCAGTGAAGCCGCGGGTACAGTTAGTTAAGTATAAAGATGAATTTCGGGCACAATAATAAAAATACACGTACATCGCGATTTAAAAAAATCAATTTTAGTAAGGGTAAACATTATTCTAATAATTTGTCACCACACCAAATTTATTTTATCAGTAAATAACATTTATAACACCAAAAATACTCCTGTCTAATACACATAAACTTGACACATCTTATGAATAATAAATATGTAGAAAAATCAATTTTTTCCGTGACTTACTTACAGGATTTGTTAATGAAAGGATTTTCAGGGCAAAGCACAACTACCTATGTCGTTTAATTCAACCGGATCGCACTATAAAGTTACATAGACACTGATTTTATGATATTTACTAATACACTCTCTGATTCTAAAAATCGTTATCGGCTATGTACTTCAGTGATAACAAAGATAATTGTTGATATTCCTTGAACGAGTTTGTTCAATGCAATATCAATTGTACTTTGTAGAGAATTTATCGATGGAATTTTTTGTTATAATCATTTATGATGGATTATAAAAAGGAAAAGTGTAAGCAATTAAATCCCCATTTTCCGATTTTCTAATTAAACTTTTTTTTTTTTTAAATAGAAGTACTTTTAAAATGAATGAAACTAATTAATTAAATATATTTTTTGATCATCAAGAATATTCAGTATTTGGTATATAGAAATCAAAAACATAATTTAATTTTGATAATAGTCCAATCTGCAATCACCAGAATGGTTATTGCCTGATGAAAGCCTTTCGAAATGCCCAAAAACACAACAGTTATGTTCTTGCTAGTATTTTTTGGGATGCACATGGTAGGTATAATATTTATTGACTATCTTCCAGATGGTAGAACAATCAACAAAGAATATTAATGTGCATTACTGGATCGATTTGACGACGAAGTCAAGGCAAAACGGCCACAAATGGCGAGGAAAAAAATGCAGTTTCTCCAAGACAATGCACCATCTCACAAGGCTCACGTTACGACCGATAAATTGAAGGAATTTCATTATGAATTGGTATATTATATGTAATATTTATTTTTTTATTAAAATTAAATAATAATAAAAAAAGTTGATTATAAATTTGTAAGCAATAATAGTTTTAAACGTCATACCTTGAAAAATTATTCTTTTTAAAATCTATTTTATATTAACACAAGTTTTAAGAAACACCGACTACTCGCAACTGATGGACTTATTTTAATTTTATAAACATACCGCCCGCATGTAGGTAGATCGTTGATAATTACTGTGTATGCTGGCATATGTATTGCATAAAAAACGTACATTACATGTGCATACGTAAGTTACATTTTATATATAAATTGATATAAATACCACTCAAAAATGCAATTGAAATTGGACCAATTATGTATATCATTTAGGTATAAGCATAACCATCGTAATAGGGTAGACAACATATAGATAAATATCTAATGCACCAATTGCTTTTGAATTTTAGTTCTTCGTGCTGATTACTATAAGGAGAAACGTGGATTCTTTGTTGTAGCTTCTTTGTAATCTTTGTATAGATGCAGGCTCTGAGAGAGCTTCAATGGGGCCCGAGCCAAATAACATTTCGGGAGCCCCATACCTCTCCGTTTGGCGAGCGTAACGGAAATTCCTAACAAATTCAGTATTATCCTTAAAAATAAATAAACAACAAAATAATTAAACACGGGAATTAACAGACTCCAGGGGCTCGGGGCATATGGTCTTCCTAGCCCCCTCTCTATCTGGGCCTGGATAGGTGTATGGGGTAAACAATTTTATTAGATAACATCTTTTAATTTTATTTTGAAGTCTATAATTTCAACTTCAAAATGCTTTTTTAGATTAGATTTACAATATTTAAAAAAAATTGAAGTGAATATTTCTTTAGCGAGACTAGTAAATTGGAATGACCTCGACAGATTTTAAAATTCGACACGTTTTAAAGAGGAAACGCTAAGAGAATGATATAAGTAGATGAATAGCGTATTTGTTTAATTCGCATGGTTAATGAAAACAAAAGAAGGTTCACTTCAACCGTGTGCTTATGTAGGTGAACTACACACAACTTTTTATGTCTACATTTAATTGTAAAACGTATCAATTAATTTTTTTAATCCTATAAATAAAAAAAACTTAATTTTCCATTACAATAATTAAACATACGTATTTATAATTTTAAAATTGTATGTTAACATTATAGTCTCTTTTTTGCTCATTATCTAATGGACGTAAATAGATTAAATACAAAAAAAACAATGGAATAATTAATTATTATCACTATTATCAGTACAATTCAAATGTATTAATTATATAAACAGCTATAATACATTATATCCATTTATTATCAAATATTTAAAAAAAATGCCGATAGAAACATGTAGAAAGCATGAAAAAAAATTGTATTGCATATTTTTTAATAATTATACTTTTTTCCAGGAACAAAAAATAACTATTTAAAAAAAATTCTCACTGGTTAAAAGTTTAAACAATGAGTCAAAGAACTAATATAATATTCACATATGTACATAATATATAAAATAAACAAAAAACATTTTATCACTCAAACTATCAGACAAGATTTTATCTATATATCAATAAATATAATTCACGTTTTTTATCGATCAATCAAATTATAATTCAAATAATTATCATCATATACCACCTAAACTTTATTATATTCGCTGTTTGGAAACTGTTATTCATTAATGTATCAACACATATAAAGCTCATTTCGAGATATCAACGTTTTTGATGCGCGAAAAGAAAAATACATTTATTTTTATTGGAAAAAAGCAAATATGCATCTTCCAAAATAAAATCTGAAAAATAAGTATTGACTTGTTTCTTCAAACAAACCGCAAAAACTGTTTTGTAGAAAATGTTTTTAGTAATTTATGATTTGAATAAAAATTGTATAGGTATATATATTTTCTGTAATATTGGAATTTTTATTTTGAATGAAAATAATGCATCCATAACTCAAAAATGTTATTTTTGTGAATTGATACATTAGTGCATAACACTGTCCATTTAATAACTTTACAGCCCGTATTTGTATATGTACTCTGTCTTTAATTATATTCAACACGATAATATAATTTTCGATTTTAAACATGACGCAAATTGATTTTACAGTCGCATTTTACAATTTGACGTTTAAATCAATTTTTAAAGAAGACCATAACAATATCTCCTTCTAGATTGTTTGGGTAGAAATATATTATATAGGTACCAATAGGTAAGAATCATTCCAAAAAATCAGCACTTATTAAAAATTAAAATTCTAGAAAAAGAAAAAAATTAATTACTTACTGATTCATGTTGCAAAAATAATTTCATATAAAAACTGCACAAAACAATTTCAACTAGTTTAATAATAAATGTAGATACTACAATGCACCCATTGTAGTATATCAAAAACACTGAATAGATCACCTGCCACGGATTATAATTTACTAGAATATAGATGTACAAACATGCTCCTCTCTCTCGCTAAGTGATTGACTTTTGCTCCAAGTAAATATTAGTGTATGTACATATAATGTATATAATACCATGGGCGCATGAAATTTTTTACTTTCAATTGTTAACAAAAGGGGAAAGTGATGGTAGATTTTTATATTGTTAACGTTATTAAATAACAGTTTGAACGTGAAGAAAATTCACACATGCATGTCTGAATAATCATAATATTATTATGAAATTGCAATGCACAGATATACAATTTTTACGCTCTGATATATTACGGGTTGAAATTTCAGTTATATAAAAATTTGAGTAATATATGCGGTTACAAATAAGCAAATTAACATATTCAGTGCAGTTATTTTTTATGTCTTCGTTTTTAGAAACTTAAAAAATAGCATATGTTTTGGATATTTTTATGCCGCTTCATAAATAATTAACGCCATATTGGGTTTATAATGATATTAGATACACTATATTGCAGTTACTGGACTTATACACGTGTACAAAATTTCAAAACAATACGACAATTAGAAGTGGGTGAAGCTAATAAAAGCTTTATAAAATAGTAAGCTACCTAATTTTTGTAAGTCTTCACTGGGAAAGTTGGTGGGACTTTCACACTCATTTTTATTAAGGGGTTACATCTAATGTATTAACTAATTTTTGACAATTTTTTTATTGGCTTAAATGAAGTATAAACATCTTAAAATTATATTCAAAAGGAATTAAAACTTAAACTTTAAACTTATTTTTATTGAAACCACGTTTTTAAAAACTGCATAAAACGTATCTTGGCCATTTTCCATCCGATCGACTTGAAATTTAAATTGCAACTTCTTAGATAGATTTTACATTGAAGTACACACGATTTTTACGATTGGTTAACAATTAGGGTTTTTATAAAAAATTTAAGATAGTTTTTTTTCGTCAAAAACGCGATTTTTTGTACAAAATGATACAAAATTTGCAAAAATCGATATTTTTTAATAATTGTGTGTACTTCGATTGGAAAACTCATGTAAATAATGAGAATTTTTTTTCTGAATGTTGATCCATGGAAGTTCTGTTTTCCACAGTGGAGCACATAACAAAAATGAAGTACTCAATGTAGCTTCGCTAAAATCACTATTTTGTTTTATATTTCAACAAAAAGAATATTGTTTGTATATTTTGAGCCATGTAAATAAACCCTTCGAATTTCATTTAATTGCTTTTTTTATTATTCTAAAAAGAATCCTAAATAAAGTACCATTTTCCCGAGTGACAATTAGATGTAACCCCTTAATCTATGTCACCAGTCTGTTTGTGTTAACAAGTTGTTACTCATCTGTTAAATAGCAAATTCTGAGCTAAATATATAAGAAATAAATAGACTTTGGTGAAAATGAGGTTAACTAACCCCAGACTCCCCTACATTTCTACTTAAAAAAAAAACAATTGAGTTAAGTATGATTTTTTATTCAGCCCACTACTAAAATAAAATATAAATAAAAGCTTCATTTAAAAACAAAATCAAATTAAATTTTTATTTAAATATCTTGCCAATTAAGAATATGTATTGTCCACATTATATTTTTGCAAGATTATAATAATTCTATTATCCGGAACGTCACTGATCTGTTACAACAATTATCGTACAGACGCAAATATTTCTAATTCTACTGGCAATGAGATAAAACAACCTAAAAATGAAAGCAAATGTCTGTAATACTAATTTATGATAACAAGGCGGGATGTTTGTTAATTATTTATTTATAAAAAATAATAACATTTGACTGATATAAATAAAACGATTGATAAGTTTTAATAAATTCACAAGGATTAGATAAAAAAATAGGACAATTAATTTAAGATTGCGTAATAGAGGTCTTTAAAATATAATGAACTTAAATATTACAATTATTTTGATATAATATACTGGCACCAGTTATGGCCGCTATAAGAGCAAGGTTTACTGTTTTTGTGATTGACGGGCTTCTTTTTTGTAATTCTCATTAACTCATGTTATTAATAAAACAAGTCACTCTTTATTTAATCAATTTAATTGACAAAGTCCGCAAATATAGTTTGATTTTTAAATTATAGCTTTTTATTTTGTTTATGTTTTTTCTCCAGTAATGGATAAAGTAAAACCAGTAATGAGTACGCAGTGATGGACACTTGCTAATGATAAGTACTACGACACAAAAGAAATAAACGAAAGAATCGTCAAATTTGAAACAATTTAAGCAGTTGCTATGTAATATATAATTTAAAAATAAATAAATAAATGATACTAATAATTAGTTCAAATGTCCACCATTTTGACACCTATTGACCGATTGTCATCAAATCACGCTGTAAGACAGTTAAATGTATATAGATTAATATTCAGAAATGGTAGTAATCAAATATCAACAAATATTTCTAATTCAGTACATTTAATTTAAAAAAAATAGCCATTACTGGGGTCATAACTCATATCCAAGACTGGTTCCAGTACCTAACAAACCTATATCATCCTCCATTATCATGGCCCGCGGAGGCTCTCAAAATTGATATACAGCAAAACATTTTGGGGGTCAGTGAGCTGTCAAATTCGTTTTCAAAACCCACGTAAGAAAAACATAGACCTTTTTTGTCAGATTAAGTAAAATCTTTCCAATAATTTTGTTACATTACTATAAATAATTGGTAAATTTGTAAACACAATTGTTTGAAAGAAATCACAATGAATATTAGTTTTTGTATGTAACATAAACAAGAGATAAATGGATTTTCGTAAGCATGAATGTTTTAATTACAACTTGTGGTACTATTTTAGACCTGCAGCCGACATTTTAAATTCATTCTGAAAGATTAATTGGCTTTCAGACAGTGTTGAATCAACAATGAAAGCGATGTGTGATTTGTGGTCTATTTTTTCTTGCACAAAACTTGTAAGTTGTTTAGAATATTCATGCACTAATTAGTTTTTTATTTAATTAAGTAATTGGGTTATAAATGGATTGATTTATTTATGTGGAATTTATGATAATCTTTATTTTTTAATTAATATGCCATTTAGTTTTTATAAGTACTTAATATTTTATTTTTACTTTGTGTAATAACATTACATTATTTCTAAACATTCATGAAAATATTTCTTTTAAATAATTTTTAGTATTCATTGCTGAATTTTTATTTATTTCTAGAATTTCCCATCACTTCGCTGCTCTAAAACATCCCCTGTATAAGTGATAATTACATCAACATCATAATGTCATTGATTATTCTTTTGAATTTTATACATTTCTTTCTAGTAAACATGATTTTTAAATTTTTGTGTGTCTAATTTTCATTTTAGATATTTTTATCATATAAATCAATTATCATATAGCCTGAACTAATTTACGATCATAGGTTTTCGCACAATGAAAGTCCCATAAAAATCAGTTCAGTACTTTTATATCAAGTCGAAACAAACAGGCAAGCAGATCAAATTTAAAAAAAAACTATATTTCCAAAAAGCACTAAATATTTTCATTGTACAGAAAGAGTTCACACTTCAATAGACTGATTTTGAATTTTGAAGTAAAAAAATATGATAAGAATATACAAATATATACGTCTTATATTCAGAAGTCTAGATAAAAAAATTTTCAATATGTATAAAAAAATGTTTCAAATTGTTTAGTATTTTTGTACATTCCATTCTAGGTTTTATTCCTTGGTTTATTTTATATAAATGGCGTAGAGTTGGTGTCATTGCATGACCACCATCACCAAGCAAATGGAAATCTTGCTCGTCAGGTAAAACTTTAATTATTATCGATTCGTAATTTTCATTCTTTTACTCGATTAAAAAATTTGATTTTTCTGGTGATAAATATTTTTATAATATCATGCATTAAATATCCCAAATGCAAAATATAACTGAAAGAAAAATAGGGATGTTACATTATTTTTAAAATGGTGTTCAAAAGAGTTAGAATGAGATTAGAAAAAAAAACAAGTAAAGATCTATTTTTCAATTTCTCTGAAAAATCAGTTTCAATAATAAAAAATAAAAAGTTTATTTTGTACCATTTTAAAGGACCCCGCACAAAATTAATAAAAGATTTTTATATTTTTAAAGTGAGTCGATCATAGTATGCTATTCTAAATAAGTCATTAAAAACGTGATATTTTTCAGATATTTTATTATACTCAATGTACAGGATCATCCTTTGCACAGAAGGAGATATTAGACTGTCCAATGTGTATAAAAAAATGTTCAAAAAGTATCACATCACGATCTTAATGACTTATTTAGAATAGCATACTACGATCGGCTCACTGGAAAAATGTAAAAATCTTACTTATTCTGGAATAAATGTAAGTTTTCTTAACAAAAATAGCCAATTCATATATGTAGGTATTATGGTAGGTTTTTCGAAAGGGTATAAAATAGAGCAGTTTTTAAAACCATCTGAACATCTGTAAATGTACTAGATTTTATAAAATAATTTTTTAAAGAAATAATTTTATCAAAGTTTTATAAGTTTTTAAATGTTAAACTGCAACCATTTTTTATTTTTGCTATTCATAAATTTTATTTTATTAAGTGATATAAAAATCGTGTTTAAAAAATATAGGCTCTAACTTTTTGCGATTAACATGTATAAATCTAGATTTTTCAAAAATTTACTAAAATAGCTGATATATATAAAAAACTATTGCACTTTCCATATAGGTATATTTGTTTAAATAACTTCCAAATGACTCATTTTACCTTCCTTCAAAATATTCGTATCGCCGAACCAAACACTCTGTAATATATTCTAATTTACCTTTATTTTGAACGGGGTCCTTTTGTAAGTTAGTAAACATTTAAAACGAATGCACTTAATCATAACTATTTGTTCTTATTATTAGCTTACGTATACCTATCCAACTGCATACGTGGGAGGTGTGTACCCTTACTACTCCTATAGCGCTCTCACTCCTTACTCTCAATATCAACCACAGCAAACGCATCACAGGCCGGAAAAAGTACCATTCAACAAACCAAAAAGCACAACCAAATCTACAAATACTGATGTAATATACAACATATCCCAAATCATCGAGCAAGCATTGGAATATCTCCACAAAAAAAATGTTATACAATTCAATACACAGGAAACAGTCAATAAAGTCAGTATAGGAGAAGCATTGAAGATGATTGCAAAAGAAATCAGTGTGATGACCAAAAACAAAAGTTATGTTGAACATAAATCTGAGAAAATAGAAAAGTTGGAAGATCTTCTAAAATGTCCTGAATGTTTTGAAAAATCGATTTTTGAGAAACTATCAAGGGATCATTATAAAGAAGAAGCCCATAGCTGGATGAATACTTGGCTTATTTTGAAGAATCGACTAGTTCTGCAAGAAATTTTAATGAATATAAAGAGTTTAACACATGTTAAATCGAGTTCAGTTTATAATGATGTAAACGCCAGCACCAAAACTAAAAGTATGTTTTCTAAAGTTAAAAAAGATGAATTATCTTTAAAAATTCCTCAGTTTCAAAATAAACAAATAAATAATTCTGCCAATTTGAAAAATGCTCAAGAAGTCCAGCAGTTTATTAAAAATCAAGGATTGTTTCAAAATAAACAAATAAATAAATCTGTTGATATGAAAAATGCACAAGAAATCCAGCAGTTTATTAAAAATCAAGGATTGTTTCAAAATAAACAAATAAATAATTCTGCCAATTTGAAAAATGCTCAAGAAGTCCAGCAGTTTATTAAAAATCAAGGATTGTTTCAAAATAAACAAATAAATAAATCTGTTGATATGAAAAATGCACAAGAAGTCCAGCAGTTTATTAAAAATCAGGGATTGTTTCAAAATAAACAAGTAAATAAATCTGTCGATCTGAAAAACGCTCATGAAGTCCACCAAGTTATTAAAAATCAAGGATTGACTTCCTCGAAAACAGCAAATGGTTCAAACAAATCAACACTTTTAAATGGGACTAAATCCCAGGCAAATATAGCTTCGGAAAGTTTTACATCAAATACTGCCAAAGTTACAAGAGAAGCCAAAATGTCGAGCGAAACGAAATCTACAAAGGAATCGAAATCGAGTGTGTTTGAAAAGGTGTCTGGAGGGATGAAGACATTGAAGATAGCTCGAGATGCTACTTCAGCAGAGAAAGGAATGGAAGCTGAACCAAGGTATAGAAAAATAACAATATGATAGTTAAAAAAAATTTCAAATACACGGAAAAAAATATACTGTAAAAATTACAGTTTTTCCTATCTATTCCGGATAGTACCTAAGCAAAAACATATAATATTTTACTCTCTGAAACTGCAATAATATAATTTTAGACTGTAATGTAATATAATACACAATATGGAAAAACTGTAATTTTTATGCCATGTTTAGACTGAAAAAACAAAACAGCAACATCGTGTCTTTTTGACAAAAGTGCAACAAATCCTATACATTTTTAAATACGAAGTGTTTTAAAACACTATGTTGCTGTTTTTTGTTTTAAACACGGCATTACAGTATATTTTCCGTGTAACCTTTTCTTAGGTCATAACATAGTAACTGACATTTTATGAAACACTTATTATCCGATTTAGTTTTCTTGATTTCTTTCTTTTATATCTATATTTGTTCAAGAAATACGTAAAAATAAATAGTAATAATAATATCTGAATAAAACATACTTAAATAAACTTTAAATTTTCAAATCGCTCTCCTGAAAAACCATATTTTTGCAGTTAATTTGTTATGACCTAACATCATTATTTTAGTAATTGTATTAAATACTGTATTATACTTACAATATGTTTTAAAATAATTGCCCCAGCTTTAAAAGTTTTTCTATATGAGTATAAATGATTTTAAAACCTTAACATTTTTGACTTTTTATAATTTATCAATTAGAAGGATCAAAAATAACTTCTTAATGAATACGATAAATAAGTTTTCCAAAAGCCAGAACGAGTAAGTATTCTGAATACTTATAATATAATAAAGTGTTCAAAATATTTTTTGAAAAAAAAAAAACAAATCGACAAAAAAGAATTTAATTATTTTGGCAGCTGAAACCCTCAATAAATTTATGGTCAAATTGATGTTTGTATCAACTTTGAACAAATATATACATATTACTTAAATTTTTAAATTGAAAACAATTGTATTTATTTAATGTTAAAAAAATATTTTTATTTTCAGGCGACAACCAAAATGTATGAACTTATCAAGAAAAGAAATACATATAAGTAAATAAAATATATCAGTTTCAAAACAACAAATTCTATTCTACGAATTGGTTTCAGTATACAACCATGACTAAAGAAAAATGTATTTTCTATACAATCGATTTTCTCTATTAAAATTGAAAATATTGAAATTTGTATAACATCGATTTGATTTATAATTCTAAGGGGCTGTCCATTAATTATGTACGCATGTTGGAAATGGGGAGGGGATAATACTTAACAAAGTGGGAGGGGGATCATATAATATTGACGTTACATTATATTTCACTTATGCGCATTTAAGAATTCAAAAATTATGTTCGCTAGCTTATTTAAGGGTTTTACTTTTATATACTTTAATCTTTCTTTCGGGACCTATAATTGTAAGAAATTTTCAGTTATTTGTAAAAGTATACAATTTTTTATGATCATTTTATCAATTTTACGTTAAAACATTCTAATTTATATTTTTTCAATTGTACATAGTTAACTATCAATTGATTATACCTCCATACATAAGGAGATTTCATCAGAACAGCCAGTTTTGGGAACAATTATGAGTTATTTTAAAGAATTGAAACATGAAACAAATTATTTTTACTTATCTATTATGGATAATATCAAAAAATGAATTCTGATTTCAAAAAGTAATAAATGTCTGTCTAGTAATAAATATAATAAAACTCAAGACAATAATTAAAAATAATATAGGTCAGTTATAGTGTGGGATTTTTTATATTCAAACTAAAAAAATTATAAAATACATATATCAATTTTGAAAGTGACATAATGCTGTGGCAATTTATAAAAAATTATTTATCTATAATTTTTATCTAGTTAATTAATTATTTATATCATTGTTTATTATCTATTAACATGTTTAATAATTTTATCTAAATTTTTCATAGATCTATTACTGTTATCACTAATTATAAAATACGATAATTTATATGCGATATTAATACAACCGTTTTATAAGAATTAAGCCCCACCTAAAAATTGTTTTAAAGCATTTTGAATAAAATTTATGTTCCAATCTTAGACAAGGAAAGATATAGAACTACTAACACATTACCTAGTGTTGTTACCATATCGCTCCACGAGTCATTGGCGTATCATTCAGATTTTAAAATAAATATCAATTGTTTTGAATTATAAAATTAATTAATAATAAATGTTTTATATTGTCTTTAAAAGTATTTCAGTGATAATTGATTAACAGAAAAACGTCTATTTGGAACTATCATCTCTCATACATACCAAATTCAATTGTAATTTAAAGCATATTTGCATATTATAAATTTTCATCTGACGCCTCTGGGATAATATTCATGGAAATGACGAAAGTGACATTTAAGAAAAGATGGCCGCCGTAAAATTTTGGTAACAGTTTCATATAAGGACTAGCATTGGTTGTTATGTATCCATAGTCTTTCCTAATATAAGGTTCCAATAGAATTTCACACTAGACGAAGCTTTCTTACAAGGGGAACCCTTGAACTTGTTCTTTCCGATTTTCTTCATATTGAAATATGTTGTAGAGGGGGGTTCCCTGATAACACCTATACCCGGTTTTGGGCGTAGACGGGTAATAGTTTAGAAGATATGATCCAAAATATTTTTTAATGCTGCATATATACTATGCTTATGTCTACAGTTTTAACAAAAATTTTGAAAAATAAACATTGGAAATAAATTCATAAGATATTTTATAGAAGAACTATATATTTAAATAATGTCACTGTGTGCAATTAAAAATAAAAATAAAAATTTGAAAGCACAGACTGGGTCTATTATCATTACCGCTAAGCCAACAGACGCTTATGTCTACAGTTTTAACAAATAGGTTTGGATCATATCTTCTAAACTATTACCCGTCTACGCCCAAAACCGGGTATAGGTGTTATCAGGGAACCCCCCTCTACAACATATTGCAATATGAAGAAAATCGGAAAGAACAAGTTCAAGGGTTCCCCTTGTTAGATGTATATAAGACGAGACCGGCTTAGATATTTTCCGAACGAGACTATCAGTTTTAGAAAACAAGACGATAGACAAAACTTAATTGTAAGTGCCGTCTAGGATAAACAGTGAAATAACTTAGGTAGGTTCGGTATTATAAAGGAGTTATTTTCAATGTTACTTAAATGGGAAACGGGACCCCCCTTTGCGACACCTCTTAAAATTGAATTACATGGTAATTCTTTTACAAAGATTTATTTTACACGCTTTAATGCATACATACATATCACAATTGTCAATAAACGTCCTAGAACTGTCATATAAGTTTAATGCTAATAAACACTTATTTCTTTATAATACCAGATATTAAACTTGTGATAAAAAAATAACCCTGTTTCGTCTTGTAAATATTTAAAACAATGGTTCTCAAACTTTTTCGACTCGCGGCGCCTTTTTTGAACTAAAGTTTTCTCATGGCGTTCTTCCCTAACAATAAGTCAAATCATAACTAACTTGAACAAATTCCCTCCCCAGGGCGTCGCGGCACACACTTTGAGAACCACTGATTTGCAACATTCTTTTGTGAAACCATAATTCCAATAAATACATATTATAATAAAAATATATTTTTTTTGTCTTTTACATTTATATTTTTATTAATCATAAGTTACTTACAAATGTTTTTTCATTTTCAAAAATACACTCACAGAATGGACTTTTTTTTTTTAACAAATGCATGCATCAGGAACTATCGAATGCAAGTTTAAAACTGGAATATGTCATATTTAAAAAATTGTCATATCATGTTATTTTGTTTGAAATAGAATGATATCGATTAAAACACGGCCGGGAAATAAGTTTTTTTTTCATCGTCGAGAGTAAAAATGAATTTATCAAAAAATACAAATTACATTATTTTATACTAATTTATGACAATTATAATTAAGACTTAAAATTACGTTAAAATCTAAATATATTATCTATTCTGAACCCAAAGCGATTAATTCCACAAAAACGACATTATTATAAATATAAATATGCACATTCTTTAGTTTCTTGAATTTTTTTAAATTACATCAAAATTAGAAATGAATCAAATGAAGCTATATAAAAATGTAAAATGTACTTGATATAAAATTTTATCATTATAGTACGTGGACTAACTCATAATAATTAATATAACATTTTAAGAATTTGATATTGCATCATGAATTTTTATGAAATGAAAACATATTTTATGAAAAAACATAAAATGTATACTCAACATAGATTTTAGTATCAATAAATTTAAACTTAAAAAAATATTATCATAAGTTTTTATAACATGAAAATTTCAGTTGTAAAATTTATTAAAATTATAGTTTTTAATGTAAATAGGAAGGAGTTTTGTAAACGAAAATTCTATAATTTTCAATTATTATTATAGTTGATAAATTTTTACAATTGAAAACTGTGAACCTAATATATGAAAAGAAAAACAAAGATTAATTTTTTTTTTATTATAAATAAAAATATTTTAAAAGAATGTATTGATAAAATAATGAATAATGTAATAAAATTATTTTAATTCCTTTTCTAGCACTACCTAAACTTGCCTTTTATTAATTTTCTAAGGAAGTGACTTTCTAGTATTTTAGAAAATAATTTTTGCAATAAAAAAATATTTTTATACTTTGCCAGGAGTGGGCAAATTATATAAATTTTGAGTTTTTATTGTAAAATTAAAATCTAAACTTACTGTCAAATAGTATAAGTTAACAAAGAGCCATTTGTTAACAAATTTTGAAATTTCATTTCTGGGAAAGTATTTGATAATTTTTTTAAATGAGATTTGTTTCCTTTGCGGATTTTTTATTCGATCCAGAATTTAGCAGCTTTGAACAAAAGTCAGTTTTTGTCAAATAACAGTTTTTATTTTTTACCTTTGTGGGGTTGTCAGTTTAACCGTTTTAGGGGGCAAATTATAAAATAAATCTACTTCCCTGCAAATAAATTATAATATTTAATCCAACCCTCCGTCAAAATTATTTGCCCACCACTCAATATTTTCTGTGGATGTTATATAGTATTACAAGGTAGGTATAATTTTGTATAAAAAATGGTTAAGTTTAAAAATAATAATATAAAATATACATAAAAGATAATATATTAAAATTAAAAAAATAATACTAGGTACTTTTTTCGATATCAACCATTCAACTATTATTATGAATAATTACTCTTTGCAGTGAAAAATGTATATTAATTAATACCCATAAGTGCTCTATATGCTGCAATTACATATTTACGATACATTTGTCAACAAAATATAATAGAAAATTACATTTTTGTTGACATATTATGTATATAGTAAGTAGGTAGATATATGTATATACCTATACACACATTAACTATATATAGACACATGTTTTTTCGTATAAGCATTAATAATTTCGAATTCATTAAATATTAATGGACAGCAGTAAACTATGTTCTGATTTGTTAAATATTAATACGTCAAAAATATCAACATACTCGACCTGTAAGTACAACATATAGTACATTTTGAAATATATAGAGTACGTTTACACAGTGTTTTACTGTAACCGATGTTGTAAAACCGGGTGAAAAAGTTCGTGTAGATGGCGCTTTACACCTGACATAACTAATCAGGATTAGTTATGCTATTCTTCTTGATCTACAGGCGTAGCATAACTAAACCGGAATAAAAACGCATGTAAACTGCATGGACATAGTTATATCAATTTAGCCAACCCAAAAAAAAAGTATCTACTGAGATTTCATCGTAATGCATTTTGCATTAACATTTGAAAAAACGTCGTCAGTTAAAAAATGGTTAAATACCTGAAACGAAGAGATTGAAAACAAAAGAAAGCGTGATTCGTGGAACGTAGAGGAGACAAATTATTTTTAGGGTTTTTTGTTGATATACCATCGAACTTATAGCGTACTTCAAATCGGAATTATAATTCCAGCTGATGTACTTATTCTCGTATGTGTAAACAGCATCGCTTAAAACGGTTTAACTACATCGGTTATAATAAAAACGGAACAACAGCGCTGTGTAAACGCACTCATAGATTTTAGAACTAACAATTATTGTAAATATATATTATTGTAATATTGATTATAAATATATGTAATTAATATTATCTTTTTATAATTATTATGTGTTTTGAGAAAATTTGCAGTTCGGTTTTAACATAATATAATTTATTTTGATTGGATAATTGCGAATGCCGCAGTATGTAGGTCGCATACAGCCGTTTTACTTATTCTACAACTTATTTTTAGATAGTCATATTCGCACATGGCGCATATTAAATTATCTGCAGTATACATTAAAAGTATTTTGAATTGCAAATATTAGTTAAATGATAGTCATAATAAAAATAGTAGAATATCTACATACAAAGTCATAATGAAATTAAAAAAAAAAATAACTTGATAAAAATTTCATTTTTGTCATTATTTCGGTTCAACATTACCACAGAAGTTATTTTTTTAAGAGTTAAACCAAAATAAATTTTATAAAACATTATCTATATATTTTATATCTATAGGTATATTATAAAACGCAACGTCTGTCTGTCTGTCCGTTAGTGTGCTTATCACTCTCCGATTTACGTGTTTATTTTTTAATTCATAGATATGTTCTTTGTTCATGTTTTAGTATATATTTTGTTACGTTAGGTAACATAAGGAATAAGTAGTTTACGCCGGTAAGAAAGTAAACTACTAGATTTTAACACCGAAAGCCTGATACCCTTTTTTATCCTCTTCCTGGTAAAGGCAATCGAAGACCAACGCAACGGAAAATAAGGTACGTGTTGTTTTTAATATTCTGGCATTTTCGTGACCTATCATCCAAAAAGCAAATAAAAATATTTCAAAAGCAAAAAAGATCTTCAATTTTTTTTCAGTCCATCTCCCCCTCCCACCGACTATAAAGCCTCAAATTAACAAGGCTACGACCACAACAAAACTCATTTGCGAGTAGCCAGAATGTGTTAAAACAGGGAATTAAAGAAAGAAAAATAATTATTAATATTATTATTTAAGAAAATGGAAATGAGGAGGGGGGGGGGGTAAAAACCCATACCCTCTTCTACTCTACGCCTATGCATACACGCACACAAATACACACAAATAGGCCACCTACACTCGGGACGTAATGTAGCCGTAAAGTTAAATTTCCTGTTTCCGCGACAGGTGACGTTTAAATAACAAGCGCCCGTGACGTCACACACGTTCACTAATTACTCATCTAGTGGACCGTCTTTCCCCCCCTTTACCCTCCACGGCTTCCAGTATCCCTGAGCAGTGCTGTTATAGAAACGTCTAAAATAACAAACGACAGAACACCAAGGATTCGTTTGGGTTTTGTTCAACTGTTTTCAGTTAGTTCAGTGGTTCCAAAATTGTTTTTAAGTGAACGCAATTCACTTGTTTCTAATTTTATCAAAAAAATATTTCTGGCAAATTAATAAAAGATAGAATAAAATTAATGGGACTTAAAATGTAAATAATAATATTCTTTACAACTTTTATCTAATGTATTTTTTTAAACGATCACTAAATCGGAAACGATGTTTCCTCCTGTCAATTTTTGAATAATCGAATTATTTTTGAAACGGAGCGAATAAGAAAACAAGCCTTGGGTTGGGATGAGACCCCTTAGGTCCACACAATCAACTTCCCAACACGGTATAATTATAAATACTTGAATACTGATTATTTATTGTTTCCATATAGTTTATGTGAATATTTTTTTAATATGTATATGAAAAATTTTAATGGAATTGCTCAGAAATAAAACTAATCTTTACATTATGAATATTAGTTTTCTAATATCCTAATGTCAATAATATAACATACATTTTTAGAATAACCAATTTGACAATTTGAATTAAATTGCATTTGTTTTTATAATAACTAAGTTTCAAGTAAATCCGACCAAAAAAAACTTTAGACCCCTTTTTACCCCCTTAGAGGTTGAATTTGATTGGCACTCCAATGAAGTCAATAGTATATTTTATTTACGAGATTTCGTAAATGTAAAATGACACGCACATACGTACATACACACACACAGACATCTTCCTGAAAATAGTGGAAATATACTATAGTGACCTGAAAACATACAATTAAGTTGAAATTTTTTATTTTGATTTTCGGACCGATTACAATAACTTCCAGTTGGGAAGTTAAAAAATCAGAATGAATTTTTTGACATACTAAAGTCGGCAGACATGGGCCAAGTTCGACAGGTAATAAAGAAATATTAAACATGCATAAAAAATTAATTTATGAATCATATATAACGTATTCAAATCTACCTTCTCATTATTTATTAATTCTTTCCACTAACTCAAACTTGCATTTTATTTTGGCACTTCAGCACACAACACACAAATTCGATGACAACCTATCACTACTTTATAAAAGCATTTTGTATCGATTAAAAGTACATAAACATCTATATAATATTTATATGTCTTTCGTTTAACGAATCGCACAAGTTCTATTCACATAACACTTCTTCTGACACGATCTCGCGTAAAATAAACTAAAAATAATATACGGAAATCTCAGATGATAATATTTTCGCCACACGTATCATTTTTTATTTTTAATATCTTAAGCCACGAAAATAAATAAACATATGAATGTGAGTGAGTACGTATCAAACATTAAGTAAATATATAAACACTATTGCAATTTTTTTTTATATTTATGTATGCTACAGTAATTTAAGTTTATCTATATAGTTTTTACAACTAATGGCGTGCAATTTAATTTATTTTTGTATAATATAGGTATAGTACATCTATAATTGTATGTTTTATTGTATGTCAATAAAATACGTCAGAAACGATAACATAATATTTTGTATAAATCATTTTACTGTGAAAAAGGTATACAAAATATACTCGTAAGTAGAAATGAATTGAATAAAGCAAATTTTAATGAAAAAAAAATGGTAAAAACCATTATTTTATGCCCGGATTAAAAAAAAATATAGCACTGAAATCAACTGTTTAAATTTCTGGTAACTTTTAGTTGTATTGATTGTGTATTAATTAATTATGAAGTTTGACTACGTCAAAAACGTATAATCGTTGTTTGTATTGTAAAATATTTTGTGAAATTAATATATATTCAAACAGAAGGTTACATTCAAATAGAAAATAAATAAAATTTAATTGATTGTGCATATTTTAACGAAGATAATTTATTAATTAATTATGAGAGCAGCTAGTGGCGCATTATAAAGTAGGCTCTTTAATTACTAGTCTAGGGCTCCGAGCCGGTCAGAAAAAATTTTAAAGCCCTTTTTTGTCTTGAAATTATTTAAGCTTATTATTAGTGGAAGATAATTTCGATAACATTTGAAAACTTATTTTGCCTGAGCAAAATCATAACCACTATAGACATTGAGTATGCAGTGGCGAAGCGTCCAAGGAAGCAGTGGAAGCAGTGCTTCCCTTACTTTATGGGTAAATTAATACAAATCTGTGTTTTCAGTTAATAAATAATTTAAAAATATTATTATATTTTATGCGCAACTCAAACATTTTAATCAAAAATAACATTTAATATTAATTTACATGCTCAATTATAAAACTATAATACATCTACGTCTTATTTTCTTGTATTTTAGTCGATATTGTATGACGAGTTGAAGTTCACTGTAGGAAATTTCACTAAAAAATTTTGAATTTTTTATTTTGTTAAAAGTATGTTTATTGTATAGAAAATGACGTGAAAAGTTGTTTGTTTCAAACCGCAGGTCTGTATCTCAAACCGTTCTCGAGATATAGCCTCTCAAAGTTTTAGTTTTTTCAAATTTTTGGAGAAAAAAAGCCATAACTTTTGAACGCGTGGTCGGAATTGATTTTAGTTGACGGATTTAGAATCAGCGTGTCAGAATCTATATAATGACATGTATAATACCTTAAAACTCGAAAAAAAAAATTTCGCGAAAAATCGAAAAAATTCAAAGGGGTATACCTTAAAAAAATGTCGATTTTTGACGAAAATTTTTTTGTTGGATTTTAAAGTATTATACATGTCATTATATAGATTTTGACACGCTGATTTCAAATCCGTCAACTAAAATCAATTCCGACCACGCGTTCAAAAGTTATGGCCTTTTTTCTCCAAAAATTTGAAAAAACTAAAACTTTGAGAGGCTATATCTCGAGAACGGTTTGAGATACAGACCTGCGGTTTGAAACAAACAACTTTTCACGTCATTTTCTATACAATAAACATACTTTTAACGAAATCAAAAATTCGAAATTTTTTAGTGAAATTTCCTGCAGTGAACTTCAACTCGTCATACAAATATCGACTAAAATACAAGAAAATAAGACGTAGAATTATTTAGTTACTTATTTATACACCATTATATTAATACAGAATACTCGGTCCATGTTCTATGTCTATGATCATAACGCACCACTGAGCTCAGGGATCTGATTTTTTTGAGATAAACTGTAGGTATCTATCATTTGAAATATAGATACTGTGTAAAATACGATGCAAAAAATAAGTTTCAATATTTTTTTTAAATTAACAAGATGTGTATAATAAAAACATTAATTATCTTCTACTAATGTTGAGCAACAGTTTATGCTTAAGGTAAACCAGGAACGATAGGAAAAAAAAACACGCGTACAATCGTTTTATTGTATCTGCCTTATTTCGTCACTGCAGACGGTTGAACGAGGTCCAACCAAACACAACTGGCTGTATTATGTATTACATACAAATAACAGGGATAGGTACCAATATTTAATTTTATAAAAATAAAAATAACATTATTTTCATTACACTTTTTTAATTTCTGGTATTATAAAGAATTTGCTCTAGAGAAAAAGATAAGCTAACGCTATTTGCAGGGTATTAAATACAAATGACAGTCCACTGACAGGTGTAATCAATGGTATGAGATATATTAATCACCTTGACACATGCACGTTAAGAAGAAATCAGCGGTCTAAAAGCAGTGTGGCGATAGGTGATAGATGTATATCAAAGAAGGCATTATACATTTATTACTACTGCTCTAAAATCTCGAGCAAAATTATAACGATTTGACACCTCGCAGATAGTATTGGCTTTGCTTTTGTCAAAGCACTTTTTTTATAATATCCGCCATAAGACATCTAGATATCAATTTATCAATATTTAAACCACTGGTTCCCAAACTGTGGTCCTCAGCTTCCTTTGGGGGTATTGGATGGATCAAAGGGAGCCCTGGTAGCTCTGGGTGTAGAAGATTATTATATAACACTAGATACATATGAATATGAAAAAATATTCACTACTAAAAATGTAAATTATCAGGGGAGCTGATTTTTGTAATTTTTTATAACTGAAAAGGGGGTAATGGGTCAGATACACATGATACATACAATACATTGAAAAACCTAGAATTTTTTGTTTAAATTAATTATGTATTATGACTAATGTTTTAACTTTAATTAACTGAAATAATTTATGATTGCCTGACATTTATCTTTAACTGTCTGTTAGTTTATTAAAAAGTATTATTAATTATGGGTGAATAGATAACACAATTGAAGAAAATTAATCTCAATTTGTTCATGCAAAGAACTAAAAAATGTCTTGTTATATTTCAACTTTTTGTGATATTTAGAAATTAATTTATAAATAGTATCGGTGATAAATATTATCAAATTACATGTACAATTATTAGCAGAAAAAAATATGTCATTTTTATCAGTAATAATTTAGGCAATATGACACATTTTTCTAAGAATTTTACGTAATTTTATAAACACGTACTTATCATAAAATGGCTGTCACAAATATAACTAATAAATTATTCAAAAGTGATTGGTAGGTCTTCATAGTGAGTTTTGCTCAGAAGCGGACACAGAAATTAAATAAACGTTTATAGATATAGTGTTAATAGAAGTCCGGAATACAAAAATATGAATATTAAAAAGTTATAAAAATATATAAAATATATTTTTATAACTAACTAAATATGTTTTATATTTTTAAATATAAAATAAATCCGAACATATATTAATTTTTATTAACTTCTTAAATAACGTATCGTTCATTCTTGTTCAAAGTTTTTTTAAATGGAAAAAATTAATCACCTTTGCTTTAATTTAATGAATTAATTAAGGCGTATTTTAATTGGTCAACTCTAAAATATATTAATGCGGTTTTGCACATCCCTGTTTTTTATAAATAGCGCGAATAATTAATACCGCTGCATGTATTTATGTTTAGGTCTATCTATTGAGAGAGAACCTATTATTGACGCTAAATGAGTGTGCTATGAAAAACAGTAGAACATCGCGAGCCAGATGGCAAATGGCAAATCAACGACAGTTGTTATAGAACAAGTGATTGTTGTCAATATTTAGCAATGTAATCAATATTTATAAGTATATGATATGATACATGTGTTTAGCAAATGCATGTTATGCAGTTAATAATGTTAATAAATATTATCATTAATTTCAACAGGAGAAAATGTATACTTCAGAATTCAGAATAATAATCTTAAATTGAACAAAAGTAATATGAGATAATTTGTAAATAAATAAAATAGCTAAGTGCGTATTGGGATTGGGCACGCACATGATAGGGTTCTGTAGTAATTCTCATTACGATTTATAAAAAAAAAAGTTATTTCAAACTATTTTTGCTAGTGTTCGTTATAATTTTCATTGAAAGTATTAATTAAAAGATACATTCAAGATTTTTTGTCTGATAACGACATTTAAAAGCAAATATATCGTGACTGAAGGGTTAAAATCAAAAGGTCATTTAGCATTTTTTGTTGCATTTTAGATCTATGTATTTAAAGACACCTCACTTAATGTATTAAGTAAAATTCTCTACAAAAAATATTCTATAAAATTTTCACGTAACATGTGTCGTTATTGAGATATCTTGAAAAAATTAATATTTTGAGATGTCACCTCTCCCCCTTACACACGATTTTGATGATTTTGAAACGGGACCGTCCTCAAGCCAGACCCAAACAAGTTTCATTAATATCGGTTCAGTGGTTCATGAGTTATGCATGCGACAAGGATTCAGGGGACAGACAGACAGACGTTCACGGAACGTATTTGTCTTGACCTGAAACGGAAAGATTAATTTAAAATTTTGAAATCGGAAAACAATTTTTTTGTTTCATTCTAAAACGATCACAAAGCTTCTCGTATCTTCGATATTGCGAGAAAACAAAATCTAGAACTATCAACATGAATTAATATTGTAAATTAAATGTACAACACATACTCGAAAATTATAATTGCCGTGTAAGAAAAATGTGGGGAGAAATTTTTTTAAATTTTCTAATTTATATATTTTTCCGCTTTTTACGTTTAGGGTGATGTTGTGATTTATGTAATAAAATATAGAATAACTAATTATGTACTAATTAATTGTAAGGTACATTAATGTAATTTGTAATTAAGTTAGGTAGCCACACCAGTCGTTGAACTTGTAATAGCAACAGAATGGTTTATAGCTATAGTAAATTGTCTATTTTCGGATTGGCAAGATCACATATCAAAAATAGAAACATTTTTTTTTACTTAAACTTTCTTTTATGTAATTAGGCTATTATTGTTATTAATTGTTTAAATTTAACTCTTTTGGTAGTAAGAAATCAATTACATAGATTATTATAGATTTATTTAACATGAAACAGCTTAAGTTCAAGCTTTTACTTTTTTAAATAAATTCTTATATATTTATATAGTAACTAATGATTCCACATAGAGCATGGACCGCGTATTCTGTATTAATATAATGGTGTAACTAACTAACTAAGTAACTAAATAATGATACGTCTTATTTTCTTGTATTTTAGTCGATATTTGTATGACGAGTTAAAGTTCACTGCAGGAAATTTCACTAAAAAAATTTGAATTTTTGATTTCGTTAAAAGTATGTTTATTGTATAGAAAATGACGTGAAAAGTTGTTTGTTTCAAACCGCAGCTCTGTATCTCAAACCGTTCTCGAGATATAGCCTCTCAAAGTTTTAGTTTTTTCAAATTTTTGGAGAAAAAAGGCCATAACTTTTGAACGGGTGGTCGGAATTGATTTTAGTTGACGGATTTGGAATCAGCGTGTCAAAATCTATATAATGACATGTATAATACCTTAAAACTCGAAAAAAAAAAATTCGCAAAAAATCGAAAAAATTCAAAGGGGTATACCTTAAAAAAATGTCGATTTTTGACCAAAATTTTTTTGTCGGATTTTAAAGTATTATATATGTCATTATATAGATTTTAACACGCTGATTTCAAATCCGTCAACTAAAATCAATTCCGATCACGCGTTCAAATGTTATGGCCTTTTTTCTCCAAAAATTTGAAAAAACTAAAACTTTGAGAGATTATATCTCGAGAACGGTTTAAGATACAGACCTGCGGTTTGAAAATTTCAACTTTTTACGTAATTTTCTATACAATAAACATACTTTTAACGAAATCAAAAATTCTAAATTTTTTAGTGAAATTTCCTGCAGTGAACTTCAACTCATCATACAAATATCGTCTAAAATACAAGAAAATAAGACGTAAAATCATTTAGTTACTATATAAATATATAAGAATTTATTTAAAAAAGTAAAAGCTTGAACTAAAGCTGTTTCATAATTAGTTATTTTTGTTAATAGGAGGGGGAGGATTGACAAAATATGATTCCCTTTTAAAAATTTCACACCTGGTCACTGGATTCCCCCACCCTACCACCCCAATATAAAAGGTTGTCCATCCCTCATAAAATCCTGGTTACGCCACTGCGAATGGTTCTTCTCTTACATATTCAGAACAAAAATATCTCAATATATTTTTAACTTATCCTAGGCTAAGTCCTAACATTTTAAGTGGAGTTTTAATTTTTTTTATTTAATTTAATTTTACATGTTGTATTAAATCTACTAAAAATAAAACGGTAGTGTTATATTTAGTTTCAATTCAAATGTTAAATACCACTGATTTAAAGCCTTACTCTTATGTCGTACAATGAACTTGCATTCGTCGAATGATTTTGTCTATTTCTAGATTGGCGAATTTGTGAAAAAATAAAGCTTCATATACATAAAAAATAATTATATTTCTGAATTTTGAAAACGGATTGGTAATTAAAATTACTGTGCTAATTGATATCAAAAATTGAATGTCAAAATAAAACGTTAAGAATTTTTATTTAAAAAAATAAACTACTTACAGGGGAGGGGGATATCATAATATTCGTAAAAACAGATCCGAAAATTATGTTTTTTTTTGTTTATTAATATTATAGAAAATGTGATTGAGACATCTATAATAATTATTATTATTATTGTACAAATATATTATTTTAAGTATTAATTAATTTTATTGTTTACAATACATGATTTCATTAAATTTATATTATCGATAAAAAAACATGTGGCTAGTTACTGAAACAGTTATAATTAATATTTCATTTTATTTTAAACTCTAATTCAAGAAATTTAAATGGAATTCAAATATAAGTATATTTTTTTTATTATTTTCATAATAAATATAACTGTAAGTATTTTTTAAAGTTTTATTTATAAATAAATTTAATACATATTTATAAATGCAAGAAAATTTTCTGTTATTCCAGGTAACTTCATACAGTGATGCACAATCAAATATAAGACAATTAAATCATGTAAATATTCGTATTGTTTATAGTTTTCTAACTTCAATCATGTTTATTTAATTATTATTTTTATTTATAGGGCTCGCAGTGGGAGAGACATCCATATGAAAATAAAAAGTTGAATAATTTTATAACAAATACGAAATTAAAATATATTTATAATAGTAGATACAATGACAAGTTATCTATGACACTGACAAATACTAAGTGGATGAATCTGGTGATTATAAAACACTAATGCCCGGTATTATAAAGAATTTTCACGCAAAGTTTCCAGCTAACGCTATCTACTGGGAGTCAAATTGTTGTGAAATTGCTCGATATTTTAAAACAGTGGTAATAAATGTATAGTAGGTAATATAAATGCTATGCATTTTATGAGGTACACATGACAGTACTTATTTTAAGTCGCTGATTTCTACTTAATACGCATGTGTCAAAGTCATCTTATGTACGATTTTATTAGCTACATTTGTGAGTGGTTGTCATTTATATTTAATGCCTAGCAGATAGCGTTAGCTGAGAGCGAATTTGAATTTGTACTCAAGTAAATTCTTTATAATACCGGGCATAACACGTTGTTTTTTTTTATAAAATGGCAACAAAACCTATACATTTTAAAAAATATCGTGTTTGTGATTTTTTTTTAAATCTGTATTATATTATATGTTGTCTATGGATTTGGTCTGTGTGGAAATCATAGAGATTATATGCACATAGAGAAAGTATGTATAATGTGTTCATAGGACAACGATATGGAGCTCAAATAAACATTCCTTTAGGACAACTTTTTGATCGTATGCTATTTTTAGCATTGTGTAGAATAGAATTAGTTTATTGTTAGTTTGTCTATACACTAAATACCAATATAGACTTGTTTCACAGTACTTTCCAAGTAAACCTGCAAAACGTCCGAATAAATTACCAGATAGACTTGTTTCACAGTACGTTCCAAGTAAACCTGCAATACATATATATAATTTATTAGGAAAGCCAAAGACCACAGATCATTCTGTAAATATATTCAAGATAATACAAGAATGTAAAATCAACAAGAAAACCTGTCTAACGAATTTTCGCCTTGTGATTCCAAACGAAGTATTCAAGAATGAATTGTGTAAGGACCAAAACTGTGGAAACAGGGAATTCAACTTGACACTTGAGATCGAACTTCCTGTAAAAACGACAACTTTACCAACAACTCCAACAACAACGCCAACTACAACAACAACAACGCCAACTACAACTACAACACCAACAACAACAACAACGCAAACAACAACTACAACAACAACGCCAACAACAACGCCAACAACAACAACAACTACAACGCCAACAACAACTACAACAACAACGACAACAACGCCAACAACAACAACAACTACAACGCCAACAACAACTACAACAACAACGACAACAACGCCAACAACAACAACGCCAACAACAACAACAACGCCCACAACAATAACAACACCAACAACAACAACAACGCCCACAACAACAACAACGCCAACAACAATAACAATGCCAACAACAATAACAATGCCAACAACAATTCCAACAACTACAACAACAACAACGCCAACTACGACAACAACGCCAACAACAACTACAACGCCAACAACAACAACAACTACTACAACGCCAACGCCAACAACAACAACAACGACAACAACAACGCCAACAACAACGCCAACTACAACTACAACGCCAACAACAACAACAACTACAACGCCAACAACAGCGACAACAACAACGCCAACTACAACGCCAACTACAACTACAACGCCAACAACAACAACTACAACGCCAACAACAACGACAACAACAACGCCAACTACAACTACAACGCCAACAACAACAACAACGCCAACTACAACAACAACGCCAACAACAACTACTTTGAAGAGTACAACAAAGAAACGTTATAGATGGACTCCACCACGTTTAATTTTTACAACCAAGGCTCCGACGACGAGAATGCGAGTAGTTAGTCCTGGATGGGAAGGACTGGAGGAATGGAGAAGACGGAGGAGTTTTTGAATATTATTCTAATATTCCTAAAAAATAAGCGTACCAATACTTTTTGAGTTTAAATGTTGAAAAAATTCTAAACAAAAATTATTTGATGTGTTCTTTTAGAATGTATATATATTGCAAATATACTGGCTGTTTACAATAAAAACTTACGAATTTTTATTTTGAAAATTAAATAAATACGCATACCTAAAAAAAGAATTGTATTTCTGAAATCAATAATCTTTAAAACGGATAGATTAAAAATTAATTGTGCTAATTGAGGTATTTTTTTAATAGATGCACTTTTATCAAAAAATAAATTTAAAAAATGTGCCGTAGTTAAAAAAAATAGTATAGATCGAATTAAACAATTCAAATGAATTTCAGTTACTGAAAGATGTCATCTTTTAATGTTAAAATATTAATCCTTTAAGACTACTATTTGAACCGCTCGCTATTTCTAGCATTGTGTAAAATAGAATTAGTAAATTGTTAGTTTGCCTATACTCCAAATACTAATTTAGACTTGTTTCACAGTACTTTCCAAGTAAACCTGCAAAACGTCCGAACAAAATACCAGATAGACTTGTTTCACAGTACGTTCCAAATAAATCTGCAATACATATAAACAAATTATTAGGAAAGCCAACGACCACAGATCATTCTGTAAATATATTCAAGATAATACAGGAATGTAAAATTAATAAGAAAACCTGTCTAACGAATTTTCGCCTTGTGATTCCAAACGAAGTATTCAAGAATGAACTGTGCAAGGACCAAAACTGTGGAAACAGGGAATTCAACTTGACACTTGAGATCGAACTTCCTGTAAAAACGACAACTTTACCAACAACTCCAACTACAACGCCAACTACAACTACAACGCCAACAACAACAACGCCAACAACAACTATAACAACAACGCCAACAACAACTACTACAACAACGCCAACAACAACAACAACAACAACTACAACTACAACTACAACGGCAACGGCAACGCCAACAACAACTACAACTACAACGCCAACAACAACAACAACGCCAACAACAACAACAACGCCAACAACAACTACAACTACAACGCCAACAACAACAACAACGCCAACAACAACAACTACTACAACGCCAACAACAACGACAACGGCAACAACTACTGTGAAGAGTACAACAAAGAAACGTTATAGATGGACTCCACCACGTTTAATTTTTACAACCAAGGCTCCGACGACGAGAATGCGAGTAGTTAGTCCTGGATGGGAAGGACTGGAGGAATGGAGAAGACGGAGGAGTTTTTGATTATTATCCTAATATTCCTAAAAATAATATTACTTTAATAATACTTTTTGAGTTTAAATGTTGAAAACTCTAGAAAAAGGTGAAATAATTTATGAATTGTAAACAAAAATTATTTGATGTGTTCTTTTAGAATGTATATATAATGCAAATATACTGGCTGTTTACAATAAAAACTTACGTTTTTTTATTTTGAAAATTAAATTAATACGCACACAAAAAAGAATTGTATTTCTGAAATCAATATTCCTTAAAACTGATAGATTAAAAATTTAATTTTGCTAATTGAAGTATTTTAAATAGATGTACTTATCAAAAAATAAATTAAACAAATGTGCCGTTTTAAAAAAATGGTAAAGATCGAATTAAAAAATTCAAATTAATTTCAATTGCTAAAAAAGGTCTTCTTTTAAATATTAAAATACTGAACTTAACACACAAAATCGCGTATTAAAAATAAATTTTTATTTCAAAACAGCTGCTTATAGAAAAACTTTTCAGATTAAACTTACTCAAATCAGTTTGAAGGGGGGAATATCATAATATTTTTTGTAGATGTTTTAATGATTTTTTTTATATGGTAGTTACTTTTAGTGACTATTGAAAAACTATTAAAAATTCCATTGCCCCCCTCCTCTCTCCAAACTGAATAAATTTTGTCTAAAAATTTATATGAATAGCTTATTTTTCAAAATAAAAAATCGTTTCGTTTTAATTTCAACATCCGGTATTATCAAAAATATATGTGGACAAATATCACGTTAAAACCCCTTAACGCCTTTTAACACGAGCAGGGTAAAAAAGCGCGCGGTATAATGCTGTGTTTACACCAAAAAGACAAAACAGTTTTTAAAACACTTCGTATTTAAAAAATGGATACCTAGGGTTTGTTGCAATTTTATCAAAAATTTTTTGTTTATCTGGTCTAAACACGGCATTATTTAATATGATTAAGACATATATAATAATAATTATTATTATACAGTTATATTATTTTAAGTATTAATTAATTTTATTGTTTACAATATATGATTTCATTATATTTATATGATCAATAAAAAACATATGGTTAGTTATACTGAATCAGTTATTACATAATATTACATTTTATTTTAAACTATATTCCAAGGAATTTAAATGGAACTGAAATATAAATACATCTACTTTATTATTTTCATAATAAACGTGACTTTAAGTATTTTTTAAATGTTTAATTTCTAAATAAATACATATAAATGCATGAAATTTTTTTACTGTTTCAGGCAACTGCATACAGCGATGCACAATCAAATATAAGACGATCGAAGCATGTAAATATAACTTAATAATTACCATATTATTAATAATTTTCTATAGTTTCGATTATGTATATTTAATTAATAATTTTATTTATAGGACTCGAAATGGGAGGGGCATCTCTATGTATGTAAACAGTTAAATAATTTTGTAACAAATGTAAAATACAATCAGTACGTTTACACAGTACTGTAATTCCGGTTTTACTGTAACCGATGTAATAAAACCGGGTGTAAAAGTTCGTGTAGATGGCGCTTTACACCTGATCAGGTTTAGTTATGCTATTCCTTTTGGTCTGCAGGCATAGCATAACTAAATTGGAATAGGGATTAGTACATTGAAGTCATATCTCGGGGTATGACTGTGTTTATTTCAATTATACATTTATGGAGCTTAAGCTAACAATCCTTTAAGAAAATGTTTTGACCACTCGCTAATTTTAGCATTAGATTACTTTTTGTAGAATAGCATTAACTTTTTTGGCTTCTGAAGGACTTTCGTGATATTTAGTGAACTGTTAATTTGCCTATCTATATACCAATATAGAGTTATTTTACAGTACATTCCAAGTAAACCTGCAGAACATCCGATTCATCCGAACAAATTACCAGATAGATTTGTTTCACAGTACGTTCCAAGTGAACCTACAATACAGATATATAATTTATTAGGAAAGCCAAAGACCACAGATCATTCTGTAAATATATTCAAGATAATACACGAATGTAAAATTAACAAGAACTCCTGTCTGACGGATCTTCGCCTTGTGATACCAAACGAAGAGTTCAAGAATGAACTGTGCAAGGACCAAAACTGTGGAAACAGGGAATTCAACGTGACACTTGAAATTGAACTTCCTGATGAGGTAGACGAGGTAACGACAGAAACAACATCGCCAACTACAACAACAACGCCAACAACAACTACTGTGAAGAGTACAACAAAGAAACGTTATAGATGGACCCCACCACGTTTAATTTTTACAACCAAGGCTCCAACGACAAGAATGCGAGTAGTTAGTCCTGGATGGGAAGGACTGGAGGAATGGAGAAGACGGAGGAGTTTTTGATTATTATCCTAATATTCCTAAAAATAAAGGACCATCCATAAATTACAGGTTGTCACATTCGTATGACTCCCCTGTTGTGACGTCACACAAGTTTCGAAATAATAAGTAGGTACTCAAAATTAACGAAAAAGAAATATTCTTTCTTTACCTTGGATGTTAATATTATTTTTATTTATATAAAATTTATTTGTTTATCAGTAGAAATTATATGAAATACCAAACACGTTTGAAAATTTCCCAATAACTCGAGTTACTAATAACACAGTAATTTTTCCTCTTAGAAATCATATAAAATTCATTGCTTTGATTTTTTTATGTGACATCACAAAGCTTGTAACTCCTGCCTCCCCCCCTACTTATCACACTTTGTAGATCTCCCCCTCAACATGGGACGTAATTTATGGATGACCCCTAAGCGTACCAATACTTTTTGAGTTTAAATGTTGAAAACTCTAGACAAAAATGAAATAATTTATGATTTGTTAACGAAAATTATTTGATGTATTCTTTTAGAATGTATGTATAAAGCAAATATACCAGGTATTCAAAATAAAACGTTTATTTTAAAAATTAACCTGCTTAGAAAAACAGTCCAAACAAATTTATTATTTTTTAATTCGAAACTATATTTTTTATTTATAGTAAAAGAATGTATCGAACAAGTTTTATCATTTAAATTAATTAAATTAATTTAGAAAAAAAGTACAAGAGAAAAAATATTGTTTTAAATCACAAGAGTAGCTTGCCTCAAGAAATAGTTTTTATTTTATTATTGTACAAAGTTTTTTTTTTTATAGAACATCTATAGTTCCGCATTTGAGAATCAAATATTGGACTGTGTATAGACGTTTTGGAACTTCTGGTATGTGCTTTACAGACCGTGTACTTGGGTGTTGTATTTCACGAATGAAGTCAGCGTTTGTCAACGCGCGTTTCCACAAATCATCAAAAAACTAGCACATATACCTATAGATACATTCAAACATATTTGTGTACAACGGATGTTAAATATCAAATACTAACACATTGTCAGTTTTGTGTTCTTTTGTCTCAGATATACCAGGTCAACGATTTTAAAATAGTGCAAAAACAACTGTTGTGGCCATCACATGAATTTTTTATAGATTATTATACAGAACCTAATATCATGAAAACAATTCTTTGTACCGGAAAATTGGATAGAAAATAAATTATATTCGTCTAAAAACAGCAACACAGTTGTTGCCATTTTGTCAAAAAAAAACCGTGTTGCTGAAACATCAATTTAAAATTTTGAAATCGGAGAACAATTATTTTGTCTCATTTTAAAACGATCACAAAGTTTCCCTTATCTTCAATATTGCGAGAAAGCAAAACAGTTTGTTTAGTGGTCACTATTTGTATAGTGTTCGCAGATCGACAGACCGACAGATAGACGTCATCGAGAAAACAGTCGTACTCGATTCAGGGACCCTCAAAACGTGTAATTCTTGAACTTAATTTTTGTTGCATATATATACTTTATTATAGACTACGCATAAAAAATACCCGAGGCCGCCGTTTTAAAACCACATGATGATTCTTATTTTATTATGTCAGTAGAAGGTAAACACCAAATTCCCAAACATATACTGTATTTTTTACAAGATTTTGCAACCTCACACCTGAGTCATCCTTAAACGTAAACATTAATATATATTATTGACAAGTATGAGGTGTAACACATGGTTAGCTCACGTAGATGAGTCACAGGTGTCTTATGAATAATATCAGCCCAACATAACTGTACGAAACAATTGAAATTTTGATCCGGCTTTCCCAATTTGCATTCTAATTGAGTTCGGTTTTTGGTAATAGTTGTAATAAAGGTGCATTGATTTATGGATAATAATGTAAAACAGAGCTGGATTAAAGGAATTAAGACTCCGATAAAATTATAATAAATTCCAACTTGAAATAAAACGGCCAAGTGCGTGATAGGGTTCCGTAGTCATTCTCACTACGATTTATAAAAAAGAGTTATTTCAATTTTTTTTATAAACTATTTTTGCTACAGTGTTCGTTATAATTTTTATTAAAAGCTACATACTGGAATTTTTTCAGATTTTTTTCATTGATAGTTTAGAAATTAGAGGGGGGACGCTCTGATAACGACATTTAAAATTTAAATACAAATATATCGTGACTGAAGTGTTAAAAGTCCTGAAATATTTTTTGTTGCATTTTAGGAGACCTATCTAAAGACATCTCACTTAATGAGTTAAGTGAAAAAAAGCGAGGTCACTTTTCTATAAATAGGTCAATCAATTAAAAGCTACATTCTACATTCTGAATTTTTTTCAGATTTTTTGAATTGATAGCTTAGAAATTAGAGGGGGGACGCTCTGATAACGACATTTAAATACAAATATATTGTGACTGAAGGGTTAAAATCAAAAAGTTATATAACATATTTTGTTGCATTTTAGGAGACCTATCTAAAGACATCCTACTTAATGGAATAAGTGAAAAAAAAGGTTGAATATACTTTTCAGTCCACGAAAAAGGGGTTCAACTATTTTTTTTTATTCTCATATCATTTCTGTTTTTGGTTTATCAATCTTCGTCCGTATACCAAATTTCATCTTAATTGGTATAACATTTATATAGACGGACGGACAGCTATTTTTAGGAACCCTAAAAATAGCTGTAAGTATTGTGCACCAAAATTTAAATAATGTATTTCAATTTTACCTCTAACTGTGTGAAGTCAATGGCATAGCTAAGATTTGGTGAAACCGATATGACAACGAAAAAAATGGCCAGGGGGCACAAAAGTGAGGTTGAGGGGGCACCAAAATTCAACATGAAAACGTTACCTCTATAGGTTACGAAAGAACTTCTGATCTAGACAATCTTGGAGGTTTTCAATATAAAACAGTTTTATCTAGTTCATTAAAATGTGAATCGCTTTTATTTTCAATGCATCATTTTACTTTTGAATTCGCACACTTTCCTGGTAAGTACTATCTTTTTCTAAATCACCTATTGATATAATTTATTAGATTAAGACAATAGATGAAGGCCGTTCTCACACAGCTACATAACAGGATAAAAGACAGTTTGTGTAACATTTCCATGCATAAATGCATGTGAATAAAGAAGGTTTCTTTGATTAAAAACTGTGTACTTCCGGGTTGTATTTTGAACTAAAATTTTCCCATATTTATTACAAAATTAAATCCTTTTCGATTCGACATTTTTATTTAATACGTGCCTGACCGTAAAAAATCAACATTATTTGTTGGTTTTTAGATCAATATATCCATTACTATGTTTTCATTTTTATAGATTTTTTTTTTTTAAATATGAATGTTCTTAATATTGACCGGTCCTTAAGTAGGTAGGGTTTAGGCTTTCGAATAGTGAAAATCCCATCAAATTATGTTCAGAAGTTTTCTTGTAAGTCGGAACAAAAATACAGATAGAAAAGAATTCAAAGACTGTTATAATTATTTTTATAATATGTTTTATCTTTAATTTATATATTTTTTATCCTACAAAATACTATGTTTTATTAACTGCACCTTATCAATTTTTATAACTTTCTCTATCAAATCATGTATTCAGAATAAATATATACGTGCAAAAAATAAATACTTCTAAATATGGAAACATGTTGTACACAAATAAATGCAAAATGATGTTATAGAAAGTAAATGTAAAATACATTATAAAATATTTAATCTGTTCATATTTTTTTGTTATTAAAAATACCGCAACATCATAGAAAAAAACGATTATATATCAATTTTAGGGTGACCGCCTGGGGCGCCAGACCAGAAGGCAGGTCTTATTTTGTATATTTCTTTCTTACAAATTATAGTGACTTTTTTTACTCTATACTACTACAATTTTTCAACTATACAAATTAGCTTTTACAACTGCAGTTTTCATTTTTGAAACTACAGAAACAATAAAAAAATAACCCCTGCCAGTAGGGGACAGTCATACGGAGAAAAACTTATAGTAAAAATTATTAATTTTTATAAAACAAATACAAGAATTGTAATTTAAAAATATATGAAGCAATCTAACAGTTTTTCTTATGAAAAGATCGGAAAATTTATTGCCATTGAATACTTTAAATTCCAAAGTACGAATTTTAAATTAGCTTATATTCAATTACTTATTCGTAATGTTTAAGACTTCATTTGAAGACTGTTTTTGTTTATTAAGGTTCATTAAATATACTTATCAGAACGTGATTTTTCTAGGCATAACCACATACTTATACCGATATTATTTACCCACGGGGGCGAGAATTTCATAATCAGTGTTGAATCTAGGGTAAACTGGGTGCGGGCCGTTCGTTTTTCGAAACACGACCGTGACCCTACATGAGCGTATGTTACGTCATGTGTAATTGTATATTTTAATTTATCCTTAAATGAAAAATTATATGAAAAATAATGAACATTATTGTTATGATTATTCTTCTAATTTTCTGATATTTCTACGAAAAATTGAATTTTGATTAATGAAATATTACCCCAAAATAAAGTATTGTATGTTTATTACATAGAAAATGACAAGAAAAGTTATTACTAAATAAACAAAAATCCCCCGTGGAATGACGTCAAGGTGGGCGATCGCCCCCCCCCCCCCCCTCTCCCCGGAGTGAGCGTCTATGGACATAACAATTAATCCATTTATATGGATCGATCCATTACCTTTTGGTGCACATACATGATGCATGTATGAGAAAACAATTAACTATACTGACTTAATGAAAGCAGGTGATTATGAAAGTGAGAGTTCATATTATATATTTTTCTAGAAATATAACGGATATGTCGCATATAAAATTGTGTATTATGAAAATACTAACAATTAATCTAAAACTGAAATATTAATTATTTTTAATTGTTGAAATAGCACTTGCAATAAATGGGTTAAAAAAAAGGTCAGAAGAAATTAAAGTAATTCGCTATTTTATTGAGGGAGTCTATATATACTTTTTTTAATTACCTCCTAATATATGATGGTTTGTAGCATACCAGCATCCGATTAAATTAATGGTCTGAAAAGGTATTAAATACCTGTTTAATATTGTTTTGCTTTAATAACGGTATAAATATAATAATAATGTTCGATATTATAAAATATCTAGCAAAAGTTAGCTAGTAAGCACTTTCAAATAAGAGTTCTAACCTATCTGACAGTTCTCTTTAAGTTTCATGAAGTGCTTGACAATTTTCACGCACGCGTGGTATGTAAACAACAACGGTATTAAAACAGTGGCGATATGGGCGATATTATGAAAATTATTTTGTACAGTCAGAGTTGCCAACTGTGTTACAATAAATTTCATAGCTAATTCATAGATACTATCACAGAATTAATACCCCGTTAGAAAATGCTTACTAGCTAGCAAAGCTAGCTCCTTTATAATACCGGAAATAAGTTAAACATAGATACATAGTTTTAGACAAATGTAATAGCTTCCTCCTCTAAAATGGTGTATTTGTTACAACAGCATGAGTAGTTAAAGGCGAAAAACTTTAATAATATATATTTTATATTCCCATTTAACAATGTCAATAATACGACCAATTATAATGAACACGTTCGTTTTAAATGCCCGTCTAAATTATATTTAATTCAATTGTAAGCGGTTTAATTGTAGATACGGTGTAAGCAAGCGTGCAATGCAAGGAACTGTAATTAGTTTTAGTCGTTATTACAAACGTTTTTACATAATATTGATACATTCTTATAAAAAATAAAGAGTGGAATCACGGTTTTTAAAAGTTTTATTCAAATTTATACGAATATTATATAGTTTCAAGTTTTACTAAGGTAAAGGGTTGCATTTATAAAAATTACACACTAATTTTTTATAAACATTGAAATTTTATAAATTCGCATATGGAGTTAAGTATGTTGAAAACTTTAAAATTTGATGTGTTATTTTTCATATTGTCATTGACTTATTGAATTGAAGTAAAAAAATACAGGTTTTGTAATAAGGTAATTCTACCTTTCGGGATTTTATTTAAGTAAAAATGCCCAAAAATAATTTTTTAGCCCGTTTTTTTTTTTCTAAACAATTCGCTTTTAACCCCATGTTAATAAGATAAATAAGGAATGAGCTATTCCAGTTCCCACAATAAAGTTAAAAATGCTGCGTCCTATAAAACAAATATAACCGCAACGCGAACACAAAAAAAATATTTAAAATAACCATTTTGAACAAAAAAAAATTCAGTGGTCAAGCAACCATCAAGCTTATCACGAATTTGATTCTTAGTTTTTTTAGTAAGAGCGTTTTGAGAGCCACTGCTTTAAATTCAGGGCCGTAACTACCACCGGAGCAGTGCCCCGGGCCCCCCGACCATAGTGTAAAAATTGGAGTCGGTAAGATTGAGAAACAATAAAAAAGGTCATTAAAATAAAATTACAAGCAAAAATTGTAGACTATGGTCGTAACGAAAAAAAAAAGGTCTTCAATTTTTTTTGTATATAGTAATGGCCTCAGAGCCTCTAGTTACGGCCCTGTTTAAATTGTTAATAAACGTTTATTCGGTGACTACAGTACCTATAATATTTGTTCTCTATTACAAGTGACAAATTCATTTCAGAACAATAAAACATAGGTAGGTACCCATATATTTATTTATAGAACTTTTACGATGCATTTTGCATCGTTTTTTTATTTATTTCTGCAACACCACATTCGTGAGCATAAAACATGATTGATATAAATTATTTTAAATTTTTAATGAATAAAAAGTTTAATATATAAAAGTTTTCTCTTGATTTTTGTCAGATGACGCTGACATGCAAGTTATTGTATGGAAAAAAATGCTTAAATATGCATTTATTTTGCAAAATTTAGCATTAGTTACTTGAAGCATGAAAGAGAATATGCTTACAAAAATAAAAAGTGTAAAAAATGTTAATTCGTACATTTTTTTTGATTAATATTTTCATTAGTATAATATTTATAATACTTCATCTACACCTATTTAGCAAGAGGTGTATTTATAATTAATGTAATAGGAGGGGGTTTAACAAATGGGAGTATCAATATTCATTAATATGAATGCATTTTAGCATTTATAATATTTATATAAATTTTATGCTTAAAATTTTTCGATCAGTTGTTCAAAGTTTCATAGGTTATGGCCCCCACAATATAGTGACATGGTTCAAGTGTCGTGGGGGAGGGGGGATAAGTCAATGAGCTTTTTTTGTCGTCGTAAAAAAAATTTCATAGATTTCCTAGCCCGGGAGCCTGCATAGGATTTGTGGGCCATGAATTTGGTACCTCCTTTAAATGCACGCTGTATACATAATAAATAATAAATGCCGTCATTAAGACCCTAACCGTTGCGTTGAAGCATTAAAATAATAACAAAATAATCAAGAGATTTGATAAAATATGAATTTTTCATTAAATCAAAACAAATATTATAAGCTATGTAGCTAAATATTTGTAAATAAAAAACATTTTATATAAATAAGTCCTATCAAACATTACATCTAATTTTTGTTATGATCATAAAATAAAACAAGTAAATACATACTACATAATATAGAGCAAATAACAAACATATAAGTTTTAATTATTTTACCATTCGCAAAATAAAATTACGTAATATGTCAGTGTTTCCAAAAATGTATTATTGATTTATTAATATATAAAATTAAAAGAAATCAATTATAGCAGTATAGGATATAAGTTATATAATACAATATACAATTTCCGAAACAATTAGTGATAAGTGATAACGAATATATAAGAAAATATTAAATGCATCTATTCTTCATATGTTTATTATTTATTTACTTTCTAATTGAATTGATAAACACATTTGTTGACTTGATAAATGTCATCAATTCATCATATAAATTATTCAATTAAAACTATTAAAATGATATTTTACTTACAGGTTTCAAATTTCAACAATAGTATGTTGAGCATAAATATCCAACAATGAAATTTAAACACAAATTTTGAAAAACAAAAAACACTAATATCACTAGAACTGGTTATTATTTACAATTAATTTGTATTTTTAACTGTTATAATTTCAAAACTTTTCTTCCATAACCTAAATGCAATACTGGTACAGTACACAATGAAGTAAATAAATAAATAATGTAAATGGTTAAATGTTGAAAGAATATAATTTATTGTTTCAAGTTTAAGTCACTTGGGAAGACTAAAGTTGGAAAGAAGAGTTCAAAACACTGACTCACATTTAAAACCACTGCCTACATAAAGATGAAAGTAATCTCGTGAAGAAATAAAGAAGAAAGACAACATACATATGTGATGCATACTATAATATCTCTATCTCGCTTTGAAGAATTCTGTAAAATTACACACGTTTCTTTGTGACCGGTAAATGTCAGTTGAACTGTAACAGCCATTGAAATTTATTTTATTAAATTTTAAAACGCACACATGTTTTTATATATCGCAATTTATTATAAATAAAACACTTTACCAAAATATTTAAAAATTATATTTTTATAGTGTTAAAAAATGAAAGTAAAATTTGTAAGATATTGATATGTATTTTATAGATAAATCAACATTTTATTACATATTTTACATTACTTGATTCATTATTGGTATAGTTTAGTTATACCGTTTTATCCATTATTATAACTAAGTACACAACGATCCGGTATGGTCTAGTGGCTAGGATATCTGGCTTTCACCCAGGAGGCTCGGGTTCGATTCCCGGTACCGGAAATTTACTTTTTATTTTAAAATTAAATTTTTTTGTAATAGTTACTTTAATTAAATACATTAATAATATTTTATTACGAACTTTAATTTTATTTTCTTTATTTTTCATTACCAAATATAATATACATGTGGCCATGTGGGTATTAATACACAATACAAAGTTTTTATTATTTCAACTATAACCTTTTAGTTTCTATGTTTTTTACGTGTAAATATATGTTGTTATCGTTGAATTACAACAATTTAATGTCATACTGATGTCACGGAATTTTTTTTATTACAAAACAGAGTAAAAATGTATCACATAAATAATTCAAAATGCTATTGTATTACAACATACTTAAATGTAAATGTAGTTGCCTATACAAAAAACAACATTTTATATATCGTTACTATACACAAAAAAATGTGTAACATTTTTGGGGGAGGAGAGAATGGCCCATCGGTTCAGAAAGACTCATCTGCGGATTGTTAATTAAAAATTGATTCTTCCTCCTCAATTTTTACTAGGTCCCAGTACAAAAATAATTTCACCAGAACCCAAAGTCGCTTTAGACGGCCTTGATAGAGTTAAAATCCATAATACAGTATATATATTTATTAAAGTAACAATAAATTATTCTATGAACACGTCTAAACTATCGTAAACAATGTAAATAAAACAAATGACTTATGTTTGCACAACAATTCCCATCCTCGACCTTGAAAAACGGAAATTATCATATGTTTGACCTATGTATAACTGCAGTGCTAACATTGGCGATTTTTAACTACTGCACTTTTCCATAGACTCCTGTCAAACTACTTCGCGTGACCATTATAATAAATTTATGTGATGTGCCAAGTGCAGTTTACCATTTATCTATGACCGCATAAAAATGTGTAGCACATTCTATATAGATTACCTAGAAGCCTAGAATTACATAGTGTTTTTAAAAAGTTTCGAAAATTTAATGGAGGGGGGGACTTGGGGTTAAATTTTTTCATACTCACTAATTTATTCACTGCTTAGCTCTTTTGAGTGATAGCGTGATTATATGTACATTATAGCACTTCTAAGATTTTAAAGGAACATGTTGGTGAAGGTTTCTTTAAAATCAGTTCAAGTTTTCAAGTATAAAGACAAAATTTCAAAAACCATCAAAATTGATCCTATTTGCCCATAAAACGACGTGTATTGATTTAAGCTCAACATATTTCAAGTGCCGACAGAGTCACAGAGTACGTTTACACAGCGCTTTTATTCCGGTTTTACTGTAACCGATGTAGTAAAACCAGGTGTAAAAGTTCGTGTAGATGGCGCTTTACACCTGACATAACTAATCAGGTTTAGGGATTTCATCGTAATACACTTCGCATTAACATTTGAAAAAGCGTCGTCAGTTAAAACATAGTTAAAACACCTGAGACGAAGAGATTAAAAACAAAAGAAAGCATGATTCGTGGAGAGTAGAGGAGACAAAGTATTTTTGGAATTTATTTTTGATACAACATCGAATTTACAGCGAAGGTACTTCAAATCGGAATTATAATTCAAACTAATGTTACTTATTCTCGTATGTGTAAACAGTATCGCTTAAAACAGTTCAACTACATCGGTTACAGTAAAACCAGAACAACAACGCTGTGTAAACGTACTCACAGATTTATGTATATATGTGGGGGTGATATTTCAATTTAAAATAAAAAATTATTTTAGGATTCAAAACTGAACAAAAGCCTGATTATTTTCTTTTGGCTTTTCACAAGAATTTCCTTCAGTGTGTTATTCTAGTACGGTTGCTAGTGTCTGTGTTTCTATTTACATGCAGTCCACTAGCAACGGCGTTTCATAGGGGTTGGGGCTACTCTAATACCTCAACATTGAAACACCCAATGTTAGTATGTCATAGCCGTTTGTAACGACTCATATGCGTGCCGTCGTGTGTGCCTATTCGTGATCGGGAAAGTGCAATCAAAATATATACTGTTAATTAAATTTACTTGTTGAATTTATTTTGAGAACATTTGGTGCATGAGTAGCCTTCTGTAAGAAATTTATTTAATTTTATATAATTTAAAAATTTTACAGGTGGTATTAATATATCTTTTTTAACTGACTGTTTACATAATATATTATAAAATTATATAAAAATTGGTTTTATTCATAATTATAACTAAACCTTTTAGGGCCAAAATGTTTATTTATTTATTTTTTACTATCAAATAAATAATTACTAATTATAATAATACAATAAAACCGTAAAACGGACTTCCGATATAACAAATTATATCGGACTAAAATCTCATATTTTTTGTCTAGTAGTTTGGCCCCGCCTTTTTTTAAATTAAATTTGTATTGTGTTAGAATTTTGATATACTTTTTGGAGTATAAGTGAGCTCCACCATTTTTACTAAAAATTTATAGCGCCATTCTAATGTTTTCCTATTTTTGTAGATATAACCAAAAAATTGAGTTTTTACTCATAATGTACTTTTAATTTTCTTTTCAGTTTTATATACTAAATAAATAATAAAATGATTCAATTCTGAATAGAAATTTGAGTAATAATTATATTATTAATAAAATCATAAATGAATTAGTTATAAATACAAATACAGTTCTGCTAAGAAGTCGTGGTTATATTCAGATACACAGAAACATACTTACATTAAATTATATCTGAAAAAAGAAAGTACTGTTATTATATTTGAATTTTATTGTACCATTTAAATAGCATAAGGGCCATTATCTATCTAACAAAAAAAAACACCATCATAGATCGCAAATAATGGTACAAGCACACACGTTCATAGTATATACAAATGTATATATACATATATAAATGTATATATTATAGAATACTAAATATACAAATCAATAAAAAAAAAAACACACAAATGAGTGCACTTATTTATGCATTTATTATTCACTTCAATATGAATAAGAAATTAATAGTTCTGTTTTTGTAGCATTTTTCTTAAGAAATCATTAATAAATTTTATCCATCATTAATAATACTTCACCAATTAAATTATATCAAAAAATGTTTTAATAAATTTAATGAAAATTTACATTTTTCTTCATAAAGACTATGAAAGTATACTGCTTTGCTTAGGTAAATGGTAGTAAACTTATTTTATAATATTTATGTCCAGTATTATAAAGGAGCTAGCAAATTTGCTAGCTAGCAAGCACTTTCAAATGAGATATCAAACTTATATGACAGTTCTTTTGGAGTTTGTTGATGACTTTGACAAGTTTCGCGCACGCAGTTTCGTTATTATACCGACATTAGTAATTTTGATTTTGATTTTCTACATATTAGTCATAAAATTTATCAATAAGGATGTTATTTCAAAAGAATATTAATTTTTTAAGTTAGTAAAATTTCAACATTAAAAAACGGTAAATTTTAAACTATACTGCTTTTATCCACTGAAAAATATACGTACAATATTTACAATCATTCCAAGTTCTTATAATTTCGAAAATTCATTTTTTTTTTCATTGTAATTATTCTTCAATCACTTTATAATTATTAAGTGTTAATTTGCGTAATTTTTCGTTATGTGTTCAACAAAGATCAATAAATGTTAACTACTTTTTAAGATTTTGTAATTCGATACTCATTGAACAAAGATTATTGTATCTATTACTAAGCTTTATTTTGATCACAATAAAATACATTGAGATAAAAATTAATTTTTATTTTGCATTACTGCGTTTTACCTCTAACAAAAAACTATTTAAATAAATAAAATAGTGGAAAAAGCAGTACTTCTGTTTTACAGTATATAAAGTTACAGTAAACCGCATCTTACTGCTTTTAAACCAGAAATAAAAGACAGTAAGTCGCATTTTGATTAATTGTAATCTAAAATTACACTCAAATTACTTATAATAAAGTCATATAACTTTTCATTGATCGCTAAATAAATTTTATGAAAAAATAAATTTTAAAAAATCAGTTCAGTTTTCTTCGTTTTTACTTCTTACACCATACTGCCCTTTACCTAAGCACGGCATTATAGTTATACTACTTATATAATTTAGTGCGACGTAAAATGAACAAATTTGAATAAATAAATTAATAAAATAGACACTGTTAAATGTAAAAAAAAGACAAATATCAATGTACAATAAACTCTGACCTAAACCAAATCAATTCACCATTTCTTGTGATAAACCATGATGGTAATGCGGCCCTCAACAATGTCACTGCGAACTCCTCCGGGCTCAAGAGGAACCAGTCCCGTGAGAGTGGGGGTGGTTCCTAAGAAAACCCCGAGTCCCCAACGCGGACCGGTGATGGTGCGTCGCAAGAGCCCTAGTAAGGCAACCCCGCCGAGGCGAACTAGAGGAATCAGCCCCAGTGGAAGCTCTAGGAGTAATAGCCCCACTAAGTCGTTGACAGGAAGTCTTGAGAGCTTTCCAAGGTCAAGAGGAAGCGAGTAAGTTTTTTTTTTTAATTCATATAATAATAATAATAATAATAATAATGATTTTTATTCATAAATGAACATTACAAAAAAATGCTATCGAATAAGTCATATAAACAGAGAAGAGAAATTAACACTATAATTCTATTATAATACATATTTTGATTGACTTAAAAAAATAAAAATAAAAATATAAACTTACTATTTATAATTAAATTATAAAATAAATTCTAAAATTCTGTTATATAAACTATATATGCATTTTTGTATTAAAAACTTTTGCAATTCTTTTTTGAATTTTTTTAGCTCTAAATTTTTTATATATTGGGGTACTTTATTGTAGATTTTCATTAGATTGTTTATAGTATTTTTTGTTAAATATGTTGTACCATAAGTAGGTACATAAAATTCAGATTTAAATCTGGTAACATACTCGTGATCTATATCATATTTTTCAAATATTGTATGGTAAGATACTGGTAAACAGTTTTTTGGGATCGATGGGCTTCTTTTTTGTAATTCTCGTGAACTCATGTTACTAATAAAACAAATACCTCTTTATTAAATCAATTTAATTACCAAAATTCGCAAATATAGTTTGTTTTTTAAATTATAACCTTTTATTTTCTTTATGTTTTTTTCCAGTAATGGACAAAGTAAAATCAGTATGGGTTACTCAGTGATTGACACTTACAAAATGATAAGTACTACGACACAAAAGTTATAAAATAAAGAATCGTAAAATTTGAAAATATGTAAAACAGATGTAATGATAATATAATAATTAATAAATAGATTATACTAATAATTAATTTAAATGTCCACCATTTTGATCTCATTGGCTGTTATACTGTTAAGTGTCTAATGACAGTAATCAAATATCAATAAATATTTATAATTTAGTAATTAAACAAGTGTCCAACACTGAAGTATTATCCAAGACTGATGCCAGTACCTTATATCTATTTTTTTAAATTAAAAATAAAAATAAAAAGATAGACTAAAAAAAAAAAATTCTAAATTTTAAAATCCAAACGTTTCTCTATCATCTGAGTTTATCACCACGAGTCTATGTATAGACTTTATTTTGAAATTTACATGTTATGTGAACGAAAAAATAATAATTTATGAAAATAAAATAGATAAACGAATGTATTTTTTTGAGAGCCTGTTTTATAATGCTATCACCAGACATAGTTTACAGGTGGGAAACGAAACTATCCTGGTATGATCTGGGTAGGGAAAAGGTAAAAATTCACCTGGAAAATCAGTCAGGGTTTGTTTCAGAGAAACCTGTACTTATAATTAGCATTTTTTTAATTTCGGCATCGTTAAAAAGTTTTTATTAAAAAATACTGTTCTGTTCAATTTTTTAACTTTAAAAAAATTATGCATACATCAATATTGTTACTAATAATATATACCAATATGAATTCATAATATTATATCTAGTATACATTTTATAAAAAAAATACAAATATACATTTAACAATCCGTCATAAGCAATCTAAATACATTTATCGTGTAACTACATTCTTACGATAATTTTTATTTCATGAACTCAAAAGATAAGATCTGGATAATAAATGTTTCTAGCACAATACAACCCATATTTACAAAATATATTTGATTGTTTAATTAATATTGTTCTAATTTATTTTTTATGTTTCGTGAAAAGATGAAATTTTAATAATTTGCCCTACTTAAGGAATTTTATAGATTTTTTATAACATAAAAATTACTTTTAATAATAATAAGTCAGTATTCTATCTTATAAGTACATAAGGTACTGACACCAATCTTGGATATGACCCCAGTAATGACTATTTTTTAATTAAATGTACTGAATTAGAAACATTTGTTGATATTTGATTACTACCATTTCTGAATATTAATACTCGTATTTGTTACCTATATACATTTAACTATCTTACAGCGTGATTTGCTGATAATCGGCTAATAGGTGCCAAAATGGTGAACATTTAAACTAATTATTAGTATAATTTATTTATTAATTATTATTATTATTTTATGTCGTAGTATTATCATATTGTAATCATTAGCAAGTGTCGATCACTGCGTGCTCATTACTGGTTTTATTTTATCTATTACTGGAGAAAAAACATAAACAAAATAAAAGACTATAATTTTAAAAAACAAACTATATTCGCGGACTTTGGTAATTAAATTGATTAAATAAAGAGTTACTTGTTTATTAGTAACATGAGTTCATGAGAGTTACAAAAAAGAAGCCCGTCAATCACAAAAACAGTAATCCTTGCTCTTATAGCGGTCATAACTGGTGCCAGTACCTTATTTCCAAATCAAATCATAACTGACTAATAATTTTTTAAGAAGTAATTTTTTCTTTTGGGTGTTAGTTTACTATTCCTTAATCCTTTAGGGAATAATTATATTTTATTACTGCTTTATTCTAAAAATAAATCATACTATTAAAAAAACATTACTTTTCTTCTAACGTCATAACATTACGTATAAATATTTAATCATTTTTGACGTCATTAATTGTTAATAGCATCACCAAATTATTTTTCCCACATTAATTTTATAAGTGCTTGCTGTATAATAAAGAACACAGAGTTAAATATATTTGTTTTTAGGTATAAATAGAAGTACTCAAGGATAAATTGATTTCAATGTCTTTGGAAGGATAAGAGAATTGACATAAAAATTGTCACTTCATCCCCCAACTCGCTAGTGTTAAAATGAAAACTGTTGTTATAAACATGTTTGTTTATTTATTATTTCAATATCCTCTAGTCAAATTGGTTTGTTTACCGATTTATGATAAACTGTCAAAACAATCAATAGAAAAACTTTGAAAGATATATAAGAATGCGTGCTTAAATTATACTTGAAATGTCCAAAACATGAAAAGGAAAATTAATTTTGTATTGTTGTCTTCTTGATTTGTTATTGTTGTCTTATTGACGATCCAGTGCCGTAGCTAGAAAACATTTTCGTAGAGGGGGGAGTAGGGACATACCATTAACATAAATACAGCCCCAACTAATATCCGGTATTATAAATGAGCTCGTTAAATTTACAAGCTTGCAAACACTTTCAAATGAGGTATCAAACTTATACGACAGTTTTCTTTGATTTTTTAAGAGATATATGCATGCGCAGTAAGTTAGTTTTTACCGTTTTTACTTAAGGTTAGTAAATACACTTTAGTAAATATACTTTATATACCTTTGTTTTTAATTCGTATGCATGATAAGAAAACTGTCATATAAGTTTGATACTCCATTTGAGAGTGCTAACTAGCAAATTTTGCTTAAAACTGAGACAGCAGCGTAAAAATTGGGCTCGACAAGATTGAGGGGAACAAAAAAAACATTAAAATTAGAAACATGCAAAAATTGTAAACTGGGGGGGGTAACAAGTAACAACGAAAGAAAAATGTCTTCAGTTTTTATATTTATATTTTGCATATAGTGAGGAGCCCTTGGTCACTAGTTTGCCCCGGGGCCTCAGAGTCTCTAGTTACGGCCCTGCGTCTTCTCGACTCAATTAGTATGTTATTTCGAAGCTCTACTTTATATTTAAAAAACAAATCGACAGATTGTTTCAAATATGTATATGTATGATTATTTAAATGTACTTACTTACAAACCAAAATTAATTATTACAGCTATTCATTTTTATTTAGTGGTTATCTACACGCCACCACATCGCGTGTGTTTCATTCATTATTTAAAAAACACTTTCATGTATTATTTTATTTTTTGTGTATTGTTTTAGTCATATTCTGTTCTGATTTTTAAACTAAAGTACATATAATAGTGAAAAAAAGAAAATATTGTGTTGGTTTTTATTACATGTTATATATACATTCGTTATCCATTTCTAATGTAGATGAATGAATGGTTTTATTATACAGGTGATTATAATTTATATGATCATTTGTAAAAACGCGATACTTCAATACGTCGCGTTATTTCTCCCAAACTGTATATGTATTCTTCACTTACTTATTCGAAATTATTAATTTTGCTTCTCGTCATATCGAAGATACGAGAAGCTTTGTGATCGTTTATTAAAGAGAACAAAAATTCTATTAGCTAAGTTTTCTCTATGTGGCCGTCCGCCGCCCCTTTTGAACTGCCACCCCGGGCGATTACCCCCCCCCCCCTAAAGCCGGCATTGCTGTTATACCTTAACAAAATAAGTGACGAATTTTAATAAATAATAAAATTTCAAACATCAACTATTCTTTTTTCCAAAGCTTACTTGACTTATTTTTGATTAGCTGTAATTATTATTATTTCGATCAAGAAAAATGTTTCATTTATTACTACGCTGATTCAGCAAGAATTAAATCATTTTAGCTATTCAATCTGAAGTACAACGGAAGGGTTGTTAAATAACACAACACGTATCTCAAGATACATGTCGAGTTTTAGCACGCAATCATCTAGTTCTGAGTAACCTACCCCAATCAGTTCAAAGGTCAAGTCAACGGTCACGAACTTTTAGCGATTCGCAGAAAATTATTCATTCAATATGCTTTGAATTTCAATAAAGCTATAAAAATTTAATGTACTGGCACCAGTTATGGCCGATATAAGAGCAAGGTTTACTGTTTCTGTGATTGACGGGCTTCTTTTTTGTAATTCTTATGAACTCATATTACTAATAAAACAAGTAACTCTTTATTTAATCAATTTAATTACCATCCGCAAATATAGTTTGTTTTTTAAATTATAAAGTAAAACCAGTAATGATAACTCAGTGATGGACACTTGCTAATGATTACAAAATGATAAGTACCACGACACAAAAGAAATAAAAGAAAGAATCGTCTTTGAAACAATGTAAAGCAGTAGCTATGATAATATAATAATTAATAAATAAATTATACTAATAATTAGTTTAAATGTCCACCATTTTGGCACCTATTTGCCGATTATCAGCAAATCACGCGGTAATATTCAAAAATCGTGGTAATCAAATATCAACAAATATTTCTAATTCAAACATTTAATTAAAAAATAGCCATTACTGTGGTCATATCCAAGACTGGTGCCAGTACCTTATGTGTTTCAACTTCAGGTTAAAATTGAGTTACGACCAATAAAACACAGCTTACACCCAGAAGCTTCGAAGTTGATTAATTTTTAATGATTAAATCGAAACATACATATATATCAAAATTTGTTTACATAGTTTTATATTTTCATCGTTATAAATTATTTCCTATGAAATTACTTTTTAATGATATTTAATATAGACGTATAGAAAACTATATAAGTATACTAATTGATTCTATGTTGTTTACAGATAATATAAAACACAATTTTCCAATTAACTACATATAGAACAGGGGAAAAATGTGATATGTTTTTTATTACTATTTCAATGTTCAAGACGCTCTTATATTGGGATTTAATACATGTTTTTTTTAAATTTATTTTGGGATTAAATACTTGTTCTTGTTATCTCTTGAACTTATCGAAAAAAACCTGTTAGGTTAAATTTCTTAAGAGAGATCATACAGTAACTAACGAATTCAACCTAAATATTAAATTTTTTCGTCATTACAATTTTGAATTCTTTTTGAAAAAATATATAAGTATGGAGACTGTTTAATTTTTTTTATCTTAAAATATTATATATAATATACCCAATTTTTTCATATTTTTTAGCTATTACTTTCAAAAATTCGAAACAAAATATTTTTAAGATTTTTCGAAAATTTGTTAAACGAAGATATTTATAATACCATCCGATTTTGGTACAAAACACTTAATAGATGTTTATATACATATACATAACATAACATATAGCTGGTAACCGCACTAGAAATACATTTTAAATTCTTAATATTATAAAGAACTAGCGCATTGGCCCGGTGTTACCCGGGGATATATATTTAATTAAACATAAAGTAATCATGCCCACCCGACATGCACACCCAACATGCTAACAACACACGGTTCACCACGAATTGTTTTTTCCGGCTTCATGAAATTTACCCAAAATATCCACAAATTATACACCTAAATTTAACCTATCCATTAGTGAAAACCGGAATAAAATCTATTCAGTAGTTATTGAAAAAATCGTGTAAAATTATATTTTCTCCCAGGAAACACCAGGTCTTATCTTAGAATTTTTATGAAAATCAAAAATAAATAAATAGGTTACCTTTCTTGGAAGTTCTTGATTGTAATTTATAAAAATCCGTTTATTTATATTGTAAAATGCATATTTTTTCATTCAAACTCATGGTGGAAAGATATATATTTGTAGGTATCATGATTCAAACTGACATTCACATATAGTAATTGTTTTCAGCGTCTTATATTCCATAGCTACTGTGTTTTTATATAAATGACAGTTCTATGCTCTGACATCATAGAAACAAAAGACGCTGTGCAAAAGATTCTGTTTAATCATTTGATGTTAAATCTTAGATTTTCATAAAATATTATTATCCACGATACTGCTCGTAAAAATTATCTGACTATTGGTGAAAACCGCAATGAAATCGGTTCAGTAACTCCCGAGTCTATAAGCCACACACAAACGAACATTCATTTTTATATATATAGATATTTTCAAATGACAACAAGAAATTCTTTCAATATTTTCATACTTATATTATAGATATTTTATACCTGAATGACTCACATACTCTTATATCTATCAATTTAGGCGAGTCACCTTTACGAACTTCGTATATATATTTAACAATAGTTTGCCATTTATTCACCACTTCGTTGTGCAAAGTTTGGCAAAGTTAATTTTCTCCTTGAAGAAATTGTTATTAATGAACTGCAATTCACACGTCGATACTGAATCAACCATTTATTTCTCTATGACAGACAAGAAATCAATAATCTAATTTCCCCCATCCACTGTTTTTATAGCCGATAATGACGTAGGAACATTATGCATGCATTCATTTTTTTTTGTATAACTGTAAATTATTGACAGGTGCTGATAATAGGCGATGGAACAAAGGGGAGAAAACCCCATCTTTGTGGACCTTCAGATAACATCGTTTATTTTCAGTGGGGGGGGGGGGGGGTAATGATTAAAACAAACCGCAGGTCTGTATCTCAAACCGTTCTTAAGATATAGCCTCTCAAAGTTTTAGTTTTTTCAAATTTTTAGAGAAAAATGACCCTAACTTTTGAACGCGTGGTCGGAATTGATTTTAGTTGACGGATTTGGAATCAGCGTATCAAAATCTATATAATGACATGTATAATACCTTAAAACTCGAAAAAAAAAATTTCGCGAAAAATCGAAAAAATTCAAAGGGGTATATCTTAAAAAAATGTCGATTTTTGACCAAAATTTTTTTGTCGGATTTTAAGGTATTATACATGTTATTATATAGATTTTGACACGCTGATTTCAAATCCGTCAACTAAAATCAATTCCGACCACCCGTTCAAAAGTTATGGCCTTTTTTCTCCAAAAATTTGAAAAAACTAATACTTTGAGAGGCTATATCTCGAGAACGGTTTGAGATACAGACCTGCGGTTTGAAAATATCAACTTTTCACGTCATTTTCTATACAATATACATAATTTTAACGAAATCAAAAATTCTAAATTTTTTAGTGAAATTTCCTACAGTGAACTTCAACTCGTCATACTAAAATCGACTAAAATACAAGAAAATAAGGTGTAGAATCATTTAGTTACTGTATAAATATATAAGAATTTATTTTAAAAAGTTAAAGCTTGAACTTACGGTGTTTCATAACTAATTTTTTTTTGTTGAACACCCTTAAATTATACATAATCATGCCATTAATATTTGATTTTCTATAGAACTTTACAAATACATTATATAATGATTAAAGAATTCATGAAGGAGAAACAAATGGAGCAAGGTTTTATAATTTTTTCTAATTTTCTCGTAAATATGCATCTCATTAAAAATGTAAGCATTATTTTGATTCCTTCGAAAAAAACAACTAATTTTATCTTACATACATAATTTAATTAAAAATTGTTGTCAAATAAATATTAGATGAGTATAATAATATAACAAAAGTATTCATTATTACATCATAATTGACGTCATAAGTAAGCAGAAAAATATTTTATTTATTAGAAAATTATACAAATTTACATAATGTTATGCGTCAAAAGAGCTAATGCATTAAAATTAGTGACGTCACAGAACTATATAGCTCTTATCGTCAATAATGAACACTTTTACAACCAAATTAACGACTGGAACTATGTTTTATATTTTTTGGTTGGTAAACATATAATTTACCACATTACAGGGTGCGGCGAAATACAGTTTACTACATATGTTTTATATATAAATCGCGGTTTTGCATTGAATAATATCTATTGTGTTTTTTTTTTAATTAAAAAAAAACTTATTTATTTATTATTGGGTATTATCTTTCTCCACGTGTATTTCAAAATCGGTTAATGCTAATACACTGCTCAGCCTCTTGATTGAATAGCTTGATGATATCAACCCCAAAGTAATAATACGGTTTTAGACTTTCCATCAGTGAAATTCCCATAAAAATAGGTTAAGTAATTTTTAAGTTTGAGAGTAGATCACTAAATCGAAAACGACTTAAATCAAAGAAATTGTAAATTGCTATGTTTTGCCACCGCTTTCGAATTTCGAAGTTTTTGGACGAAACCCAATTTTTTTTATCAAAAACGAATGGCGACGAACACCAAGATTTCATTGTATTTAGGAATTAAAGATATAAAGGAAGTCCGATTTTTGGACACATTCTGTATTATGTTTATTAAGGACGCAGGAGTCAACGCCATCTATGAGTTCACGACTAGAACTACGTGTCACTGAAGTGTTTTGTATTGTAATGTTCACAATATTAACTTTATAAAGTCGAAGTTCAACGTCTCGTGTTGATGACCGATTTTAAAAAGAACATCTTTTTCTTCAGGGGTATATTAAGTAACAATTTAAAATTAAAAAAACGTAATTTATCAATACATGTCAAACATGCATTTAGTAAATCAATTAATCATAGTGCTTCTTCGTACTAAATTCACCAATTTAAATAAAAATCGATTAAGTATTCAGATAAATTGCTTAGCATTGGTTAATCATTTAATTTTTATACAATTTTACTAAAAAGTATTAGTTCGAAATTTTTTTAAGACGCACCTGATCTGATTAACGAAGTGAAAAGCGAAACAAAAAGCGTTTGTCTTGACCTGAATTTAAAATTTTGAAAACGAAGTACAATTTTTTGTCTCATTTTAAAACGATCACAAAGTTTTTTTTATCTTCGATATTGCGAGGAAACAAAATTGTCTAATTAGAAACAAATGTAATGCAAATAATTTAACTCATCAATCATTTAATAGCTGTATAGATAACAAACAATTATATATCAATAAATTAAATTTTTTTCAACCGCCAAACAGTAAAATAATAGTAAATTAATAAATTAATTAGATTTTTTTTATAAATTTATTAAAAAATGTGTAAATATGTAATATATAAATTTTAGGGGGGGGGGGGTAAATACAAATAATACACAAACAATACACGGTATAACAAAAATTTATGTAGATTTTTTTATAGGGTAGTACAGGGTAATGCAAAAGCTGTACTAAAAAATTGAAATTCATCCCTGTTCTTTTTTAATTCATAAAAATTGTATTAGATATACTACTCGTAAATACCTATACATACCACATGCTATTAAAGAAGGTGTAACTTTTGAAACGTTCAATTTACTAGTCCAAATAGAACTCGTGACAATTCTAATCGATTTATTGGCAAAAATAAATTGACAAATATGCACTCTGTTATAGAATTAATTGCAAGCAAAAAGTTAATCCAGTTTATGATTATAGTTGCTACTGCTAACATTTATGTGCTCTTCTATTTAAAAAACGTATAGAATTTGTATGAAAAAATGCATTTTCTAGATAATTTTCATAACGTCAATATTCGGAAAGTATTTTTTTTTATATGTATTTCCAATAAAAAATAAAAATCAATATATTATTATCAAAATATTGACAATAGAAATTAATTGTCTGTTTGGGTTTTCATAGATATAATTTATTTATAATAATATCGATTTTAATGTTATTTTTATTTGTACATTAGTGCTGGAAGTATCGAAAGATTGGACGAAAGTGGGCAGATTACAAGAATTATCACGACTCATCCACAAACTGAAGACAATATCAACGTTGTTGTCAGGTAATGTGTTGTACTAACTTCAGAGGAGATTCTCAAAAAATTTTACTTAATTAAAAATATTTTTTTAATACCTAATCATCATTAAAATAATTTTTACAATTGCACAACCTTTTTTTTGCTCTATACATACAATTTGTGCTTTTCAATTGCAGTGACCTTTATTTTTGCATTTACATTTCTTATACTTTTTGCTTTTATGACCTTTTTTTCTACACATTTTTTGCTTTTATAATTTTTTCAATTTTTTGCAAAAAAAACTATTAAATAATTAATGTTCATTTTTTTTTTATAGAGTCAGACCTTTAAGTACAAAAGAACAAAGAGGCGGTGGAGAATCAGTAGTGCAATTTCCTGGAAATGGACAAGTCTTGGTAAAATATTTTTGAAAATATTTAGGGTAAAAAGTTTATTTTTGGCCATTTCTCTCATTAAAATGTATTTTGTTTTATAAAAATTCATGAAATAATTTCGCAAAACTGAGTTCATTTAATAACTGTAAGACGATATTGTTTATTAAATTATTATTTACAGATACTCTAAAAAATCTTCTTATATTTTGTCAACTGAAAGAAAAATTTAAGATTTCAACGGAATTAGAATGGCCAAAAGAAAACTATTTTATCCTAGTATCATACAAAAAATTATCTAACTTTTCGATTATTTACAAATATTAACTTTAGTGCGACGGAACACCGGGTGGACCCAGTGGAGGTCAGAAACCTAAACTGTTCTCTTACAACGTGGTATTCGAGCCCGGAGCGACCCAGGAAGACGTCCTGGAGTACTCCGGGATCAAACGGTTACTGGAGATGGCGGTGGAAGGGTTCGGTTGTACCGTGTTTTGTTACGGACAGACAGGAAGCGGAAAGACACACACTCTCACTGGACCACCGGGATTGGTATGTTTCAAATGTTTTATTTTGAATACCCAGTTTCAAAATAAATAGCTAACTAAAGTTTATCTGTTTCATTTGAGTGTAAAAACTGTTTTAAAATCTTCTTTATTACCTTGAATCAATGAGTATACGTTTACACAGCGCCGTCGTTGTTCCAGTTTTACTGCAACCGATGTAGTTAAATTGTTTTAAGCGGTGCTGTTTACACATACGAGAATAAGATTTGAAGTTCTAAGGCGTAGGTACCAACAAGAAATCCCAAAAATACTTTGTCTCTTCTACGTTATCCACGAATCACGCTTTCTTTTGTTTTCAATCTCTTCGACACAGGTGTTTTAACGCTTTTTTAAATGTTAATGTGATGTACATTACGATGAACTCCCTACACTCCATAGATATTTATATTTTTTGTTTGTTTACAGATGGTAAATCTTTTCAAGATTCTGAATGAAGCTTCTTGTAATTTTTTTAAGTTATTTTAAAAATTTGGGCTTATTCTTGATTTTTTTTTATTTTCCCGAGGAATACTTTAAGTTTAACGGATGTTATTGTTTTGTATTTAATTTATTTAAAAAAAAGTTAGAATGCCTTTTATTATAGAAATTTTTAATTTCTCTATATTTTGTTTCAGTTTGTGAAACGCCCAAATCCGAACGACGCGGACCATGGTCTTGTATTCAGATCATTTTGCTATCTCTTCCAGTTAATTAAAGAAAGGAGTGATTTCCAGTTCGTTTTAAAAGCGAGTTTTCTTGAAATATACAACGAAAAGGTAAAATATTTTATGATAGGATATTTCGAAAAATTATCTTAAAAATATTATATCTAAAAATTAACTGATGATTATATTTTGAACTTCGGTGGTTTATTTAGGTAATAGATTTATTGAATCCTGGATCTTCAAGAAAACCATTAGCTGTTAGATGGAGCAAAAAAGCAAGGGGGTTTTTCGTAGAAAACTTATTCACTGTTGATTGTGAAGAACTCGACGATCTCATGGCTGTTCTTGAAGAAGGTAAGAATAATTTTTATATAGAAGCGATGGTATTAAGAATCATTTTTCATTTGTTCCCAGAATGAGCAGATAATTTTACATATATTTTCCAAATTACAAATCAATCAGTTTAGTAGTTTTTCAGTTACGCTGTGGACGGACTGACGGACAGACAAAAAAACTTCATGTTCGGAATTAAAGTTACACGTGAAAATAATTTTACAAAAAAATATCATTACGAAGGAAAAAATATCGAGATTTTACAGTATTTGATATTTTTAGGGATGCGAAATCGTAAAGTTGGAAGTCACTCGATGAATGATTATTCTAGCAGAAGTCATACAATTCTGACAGTAAGGATTTATTCGGAGCAAGCTGCAGAGAGCGGAGTGTTCATATCGCGCCAGGGGAAGATAAACTTTGTGGACCTGGCCGGAAGTGAGATGACCAAGAAAACCCACAGCGAAGGAAAGACTTTGGAGGAAGCTAACAATATTAATAAAAGTCTCATGGTCTTAGGTTAATATACTTACATTTTTTTAATAAAAAAGTATTTCTTCCTTAATTTTACAGGGGTTATTTAAAAAAAAATGCAACCTTCTTTTTTTTCTCTACTCTTCTATATTTTTCTTTCAACTTACAATTTTTCAACTACACAAATTGGCTTTTACAACTACATTTTTCATTTTTGGAACTGCAGAAACAAGCTACAACTACTCGGTTGATTTTGTTTTACATATAAATCTAAGACATCGTTTTTGTAGAGTAAAAATATCATTTATGTGTGCAGAATTTCCCCATATATACGTACAATATATAAGTTTTCAACACAATATAAACCAATTAAATAATAATAATACATTATTAATAATAGTTTCGAAATTTTCATCAACTTATACATAATTGAATTTTAAATTAAACTTACAAGTACATTTCTGCAAAAAACTATTCATTAAAGAATACAATTGACTTTTAAGGTATTTCTCGGGGAGAAACAAGGTACGCTATATGTTAGAAAAGGAAAACAAAGTGTACTCTAAAATCAAGATAGCCGTGATATAAATTAAAATAAAATTTGGCAACGTTTTTTCTATTGCGCATGCGCGACTTTTGTATTCTCGATGACAGCTACATATTATTTAATGTTTTGATGTGATAACGTGTATTATTATTTGCAGCTGAATTTGTTATATATTATAAGTTTATAATTAAGAAATGGCTTTTATTATTTTTATTATTCCTTAAAATTAAAAGAACAATATATTCAGCACGTACGATTTTTAAATACCGCGGCAATTGTCAATACTTTGCGGCGTTGTCATAGCTAGTACCGTGATATTTTTTATCAGAAAATAAGTTATTATTTTACTTATAACTTATTAAAAACGGGGTGGTAAAAATACTTGAGATTTTTTATATTAACTCCAATTATATTAATTTAGTATCCCTGAAAATTTCATAAATTTCTTGATCTTCCTTCACATAAAATTATTTACTTTTTCATTGAAAATCCGCTTAAAATATCGTAATCCCTATACTCGCAATGTTAAATTTTTGATTTTATTTTGACGATATCTTCGTTCACAGATGGTCAATCATTTTAAAATTTTGAATGGAGCTTCTAATAACCTTTTTTTAGTTTTTTACAAAATTTGAGCTTACTCTTGAATCTTTTAATTTTTCCGAGAAATACCTTAACAAACTATGATCCATAATTTATCAAGATAAAATACAAGAATAGATGTATGTAAAATTGTACAAACTGAAAAGGTCGAAATAATCAATTGTAATTAAAATTTCAACTTCGTTAATGTTTTAAGAATTAAATCGATTAATTACAAATCCATTATACTTATGTTTTATAAAAAACTAGGCACACATTTACACCATACATCAAGTTTACAACAACAATGTTTGTAATAAAAACAATCGAAAATCCATTTGTTTTGTTACACGCAATATTATACCTATAATTTATTTTGGAGTAATAAACTTTTGTCTGAATATAAAATCATTTTCATGTATATTTCTTTCAGGATATTGTATTGCATCGTTAAGTGATAATAAAAAAAGAAGCGGTCATATACCTTACAGGGATTCAAAACTAACCAAACTTTTAGCTGATAGTTTAGCTGGAAATGGTGTAACACTTATGGTACGAATAAAAAATGTAATAATTTTTAATTTAATTGTTGTAATATTTTTTTAAATTATTTAGATCGCATGCATTTCTCCAGCGCGATATAATTTGTGTGAAACGTTGAACACTTTAAGATATGCTGCGAGAGCGAAGAAAATTCGAACTAAACCTATTGTTGTGATGGTAAGTGTAATGCTTAAATTTTGAAACTAAAAGCATGTTGTAGAAACTAGTGGAAATAATCCTTAGTACCTCAACCCTTTTAAACTTCGTGAGTGGCTTCTTTTTGACGAGTCTAACAACTTTTTTACTTCTTAAAAATGGGGAATTTTCGAACGTGCAGCCGCGGAATTTTCCGGGCGGCGGACTGGAAAAACGGCCTAAGATATTTGTTGGACAAAATGACCAATTAATTCTAACTAAGATTATATGGTGAGAAAATCGAAAAAAAAATTGTCGGACAAAAATAGTGGGTTTATCACCTAGTCTACCACATCCAACATATCAAAATAACAAGGATATTATAGTTTATTACTAGCTACCTGAAATCTGTAGGATTATTAAATAATTATTTTTACAATCCATTGGTCATTTTGTCCAATCTTGGGCCGTTTTTTATCATGCCCACTTACACACAGTTATAGAAAAAAATCACGCACACTTACAAATTATGTGTTTTTATTTCCCTTTAAAATATTCCCTGGAATAAAAATGTCTGAATTCAACACTAGTGGAGTCTTAAATTCCAATTTGCCTGGACCCCATGGAATTATAACGCCACTATGAACAAAATTTTAATTTTCATTAATTGATAACTAATAAGGAATGCATTTTAGTGAAAATTATATAAGAATAAAATCGTTTTAAAATTGTCTAAAATAATTTATAAAAAATTGTTCGGATCAAATTTTTTTTTATGCCCGTTCCGATAGATAAAACTAATTTTAGTAGCACCGTTAAAAAGTAAAAATTAGATAAGTATAGTATTTACCAATAAATCCAATAAACCATATAATAATATCAAATCTTTTCGTTTGTGATTTTTTATGTCAATATTGACAAATTAAATAATAATAAATATTGTCATTTGCATTTTGTATTTACGGCTGATTTACGTAAATACCGTAATATAATCAGCATTATATTTGATATTAATATGAATGATATATTTGAACGTTCTTCCATCGGCCTCCGTGGCGCAATTGGCTAGCGCGTTCGGCTGTTAACCGAAAGGTTGGTGGTTCGAGCCCACCCGGGGGCGTTAACTTTTTATATATTTTTTAAATATTATTATTTATTAGAATTTTCATAAAAAATTACCATAAATTATAATTATAATTTTAAAAGAAAAATCACTTTTTTTTTTAACATAAAATTTCAGGCCTCTTTTAGTTAAAACAAATGGAAAGAGGGGGGTTTCTACAAAATAGTAATTTAGTTAGGGGCGGGAGGTATATATTACAACAATTCAAAACAATAATAATAAAATAGTAAGATATTTGAGGAAATAGCGGCCAGTGGTAAAATTCGCTAAGGGGCCTGGCCACTCTACAATGACATAACAAGCGGGGGGGCAACTTGTTTGTAAATTCCCCTTTTCTCTAAAAAAATTGGTGACGCCATTGAGGAGAAAATTAGAGATTTCTAGGAGCCCCCCGACTATGAAACCTTAAAAAGTGATTTTTTCCTCAAAATTAGATAAAAGATAAAAAAATAAAATATAATTTAAAAATCCCCCCCCACCCGATTTTTTCTGGATGCGCCGCTGGTACTCTTGCTTGTACATGGCCCCTCTAGAAAATCTGGTTACGCTAGTGGAACACTTTCTCAGTTGCTCAGTAATGTAGCCCTCATTGTTCAAGTGAATGTCTAATTTCTAATAAATTGTGGCTTGTATATTTTTCAATAAGAGCTATTAAGTATAAAATTGCGTATAAATAATTACAGGATCCTCGGGAGGCTTTGATTTTAAGTTTAAAACGAGAAGTAAGCGTTTTACAAACTGAAAATGAACATTTGAAATCAGTTTTGCATGTAAACGGTCAACCAGCAGCTGAAAATAGGGATATTCAAGTTCTGAAAACTGGAGACATTAATACAGGTTAGTACATAATGGTATTTATGACACCCATGTTCAACAGCCCTTGTGGCCTAATGGATAAGGCATCGGCCTCCTAAGCCGAGGATTGTGGGTTCGAGTCCCACCAAGGGTACAACTCATATTTTATTTTTTCTTAAGTTATCTTTTCTCTTATTTATTCAATATTGCTTTGATTTAACAACGTATAATTGTTTTTAATTATTTATTTATAGAAAGATATAATATTACACCTGCACCACCTGTTGACTTGGAAAAACTAACTGAATTAGAAGGTTCTGAAATAACTGAACTTGTGAAACTTTACATGCGAGAAAATGAAGCGCTACGTAAAGAAAATGCAGAATTATATTCAACAAGAGAACTGGTGATGAGGGACCAAGAATTAGTATGTAGAGAAAATGAACGATTATTAAAAAAACTTGAAGAAGTGAATTCGTAAGTTCTAACTTCTTGATTATGGTTATATTTATTTTATTTAACTAATTTTTATTATGTGTTTAGTGTTTGTTGTCGATCACCGATTATTCCCGCGCGTTCAACGTTGTCCGCTGATAATATGGTTGAAAATGATACGACTAATGTTTGGACAAATCCATTAAATAATTCAGAAACTAATATAGCTGAAGCTAACATACATTCACCTTCGGTAAAAAAAATGCTTAAGTATTTATTTTGAAGTAGCCACTCAAAAACAAGTTGTTTAGATAATTTGATATAGACTACCTTTACTTCTTTTCAGAATCAAAATGGCGGAAACAGGGCTGAACAAATACCTGAATCTATACAGAAAGAATTAGATAAACGAAGAATAGGAAATAGGTATTGTGTTTATTTATTAATTTAATTGCGAAATATTAACGTATGCGTATATTTTTTGTAAAGTATGACAAATATTGCCGATATGTATCGGTCAAGCACTCATAGGAGACAAGGATCATGGGATGGAAGGCCGGAAAGCGCTGATGGGGGCACATCAGTAAGGCGTTCCAATTTACAGCGCTCTAGTCAAGCCAGTATCGAGTAAGTTTCTGAGAATATGAAACGTGTTTTTCTACTGTCATTTTGTTTCCTTTTCTGTAGACTTTCCGATACGCAACGTTCCCCTTCGCCATTACATCCAAGATTAAAACCTAAATCGTCAAAATCCTCTGATAGTATTTCACAGAAAACAAGTAATGTTTTAAAATCGGAAATGTCACAGACAAATAAACCAAAAAACAGTTTGTTAAAAACTAGAGTGAATGAAATTATAAAAAGTAACAGGTCGCGGCGAGATATATTTGATAAAAATTTGGAAAAAAATCAAGTTTTTGGTAGCATGATTTCACTTTATGATGATGAATAAATTGGACGTACACCATGCCTAAAATACATATTATAGATATGTATTTTAACTTTAATTAGAATTTACTCAACAGTATTATAAATTTAGAGACAATATAGTAAATAAATATTACACTAATGCAATTTTGGTAATTGTTAAATTTTATAATTTAAAATTAATAATATATTTTATTCATACATAGATAATTTAAAATATGTTAGTCAATATATTATTATTTTATTTCAGTACATAATAAGCCTACACGAAAAAATACTTCGAAGATTATAGAATAGATTTATATTAAACAATTAATAAAGTTTTATTTATTTGAAATGTTATATAGTTTATAAAAAATATTATTGTAATTTATTTGGTTTTAAATAAAATGGTAAATTAGAGCTATATTGTTCTTTTATTTTAGGTTTTGGAACTATTTATTAAATTCCATGGATATCAAATATTATAAAAGGTATGTATCTAAATAAAATAGTTATAACAATTAATACTGTTCAAAGATTTACTTAATAGATATTAAAACTATTTTCATATTGATTTTTCTAGCCTATATCAAATTATAAGAGTGGTAGTTTTTAGTTGATGGGGTGGTAGCACTGCTTCGAAATAAACCAAATTTAGACGAGTTGCGCGTTAGCTTGAACCGCTGGCTTTGCGGTTTTAGCCGAAAGTATAATATTGTATTAATCGGAAGGTGATTAAATTCAGTTAAGTGGGTGGTGGAAATTATCAGCAGCGCGATTTATCTATAAACTGTGTTCTTTGTGTCCGATGTCTAGTGCTGAAGTCACTGACAATTCCGTTGATCCCCCGGCCAAGAAGCGGAAGCTTGATTCAGTGGCAACTTCCTCCGAAATGGCGAACAATGGATCATCATCTCAAGCTTCGCAAGATATCGATGAGGGATTATATTCTCGTCAATTGTATGTATTGGGCCACGATGCTATGCGTCGTATGGCCTCCAGCGATGTGCTAATATCGGGTTTAGGCGGTTTAGGCGTGGAAGTAGCTAAAAATGTAATTCTCGCGGGTGTCAAGTCAGTAACGCTGCATGACGAAGCGATTTGTACTGTCAAAGATCTGTCATCGCAGTTTTACTTGACAGAATCTGACTTGGGCAAGAATCGGGCCGAAGCATGCTGTCAGCAGTTATCAGAATTAAATAATTACGTTCCGACACACGCGTACACGGGTCCATTGACTGAATCATACTTAAAGAAATTCAGAGTGGTTGTTTTGACAGCTAGTACTCTTTCTGAGCAGTTGACAATTAGTGAAATTACACACGCAAACGATATAGCTCTCATCATAGCTGATACTCGAGGACTGTTTGCTCAAGTATTTTGTGATTTCGGTGATTCATTCACAGTAGTCGACACAAATGGAGAGTCTCCGGTCTCAGCCATGGTCGCGGGCATTTCTAAAGACTCTGAGGGAGTCGTCACTTGTCTGGATGACAACCGGCATGGAATGGAAGATGGAGATTACGTGACATTCTCCGAAGTGCAGGGTATGACTGAATTAAATAATTGTGAACCTAAGAAAATCAAAGTACTGGGACCTTACACATTCAGCATTGGCGACACATCCAATATGACTGAATATGTGCGTGGTGGTATAGTTACACAAGTTAAAATGCCCAAACCCATTAGTTTTAAAACACTCAAAGAGTCTATAAAAGAACCCGAATTTATTGTCACAGATTTTAGTAAGTTTGATCACCCGCAACAGTTGCATTTAGCGTTTAATACGTTACATAAATACATAGAAGAATACGGTCGTGTGCCGAAACCATGGAACAAAGAAGATGCAGGCGACTTTGTAACTTTAGCTAAATCAAACAGTGTAAAAGGGGGCAATGACACAGAAATCAACACAGAGTTGCTTGAGTTGTTCTCTAAGATTTCCAGTGGTGATATATGTCCAATGAACGCAATTATAGGTGGTATTGTAGCACAAGAGGTAATGAAAGCATGCTCTGGGAAGTTCACACCCATCTACCAGTGGCTTTACTTCGATGCAATCGAAAGTTTACCATCGGATCTGGAAGAAATCATTGAAGCAGATTGTATTCCTAATGGGAGTAGATACGATGGACAAACTACTGTTTTTGGCAGACCGTTCCAGAAAAAATTAGGTATGTTAAGTTATATTAATTAGTTTCTTTAATAATGGTTATGGAAAATTACTTTCTTATACATTTCTTAACAAGAAAAATGATTCATTTATAAGATTAGATAAAATACAGGTATACTATTATAATATAAATTCTCTGAATCATTTATATTTTATTTTAATAAATCGTTAAGATAAACAAACATTATGAACTACATAAATAATTTACACTTTTATATGATACATATGTTAATATTATTTATTTATTATTATAACTGCACACATTTATATGGTTAAAATTTAATTGCATAATTTATAAAAACCATTTTAAACTAGTTTTGATTTGACATCTATAATGCTTGCCATAGTTTAATCTGAGAGAAAATTTATTTGTAATAATACAGGACATAATTAAAAAATAAAACTATGTTCTTTTTTCAACAAATACACAAATAAAATTTATGCACAGGAGCCTTGAAATATTTCGTTGTTGGAGCCGGTGCAATCGGATGTGAACTACTCAAGAACTTCGCCATGGTCGGAATCGGTTGTGAGGGGGGTCAAGTGACCGTTACCGACATGGACCTGATCGAAAAATCCAACCTGAACCGACAGTTTCTATTCAGGCCTCAAGATGTACAAAAACCCAAATCCGGAACTGCCGCTAAGGCAGTACGTCGCATGAACCCAACTCTAAATATTGTGTCTCACGAGAATCGTGTGGGGCCTGAGACTGAAAGTGTTTACGATGATGTATTCTTTGAAGCTCTCGATGGTGTAGCAAATGCACTGGATAATGTAGATGCTCGTATTTATATGGATAGGAGATGTGTGTATTATCGTAAGCCATTGTTGGAGTCTGGCACTTTGGGTACTAAAGGAAATACACAGGTATGTAGGCCTATAAAATAGCCTCTCAAAATATTATTTGAGGCTCTTTAAAAAATTTACATTGAAGTATTATTTAATTATATTATGAGTTAATTTCTGTATTTTGATCAATGTTTTAGGTTGTAGTTCCTTTCCTAACAGAATCATACAGCTCATCACAAGATCCTCCTGAGAAGAGCATTCCTATTTGCACATTGAAGAATTTCCCTAATGCTATAGAACACACATTGCAGTGGGCGCGTGATAATTTTGAGGGGTTGTTCAAACAGGCTGCAGAAAATGCAGCTCAGTATCTTCAGGACCCACAGTTTGTTGAGCGTACTTTAAAACTGCCTGGTGTTCAACCAATCGAAGTTATGGAGTCTGTTAAAGTAAGTTATTTAATTTTTAATCAAATTTTTATATCCTAAACTAAATCATGAATTTTCTTCTAATAAAATCAGGCAGCCCTTGTGGACGATAGACCAGCAAACTTCTTGGACTGCGTTGCTTGGGCCCGCAACCACTGGCAAGAGCAATACTCCAATCAGATTCGACAGTTGTTGTTCAACTTCCCACCAGATCAGCTGACATCTAGCGGGCAGCCATTCTGGTCAGGCCCCAAACGTTGTCCCGTGCCTCTCACATTCAACGTTCAGGAACCTCTGCATCTAGACTATGTCGTAGCAGCAGCTAATCTCAAGGCACACATGTATGGCCTCCCCAAGAACAGGAACAGGAATGAAATTGTGCAGATGCTTGCTAAAGTACACGTAAGTGTTTTGAATAATTGAAAAAGCAATGTTCTTTAAAATATTTTTTTCTATTTATATTATTTTTACCATAAATACATAAGTTTGAGTGAGTATTGCTTTAATGTGAGGTATTATTGTGTTTAATCTTTGTGCAGGTACCTGAATTTACCCCGAAATCTGGTGTAAAAATTGCAGTGACTGATTCCCAAATGCAAGTGAACAACGGAAGCGGTAGTTTAGATTCAGACAGAATCACCCAGCTTCAGGATGAGATACCTCCGATCACAGAACTGAAAAGTCTGCACATCATGCCTCTCGAGTTCGAAAAGGATGACGACACAAACTTCCACATGGACTTCATTGTAGCATCATCTAACCTGCGTGCGGCTAATTACAGTATACCTCCTGCTGATAGACACAAGTCCAAATTGATTGCCGGTAAAATAATACCTGCAATCGCAACGACCACTTCTGTAGTCGCTGGACTGGTCTGTTTAGAGTTATACAAACTAGCCAGAGGATTCAAGACTTTAGATAAATACAAAAATGGTTTCGTCAATATCGCACTGCCGTTCTTTGGTTTCTCGGAACCTATCGCAGCAGCAAAATTAACTTATTATGATAAAGAATGGACTCTGTGGGATCGGTTTGAAGTTAAGGGTGAAATGACACTAAAAGAATTCTTAGATTACTTCAAAGAAAAGCATGGTCTTGAGATCACGATGTTATCACAAGGTGTGTGCATGCTGTACTCGTTTTTCATGGCCAAAGGTAAATGTCAAGAGCGGATGGGTTTGGCCATGTCCGAAGTAGTCAAGAAAGTGTCTAAGAAGAAGATCGAACCTCACGTTAAAGCTCTGGTATTCGAGTTGTGCTGTAACGACACAGACGGTAATGACGTCGAAGTTCCTTACGTCAGGTACACACTGTCTTGACCATAATTCTACCGAGATCTCTCATTTGGTTTTACGTCGCACGTTTGTAAGTATTTCGATCAACGTTTAGGGTATTTTGTCGTACGTGTTTGGATTTATATTAACAATGCTTGTAAACAAATATTTTAGTAGAATTTTTGTCATGATTTTTGAAATTGGAAATGAACTTTTGATCAGAATTGTAATGAATTTAAAATAGTTTTTCAAATAAATGAATTAAATATGTGTTTTGTGTTTATTTCAGCTTTAAATTATCCAGTGGCAAGAAAATGTCTTATTTTAATAATGATATATATTTAAATTATTATTATTATACAAAACCTTTACAATAAATATAATTATTGATTATTTTTTGTTTATTTTTTTTGTATGTATATCATACTTCAGATGCATGAAAGACAAAGTATCACCAGGGTAGCCACAGACCTGGAAAAAACTAGAAAATCATAGAAAAGCCAATGTATATGAATAGTAGTTAGGGAAAACATGAAAATTCTAGTTAAAACAAGCAGTAAGTAAAATACAATGTCATAAAGCAGTATTTCTTAAATTGAGACACGCAAAGTTTGTCAGGTATCAAATTAATTGTAATTATTTTGTTTTCAAAAAATAATTTTTCATCAATTTATAGTTAACTGAACAGAGGTTCTCAAAAATATTTTTGTGAAATGGAAATTAAAGATGAATTTAAGAATTGCTGTTATAAAGTAATATCTGGTTTCACATGTGACAGTAACGAAACATTCCTAGTTATCTTCAACCTGAATATAAAATTGTAAAATATTTTTAAAAAATCTAATTTTAACAGTGTAATAAATAATTTTATTTTATTTTTTTTTGTTTCTCATGCGTTCCTTAAAACTAACAATAATATAAATCACCAATCGTTAGTTTCTGCCAAGTCTGAGAAAAGTTTATCTTTAACAGTGGGTCGGGGATCTTCAGTTATTGTAGAGGTAATAGCACCAGACTTTCCCAAAATGTATTCGAGTTCTAAAATAAAGCAATTAATAAAGTACAAGAAATATTATTTATTCTATTCTGACTGACCATCTAAAGTTATATTGGGACCCCGTAGCTCCAATGGACCTAAGAACTGTTGCTTCAAATTCCCTTCAAAGTAGACAAAAAGAGTCGGTAAGTTTTTGTCAGGAAAGTTTGGTATACAAGTTGTTGATATTGATTTTAAGAACTTGGTTGCCGGGAATCTCACAGATAAATTCTGGAGGTGTTGATTTATTAATGCACAAAATGGTATTCTGCAAAAAAATATAATTAAAAAACAAACTTATAAGAATAAGGTTGTGGTCTACTACAGTGGTCCCTGAACTAAGGCTTGCCAAAGATGTACATATACTCAGTCAATGAAAGTACAAGTACCAAATACTTAGCAAAAAAATATTAAGTACATTTTTGCTATTTGAAGTACGTTAATTGTTAATTGACAATATACAGTTTATTAAGAACAAAAGTCTCTTGTTCATATTTAGTACTATGTAATAAAAATAAAATTTCTTATTAAAACTAGACAAAAAATATATTTTGTAAGAGTACGTAGGTATAAGTACTCTTAGCAGCAGGTGTATATTAGACCAGTCCTAAAAATAATATAATTACCCTTGTTTATAAAGATGCAGAACAACCCAAATTCCTTCGCCTGCTTTGTTAACTTCTGAAACATAATCTTGTCCAGAAATCTCCCGCACTATTCCGAACTTATTCTTATTTACCGAATCCTTCAGCTCTGCTATCCTTTTCGCACGCCACTGTTGTATAACAGCATCATCTTCTTCATCTTCTAATTCATCAAGGCCGTCAAGATCCAATTCAGAAAATTTCTTCTCTTCTAAAACAGTTTTAAATATTCTTTGTACAACCCTGTATGGAGAAAATGCCTCAAAATGTAAAACTAGATATTGAATTACATACTGTTTTGTTTTTCATCGATAGTTTGTTCTAACATAGAAACAATTTGATCTTCTGATACTTCTGCTTCTTTTTTTTGAGGAATTATTCCTTTTGCCCGTAAAATATCGTTCCATTGCGTGTCTTCGTTTGGATCCTGAATAAAAATATGATTTTTGTAACAGTAGAAATTGTATTTAAAAAAATCAACATTACCTGCATTATTAAGCGCTGTTAATACTTTGTATAGTTTAATTTAATGTAAATTATTTCTTTGGTGTTTCAACAGCGTGCACTAGTCACTTGTATTTCTTGTATTAGTCATGAGGTCAAGCACATGGAAAGTGTATACGAATTCTAAAAATACACTTCTCTTTGATTTTATTTTAATAAACGATGATTTTCAAATGTATATGAAAAATAAACGATACTGCGTAATTTAATAATAATAATAATACATTTTTAAATTAAATAAATAATAAAAATTTAAACAAATTATAAGACATTTTTTCTTCAATGTGTTGGTAACAATAGTGTAGTAAACAGCTGATGTTGACATGTAGTTCTATTATTATTATCATTATTATTGTTTACGCTCTTTGTTAGAAATTAGAAACAATTCAAGAATGGAATCAAAAATAGCAAGACGTGTACCAGTTTTTGTGTTTCCGACAACATTAAATTATTATTTAAATTCACGTCAAAGTCACAAACAGCTGCTAACTCTCTACAATCCTTATGATTTCCCTGTTAGGTTTCAAGGTAAAGAAAATACAATAATATACTTATTGATATTAAAACAAATATATGATTTTAGTTCTGAGTACTGCTCCTAATAAATATACAGTAATAGATCCTGAAGGTTCGATCGGACCACAATGTTGCGTTGACATTGTTATAAGACATATTTTACCAAGCGCAAATAACTGCAATGTAATCGATAAATTTAGAATAACAATGCTTGACCATAGTACAAAACAGGTAAATATTATCTTATTATAATAACAGTAAACATTAAAAGTATATTTTTAATTAAAACTATTTAAAATGAACATTTTAAGACCATTCTGAAGTTTGTGATTTATTTTTTTAAATATTGATTTGTATGTTAAATCAATGTTCTAGAATATTGTGTCACGAAACAATAGTTTTTTTATCCACTCGCTTTATGATTATAGGTGCTAGGGAAAAGAGATATCGTTGCTAAACTCAGCAATACAGAACCAGATAATGTGAGTACCGATAGTCAAGAGAACTTCCAGCCTCTGTCGACTTTACCTATGGAACAAACCAAAGCTGACAAACCAAAGCAAATGCAGCACCATATTCAGAACTTAAATAGGTAACATCAATATCTATATTCAAAAGTTTGTAACGTTTCCCCCTCATTCAATAACTTTGGATTTGTGTAAAGTTACTTTTAACAGACATAATTTTATAGGAAAAATGTAATTTGCATGTGAATATTAAATATTTCATTCTTTATTGAAAGTTATTATATTTTCAGGTCACAACCGACAAACTATGTAGCTGTTGTGACTGGCCTTATTTGCATTTTTGCTCTTTTACTGCCAACGGAGAACGACGCATTGAAGAAGACAAATATCCCCAGTTATTTACATTTAAGTATGAACCTTAAACTGATATTCTCGTTCGTTCTGGGACTGGTCAGTATGGCCATCCTCAAACCTTAAATTAACTATAAATTTACGGTGTTTGGTTGCTCATTTTAATTTACGACTTGACACATTTATTATATTGTGATTTTTTTAATGAGATCTGTGTCCTGTAGGTATTTTGCAAATTGTACAAATATGAACGGTTAAAGTATCTATCTCACGCGATCAGATTAGTCAATAAATTTATATTATTACCATTTTTTTTTATACATAAGATGAACTGTATGTAGTCAATTTATGTTTAATTATTTTGTGCAATTTGTATTGTATGAATGAATGGTGATGCTTTTTATACAAATATTTATTGATTCTCATCATTTTTTAAATAAATAACAGTTTGAATAAAATTTGTATTATTTATTATATTTCATCTCATACTTCACATATACCGCTTTTGTGTAATTAAATCATATTACTTTACATAATACAAATAATTTTATGTCATTTTTAGTTCACAAGTACAATTGTCAAATAAAATAAGTTTTTAGTTTTCCATTTTGTATAAAATAATTTAAATTATAAAGCAGACTTAAAATCTTCATTTATTGAAATTTCATACAGATTATTTTTTTTTAAAATTTTATGATACATATGTAAAAAATACATAAATACATTAGTGTCTATTTACAATGATTCAATTTTTAATATCAATAAATTTCATTATATAATAAAAAGAAATTGAAAACTAATATCAATGATTTCTAATTATTTTAATAATTCTTATGTCTGTCTATAAATAATTATTACTATTGCTTTTGTTAGTACTGTACATTATTAAAGAATAGTGTACCTAGAAAATTGAATGCACATTAAGAATAATCATCTAAGAATTTTAGTTTCTTAATTAATATAGCGACAGGATATATGACTTTTTTGTGGGTATCAATGTTTTATGAACATCTATCTAACATTTTTGTAACATAAAATATTTTGTTGTGGCTGAAATTAAGTCTTGAGCATTTTGCATATTTTTTCAGATATTACTTTGAAATTCACTAAGAAATTGATATTTTTGGTAGGTGCTGACTTCTTTAATAATTCAGAGAATTAACAAAAGTGACAACGTGATAAGGTACTGGCACTAGTCTTGGATATGACCCCAATAATGGCTATTTTTTAATTAAATGTACTAAATTATAAATATTTGTTGATATTTGATTACTACCATTTCTGAATATTAATCTATATACAATCGGCCAATAGGTGTCAAAATGGTGGACATTTAAACTAATTATTATATTGTTTCAAATTTGACAATTCATTCTTTTATATCTTTTGTGTTTTAGTACTTATCATTTTGTAATCATTAGTAAGTGCCCATCACCGAGTGCTCATTACTGGTTTTACCTTTGCCATTACTGGAGAAAAAACATAAACAATTTGAAAATAAAAGGCTATAATTTAAAAAACAAACTATATTTGATGACTTTGATAGTTAAATTGATTAGTAACATGAGTTAATGAGAATTACAAAAAAGAAGCCCGTCAATCACAAAAACAGTAAACCTTGCTCTTATAGTGGCCATAACTGGTGCTAGTACCTTATATATGAAAAAATACTGTAATTTAAATAATTATGTTATACAATGAACATGGATGTGAGTATATAATTTTTTTAAACTAATCGTATAATTGGTGGAAAGTGAATTTAAACCATCTGTTTCAAATCTTTCTTCCCCTGTATTTAACATTTCATATCGTGTTTCACTGGAATATAATAATTTGATTATAATATTTTTACGATTGGGGAAACAAAATAAAAAAAAGCCTACCTTTTTTTTTGTTTTTTATGTTTCAACATTGTATATTTACAAATTTCAGGAGAAAACCTTACAGGTGTTAACTTTTTAGAAACCAGTCGTCTAAAATGGAATTATCATTTTATTTATGGTGTTTTTATTTTATATTTTTAAATAACTTACGAATAAAAATCATCATCTTCCCCTCCCCAACCAAAAAACATGTTAGACATTCCATTTACATGTTTGAACTGTTCAGAAAGAATCGCTACAGCGCCTCCAAACAATCCACGATATGGAAGAATAAACCTGCAATTAAAAAATTATACTTAGAATATATTTTTTATGTATATTAAATATAATAAATTTTACCTAAAAGTATCAACATTAGTAGACATATGTCGAGGATTTTTGGTACACACGTATAAATTTTTTTCATTAAATGGAATTAAATCAATATCATGTAATATTAAACAAGGAAAATTAAGTTTCATAGCCTCAACTGCTCCTATATTAAATAATTTAGCTCTATTGAATAACTTCTCTTCTTCTTGTTCCACAATAAATATTCGATAATGAATGAATTGTTTTTGTAAAAAACGGTGAAAGAAATTTAAAAAGAAATTGAGTTGATCCTTTCTGTCTCTATATGGTACAATTATTGCAGTGCTAAATTTAGGGTTGCAGTGGTTCGGTCGATATTCTCCACCTGAAATATTTTGTATCGGTATAGTATATTTCATGATACAATTTATATCATGAGCATATTCTATGTTTATTTCATCTTTTCTTACCTAGTGCGACTTCATAATGCTTAAAAGATAATAGTTCATTAATATCAATATTTTCTTTGGGATAGTAATTATATACACAATTTCCTAAATTATAATTATGTTTTACTTTAGTAACATATGCAAGTTCGTGTAGTATATCATTATTTGGAATGAAATCATAAGATCCAGGGAATTTAAAAGGAAATAAAACATCTATAACCATAATTAGAGCTATGATATATCCAAGAATTCGAAAAATCATCACTATTAATCATTGTATATTAAAACAATAAATAGTAAATTAAAAATTATATAATATTGTGTACTTATTAATAATGACTGCTATTTTCTGCACTACTTATATTTTTTATAAGTACTTTTATAATATCCTTAAAGCTAACCTAAAATTTAATAATAGTTTGACAGCTGTCAAATAATTATTCATTTCTGTCGGTAAAAAGGGAATTTATTCCTGTAATCTGACGTGGAGCGGTGCATGCGCATGCGTATATCATTCTTACGTGGCATAGTGCTTGAAGACGAACTGTTGAAATAAATAGTGATATGAATTTATGATAAATTATTTGTATTTTTACTTGTTAAACCCACTGTAAGTTCATCTAAGTTTATTTGTACAAACCTATAATCCATATATAGTTTTCTACTGCCTAGTACTAAAAAAATTAGCGATTGCTTTGATGACATGGTAATTTTTAAGGTCAGCCAGACTGAACAAAATTTCAAAACTACTTCCAAAAACGCAATTATTATTTTAATTACGTACTGTTGCATGGTAAAGTATTCACATATTCATGAATAATAAATGTGGCTGCTTTGTTATAACTATTTTATGGTCATATTGTTAACTTGACTATACATATTAATTGTCAAAATATTTTCTTTGACAGAGGGTAAGTCTTGAAAATGAATCCTGCATACTTACCTCAGCAACAGTTCAATGCACCGCCACAGAGTCAATATGGGAATCCGCAAATAGGTGGGTTTCAAATGACAGGCCCTGGACCTATGCCACAGTCAGAACAACAGAAAATGCCACAGAACTTTGGAATGCCACCAATGCCGGGGCAGCCCCAAATGCAGCCAAAATACTCTCCAAGTTCTGTGCAAAACGGCCAACATATGCCACCGATGAATATAGCAGGTAAGAACACAGACCAGCTTTTTAAAATGTATGTTATTTAAAAAAATTGTATTTTTAGGTCCAATGCAGTCACCAAACAACCCTTTATTAGTACCACCTATTCCGAAGTCAGTGTCAAACCAATATCAGCCTCAGCAATACAGCCAAGGGCTGCCTCAGTTCAACCACCAACACGGAAACAGCGAACTTTCAAACGAAACTGAAACAAACCAGCTCAGTAATCATATGGCAACTATGAATTTAAATTCTCCAAGATCTCCACAACAAAACATCGGTAATCCTCCAAGAAATATTATGAATGGTGACTTTAACAATGGGCCCGCACCTCAGGGACCTTATGGGCAACAAACGATGAATAAACCACAAGGTGGACCACCTCAAATCGGCCCTCCACCATTAGGGCCCCAATCTGGACCTCCTCAAATGGGAGGACAATCTGGACCTCAAATGGGAGGACAATCTGGACCTCCTCAAATGGGAGGACAATCTGGACCTCCTCAAATGGGAGGACAATCTGGACCCCCTCAAATGGGAGGACAATCTGGACCTCCTCAAATGGGAGGACAATCTGGACCTCCTCAAATGGGAGGACAATCTGGACCCCCTCAAATGGGAGGACAATCTGGACCCCCTCAAATGGGAGGACAATCTGGACCTCCTCAAATAGGAGGACAATCTGGACCTCAAATGGGAGCACAATCTGGACCTCCTCAAATGGGAGCACAATCTGGACCTCCTCAAATGGGAGCACAATCTGGACCTCCTCAAATGGGAGGACAATCTGGACTGCCTCAAATGGGAGGACCACCATTAGGGCCCCAACAAATGGGAGGGCCACAATCTATTTCTTCTCAAATGGGACAACAACCATTAGGTCCCACATCTGGACCTCCACAAATAGGAGGACCACCATTAGGGCCCCAAACTGGGCCTCTGCAAATGGGAGCACCTTCATCTGCACTTTCACAAATGGGAGGGCCACAATTGGGACAACCTCCAACATCATTACAAAGTGGTCCACCAATGGGATCTCAGATTGGACCCCCTCCAATGGGCCCACCTCAAATGGGGTCTCAATTTGGGCCTCCTCTCGCGACAAACCAACCACAAATGGGATCGCCCGCAATGAATCAATACAACCAGGGCCCCCACATGCCTCCATCAATGAAACAGTCTCCGGGCCAGTACATGAATGGGCCACAGGCGTCGATGCCACCTAGAGGGGGGCCCATGTCTCCGCAGCAGATGGGACAGATGGGTTATCCGCCACAGCCTCCAGGACAGATGGGCTCTGGTCCGTACGGTATTCAACAGTCTCCATACCAACAACAACAGCCAAAAAAGTTGGATCCAGATCAGATGCCTAGTCCTGTAAGTAAAAAAATGCTTTCACCAGAAATAAAATTATAACATAAATTACAAAATTAATTTTTAGATACAAGTTATGATAGAAGACCAAAAAACCCGCTCAGGAGTATTCTGCACCAACCAGAAAGGCCTGGTGCCACCTCTTGTAACCACAGACTACATAACCGAAGATCAAGGAAATTCAGGCCCACGTTTTATCCGCTCTACAATGTACAATGTCCCCATAACGGCCGATATGATGAAACAAGCTTGCGTACCTTTTGGACTCGTAATCAGCCCCCTAGCTAAACTAAGGGACCAGGAGTATCCCCCACCGATCGTGTCCTTCGGAGAACTGGGGCCTGTGAGATGTATCAGGTGCAAGGCATACATGTGTCCGTTTATGCAATTTATAGATGCAGGAAGAAGGTTTCAATGTTTGTTCTGTAAGGCAACAACAGAGGTGAATATAGTTATTATTTTGTATATTATATTTATATCTCTCACAGTTTTCAGTGTATTTATTTGCTGTAGAGAAAAATCACGTAAAAAAAAAGATATATTTTTGATATAAAACTGATATTTGTAGGTACCTCCAGAATATTTCCAACACTTAGACCACACTGGACAACGTGTGGATAGGTGTGAAAGACCTGAATTGTGTCTAGGAACGTACGAGTTCGTAGCCACCAAGGAGTACTGTAGAAATAACACATACCCAAAACCTCCTGCGATGATCTTTTTGATAGATGTGTCATATAATAACATCAAGTCAGGGCTGGTACATTTATTGTGCAGTGAGATGAAGCGCATCCTCAAACACTTACCTGTGGACCAAGGTTGTGAGAAAACTAATATGAAAGTCGGTTTCATCACTTACAATAGCACCGTGCATTTTTATAATATAAAGGTGCGTTTTTTTTAAATCAAAGATTATTTTTCATGTGTTATGGGGTAATTTACTGGAAAGATAAGAAAAGTTTCCTGAATTATTTTGTGATTGTCTATAATTAATTTATGGTTTAATTTTGCAGGGGACATTAGCACAGCCACAAATGATGGTCGTAGGAGATATACAAGAAATGTTCATGCCCCTTTTAGATGGTTTTTTGTGTGATGCCGATGAATCTGAACCAATCATTGATTCTCTGATGCAGCAGATACCGGCCATGTTTGGAGAAACTAAAGAAACAGAAACAATTTTGGCTCCTGCGATACAAGCAGGGCTTGAAGCTCTTAAGGTAAAAAATTTTTGAAGTGAAAAACAACATAAGTAATGAAAATAGCTGTAGTGTTATCAAATTGCCTGTAAAAATTGTTTTTCATTGATTCTGGTTCTGATTTCTCAAATACAATATAGTTTGTTTTCTTTGCAAGTTTAGTAAACGTTTTTTTTTATATCTCCTTTTTTAGGCATCTGACTGCAGTGGAAAGCTCTTTGTGTTCCATTCATCTCTACCAATAGCTGAAGCTCCAGGAAAACTCAAAAACCGTGACGATAGGAAACTGCTAGCGACTGACAAAGAGCGAACAGTTTTGTCACCACAGAATAACGTGTACAACAATCTGGGGCAAGATTGTGTCGCAGCTGGCTGTAGCGTTGATCTGTTCTTGTTTAATAACTCTTATATTGATATTGCAACTATCGGACAAGTCTCGAGACTTACTGGTGGAGAAATCTTTAAATATACTTATTTCCAAGTAAGAAAACGTACAAATAAAATATTATATTTGACTAATTTGTGTAATATTTTCAGGCTGATGTCGACGGACACAGATTGGTTAATGACGTCATTCATGATGTCAGTCGACCAATAGCTTTTGACGGAGTGATGAGAGTTCGTACGTCGACCGGAGTCCGTGCGACAGATTTCTATGGACACTTCTTTATGTCAAACACAACTGATATGGAACTTGCTAGCATAGGTACAATATATTATATTACCCTAATCTTACTTAGTTTGATATTAATTAGACTTCATTTTCTGTTTAAAAAAAACATTAGTTTTGTCATACTGAATTGTTGATTAATACAGTAAACACTATTATTTAATAAATCTACTACATTGATTTTGCATTCACCTAATCTATTATCAGAATACTTATAAATTTTATTTCAGATTGCGATAAAGGCGTAGCTATAGAAATTAAACACGATGACAAATTAACAGAAGAGGAAGGTGTCTATATACAGACAGCTCTTCTATATACGTCTTGTTCTGGTCAAAGACGTCTTAGGATTTTCAATTTATCATTAAAGACATGTGGGCAGTTTGCTGATTTATTCCGCAGTTGCGAATTAGATACTATAATGAATTTCTACTCTAAACAATGTAAGGGAATGTTTATAATTGGTGTATTTTATAATACTAACATTTTGTATTATTTGTAGGTACATTTAAATTACTTGACAATAACCCGAAAGCAGTAAAAGACAGTTTGGTCCAGAGATGTGCACAATCGCTGGCGTGTTACAGGAAACACTGCGCGACCCCGTCTTCATCTGGACAACTTATATTACCTGAATGTATGAAGCTGATGCCTCTCTACGTCAACTGTGTGCTCAAGAGTGACGCAATGTCAGGAGGTCAGTATTTATATTTGATCGTAGATTCTAAAAAAAAAACTAGAAAACAGTTCAGTTTTCTAAATTAATCATTAAATAAATAAACTTAACTGATCAATGGACATAATAATTATTACAGGTGCGGATATGACACTTGATGACAGGTCTTTTGTAATGCAAGCAGTGATGATGATGGACGTGAAGTCGTCTATGGCATACTTCTACCCACGGCTGATCCCTATCCACGACATCGACATCAACAGCACAGATATCCCTGAACCTATCCGCTGTTCTATTGAAAGAATGATGGATAATGGTGTATATATATTAGGTGAGTTATTGTAATCAGTCTGAAAATCAAAATAAAAAATTTCAACATATTGACTTTGTTGGGGTGCCAATCGAAGCGTCTTGATGTGAATATGATCTGAAAGAAAGGATTTTCTAAATTCAAACCCTGTGGGGGTAAAAAGGGGTGTAAAAGTTTGTGTGGTATTCAAGTATTTATAGTCATACCATGTTGGGAAGTTGGTTGTGTGGACCTCAAAGGTGGAACCCACGGCTTGTTTGAAAATAATATTGTAGAAAAAAATTCTAAATTTCTTATTGATTTATATTTGTGAATAAATGTATTGTTTATCTGGGAATTAAGAAGAGTGTTAAAACAAACTAATCACATTTTTTATTCTAGAAAATGGTGTACACATGTTTATGTGGGTTGGTCTGACAGCTAACTCTGACTGGATAAAGAATGTGTTTGGCGTGCCGACAGCATCACAGGCTAACTTTGATGTGCCACATTTACCTATCTTGGATAATGTTCTCTCGCAAAGAATAAGGAGTCTAGTCGATTCAATTCGAGCAGAGCGTCACCGTTGCATGAGAGTAAGAATTACTTTAAAATCATTTTTGATGACGTAGTGTTCTGGTCTTTAATTCTTTTTTTGTATTTGACATATTAAAATTTAAAATCGTTTAGTAGTTATAGGTGTTTAAGTTATGTACAGTAATTGAAGAGCATTTGGTAATCTATAATTGTTTTTTTTAATAAAGGGCCGTAACTAGATTAAATAATAAATATTTCACCAAACAGAGAACATAATTTTTTAAACCTCTGTACTATTATACTAATTTATTTAAACATTCCAGTTAACATTAGTGCGGCAACGTGATAAACTAGAAAGCGTTCTGAAACACTTCCTTGCTGAAGATCGCGGTATGGATGGATCACCTGGATACGTCGACTTTCTCTGCCACATGCACAAAGAGATTCGAACAATACTGAGCTAGCCTAGAGACTCGTCATGCCGAACCCTGTCGCAGCAAAGGAGGCTGCAGTCTGTCAGGAACAGACACTTGAGATCTTTACGATTGAAGTAACATATTGGTTTATATTCATTCGTCTTTTGATAAGTTAATGTTTGAGTGAAATTGAAATGGTTAGGAACTGTATATGTAAATATCTTAGAGTGAATTGTTTAATCAAAAGAAGAATAATTCCAATGATGTGTGACAGAAAAATATTTGTTATTTATGCACGTCTAATTGTTCATATTTTATGTATTAATAGAAGTTTTGGTACCGTCTTCTTATTAAATAAAATCTTATTTAACATTATTATTTTTGTTTTTTCAATTATGCTAGAATTAATTTGGTGTAGCTTAATTTTATATTTTAATAAATGTGAAACATATAATTTGTATAGATTTAAATTATGATTTAAAAGTATATTTTGTATAATGTACTACAGCATAATTGGAAAACATTTTGTAATGTGATCAAATGTTAAATAAATTGTAATTTTTTTTCCTGTATTTCAAATCATACATGATATATAAATATTATAAATGAAAAACTGATTCAGTTTTAAGTTACTATTAATTAATGGATTTGTTGGATATTATAAATAAATATACATATATATCTTAACTATGATTCTTTATAATTGTATCTGTTTATTGTCAAAACTAGGTATTTTTAATTAAATAAATATTTTATGTTATATTGCAAGGAAATTTACTTTATTTGTGTTTATATTATACATAGTTACATCGGTTACATTACATCTCTATAGCGAATACTGATTTAAAAATCACCTGTATAGATTAGAATTTTTCACTAGATTTTGATTTATGTACCAACATAACAAATTGGGGGTTATGTTTTTATTAAATTAATAACTCTTTTTTTAGATAAATTAGCATAGATCAGCTGTTAAGTTTATTTTAAAATTGCTTAAAAGTAGTCAAAAAAGTTACAAAATTAATTAAAATATTTTTTATTTATCAAAAAGGATTAAAAAGTTTAATAAAAGAAGTTACAACTGCCAATGTTACCAACATTTAAATTATAAATTAAATTTTTATAAATATAAAAAAGTACGTGTTTTGTGTAAACAGGTAAAAATGTCAACGGAAGAAGACGTTGAATTGAAAGATTTGCTGATGCAAACTCTTGAAAACAATGGAGTTCTCGCAAAAATTAAGGTAGAAGTTATTATCTATCAAATTTACATTGAAATATTTAAACCTTTATTTTGTTTCAGGCTGAATTACGTGCCAGTATTTACCTTACATTTGAAGAGGAAAATTCAATGCAGAACAAATCACCGCTATTTAACGAGTCCCTTTTAACGTGCCTTAAAACAGAAGACGGCCAGTTAATGTTCTTACTAGTGTACGAATTGCTCAAGCATTTTAATTTAGAGTATACATTAAGTGTCTTTGAATCGGAATCAAACATGAACGCATACTGCACATTTAATAACAGATTGCAGTTAATTCAGGAACTGAATTTAAATAGCTTTAATAATGATGCTCACCAACCTATTTTACTAACACTGTTGAAAACCGTCCGGAACTTGAATCAAACTATAAACGATAAGACTTACGATAAAAGTACAAACTTTAACCAGACGTTTGAGAAGATAAACTACTCGAGTGTCACCGAAGACAACACACATTCCCAATCGCAGGACGATGTTAGTGAAATATCTATCTCAAACGTCCTCAAGCCGATAACCTCAATATTGACAACAAAGAAATCTATAAACAGTGACAAGTGTGACAAGCTTGTTGAACCCAATTTAAACAGTAGTAGTGAAGAAACTGACTCAAGTAAAGACAGCTCTCAAGATTCTGTCAGTCAACCGACAGATTGTTTAAGTGATAATAATGAAAAAAATAGAGAACTGGTAAAAGAAATAAGTGCTAACGAAAGTCACTGTCTCATAGACTTTGATAAGTCTATAAGAATTAATAATATAACAGAATCATCCGTTAATAATATCAAACATAGTTTACCCGAAGATAAATCTCCTGCTAAAAATAATTTTCATGTCCAATCGGTAGAAAAATCTAAACACATAAATTCATTATCCTCTTTACATGATTTACCTCCACTGATTCTAAACAAAAGCAGAACTGTTGATACAGAATTGCTCCCTTCATTGTACTCAAAAGATAGTTTGTTGGAAGAATCTATGGAAAACTACGAAGAAGATTTTGTGTCAGATAATGAATTTAATTTTATTAATAAAAACTTGCCTTTAAATAAAAGTGAACCTAACAAAAGTAAATTAGTTCCAATAGGATCAAAGCAAGTCAAATCTGTCAGTAATTTAAATATAGAACTTGAAAATAACGGGAAACCAGACGCACTTGTGAATGCTAATAACATTGAATCGTTGAACAATAAAGTTGAGTCAGTTAAGTTAGCTAATGTAGAAACCAAGTCTAGTCCAGAAAGCAGTATTGCCGAGGAAATCAGTTTTGAAGAGTGTGAAAGTGATTCTAAAGCTGCTTCGGGTTTATAATATATTTGTTTGTTTTTTTATTTGTTCTCGTCACAGTAAACTGAAGTTAATTTTAATTATTGAATTTGGAACTAAAGACATTAAAAAATTGTACTAATGTAAGACCTTTTGTAAATGTTTTCAGAATGTTCTAGTTCAAGGATATCCGATGTGAAATCTCCTTTTTAATTTTTATTTCAAACTTGTAGTCGTGCTCACACAATTTTAAAAGCAATAAATAAGGTTACATCAAATTAACGTTTAAATGTACGTTTTAAGGTACTATGTTCCTCCTTGGTAGAAACAAAAAGTATCATGTTGTTTCCATTTGAAGTGGTAAACATCAATGAAAAAAAGGAACAAAACTAAAAAGTTTTTATCTGTTTCTGAAATTTGCAGTGGAAGAGCAACATCAGTAGATATGTATATTAAGATTATAATAAATTAATGACAGTTTACTGTAAATATAGACAATATCATCTGCCGTTAAAATAATTATATTATTGAAAAAGAAGTTACATAAAGATTGCTCAATTATTATTATTTTTTATAAGTATTTTAACATAACACAATTTATGTTTTATTTTTCATATTTTGATACAGATTTAAATATAATTAATTATTTTTATCAACATATGCAGATTTTTTTTCTAAATGAGCCTTTTGTGTATTATATCATAAATATTTCTTTGATATAAAATTGGTGATAAGAATTTTTGGCATCAATATACTACACATGTTAAAATTTAGCAACAATTTTACAATTTTTAATGTGTAAGATTTTGATTTATGTTTTAATATTTTGCTTTGTAATTTCCCATCTAATATTTAAGTTTTATTTAACAGGAAACAATTGTCCTTTGTGTTCTGTTCTATTATATACAAACAAAGGTTAACGGTAATTTTCTGTTATACATACATTTTGTATTTTTATACTGTCGCTTTAAATATTTTTTTATTTTCACCGCGGATAAAAAAATTAGTTAATTATGTTGTTTTAATTTAAATATTATTATCACAATAATGAAATAAAATAATACGGAATTTTGGATATAAAAATGATACGGAAAAAAATTTGAACTTTTATATAAAATTTTGTGTAAATAAAAAATTTCAGTTTGCTATGAAAAACTCATTTTTGTATTTTTGTGTGAATTACTTTCTATTTGAATTTTTTTACTTATTTCTGTAAGAGTTGTGTAAATTATATTAATAGTTAATGCATGTGTTTGGGAATACAAATTTTATTTGCAAAATTTTTATTACTTAAAATGGCTTTGTTAAATTAGAATGCAAAATATAGTTTTATTTTGTTTAAAAAAGTGAATTTTTTCATAAGGGAAAAAAATTGAATAAATAAACAAAACAATTTTATTTAATTACAAAAAAAATGCCGTATATGTTTTTACAATAAGTCATTAAATATAGCTACCGATTTGTTAAATAAGTAAAATAATTGTTAAATGGCATTTATTATTATCAATTATGTTACTTACTTTATACATTAAGTAGCTTAATTTTAAATACAAATCATCGATTAGATTAAATTTCTGTCTTTTCCAAAACGATAAAACATTTTATTTATTATATGAACTATTGCATCAAAAGATATCCGCAAATAATTTCTATCTTGATTTGAATTTAAAAAAGTGCTGAATGTAAAATAAAAAAAAATTCTATTCAATTGCATATTTAATAATCTGTACAGTTAAGATAAACTGCGGCTACATTTACTGCCCATAGAACACTACATGTGAAATTAGTACGTGTAACCGCAGTCATAATTTAATGTTACTGATGTTAATTTTATATCAATCTGTTTTGATGGTTTCTCTTGCAAGAAAAACACGGAAATTTACTTCTAACCGACACAGATATTGAATGTCTTTATAAACTGATTGGTTGTTGATTTTCTAATTATATCAATACAAGACTTTTAGCATATCATAAAGATATTTTTTTAGATATGTAAAAAAGATATTTTAATGACATCTTTCTTAAAATCTTAGTTTGACAATTGACTGAAATCTGTTTAAAATAATATCACAAAAACAGTACGACAGTCTATTGATATAGCATTTAAATATATTCAATGTTTTTTTTCATATAATTTGCCTGATTTAATTAGACTGAATCAATCGGTTTTGTTGGCAGATAATGGTTATTTGAACACTCATCATTCCACATATTATTCTGTACTTAACAATGCCAGTATTAACGGGCAGCCTTATACACATCCCTAAGCTATATTTTACTTTAAACACTATTTATTTTTGTAAGTAAATAAGAATAACTATGTACTGTAAATAAAACTATTAACAATAATTTTTATAAATGCTATTTTTATTCATTGATTCTCGTGTTGAAGCCTAAGTGCGTAAGCTCTAGAAACTATTCCCCAAGTGTCCATATATCTGTCCATACACATAGATACACATTTCTGTAAAATAAATGATATTATTATTATCTTTATATTTAAAGATGTATATATATTTACGATTTAGAAAATTTTACCTGTTCAGAACTATCTAATGAAGTACCGGGTTTGTATATACATTTTTGAAAACATTTTTGTGTCATTTTCTAAAATATAATAAATAATTAAATTTCAAATTGTCAATAATTGGTAATAAGTATTTTATACTGTTAATAATTCTTGTGCATGTGATATAGCTATTTGTTGTTTTACTTGCTCCATAAATTCTTCCTTTTGAGCTCCAGTGAGATTCCCAGTTTGCAATTGATCCATTTTTTATTTTGTTAAATTTTAGTTAAATTCAAATACTTATATGGATTTATATTTTTATAAATGTAATTTTAAATTATAGGATATAGATGACATAACCTAATTTAATAAACACCTCTTTTTTAGTACGGATTACAATAAGTTGGTATTGTAATTAGGGAATTGAAGTATAGTTTGCTAACCTGATGGTTACAACTTTTGGTATGTCAGTCATGTCCACGGTACAAAAGTGTTATTTCGCGGTTATTAAATTTTAAAGTGTAATTTTTCAAAAGATATTTGTATAGAAGTTTTAAGCTATTAATAATGTCTGATAATATAATACAACAAATTCATACAGATGTTAAAAAATTAGACGAGTTTTTAAAATCGACAAACCATGATGTAGAATCGGTGAGTGATACGAATTTTCTTATTATATAAATTCAAACATTTTAAATGATTTCTTTAGGATAACGATGATTCTGACAATTCTTCATCTGAATCTGAGGCTGAAAATGGAGATTCTTATGATCTATCAAAGTTTAAATTCGACGAATATTTACAATTTACTACGGCTAAATCGTATAATGATAAAATAAAAGATCTAACAGAGAAATGTTCAAATGTAACAGAAACAGCTCTTGTATTGAACCTGTTACAACAAAAAATATTACAGAGTACCGTCAATCAGTTTGAACTTTTTTTACAAAATTGCAGACAGCGAAGAGAACAAATTAAGGAAGAACTTCAAAAAGTGGAATCATCTTTAAAAAGTGAACTTCATGGTAAACCTTATGTATTAGGTGCTCCGTTCTTTAAGGATTCTGTTACGCAACCTCGATTTGCACCAATGAATAACGATGCTATACGGAAACTAAGAAACCACGAATTGCTGCTATCAAATTTGTCTTCAGTGAGAACTTGGACTCAAGACGATAAACAAATACTACTAACTGATGTTATAAACCAATCAAAAAGGGTGAAAATGAATGCTATTCAAGAAAAAATAAGATTAGTTAGTGGCCAATACATAAAAGCAAAATCAACTGAAAAGAAAGAAGAATTTAAATCAGCTATGAATAATTTAAAGCAAGAATTGGCCAGTTGGCAAAAAAAGGAAACAATAGAATTTGTCGACAATGAAAATGCAATAGATTGGTTGAAAATAGCACACATTGAACTTAAAGGGCGTCATACTGAGACTGAATGCAAAGGTATGTGGTACATGTACTTGCATCCGGATATAAACAAGAGCTCGTGGAGTGGAAGAGAAAACAAACAGCTAAAAGAATTAGCCGAGAAACATCAGCTACAAGATTGGAAGACGATAGCCTTGGAGTTAGGTACAAAGCGTTCAGAATATCAGTGTTGTGTTCAATATAATTTGAACTTAACAACACGATATAAGAATGGCAAATGGACACCTGAAGAGGATTTTTATTTACTTGAAATAGTGAAAATGTGTCGAATAGGTAACTTTATTCCGTGGAATAAAGTAGCATATTATTTTAAAGATAGAACGAGACAACAGATATACTGTAGGTTTAATGTTGGTCTGTTCTCTGAAGGGAAGAAAGGGAAGTTTTCTGAAGAGGAAGATGAAAAGATTTTAGAATTAGTGAAGAAACACGGAGCACGATTCTCATTTATTGCAAGGATTCTTGGAAACAGATGTGCATCACAAATAAGAGATAGGTAAATTAATTTTTTAAACTGATTTTTGGCTGTAAGGTAACTTATGTATTGAGTTTAAAAATTTTACAACTAAAAGTCATATATTTATATTTGAGTTGTTATTTCTTGGATAATTGAAAATTAAATGGAAAAAATTATCTTAAAATCTTCAAAATTTATTTTTAATGCAGAATGTGATAAGATTTTTAGAATTAGCTTATAACACAAAAATGCAATACAAATATTTTGTTATTTATTATTAATTATTTTAGGTACAACAGCGTTCTAAAACACAAAGAAATAAAAATATCTGGCATGTGGACTGTTGAAGAAGACCAACTGATCGTAGACCATGTGAAGTCATATGGCAGCAATCACTGGAACCTTCTAGCAGAGACATTCAAAAACAGACCAATAGCTAGGACTAGAGTGTATCTCCGCCACCGATGGAATGTTCTCAAGAAGTTCCATGAAATGCAACCGGGAGAACCTCTAGAAAATGCCCCACGCAGAACTAGAAACCCCAAACGCAACAAAAAAGTATCTGTTAAGTCAGAACCGGCAGAAAACGAAGTTACATCAATAGAAGTATCGCAAGTAGAGAAGGATCCATTAGAATACATAGAAAATAGACCATTTAGAAATATCAACAGGTTAACTGATACAAAGATAAAAGTAATGATAGTGAAAATTTTTACAAATTATGTACGTCCGTTCCTTCCTACTGAAGCGCAGATAGAATATCTGGTGTTTATTTTATTTGCAATCAATGCAAAAGTGGATCAAAAACAAGTAACAAAAAAGCTTTCAACGTTGAAGAAATTTACAGCTGAAGAATTTGAATGTTTAAAAAATACTGTTACAAAACTGAATTCGAAAGAGGTTTTATTAAAAACTCACAATAAAAATAGTAAGAACTTAATGAAGTACATTCCAAATGATTTATTTAACAAAGAAGACTTCATACAAACGATATTATTTTGTAAATACATGCACAGAATCCTCGTCTTCACCTGGGCTGAATCAGAGCTAGATAATTTATGTATAACGTCTAATAAAGGATACAGAAGATTACGGCAGAACAATAACAACAAAGATGTAGAAATACAAGACGTCATGGCCGAGGAATATGTATTAAGTTTATTTACTTACTTAAAAAACAACAAAACAATACCCGATGGTAACTACAAAGTTCATAAGAAAAAGGAAAGCGAAAAGTTCTTAAAACGACGACTGATCGGTTTATTTACATTACCACCATTTGTTCAACATTTATTAAAAATTCATGAGATAAGTAAAGAGTTTCACAGAAAAAGTACATCAAAGAAAACAACATTTGTAGATTTAGATTCTGATGACATGGAAGAAACAAATGAATTAAACGATCCCATTTGTAGCCAAACTGTTCAAATTCCAAATGAGAATATAAAACAAGTTAAACCATATCAGATGACAAAGAAGTGTAATGAAAGTGGACAGTGTAATTATGTTATAGCCGTTAACATAACTGAAAATGATAATCAAATAATTATAGAAGATATTAGCGACAGTGAAATAAACAACGACAATGCAGAAATATATCAATATATCATTGACGGAGAGCAGAATACAACTCAGCAAACTGTAGAAAATACCGATGGTTTGAAAAATGATATAAAAAAAATTGATTTGAGTTTAGAAGATAAAAATATCGAAGATGTAACAGCTATTGATAACAATATTACTCCAGTTAAGAAAAGCCAAAGGTTACAAATAAAGAGGTTAAAACGCCTGGCTCAAGTAAAAGAAGTGGAAGAAGTGAAGAAAAGAAGAAAAAGTTAGATCAACTATTTTTTGTGATTATATTATCATATTATATTTACTTATTATTTACAATTTATTGTATTAACGGAAGAATTTTTTTTATAAAGAAAATATATATACCTTGTATTTTTTGTGAAAAACTCTATTGATCCTGTAAAAGTATAATCATTTATTTATTCCAGAAATTAAAATTTCCGCATTAAAAAAAATATATAATTTCAAAACGATTTTAATATACATTTTACAACATCACTACAATATGAAAATGTTTTATTATTCAATTAAGAAAACTTACAAAAATAAAATCAGTAAAAACAACATTGATTGTAAAAATCTTTAACAAGAAAAATACAATTGAAATAATAATCTTTTTTAAATATTAAGTTTTCAAGAAGTACCAGCAAAATGTGACTACAATCTGATCATAAAAAGTTGCTTGAATGTCAAACACATGTTTTGTAACTTCCAGGCAGTTTTGTATTATTATAGCTGTAGTAAATGACCGAATTTAGCATAAAGCTTGCAGATTCGAATCACTTGAAAAATAATTCCTTTTTGTATAACTAGAGATACATGAGTATTTTAGTATTTGTCATATTAGTGCAATGGTTTGCATTTATTGAAAATTGCAACAATAAAAAATTCATCACAATTAAAATATTATGTAATCTCATTGAGTACATTTACACAGCGCTGTTGTTCCGGTTTTACTATAATTACACATGTAGTTTACACAATGTAAATGTACTCATTGTATAATGTTGAATATATAGCAGTTTAATTTTCTAATAGAAAAAAAAGTGTTTCTTTTTTATCAAGTTTTATAGTCACGTCACCTCACAGAAAAAATAATTGTATTATATCCCTTCCCTTTTCTAAATGTCTCAATTATATCAAGACATTCAAAAACATATATTACTAAATTATTTATTATAATTCACATTAATTTTATTTAATTCTTAAAAAAAACTTAAATATGTTAAATAAAGTATAAAAAATAAAGTTACAATCACAAAATATAATCATAGAAAACATACATTTATATAATCTTAATAATCTATTTAAAAAATATTTTTTATATCCGTTTCCAAAAATTAATTCAGACTTATTTACAGATTTTTATTTTTTATTTAATACAATACGGAAACAATAATAATTTTGTTTATTTTCTACTACCAGACGTAGCGATAATCGCAACACCAGCTGTGAATACTGACCACAAAAAGAAACTTCCCTCGACTTGGGTTGCTGCCAACCTAAGATAATCAAATACTAACTTCACATAAGGGTTAATCGTATTCTTTACTTTAGAAGTGTCCGGTAGAATCTTGACTGAACGCAGGTAATCTAATAATGGTCCGTGGTCCTTTGAAAATATCGGGAAGTATTCACCTACTTTTTCTCTAGTCCACCAAGATGGCTGCCATCTAAAAAATAACAAATGTTTGCCAATTTTATTTCAGATTCAAATTTTCTTCTTTTCTTATTCAAAATCAATGTTGAAAATGGGGAAGACAGATGGTCACCAAATTATATTTAATTTTTTATTTTTAATTATTAACAAAGTAAAAAATTTCATTAAATGTACATGTGTTCTGCATATAAATTAAAAACAAAATTTTTCGAAATCAAATATTTTTTTTATTGAAAAGACTACGGATAGTGCACAACTTACAGGGTGCAAAGTCAATAACCTTAAGGAATCTAAAATGAATGCATTGAGAAATAAAATATAACACAATTATAACTTTACTCCAAAAATAATTTTTTTCACTTAGGAACAGATTTCTCAGAAATGTAAATTTTCTAAAGATTGTTATTACTGATACACAGCCTGTAGATGAAATATGAGAACTCGGAAATGTTTTTAAAAAGAACTTTAATTACCTTTCACTCCATTTAGTGTATTTGTACTTGTAAAGTGTTGCCCGTAGATACTTGGGCGGATGGTTTGGGAAGGGCGAATGTGCTCTGTCTATGAGATTCAACACTTCAGGCTGTCCGTGCAGGATTCTGTAAGCCAGCGACATGAGCCAGGGTTGCTGGTGGTACGTCCCCAGAGCCGCAAACCACATTTGCCAGTCAAGTCTCGGAGAGTATGGAACTAAAGAAAAAAAAACGTTTTAAATTTTCTTTTTTCATTTTTCGCCCTTTTTGTGTGCTTACCGATATATGGCAAAGAATTGTTAACGTTTCCTGGCTTGTAAATAAAGTTGAATTCTGTCCAGGGCCCTTCAATGTGGTTGGAACCTTCTAGAACCACCTCAGGTCTTCCATCCACCCCTGTCATACGTCTAAATATAACGTGAGAGTTCACAATTTTGTAGGGTTCAATTCTTTGATATAAATCACGGATAACTGGGTTGATTGTTGTGTTTGTTGATGAGTGAAGGGAAAAGATCGGTACCTACAAAATAATCATAATTAAAATTTTAATTCAATTTCGATATATTCAATTATAAAGTACTTTAGTTTATATATATTTTTTAATATTCAGAAGACGATTTTTTTCTTCACGTGTTACTATTTCAGAAGACCGTCGTCAATTTCATCACAAAATAATAATTACTTTGGGTGTAATTAAATTGGGAATTTGGAGTCAATTTGAAAAAAGTATTGCAGAAAGTTGTCATTATATTTTCTCAGGAACATGAAGTTATACGAACTAGTTATTAATAATAATAATAACGGAACTTACAGTGCTGACTGTAAATATTAAAGCTGCTGCTGCAGAGTACACAAGCGTTGTAAGTACTGTTGTAAGTTTCTTCACAGTCCCCGGCGTTTCCACTGCGGAGGTTGCGATGGCACGGGACACGGTCAGCCCTAGAGATGCTGCCCCAATATAGACTGTTATTGGAATAGCTTTGATAAAAATTTTCTCAAATTGGTCTCTTGTAAATGCTGAAATAATAAACATTTCTATAGAATACATCATTTATTATATTTTTTTTACTTACATATTTTTGATTCGAGTGTTGTTCCATTGATACGAATTCCGAATAAAACACAAGTGCCGTAAATGACAGCACCATGAATCAGAATGTTTATTAGGTAACCAACATATCTTAATTTACTAGGAGTTTGTTTCTTGGACTTTTTGTAGAAAAATTGATCGTCGAGCAGTGATATGAGTAGGGTAAGATTGAGGAAGTTGAAGTAACTGAAGTTTCCAGTTATTACGATACATATTTGTAAAAATAGCTGTAAAAAATATATTTGTTTTTAACATGTGGGTCAAATTTAACCCATAACACTCAGCATATTTATATTGGCATGGTGAAGTATTTAAAGATTTTTTTTTGGTAAAAAATGACTCAAAATAAAATTTTGAATAAAATTACCTGTATGAAGAAACCGGTGATACGAACACTTCTAATTGGTGCAAAATATAAAAATGGAAGACCAATCTCAGCGACGTGGACAAACACCTGTGTGATCTTGAGGAACCATAACGGCAACTGATGACAGTACCAGGCCAAAGCGCTTGGTAATACCATAGACTGGAAATGTATTGACAGACCTAGAAAAATATTTATTTAAAAAAAATAAAGTTTAATTTTAATTCAATTTACTTACCGGTTAAATCCCACCACTTTGGACAGTTACTGACAAACTTGACAATGCCTGCTGCAAATAGAACTCTAAACAACAACCAACGAACAAGCCACATGGTGACAGCGTCGGCTGGTACTTCTCCCTTAGAGCCCTTAGTTCTCCTTGACCTAGTCGGGGGCATCAGAGGGGCAACTAATACTGCCAACACACCTGCTTCCAGTAGAAGAGTGTCCCTAAGAATATTATAGTATAAATCATGTTATTTGATATCATTGTGGTTTTTCTATGCATGTAATATACTAACCACTGGAACCACATGAACATTTGTCCAACTTGAAAAAGTGAAAAATATAGCGACCACAATCCAGCGTACGTTGGTAAGGTACAAAACTTTTGAGATATGAAACTAAATACAAAAAAAACGTATATATTACATATAGAATTACTTATTATATATATACATAATACTAACCCTGTAAAAGCTAGAAAACTTCCCAAAAGAGCTAAAGCATCCATCATGTATTCTGTATCCAAGCCAATATAAGGAGCTAGCCATAGTAAAGTTGGTTTATTATGAATTTTCGCTGATAAAGTCTTCGATTTTGCTCCTTCCAACTGTAACTTTGCAGGTAGAATTCCATTATTCCCGTATAAACCTGAAAACACCAATCGTAATTATAGATTGTAACAAAAACTGTTTCATGTAGTAACTTACCTGGAATTTGTAAATAAAACGACAGAAAAGCGAAAAGATACACCACACAAATTCCCCGTAAAAATAAATTCCTCGTGTAACGTATAGAAGTCATTTTTACATGTAAATATCAAGAGAATTTCATTTAAACTATGGGCTCCGTTTATTCCGTTCACACCAACGCGATGCTAACCAATCGGGGTGTGCCACAACAGTGGGGTAAGGGTATACCGGTATTTCTAACTTTATGTCAAGGATTCAAGATATTCGATATTTCTTATTGTATATTGTGTTACCATTTATATAATCGAATATATTTACAGTGACAACGATGATAAAAAGAAATGCATTGTAAATAATTAAAGTACGAGTCGAGTCAATAATAAATTTCAATAATCACTAACACCGGTTTTGACCTTGATTGTACAATCGCCCATTACACTACTGAGGGTAGTTCAGTAAAGATTTGTCTGTGATTTGGAAGTACATTATATTTGAACGACTGTAACGTGTGCATTTATGTTTACAAATGATGCGAGTAGGAATGATGTAATGAAAGTACATAGATTTTATTTGTATATACTAATTTCTTTTTGTATTTTAAAATAACATTGATTTGTTTATACGTAGGACTGTTTATTTGAATTCAATAATAAATTATTAGTTTCTAGTGTATATGCAATATATATACATATCTGAAAATAGTTTGCCTGCACTAAAGAGATGTACAATAATAATAAATTATTATATAGAATAGAATAGAATTCAAATATCCAAACTACCTGTATAATATAATTTTTATAAATTTGTCGATCATACCGAAATGTTCTGTACACATATATTTGGCAAAAGGTGATATTTAACCTAAAACGGAGTCGTACAATCCTGTGACCCCGCTGTAAATCTGATACTGTACTTATCTACTATCAATTTATTAAATTGTATTATAAATAGATATATTTTTTTCTTATTAGTTTTTGTATTATGATATACAAAAATAGTATTCTGAATATTTTTAAAATTATTTTCTTTATTTAAAACAGTTTAAAGGTTATGCAACTTATAAAACTGTAATGTATTTTAAGTTGCCTATACTGTATACAAGCGTTTTTATTTTATTAATTTATTATTAATTATTATTTATATGTGTTATAGTATGACTACCGTATAGAAATGAATAAAAAGTAAGGAATACTTATTCAATATTCAAAAACTCAAATTCTTTACATTTTCCCATTTTTTAAAAATTTTTTATCTATCATCAGGAGACAAAATATTTTTTTAAAGTTAAACGAAGATTATCAATAGAAATTGTTCCATTATGTTATGATTTTTTAAGTCTTTATAAGGGTCAATCCACACTATCGTGCCGGTCTCGGTCCGGTCTCACTCCAGTCAAATATTCAGTATAGTAAATATTGTATCGGAGCGTGACTGGACCTAAAAGTGATAAAAATGATAATTAACATTGTAAATGATTTATTGTAATTATTTACGCATTTCCGACTTATATTTTGTAAATAATAATTTTGATGAAAAAAACAAGGTTATGTAAAATTACAAAATAATATTAATCAAATGATTCAATAATTCTAGACTACTATACCTATATCAGGGATTATTTTAAGAAAATTTTACAACTATACATTTTCCTTTTTTTCTACTTGTAATTTTTCATCTGGATGTACTTTTTTTAAAGTATATTTATATGTTTCAATTGTAATGATCTTTTATTGCTTTTTTAAACTGTATCTATTATCTATATCTTTTTTGGACTTTTACAACTGCAGTTTTCATTTTTGTAATTGCAGAAATATAAAATATAAATAACCCCTGACCTATATGTCCTTAGTGTTACTATTATAGAATATATTTTCATATTATAAAGATCTTTATATTTTTAAATGAGTTTTTTTGTGACTAGCAAAACGGATGTGCCTATTTTATGGTAAATTATTAAACGTTTAAATCGATAAAGTCATTCTAAAGCTATTAAATTAAAACATCTTCAAAAGAGTTTTGTGCTGTTAATTGATTTTATAGGTGTTAAATGTCTGTAAGAAAGCATTTAATATGTTGACTGAGTTAATTAACAAAACAGGATTTTTTTATTTTTATCGTTAAAATTGTATATAAATACAAAATTACTGTTTGCTCTATTTTTTGTAAGGATTCTTACTTTTATGTAAAATAAAACATACTTTTGAAGGTTTTCTTTGATAATATCATTACTGTATGCATTTGTTAATAAGATCAATGTATGCATTTTTTTTCATACAGGGCCGTAATAGAAATGAAGAGGTGAGTTCCAAAACTTATTCGTTCCATTTTAAAAAAATAATCGAGTTGGATTTTGAAAGAATTTTTTGACATTCTTTCATATTGGAGTGTAAGTTTTGAGCAAAATTCGCTCAATTATATCATAATTGAGCTAGTTGAATGTCAAATTTTTTTTCAAAATCCACTGCATCTCGATTTTTTTTATAAAAGGGACGAACGAATTTTGGAACTCACCTCAAATATACCTAGGTATATAATAAAAAAAAATTATATGATATAAGGTATAATTTGTGATTCTGATACTATTTAAAAATATTTAAAATAAGTGGCTTATTTGTATTGGCTTTTATTTAAAAATTATAATATAAAATTTAATGGAGAAAAAACGTATAAAGTAAGTATAATTAAAATTTATTAATTTAAAATAATTTATATTTATCGATAAAATTTAAAAAACATTGTTTTTTATAATAATTCTGTCTTTAACTAAACCGCAGAGTTTTTTTACAGTAAGTTAATGTTTTTGTTAAATTATCATTAAAAAAATTTTATAGTTAATGTTGTCAAAAATTATATTTTTGTGGGTACACACACAAGTTTTAAAATTGTAAAAATATCGGTTTGCAATATTTTTGAAAATATCATTTTTTTCGTTCTTAAACCTCAGCTTATGGATTTTAGTTCTACTACAAGGATTAATTCATAACTACGAATTAATGACTAGAACTCTAGTCCTTAACATACCTATTGGATAATATTATAGTTATAACTAGAGGTGTACCGGAATTTCGGCCGGAACTCACGATGTAGATTTAAAGTGAATATTTTAACGTTACTACTATTATATTATTATTATTTTTATATTATATTATTATTGACATTGATGTAATTACATTCGACCGAAGCTGTAAAAATTGTAGAATATGTAGAAAACACAATTTTTATAATTTAATGTATTTTATTTTTGTATTTTATTTTGAGCTTGTTTGCTTACTATGGTTAAATTACAAATATTCTCCTTGAATCTTAGGGGCGGTCTAGACCCACTGGACGCCCCCCCCCATGTGTGCGTTTCTGAGTTAATCCATGCATTCAATTCCAAAAATTTGGAAAAAAACAAATTTTTGTGCACATTGTCATTAGTACTTATTAGGTATTATTTTATTTTAATACACATATAATTATTTAAAACATCATACAAAATATAGATGTTTAGGCCACCCACATTGATTCGCCTAAGGGCATATTAGTTACGCTACTGTTATGCATATATTTAACAACCTATAAAAAATAATATGTCATATTATAATAAAATTTAACTCGTGCACAAAAGTACAGTGATTGACGTTAGTTTACAGCGAATGGTCCGGTTATATCGATAATTAGAAAGATTTATAATTATCAATTACATGAAACAGTTTAAGCTAATCAACGTCAAACGAATATATATATCATTATAGTAGCAATTTGTATTTTATACTTGTACTTTAGGCTAATAAATATCTTTTATATTCGCATATTAACTGTGTTTAATGGTTATTATTTATATTCATGAATATGAATATTATTTATTATAACAGAAAAGTCAGTGGTGCCAACTGTTTAGAAATAAAAAGGATTTTATTTTTATAATTTTTTTTCCATTTATTAGGCTTCTTATCAGGGTTTCGTTTGAAGTCGAAAGTATTGTTGTTTTCCAGTAGTAATGTTAATATGCAAAATATGTTTCAGAGCATATTTTCAGTATTTTTGGTTCTATTTGAAATGAGTATAGTGAAACTTCTCCGAAGTGACCAGTTAAGGTACTGGCACCAGTTATGGCTGCTATAAGAGCAAAATTAACTGTTTTTGTGATTGACGGGCTTATTTTTTGTAAATCTCGTGAACTCATGTTACCAATAAAACAAGTAACTCTTTATTTAATCAATTTAATTATCAAAGTACGCAAATATAGTTTTTTTTTTTTTTAATTTATAGCCTTTTATTTTGTTTATGTTTTTTCTCCAGTAATATGGATAAAGTAAAACCAATAATATAAAATAGCTTTTTCAAAAATATTGAACACGTATTTTTTTGTTTTTCGATGCTGTATGTACCATTCGAAATATTCGACCGTCCCGGAACATATTTGACACCCTGTATATGAGACTTTACAACTCGCAATTTAAAATGTTATATAATAATATTATATATTATTATATAACGTTATCTCAGACATTTGTTTTGATGTAAGAGCGCCACTGTTAAAACCCTTTATGTTTTATTAGGCATGTTTAGCATCGTAGAAAATGCATGGAATTTTATAATAATTAAGCTGTCAATTTGATAGTTTTTATAATGATTTAAAATTCTATATTTATAATACGACGCGGAGCTAGCTTTGTATAAGTACATTAAAAGAATATAAAAATAATATTAAAATGTAATTATAAATTGAAAAGTTTAATGGGGTATATTTATCGCGAACTAAACTATAAAAAAATCGATTGTTTTAATATCCTTGATAACTCTTGAAAGTTTGTCGGTATGTTTACAGTATATTTATTAAATTAATATTTTAACTAGAAACCAAAATAAGCAGTAGTGCCTCAAATGATCCTAAATATATATAAAGCTCAACGTCTCTCTGTCTGCCGGTATTCTTTTGATTGTCATTTGTTTATTTTGTTTTCAATAATTAACTTTTAAATAGAAGACAAATTATTTTTACTTTTTGTTCTGATTCGCTTTTGTTCGGTAGGTAATTTAAGTGTGTTTGGTTTTTATTACAATAATAACTAATCGTGTTTGTAATTAATTCAACTATATATTTTTTAAATCCTGAACAATAATTCCGTAGTCCACGCGAGCGAAGCCGCGCGGGCCCAGCTAGTTTTACATAAATGCAAATGTGATTTAATTGATTAGAAAATAGAAATCATATGTAATTTAATTAGTATTAACAATAAGTGGCACAATGATAATAAAAAGGTAATTAATGTAAATAATTAAATTTATTTGCAGTTGTCAAAACCAACATCAAATATCATTTCTATATAAACGATATATCTTGCAGATATATCGTCGAATAAAACCATATTGTAAATGGTAATGTAGAAGATCTACAATATATACGACGCCGCAATGTTATAAATTATTATGAATATTAATTATGTATAGTGTTATTTTTACAAGTTTGGAATTCTGCGTATATATTGCAGTAAGTACCAACAGTGATGTACTTGGAAAATATTACTCGAAAACAGAATCACTTCGTCTGTCCGTCCGTCTGTCACAGGCGATTTTCTTTGAAACTATTCGATGTAAAAAAAATTTAATTTAGCACATAGAGTGTGATGGCCAAATTATAAAAGTTGAATTTTGATCATGGGGGTAAATTGGGAAGTTGGAAAAAAATCAAGAGCATCGTGTAGGATGTCAAATGAAAGCTTATTGAAGCCCGAATTCAACAATATATATGATGTATTTTTATTTTTCAGGAAGAACGCTTTAAAATGCGTTGTTCTCACCCGTATCACCAAAATAATCGCTCTGAAAAAAATTAAGAATATTGAGAATTAGATGTAGATTGAGCCAAAATTATCAGGATTGAGAAATTCTAGCGCGATCAATTGTTATAAGCAATTTAATTGTTTATTTCCTTATATAAGTGCTGAACCATTAGTTTTAGAGAAAAAGTTTTTCTACAAAAAATATTTCTCGAGATGTAAGGAACAACTTTTGTCCTTATACGATTTTCAAAATTTTAATTAATTTAAGTGGGGGGGCTGATGACACAGAACACTAATTGTGCAAGTAGACTTGTCTTAATTTTTTATACATAGTATAGGTACCTACTATATTTAGAAATCGAAATATTAGCAAAATTACACGCTTTGAGCCAGTAGCTTTCCGTAGGTTTCTGCCGCCCGGGGCAGATGGAAAATTCCCCCCCTTGCACTTTATGCTAAATATGAAAATTTAAAACTTTTTTTCGGCAATCCACAATTTTGCGTCTTTCTAGTAATTTAGATGACTTTTTTTTTGGTTGCTATCTCAAATTTTCCGTCTCCAATATACAATTTTGCCGCCTTTAACAAACTGCCACCCGGAGCAAAAAAAAAGCCTCCTCCCCTCGGTACGCTACTGCTTTGAGGGTCTCTGAATCGTGTATGACTATTTTTTCGATGACATTTCGTGTCTGAGAACGTTGAGCATTTAAAACGGCGAAACTAATAAATATGAAGTTTTTTTTGTATATGAATTTATAGGTTCTCAAGGTAATGAATTATTTTAAGTCATTTTTTTTGGAAGGGGGGGGGGAGTAGTTCCATTACAAAGAATTATATTCATTTAAACTTTTTTGCTTAAATGATCTATTGTTAAAGTTTGGCACGCTAATCTTATTTATTAATAAGTAGGTATATATTAATATTTTTGAAAACATACCATACTTGCTGGGCACCTAAACACCTGGTTCCAGCCCTGCATGTATTTGATATGCAAAGTCATGTTTATTAAATATGAAGCGGGATTACATGTATTTAATAAACTACAGTAATACGAATGAATAATTAAATTTATTTGATGTTATGAGATACGTAAAATATGCATGAATAAGAATTTCTTATAAATACAAACTATCTTTAAATTAATTTATTGATTACGTTTCTACATATATAAAATTCTAGTCTTGCAATGGTGATATATCAACAGTCCATAAATCCGGGCAACAGATTTCAATATTTATTTATTTTATTTAGAGATACAGATTTGGTTAAATGAAATGAATTATTTGTAAAAAAGGAATGGGTATTACTACATCAAAAAATATTAATAATTCTATGTGGTTTAGACGCGGTATACCCAAAAATCTGAAATTTCGGATATGGTTATAACTATTTTGACAAAGTAGATAGGTATTTTTTGTTTGCAGTTTCTTAAAGCACTTTATTGTATAATTGATTGGCGTATTTAGAATTTTTATATCAATTTTAGTTTGAGAGTTACAAGCCCTAACTTTAGTATTTTTTATGGGCCACTAAGTTGGCTATAGCATATTTGAACGTGTGTTTTACTCCACTTTACAACGATATGTAACTTGTATTAATTATCGAAAAAAAGCAAGAACATTCTTTTTGTAATATCTTATTGTTTTCAAATATTCATTTGTTATTTTGATTGTTGTTATTGTAATTTTTGTTTTTCGAAAATAAATATGTCTATGGTTGTCCTCAAATTTTGATAACAGTTTTGTATAATGGACTAGGTGGCTCATTTTGAATCAATAAACTAAAAACTAAGATTTTAGTAACTAATCATTTATACATGAAAAATTCTGATATGCATTTTATAACTGTAACAAATAATATTTAAAATATATTTTATTTACCGTTATTTACTTGCACTTGACATTATAATACTCAGATCGAATTGAGTTCATTAAAAACTTATTTATAGCACACCGCATGATACACATAAATTCTACAATTTGCAAATAAACTGTCATTTATACTTTATGTAAAATAAATTACATATTTATACATCCAATGATAGTATTAGTGCTCTCACCGCATAGCAATCTAACATTGTACATCTGTAATTAATTCTTTATTATAATTGCTTACGCGAAGAGCTGTACATTTACATAATTTATACTGGAAAACCAATACAATCACATTCTAAACATATTTACTCATATACACACCATACGAAACGGATATTAGATTGTGATGATACGATTTAAATTAAATAAAATAAAAAATAGAACCGCTTTGATGGCAAATAAATAAAATATTGGTTTTATTTGTAATAATATGTTATACGTGGATGCACAGAATTTGTTATTAAAATGTTAGCAGTATATATTGTATTAATTTTATGTTATTACATGTAAAGTTGCACTCTTTAAAGGGGAGTGATCAGGAGGGGGAGGGGAAGGGTCACTGCTGTCCCTGGCCTTGCTAAAGCTTGGACAAGTTCAAGGAAAACTTTGCAACTATGTTGTTAAATAGGATCAAGGCAGTACCGGATTTAAAATGTGTGGGTTCAAATAGTGTAGATAAACCGATGTAATCTACACTTTTAGTAGAATGTGGATGGTTTGTAGGAACCCCAAAGTCGCAGGACCCTAGGTCCAGGTTTATTTGGTCTTTTATCTTTTTTTTCAGAGTAATTAGTAATGAAGAATCAGTTCAAACCTCTTGGAAATAGACACTCGAACTGGCTAATATTAAGGGGTGTACCGGAACTGGAATTTTCAATTCCGGCCGGAAATGAAATTACCAGAATTCACAAAAAAATTTTATATATATTAATAATAATTAAAATAATGATGCATGCTTTTTACATAGATTATTATCTTAAATTAATATAGCATTATTTTATATGGTATTTCTTAAATAGTAGAGTGGAGAGTCTTACATTGTATTATAAAAATAGTATTTTTTAACTTTTTATTAAGATCGATTGTTTTAAATTGTGTGTATATCATACGTTCTTTTCGATCGAATGAAATTACATTTTTAGTGGTGAATTATAAATTCGATAATTTAGACAAATTCGTAATAGAAAAGATGGTTTCATATAAATAAAATGATGCTTACTATTCGAAATTAAAGTAAATATACTATAATGACTGTTGAATTTTTTTATTTCGATTTTAGGACCGATTACAATAACTTCCTGTTGGGAAGTTATTAATTTAAGAACTTCATCGCAGCGAGATATTCAAATGAAAAGTACGGGGAAAGCTTCTACTACTGTCTTCGATAATAAATAAAAGAAATGAAATTAACATTGGTATTAAAAACAACAAATGATGAGCTATTCACTTCAGCTTTGAACTGGTAACTACATAGGTAATCTTGTTACTGTGGTTTTAGATATACATAGGTAGGTATCTACAAGATAGCTCACACATTACATCATGGTTTGGCAATAAATAACATTGTAGAGTAAATTAAGACACGTTTATTATAACAATTTAAGTATAATAATTGGACGTTATGCCAAACCGAAAATGCACATAGATTATATTATAGTTGCCATAACTGTAAACTTATACACATTATCTCTGTGTAACTCAGTCGGTAAATGCATACCGCAGACCTCATTATCGACGTGTGAAATAAATAAAAAACAAAACATCGACCGTAATTGTAATATAAGTTAAATATATTATATACATGAGATGAAAAATGATATTTCCTGATTTATTGAAGGTATAGGTTTTAACTACGTATTATGTGTATAGTCGCATGCAGACGTGGTCGACCAGTTTTCATTCATATTTGATTATCATAAAATTAGTAGGCTCCTTCCATTTGATTATTATAATATTTAAATCATTTCATTTTGATATTCCGAATTTTATTATTAAAATATATATGCTAAACTGCTGTAAGCGATTCTAGTTTTTACGGTGGCAGACGACTTCTGAAGGCGATAGTACGTGCTGTAGTAGTAACAGTGGCGCTAGTTAAATTTTAACGAGGGAAGAGTGTATCGAAAAGTATTATCTGTCTTAATAAATACTCATTTTAATTTACCGCGGAAGCCTAATAAGCAGAATATGTCCCTGAATAATGGAAAGTAATTTGCTATAATAAATACTTCATGAAAATAATATTTGTTTATAAATATCGAGGAAATAATTTTAAAATTATTATTAAGTAGCTATTGATACTTTAATTAATTCTACTTATTACGTATTTAATAACATTACATTATATTTTTATTGAGGTCGTTAATAGACATTTTTTGTTGTTTGTGTTATTATTACTTTACTATAACAAAATTATAATTATATAGAAAATAATTTATTTAAAAATTAACCAGATATTATAGATGTAGTACGTGCAAATTGTTGGTATTCAGTTTTTTTTATTTGTTATCGAAAATTATATAAAAACTATAATATACAGGATGGGTCATATCAGGTGGAATAAATTTGATCGAGAAAAATATTTCAAAAATCGTTCAAATGAACATGTATCCAGAAATTTTTCGTGAGGGAGCTATAGATCTAGCCTAAAATAAGTTTTTATTTAATATTTTGAGAACCCATTGTAATACATTTATGAAATTGTACAATCGATTTAGTATTAAACACTTAACCGATTATAAAATTTGTGTTTGTCTTTACCTGAAACGGAAAGATCTAGTGAACATTTTGAAATCGGAGAGTAATTGTTTTTCTCTTTAAAAAACGATCGCAAAGCTTCTCGTATCTTCGATAATAAAACAACTCATAACAAAGATAGGTACAACGCATTTTATTCATTATTGAATAAAAATCACAATTGCCATGGAAAACTAAAATATATTTGTTGTTCAACAATCACTTGAGTGTAATATTAAATTCAAGTCAAGTAAGCTTTGGAAAAAAGAATGGTTGATGTTTGAAATTTTTATATTTATTAAAATTCATTGCTTATTTTGTTAATGTATTGAAGAATTAACAGTAAAACTTTGATTATTAAATATTGAAAAAATTAATATTTTGCCCCCTGTAATAGATGAAGATTTTTAGTGGTCTTATTCGATTGGGCAAGAAAATTTTTACGAAGAATGTAGGGGCTCTAGGGAGAAAATTTGTTCACCTATCTGACATGGAAGCCGAAATATTTACGATTTTGTATAATGAACAAAAAGCAAAAAACTGAAATTAGACGTTGATGTTCTACTGTGCCCCAAAGTAGTCTTTTTCTTAATTTTGTTATTAACAGATTTATAATAGCAATACTCCATGCTAATACAATAAAAAATTTAATTCCATTTTCATATCGTTTGGACAGTTTATAAATATATTTTTTTGATACATAAACAAAAACAAATATACCTACGTGAAAAATACAGCCAAATATCAAATAAATTAAAACTGGAACTTTATTAAAATATTTAAATTGGGAAAATCCAAAGTAAGAAATTTATATAAAATTGTTGACGTCAATTATTTTAAGATATTCATTTTATATAAATTATTATGAAGTACGTATATTATGCATAAAAAGTAATATGGAACTATGAAATAGTTAAAAACATGTTATTAAACACCAGGAATAGATTTATGCACTAAAGGCACTGACAAATGAATAATTGTTTCTTTATTAATTATTAAAAAACACTTGCTAAGTAAGTAGTTTTCGTATAATTTTAATTTTTTGACAATTCCAATCTATAAAATCAAAATTTTTCTGTTATGAATAACATTATAAAAAAAAAAAACAAAAAAAAATGAGCAAATTCAGATAAATTCTTTTAATTTTATGTACATTCCACCAGAAATTCCACGAATCAACCAATCAAAGCTCGTTGTTTCGTTTTTTGGTCAGACGTGAACGCTCCCATTGAATCTATTTGTTTATTTCAAGTATATTTTATTTAAGCCTGGACAGATATAAATACATAAATTGTTAAATAGTATTAAAAAATGTTATTTGCGTTAGCACATACATTATACTTTATTAACATTTCTGTTGTAAAAAATATCGTAATTAAGATCATATAAAATTGTAACCTTAAGCGCCGACCGTTTGTATATCATATTAATTTTGGTTTAATAACTATAACAGAGTCTATTAAAGCTAGTGTATTAAATTCACATAAATACATATGACTGCAAACATTAAAATATGTATCTAATAATGTTAAACAAAATATGTATAATTAGAAATTTACATTGGAATAATAAACTTTCTTGATCTATAAAATGAGGCGAGTGTTTATAAGTAATTTGAATTTTATTCTGTCTACAATTTTTAATAATTTAAAATTAGATGTACATTATGAGGTTTTTCAACTTGTTTTTTTATGTTATCTTTAAAATTATTAAATAGTGTTTTTGGTTTAAAAAAAATTATAAAATATAGTTATATAAAAAAAGATTTTAAGAAAAAAATGCTGAAAATGGAATTTGTTAGTAAATTATTAACGTATTGGCTTTACATAATCAAATGTTATTTTTAATGCTAATGCATGGTGACATTCATCATGAACGGCATCTACAGAACATTAACTGTTTACTTAGACTTTACAGTGCTTTATAGCTTTTTGGTTTATGTATACATTTGAAAAGATTTAAAAATCAAATAAATTTTTATCTTCGAAACTAAACAATTGACAGGGTTCTATCCCGTGGCTAGAAGAAGGGGAGGGGAGGGGGGGTCAAAAAATGTCTTATATTTCATTGGAGTAAAACGCCACCGAAAATTCTAACCGCTATAGGATGTGAGGTCAATTTTAGAAATGACTATTTTTTTCTGAAAATTTCAAATAGCGTTTTCATACTACATGAATCAATACATGCACAGCTAATTTAAATGTCGATTTTTTATCAGACAATATTTAAAAAAAAATTGATTGAAACACCAACAATCGAAGATTAATAAAAATTTTGTGTATAGCTACAAATATATACAGTAATTATGGCACCTCCATCTGCAGAGTAATAAAATACGGTGTCGGCATTCCGATAACAGAAGTCCGCGTTGATCAGAGCGCTTTTTTCAATCTCGCAGATGATCGATATATTGACGCATCGCGAGCGTCACACATGTCATTGTAATTACAAATTAAAGGTGTCGGCGTGTATTTAATATACACCTTTATTATCTTTGGGAAATGTGTGATTGGACGTACCTATCTATGTTTTATAATAAAAACTGCCTATGGTGAAAATTGTACGTGGTTTTAACTTTTAATTGAACAGGAAATATAGATATATTACTTATAGAAAGAGCCGGTATTTGCAAGTCTAACGCCCTTGGTGAGGTTTATTTCGCCCCCCCCCCCCCCTCTACTACTATTCTAATAATTAAAAAAAATTATGATACAATTCTATTAAATCAATCAATTAATACGAATGGTTTAATATTTGCTAATTTTTAATCTGTACTCAAATTATTACAAAGAAATTTTAAAAACAATGAACTCGAAACAAAAAAGGGCACTTTTGAGTCATTGTGCGCCGCCCCTTCTGGCCTTGCGCCCCGGGCGGTCGCCCTAGTCGTCCTCCCCCCTGAAGTCGGCACTGCTTATAGATTTTTGCATGGTTTAAAATAATATGGGAGTAAATTATATAAGATAAAAAAAATAAACAAAACTTTGTGATGCTATATATATTGCTGTAACCGCGGCTTCGCTCTTTTCAATATAGAAATTAGATATATGATAACGCGGAGTTTATTTAAGATCTTTTTACTCTACACAATTCTTTACTACATTATATTGTTCAATATTTTACGGTTTAGACAGCGTACTGCAAAAAATGTCGAAAAAGTATTTATAGGTATCATCGTTCTGAATATAGAAACAGATAAATTTCATTTGAGTAAACCACTTAAATTTAAATTTTAATATTATGTATTTTTCGGTATTTTATAGGTTATGTATAATAGGTAATGTTAAACTCTTATGTCGGTTCTGTTTTAAATAACACTCGAGCACGTGTTGAAGGTGTTAAACGCCTCTCTGACACACAAGCCTACGCACTATTATTAATACAAAAAAAACAACATGTTTTAATTAATTTTTCAATATGTAATTAGTTAGGAGGCGCTAATTTCAATCAAGCCCGGTAGTTTTCTGTTTTAGTTTTAAATGAAATTTTGATTAATAAGCTATCATTAACATAATATTTAAAGAAGGGGGCAGTGAAAGTGCATTATAAAAAATATTAGATCGATGGTTCTTAAGGACTATTAAATGGAATAATATAATGAATAAAATAATGGAATGAGATTTTATTTTTTATCAAAAATCATGTGGTGGTAAAGGAGAAATATACATTTTGAGAGATTTTACTATGATATTAATATATCCCACCTTATTTTTTATATTGGATGGATACATATACAGGATGATTTATAACTAGTGTAAAAAAATAAACAGTAAATCAAGGATGATATTTTTAGCAAAAAACTTCACATAAACATATATCCGAAAATTCTTCGTGAGGGTTCCAAAAGTTTTACCCAAAACTAGTGTTTATTTAATATCTAGATAACCTATTGTGAAACAGTTGTGAAATTACTGGTTTATTATTAATAAATGTTATTGATTTCCAGTATCAAACAATAATAATTTAGACCAGGGGTGTATGGAGCCAGTGGGCCCACCGATTTTTATCAAGTATTTTTCGTTCTTTAATTTTTTATGTCATAAGAACTAAACTCGGGAAAAAATTAAAGAACAAAAAATACTTGATAAAAATCGGTGGGCCCACTGGCTCCATACACCCCTGGTCTAAATTATTATTGTTTGATACTGGAAATCAATAACACTTATTAATAACAAATCAGTGATCAAATTTCATAACTGTATCACAATATGTTAGGTTCTCTAGATATTAAATAAATACTAACTTTGGGTAAAATTTTTGGAAAGCTGTAGCTCCCTTACGAAGTATTTCCGGATATATGTTTATGTGAAGTTTTTTGCTTCGATCTGCTGTTAAATTGTTTTACTCTAGTTGTAAATCACCTGTATATCAAATCAATGTAGGCTTCAATTTCTATAATACTTTAAATGTATTTTACATGCATTTATTTACGTAGTACGTGTAAATGTAGATATATATTGTCATTAATTCCGTTGTAAATATATCTGTATCATTAATATGTCTCATAGATAAGAAGTAATTACAACGCGTGTCTCTATGTTTTGCGTTATAAATTGTTACGTTTAACTGTTAGGTTATACATATTAAACACACGTATGAGCTGATAAATAATTAGAAAAATAGAAACGAATTTATTAAGGAGACTGAGAGACGTTTTTGTATAATTTGTATAGCTCTTAATTAATGCATTGGTGTAAACAGTCAAAGGTGTAAAGAGTAAATGGATGTATAATTTTTAATTTCACAGCTACACAAAAAAAGTGCGAGGCAAAAAAACGAGCATAGTCGAAATCCAAATTTTTCGAATTTTCTGCTTACCAGTTCTTTTTTATTTGAGCTTGAATTTTGGGTTTAACTTACACCCAAAATCCAAGATCAAATAAAAAAAACTGCTAAGCGGAAAATTCCAAAAAGTTGGATTTCGAGTATGCTCGATCAATACAAATATAAATGTTTCATTGGACAGTGACCGACTTAAGGGGAGATTACTTAGAGCTAGCATCTCCCCCCCCCCCCCCCCGATAAAAAGGGACCCCGTAACGAGTATTGGAGAAAAATTTATTTCTGAAAAGTAGAAGTGAAAAAGGGTGAACATATAAAAAATTATCATATCTCAATTTCCCTACGAATTAACAGTAATTTCTCTGTTAAACCGAATTCTCATATATACTTAAACAGAGAACCAAAATTTTTTTCAGATCTGAATTTAGTGCATACATTTTGGGATATAATCATCTAAATCATTGTTATTAGTTAATATTAGAAAGGTATCAGTTATTAAAATTAAAATACATATCGGCCTTTATGGAAGTCAAATTTTATTTTGATAATATCAGAAGTTGAGTTTACATTCTTGTTTAATTTCATTGCAAATTTCAATAAATCAAAAAACAATTTACCCTCAATATTTATTTTTGTATGCGCCTAGCTTAAATGCATTAATTACAATCTTAGTTTATTTTTTCTCCATTAAAACCCGTGTGAACGCCCATGGATTCTGCTAAGGTGTTGAAGTGATTAATAGACAGTTGTTATCGGTCATTAGAAGAATTAGTAAGTAATTAAAGGTGTTGAATCCAGAGAGCTTACGCTAGATCGGGTTGTGGGAAAGTGGGAGGATAAATTTGATATATTTAATTGTACAGAATGTTAGATTTTTTACGTATACTTTTTCATGACATTTTTTTGTAGTTTGATGGTTCGGCAGTTTTTTAAAAATAAAACTAAAGAATGCTAGGAAAAATTCAATTTACTTGGCTTATTTTAAGTAGATTTTATTTTTTGCAAATTTTCCAAAAAGTTCATCCTTTAGGAGATAAAAATAAAAATAATTAATTAAAGTCATTTTAGAACAATTAAAACAAACATTATAATTTACACGCTATGTAAATATTTAAAAATTAAACAATCGACAGTCTTAAAGTGGGTGTTGAGAGCTTTTATTTAAGGTGTCATATGTTGTGATAATATGTCAGGGAGCTGAGCATTACGCATTTGAAAATGAGTAGATTTTCAACTAAAATTTACGTTTGTTTTTTAAACGTGGAAAAACGGTTGTCACGAGGCAGTTTTTTACTTTCATGATATTTACGTTTATATAGTAGACTGTACATAAGAAAAGTTGGGTAGCAAAAAATAACTTATAACAAGTATTCTAATTTATTAGTTATTTAATATATTATTGTAAGAAAGTGATCAAAAATAAGAAGATGAAAAAATCTTAAATCCACATTTGGTTCATATCAGTAAACATAATTATATATAAATAAGTGCATAATGGCAACAAAAACAGGCCGTTTAAATAAAAATAATTCAACCAAATAATTATCATAGTACATACATTATAAAAAGTTATTTTCTCTATTATTAACGATATTACTTATAAACCCAAGAAAGCTAGTTGCGGCTACATGTATAAATGATTGTATAGTATTTTATACGGTTTGTTGCACTGCCAATAAAAGTATCAAGTACCTACATATTCATTTCAGGAAGTAATTTAGACGGACGACTATAAAACTGTGATGGAACTCTGATGAAATTTCACATGAATTTAAATTTGATTAACAATTTATGTAAGTATAAGGTACTGGCACCAGTTATGGCCACGATAAGAGTAAGGTTAACTGCTCCTTTTTTGTAATTCTCATGAACTCCTGTTACTAATAAAACAAATAACTCTTTATTTAATCAATTTAATTTAAATTATAACCTTTTATTTTGTTCATGTTTTTTCTCCAGTAATGGATAAAGTAAAACCAGTAATGAGCACGCAGCGATTGACTCTTGTTAATGATTAAAAAATGATAAGTACTACGACACAAGAGATATAAAAGAAAGAATCGTCAAATTTAAATAATATAATAATTAATAAATAAATTATACTAATTAGTTTAAATGTCCACCATTTTGACACCTATTGGCCGATTGTCATCAAATTACGCTGTAAGACAGTTAAATGTATTATATTTATATATAGATTAATATTCAGAAATGGTAGTAATCAAATATCAACAAATATTTCTAATTCAGTACATTTAATTAAAAAATAGCTATTACTGGGGTTATATCCAAGACTGGTGCCAGTACCTTATTGGCATCAGTTTTGAAATGAATTATAGCTTCATAGATTGTTTTATTTTCGGTAGCCAACATTGTGTTTGATGTTCATAGGTAATTGTATATTATTTACCTATTATTAAAGTGTTGTAAAAACTTCGTCTAGTCATTGCAAATTAATTTAGGTAAGAGTAAACTTTTTTATTTTTATTTTATTTAGTGTCTCGAAATTGTATTATTTTTGCATAAAAATTATGATTATTATAAATAAGTTTAAGCACGATATATTCTACCAAATAACAATCGTCAAATTATTGAAGCAGTTACCGATACTCCCTAGGGCTGTACAAACAAATAAATGCACGGTATATTTCGCAAACATCTCGTGTGAGGGAGTCTATGACAAAAATTGCACTTACGGCAAGTTGTCTAGACCAAAAACTATTATAAAATTCTCAAAATTCACGTATATAGATATGAGGTGTACACCTGCAGCACTTTGTTAAGGGTCTGTTGAACTGGGCCTTCGTGAATACGGGTTGTTAAACTGACAATGAGTAAATGCGAGGGTGCATTTTATATGTAAATATATCAAATTATTGTTTAAGAATTTGTCTTTATTGTAAATTGCCGGTGTGCTTTTGAGAATTGAAATTTCATATTAGACTAACGTCGAAATATAGAAAAAAATTGTAATTCGAATTTTCAAATATATATTTATAAGTTACAAATTTTTTTTGATATTTTATTTTTATTTGCATTTTATTTTCCTTTGATCCTTCTACAATAAATATCTTTCATAAATTCACATCAAGTATCCAAAATAATATAACTAATAATCGTAAACACCTTAATCGTCACTTCGAAAAATGAGTTTTTTTTTAGGAATTTTTTTAGAATAATAAAAAAAGCAATCAAATGAAATTTGGAGAGTTTCAAAACATAGAATAATTTTTAAAAATTAAATATAAAACAAAATGGTGACTTTTTTTTTTTCGTTTACCTATAATTCCTTTTAGATATCCTTTTTAAGATGTTTATCTATCATTTAAGCTAATAAAAAATTGTTAAAAATTAATTAATACATTAGATGTAACCCCTTATATAAAATAATAAATAAACATAAGAAATAAAAGCACCTGTAAAAATAGGCACAAAAACAACTAAAACTGCAATTTTAAATGAATTTTCAATACCTATAATCGGTTAAGATCATCCTACTAGATATAATTAAAATAATTGGGTGATAACTTTAGAAACAGTAGGGCCTCCCGGATCAATTAATAAACTAATAAGGTAGCAGTAGGTTATATTTAACTATGTAATATTTTTTTACTGATAATTAAAATACGAAGCTGAAAATCGGTAATCGTCCGCTGTACACCTTAAACAATATCATAAAATATTTGTTAAATATGTATAGTGTATATAATTTTAATATAGGTATGCCAATTAGTTTTATAATCATCTGAATTTATTCTTTGATCTCTTGACTTCCAAGTGATAAATAGTTTTCTACAGAACTTAGTTTGAATACAAATTAAATCACGAAAACTGACAGCGAAGTTTTTTGTTGAGGTGTATTTTTTTAACATAAAAATCTTGGTTTCTGGATGTAGCCTCTAATACTTTTATATTAAAGAACAAGTGTATTAGGTACTAATCAAGGTATATAAAGACAAGGTAATCTCATCAGTTCCTTGAGCAGTCAGCGTTGGCGCGGGAATTGACGTCACCACGAATACATATTCAAATGTTAGAAATGAATAATAGAATATCAATTACAAAAAATTCCTTTATTTATTCTTGTTTTCGTATTTTTTGATATTTTAACAACACATACAATTGAAGAAGTACATAACAAGCTGTCAGAATCACAGAACGTATTGCCAATTTAAGAATAGTAAAAATGACTAAATTGTCTGTGACAGCATTTTTATAATTTTGTAATGTCGAATTTGTACTTCATTGATTGTATGTGTACTAAAAGTGTTTTTTTAATAGAAATTAATGTAATATTAATATGAATTCAAAAGTTGAGTTTCTCGTAAAATATATTTAGGTAACATTTCTCATAAAAAATACATAAATTTAAACTTGAGAAATAAAAATATCAAAATTAATTTATTAACTATTTTTGTCAGTATGTAGCCAATGTTAGTCATTTTGTCTTCTGAGAGGTATTTATAATAAAAGTGTTTATTTTTATTTTTTTCTTATATCTTCAAATGTTGGTTGGAATTATCCTCTTCCGACAAAAGTGTTTATCGTTGAATATAAGTTAATAACATAAATAACATATTATAATGTTTCTACTGTAAGAAATTAGTGATTAATCTGAATTTAATTGGTCATAAAATAACACATAAACAATATAAATTAAATGACTTAGCATTTATTCTTTCTTAATGTTGGTGTTATTAAAAAACGAAAAATTCAGAAATCAATTTTAAAAGTATGTATATTATACTATTAAAGACCATTCCGTCATTTTTTTTGTAATTTCTGTAAACTCGAATTAAAATATTTTCTCATCTATGTATTTAAATCCAGATCATGTCAGTGGCGCACGTCTTAACAATTTAAATTATATTTTAATTAATTAACGAATATAAAAAATAACAAAACCACACAAAAAAAGTATGCGATACCAAAAAGCGACTATATATATATTGGGAATTTTTCCAAGTAGGCTAAACCCAAAATTCAAGCTCAAATAAAAGAAACTGGTAAGCAGAAAATTCCAAAAAATTGGATTTCGACTATGCTCGATCAATGCTATATAGGTCACTTTTTGGTATCTCACACTTTTTTTTTGGAAAAATTCAACCTACACACAAAATTCAAGCTCAAATTTAAAAAAACTGATAGCAGAAAATTCCAAAAATTTGGATTTCGTCAATGCTTGACCAATACATAATGCTATATAGGTCACTTTTTGATATCGCACACTTTTTTTGTGTAGCTTTGTAATTAATTAAATTAATTGTTATTTATTTGCGTTTCTATAGTTAAGTATAGAAATTTGTTTGTGTATAATTGGTACTTACATATAAATTTAAATTTCATAAAACAAGAATTCCAAATAATATGTAAATAAAATAACTTATATAAAAAATATGAAACCCAGGGGCCCGAACCATATGCCCTCCTAGCCCCTGCCTTCTCTATCTGGGCTTGTCTCCAAGTAACAGTCAACCACAAAGGAGCTGTCTGAAAAAGCTAAATCAGTAGACGATAATGGAGAAATAGAAATTACATCCTTTTTTAGATTACTAGTTAAAATTAAAATATTAAAAATGTAACGCTACTGTATCAATAAAAACTAGATTCTGCTGACGAAACAACACATTTTAAGAAAATTTAATGCACGTGCCTTATTTTAATGACTTTCTTAAAATTCGTAATTGTGTTAAAATATAGTAATAATAATTCGAATTTATGTCTAATATTAATTCGAAAATATGGCGGCGTCTTTAATACCTATAAAAGTTAATTGCATAGAAAAAGATCAAGAAATCTATAACATATACTTTGTTAAGGGATATCGTATTTGAACCGTTCATTAAGAATGGTCATTTTATTTTTTATTAGACATTAAAATAATTTTTCATAATTAATGAATTTACGAACGTACATACATAAAATTGTATGTACATACAATATACATATATCAACTATAGGTTCTAAAAAGTTCAATGGTTTTTCAATAAAACGGACGAAATTTTACTTTATTAATAGCCGGCTCCTGTTTTCTAAAATAATGATGATTTTAACGGTTTTTTTATGGTTATTGTAATAGAATAATGTTTATTTATTTTCTTATGAAATTAGAGATGAACTTACAGATAAAGCCTATGCAATTATTTCATTTTTTTTTTATTTATAATAAGTTTGTATTTTGAAATCTATAGGTCTCTTTTATACAATGGTAATAGGTTTTTGGTGGTTTTATTGTTTTGATTAAATGGAAAATTATTGTTAGTATTGGTGATATTGCAAGTAAAAGCTTGCAGAACTGTTTAAATATATTTATTTCATTATTTGCAAGTATTCTAGATTGTCATTCAGTTGCCAATATGACTGTAAATTAATTGATGAAGTACTTTCCAGAATATATATATACAGTCGCCTGCAGAAGTGGTCAACCAGTTTACATTCATATTCGCTTATCACAAAGTTATTATTTGTACGATTAAATTATTATGTAATCTACTTAAAGTAAATTTTGTTGCAATAAATATTTGATATTCCAAATTTTAGTATTTAAATATCTTAAACATGATGTAAAGTAAATTAATGAAATGGACGTATATTTGTTTTTTTATTTAAAATGATGTAACTATATAAGTTCCGTCCTAGAAAAAGATAATGATGTATGTCTTAATATTTTTGAATCTGTTGTATGTAAGCGATTTTTTTTTAAGATTCTGACCTTTAGGGTGGCAGACGACTTATGAAGCCCATAGTACATTAATGTACAATGTGTGTATAATGTACAAATAGAATAAAACTTAGGTTCTTAATTACAAATAAAATAAGATAATTATGAAATAAATTACAATAATTTAAAATGGAATTTAAAGTATATTAATAAAAACTTTATTTATCTTTATTCTGAATTCGGACTATAAAATGAAACATAATAAACTGATGACGTATTAAATGGACAGGGGCGTATTAAAAATACTCTACAATTTTATTTGATTGTTGTATAATAATACAATAATCATTCTGGGTGAGAATCGGTTCAGTGGTTCATGAGTTATGCGTCTGACAAGGATTCAGGGGACAGACACACACACACATACACACAGACGAACGGACGGACGGACAAACAGACATGGAACGAAATATCAATTTAAAATTTTGTAATTTTTTTGTCTCATTCTAAAATGATCACAAAGCTTCTCGTATCTTCGATATTGCGAGGAAATAAAATTAACTAAAGATACAGTAAAACATATAGAGTGGTATTTAAAAAATAGAGCGATGACGTCATATCTGTGAAGTGAAAAATCAACTTGTATTGTTAAAGGATACTTCATTATTATAATAATAATAAATATGGTTTCCTTTAATATAAAATCATAAAGACAAAAAATCACTGATTCCAGGCCTGTGCCGCTGGACCTTCTTTTGAGAACAGATCTCGTCTGAGCCGAGGTACGGTTATAATCGTAAATTTCGCGTAACGCCATAAAACATTGGATTTCGTGTCGCGCGCGTGAATTAATAAGGTCGATTAGTTTGCTACAAAACAAAACACGTACATGTTTCTCTCTTTCTCAGTTCTGCATACATCCTGTTCGCGGAAGATAAGACAGCATTTAAATATTTCCGGAAAATGAAATTTCATGTATTCTTTGAAAGGATTAGAAACTTATTAATTTAAATTTTATGTGATAACTAGAAGTTGTTGAAAGTTATAAAGATTTTTTAATTTCTGAAGAAAAGAATCTCTATTGTACGGTGTAAGTAACTCTCTTAAACTGAATAATTGAGAATTCCACTAATTCCTTCAGTGAAATATAATAAAAGTCATTGAAAATATGTGCTATATATCAATATATCAATCTTCACTGATCAACCTGTGATTTTGGCTATACTGAGAATCCTTGTAGCAATATCCACTGATTTTTTCAGTGACTATCCACTGATTAACAGTACCTATTCACTGATTCAGTTTAAAGGCGTTCTTTTAAAAAAGATTTAAATTAGTATTATACGAGTCTACTGATAAAACGGAGAAACTGTGGTTTCTAGTCACTTAAACTAAAATTATACACCTTAACCACAATAAAACAATCTCACTCGACACGTGTTTCGACTTCACAAGAAGTCCTCATCAGGAGCCTAACAGTTCCAGTCCATTTTAGTTTAAGTGATTATATGAGTCATTAAAATAGAGCTCTATGATGAAACAAGACTTTTATCGGATTTGTCTGAGTCTCGAAACGAGATAGATCGTCTAAAATTAGGATGAAATGGGACCGAGATGATGTCAACTTTATTTATAAATATCTAGACTCAAGACTCTAGATTTTTGATTTTAAAGAATTATCAATAAATAATAAATATTTTGATTTGATATTCATCTTTAAATTAATAGTTAAAATATTTTATTACAATTTATATATATGTAAATTTGTAAATATACTGTGATTTATTATCGTATCATTCATCACGTAGACACAAGTTATTATAAAGCTGAGTTATACTGCAATAAATATAAATGAATAAAACAACAATATATGTAATCAACAATAAGTTATATTCATCTAAAAGAATTTAATTAAATATTTTTATTTAATTTAATCATTTCCATTGAGATAAACACAAGGATACTTTTTTAACGTTTTATTTTATTATCTGAATTCTGAAAAACATTTATGCTCGGTTTTATAACCGATATTTACCTACAGTTTATCTCAAACTGTTTGGTAACTATAGATTGGAGGAATCAGAGTATGTAATTGATAATTCAAATTATCTTCGTAGAAAAATACACAATAAATGTTAGTAGTTTATCTGTTCTTATGTTCATTTGAGTGAAACCAACTGTTTAAAAAATTGAGTACTAAGGTACTAGCACCAGTCTTGGATATGACCCCAGTAATGGCAATTTTTAAATTAAATATACTGAATTAGAAATATTTGTTGATATTTGATTACTACAATTTCTGAATATTAATCTATATAATATGTACATTTAACTATCTTACAGCACGATTTAATGACAATTGGTCTATAGGTGTCAAAATGGTGGACATTTAAACTAATTATTAGTATAATTTATTTATTAATTAGTATATTATCATAGCAACTGCTTTACATTGTTTCAAATTTGACGATTCTTTCTTTTATATATTTTGTGTCGTAGTACTTATTATTTTGTGGTCATTAGGCAAGTGTCCATACTGGAGAAAAAACATAAACAAAATAAAAGGCTACAATTTAAAAAACAAACTATATTTGCAGGCTTTGGCAAAGAGTTACTTGTTTTATAATAGTATCTTGAGTTCATGAGAATTACAAAAAGAAGCCCGTTAATCACAAAAACAGTAAACCTTCCTTTTATAGCGGCCATAACTGGTGCCAGTACCTTATATAAAAAATTATCTTGACACAAATAAATTTTATACTATCGAATTCTCCAAAATATCCCACACAATAGATTTAAGGCATTTAAGAAAATAAAAATTATTTATAATAAATCAATGCATCATTATTTTTACATGAAATTTAAGGGATTTTGTCTCTTTTTTACGTACCTGCGTACGCCCATGTATAATGTATACAGCATTTACATATAACCTTAAGCTATATATTTACTTAAAAACATATACTATCTACTAAAATCGGTTATAAAAAATAGTTATTAGCGAACATTTACAAACCATTAAGACAAATATAATATATTTTGTAAATCTATAATAATATATATTTTTAATTTGTCTTAAACACAGCGAATCATATAAGAACGGTTCTAGCAAATAGCTGAACATTTTTACGGTATAAAAACGCAATTAATCATTAAATACGTAGAGTAATTTCATTCTTTAAGCTACTAAAGGCTAATCGAAATTAAATTAATAACGGGTCAAATCTTAGCTGGCCGATTTACTCAGCGATCATTAACAATAATATTCTGCAAAAGTTAGACGCGCTAATGGAATTAATTCAGTGCCGTGGTGTAGTATTTTAGTCGTTCATGCAACGTCACGCGCTTTTATTTACGTCGTATCAGAAATTCCAATAAAATAAGTCTTTAGAGTTTATAAAAAAATCTAGAAAAATTTCAGTTAAGTTATTTACTGGCTCCGGTACTTTTTCTATGGTGTTCCCTCTTTTGATAAAAGTAATTGGGGTAAAGGGGAACGTATTATAGTTAATTCGTATAATTCTGGATGAAACATTAGTACAACATGGGCTGAAAAGTCCGTGGCTTAACAATGAAAAAACGATTTTTTTTAATGAGAAAACTCTTTTATTCTTCAACATAATCTCAGAGTCTAGAGTAATGCACTTGTTCCAATTGTCCTGTATCATTTCGATACCGGTCTTATAGTGGTTCGCGACAGTCCATCGCGTTTGTTTCCAACTCGATTTCATTAGAGTAAAATCTTTTGCCAGAGAGTTGTCAAAAAATTAAGGCCAAAGTATTTTAAATATATTTCGTTAAAAACATTTCAAAAAGTTCCTAGTTTGATTTTAAAATTAAAATAAAGGCGGAAAATTTGTTTATTGTACTTTTATTTGCAATTTATTTATGTGTCCGGGGCTACCCGACCTTCCCCAAGGTTGAAATTTGAAAAATCACGATACACTTGTATTTTAATTTTAATATTTAATATATTTGTTGTAGGTCAAAATGTTGAAGTTAGACACAAAAATACGACGTTAAAGCAATTGTTTTTGTTATTTAAAATAGTTTTACAAAATTGCATGTTTCTTAACGCCTTGTAATGTAATAAGTAAAATAAATATAATATTGAATTGATTGCAAATTGCTGTAATAAAAGCAAAACATTAAGTTGAAATCTCTCAGCAGCTTCATTTGAATGAGTAATTGCTCTTAATCAATAACAACAAAGTGTGTGTTTATTAATGTTTCCATTCCGCTGTATTCTTGTATCACCATTTGTAACAATTCCGGTTTCAGATTAAAACATTGAATACTAATATAAATGTGATTGTAGTTTCACACGTACTGTTTTTATTGCAGATCAGGGGTGTGAAACCTTTTTAGAAACCTTAATGTCCGGTATTATAAAGGACCTAACAAAATTTGCTAGCTAGCAATTACATTCAAATGGGGTATTAATACTGTACTAGTATCTATGGATTAGTTATGGAATTTAGAGCAGTGACACTTCAACTAATTGTAACACAGTTGGCATCTTTGACCGTACAAAATAATTTTCATAACATCACCACTGTTTTAATACCGTTTGTATTTACCTACAACGCGTGCGCGAAACTTGTCAAAGTCATCAACAAACTCCAAAAGAACTGTCATATAAGTTTGATATCTCAGTTGAAAGTGCTTGCTAGCTAACAAATTTGTTAGGTCCTTTATGATACCGGACATAATTCAAATAACCCAGTCAAGAATAATAATTTTAACGTTGTCTACTAATTTCTTAACACCAAAGTTGAGAACATAATTAGTTTTTTTTACTTTTCTATACATAAAATAATCGAACTCGAGATTTTAACGAAATTACACGTTTTGAGGGTCTCTGAATCACGTACGACCATTATTTCAATGACGTCTGTGTGTCTGTCTGTCTGTGTGTGATTGTGAACGCTCTACAGTTAAAACGGTGAGACTTACAAATATGAAATTTTAAACTTAAAGTTCTTATATACTGTAGATGTGCAGCTCTTATTTTTGAAAACCATCACTAAACCGGAAACGAATGTTTACTGATGTCAAATTTTGAATTTTTCGAATTATTTTTTAAACGGTGCGCAGTAGAAAAACATATTTAGATTAAAGTTATATAAAATGCTCTTATCTATAATTTATGCTATGTTCATTTTTCCCCCCAAATTGTTTTTTTAGGAAATAATCGATTTTTTTGAATTTTTCGAATTATTTTTTAAACCTACAGCGTATAGTTACCCCGAATGACTTAACGTGGTTTTGAATGAAATTGTAATACTTATTTTTGCTAATTATATTAAGAGTTGTCAGGGATATGACATATTGGTTACGGATACGAAGATCTGTATGTAACATAACTGACTTACATATGTATAGTAAAAAAAAAAGAATTGTGTTGTTTGCATTTAAATTAATAAAATGAATTTACATTCGTTTATTGCATCAATAATAACAATATTAAATTATCCAAACCGCAATAGCACTGTAAATTTGCACTTTGAAAATATTTTGATTGTAGATACTGTAAAAAGCAGGCAAATTAAAATAATAATAACTTATCATCAAACAAAAAACGGACCGGATTGTTAACATTTATTTATTTTTATTCCAGGCCAGGGGTTGCCTTAGTTGCCTATTGTGTCTGTGATTCTTATCGCTTCGATTATATTATCAAAGTATTGCTATTTTCTTATTTTCTGTGTAAATAATTTTTTCATCAACGCGGTATTTAAATAAATATACAATAAGGTACTGGCACTAGTCTGGGATCATATCCTAATGTTAAACACTTTTTTAAATTATGTAAATGTACTTAATTAGAAATATTTGTTGATATTGGATTACTGCCATTACTGTATCATAATCTTCAGACACTCAACTGTAAAACAGCTTAATTTGATGACAATCGGCCAATGGGTATCAAAATTGTGGACATTTATACTAATTATTAGTGTAATCTATTTTTTAATTATTATATTATCTGCTACATTGTTTCAAATTTTACAATTTTTTGGTTTATAACTTTTGTGTCGTAGTTTGTAATCATTAGCAAGTGTCAATCACTGGGTGCCTATTATTGGTTTTACTTTATTCATTACTGGAGAAAAAACATAAACAAAATAAAAGATTATAATTAAAAAAAAAACAAAACAAAACATAAACTACATTTGTGGACTTTGAGGTACTTGTTTTATTAGTAACATGAGTTCATGAGAATTACAAAAAAGAAGCCTACCAATCCCAAAAAAACAGTATACCTTGCTCTTAAAGCAGCCATAACTGGTACCAGTATCTTATATCAATTTTTTCGGTTATTTTGTATAGAGTTGTTCGCTTTTACTTCTGAACTACACGTATATACGTATACCAGATATCAGGGCCGTAACTAGTGACTTTGGTGCCCCGGTACAGCAAGTGTCCGAGGAGCCCTTACTATATGCAAAATATAAAAATTGAAGACATTTTTTTTTTTTTTTCGTTGCTACATCAATCCACAATTTATACGCTTGTTACTAATTTTAATTTAATTTTTACGCTGCTATGGGGGCCCCGGGGCACTGCTGCCCCGATGGTAGTTACGGCCCTGCCTGTTATTGTATTAAACGTTTAAGACGATTTAAAATGTATCGACATACGCGTATCAACACATATAGTATATTAATTACAAGTAGAATACTTGGTTGTAGTTTTTTAGATGTGCGTATATCAAAATGAGAAATCTGTATCACGTACACCTTGTATCACGCTCCATTAGAGTGTGCTCGTAAATATAACACTGTTATTTTATTGTGGTATAGAACACGCACGTCATTAAGGTGCCTTCAGACGGTCACTTATCAAATATATTTATTAACAATGAAGATACCCTTTGTTTATTTTTATATATGTATATGTAAATGAAAATATTGTAATTATGAATATTTCAACACATTTATCAGCATTGAAGAACATCAGGGCCGTAACTACCACCGTGGCAGTGCCCCGGGTCCCCCGAGGGTAAGGAGCCCCCGCGTCAGTGTAAAACGTTTTTTTTCGTTGCCAACTTGAATTTTACAGTTAGTATTCATGAAAATTAGTAAGAAGTGTAAAATTAAAAAACTTGAAAAAAGTTCATTAGAACTCCGATTATTTTGTTATACGTAAAACGAAGTATTTATTAATATTTTCTACATATTCTAAAGGGACATCCAAACGGTTACATATCAAATATTTATAATCTTAAAGAACTTCGTTCGACCTCTAATAATTTTTTTATACGTACAAATACTATATGTATTGTAATTGTAAGAAAATTTTTCAATTCGAGGAAATTAAATAATAATTAATAAATTCTGTAAAAATTAGGATTACAATGTTTAAAAAAGTTATCGTGTCGTCTATTGCAGCCTTAATGTTGTCTAATGACCTTTTTTTCGAAAAAAAGGTAAGTTACCGTTTGCAAATATTTTCTAGCCCCCCCATAATTTACAATTATATACCGGTGGTTAATCACTATATTTAGCGGCTTATAAATATAGGTTTTGAGAGGAAACAATCGATTACTGATCTACACCATTTGGTGATTTATCTGTATAAATCATTTTGATCATAAACTAATAACTGATTGAGAAATTTATCAAATTATTTTGAAAAGCGAATAATTTCTAGTTTATTTCAGATTGGAATTTACTGTTTTAAATTATTTTTTTAAATTCATTTGCCAAAACGATTAAGGGGCTATATCTTACGTATTAATTAATTTCTGAATTTTTTTTATTGACTTAAATTATGTATAAACATCTTAAAAATATTATCCAAAATAAATTATAAGCAAATTTTTTTTTAATTTTTAGAACTCACTTTCCAAAATGTCTCTGAACGAACGAAACAACCTAGAAAATGAAAGTGGTGAAAAATGAGTAATAATGAGTATATGGTAATGTAAAGGGGTACCGTAATTCGGTCTCAAGCCAAAACAGAAGTAAAATAAGCAACCGAAAACCGCCAAACCGACATAGTTTGCATGTATAGTAAAACAATTTTCAAACATTAAACTCATTTTTATCGAAACCCCGTTTTTAAAAACTGCGGAAAACGTATCTTTGCCATTTTCCATCTGATCGACTTGAAATTTTAACTGTAACTTCTTAGATAGATTTTACATCGAAATACACACCATTTTTACGATTGGTTAACAAATACGGTTTTCATAAGCAATTTAAGGTTGTTTTTTTCGTCAAAAACAAAAAAAAATTGTTCAAAGTGATACAAAATTTGCAAAAATCGATATTTTTTTTAACAATCGTATGTTTCGATGGGAAAACTCATGTTTATATGAGATTTTTTTTATTCTGGATGTTGATCCATGGAAGTTCTGTTTTCCGCAGTAGAGCACATAACAAAAAAATGCACTCATGGTAGCAACGCTAATTTTTAATTTTTTTATATTTTGAGACATGTACAATAAACCCTCCAAATTTCATTTGATTACTTTTATTATTAGTCTAAAAAAAGTTTAATTTATTTTTAATATAGGATCTTGTAATTAAAGTCTAAAAAATATTGTAAACTGGCTATTCCTTGCTTACCCTATACAAAAATATCAATTTTTATAAACTTTATAAAGACTTAAAAGATTAAACCAGCATTAACCAATAACCAACGAACCTTATAAAATAAATGTTTATCTTGAATGCAATTTGTAATATAAATGGAAGAGACGATCAAGAAAGGTAATAATATTATTTTATTCTTAGTTATTTACCGTTAACAATATACGTATGTGAGTTTTATTGATGTACTACGTAACTGAATAGAGACTTTGAGTTCGAATCCCGACTTTATTTTCTGTTATACATTTGATACACATAAAGAAACCTTGATTTATAGTAACCATTGTAGGTACGAGACTAATAGTTTAATAATGACACATTAATCCTAGTGAGCTTTGAAATATCTGTGTGGCTTACAGGGCTGGGCTCAATGTACTTATAATGTGTTAATACTCATAAGAACGACCCTTCATTGCCCCCTTCACCACGCCTTAACTTCTATTAAATATGATTGATTTTTAATTTATAATATTTTACAAACTTTAGTTTAAACTTTTATGAATTTAGCTGTATTCGTTTGACACATTTTTTGACAAACATTAAAATATTTAAAGATGTAAATAAAACAAATGATACAAACTGTACTTATGATAGTATTCCTAGATATATTTTTTAAGATATGGTAAAGTGAAAAACGTGAATATCTGTCCTAGCCTTGTTAAATTAATAGATTTGTATGTGTGACGGGTGGGACACGAATTACCCTCCTCTCTTTAAATACTTGTACTTGACGTTGAAATTCATATAAAATTGGTCATCTAAAACCCTAATTTTATTTTAGTTCGTTACTTGAATAAGTCGCTAATTATTTTCTAAAAAGAGGTGAGTGAAAAATCAATACAAATATTTTTGGGAAGTTTAAAATATTGTGACGGGTGGGACGAGTAAAAAGTTACATGAGTTATACACGAATTTATATATAGTTTTTTAAATAATTTTGTCATCATCTGGTACAATTTATGTTAATTGTTACTTTTGGAATGTTAGCAAATTATAGCTCTTATAGTGTATGGTTAAATTCAAGATATTGGTGTTTTCGTGTGACGGGTGGGACACAAAAAGGAAAGATTTTTCAAATGCCAGTAAATTTAAAAGTAGCTTTCCTTTGTTAAATATTTTTGCACTGATAACAAGATAATTAAATGCTCTTACCTGAAATGTTAAATTAGAACGCTTTGCTACAATACAATGGCGGAAAGAGGGTCGCCAATTTCGTCAGACAAATGTACCAATAATGGTTGGAGTAAAAATCATTTTTTAAACTGAAAAAATACAAAAAATTAGATTTTCTTTTAATATTAACTTTAACAATACTTTAAGCCTAAAAGATAAGTGATCTATGAGTTTATTTTTATTGGCCAGGTGTCATTTTCCATGGAATGACCCTGTGGTACATTTTCTGGTAGTAGATTCAATATTTATAAGTAGAATTACTAAAATGCATGTAAGTCTATTATCTTTTGTTTATTTTATGTCAAAAATATGGAAAAATACTGAATATTTTCTGTTTAAAATTCAAAATAGTTTTTACAATTTTCGAATTAGTTTTGAAACGGAGCGAATCAGAAAAAAATACTCATGAAATATTTAAAAGGAATTTAAATGTATCAAAACGTACGCTAAAAAAAAATGTTTTCGCAAACAAAAGATACAAACCCACAATTATACAAAGTAGGTATAGTCGTATAGTATATATTTAATATCTATCTACATAAGTATATTGTATATCATATACCTACTTACACATAATCAAGAAAATATTATTATAACATTGAAAATTAAAATTCGCTAGGTACTTAATATTTGTAATAAAAACTCAAGTATAACACGTTATTTAGAAAAACAATCGTCTACATTGTAATTACGGCCAGTAACTGGCAGTAGATGTATAATTTTTAGCTGGTACATTATGAAACATATGTAACATTATCTAAATCGTATAATTAATTCGAACTAAATGTATTTTCAGTAAGTTGAAGTGTATAATATGATAGTTAACAGTTTTAATAAATATCTCACCAGTAGCTCAAAGAAGTCGATCAATTATTTGGGAGTTTGCTGTTTCTATGTAATTACGTATCTATAATCTATAATGTTCAGTGTGAATTATTCAGATATTTTATATTAACGATGTCATAAATTAATTGAAAATATTTTGCTTCGAGGTCTGCTATTATTATAATTTTTATTTCCATTAGAGTACTTTTGAAATAATATTATATACCAAGTGCGTGGTTAAAAAAAAACGTTATCTGTTTAGCGACATAGTACTTTGTAATATTTATATTACACAAATCATTTCGATTTACAAGGGAACCTTTTCAAGAGGTAAAATCATATCGAGTTCAAATTTTGTATTTATTTAGATGGAGTTAGGGGTAGTAAGAAAAAATTATTTTAGCTGCGGTAAAACGGTTAAAGGGGGTGAAATACCTCTATGAAAATGTACAAAATAATCGTATTTTTAAATAATTCTGAAACTAACGAAGATTTAAAAAAATGTATAGTACAAAATTTTCGTGTTTTCGAAATGACAATAGCCGAAATTCGAAAAAAATAGAACCGTTCACCCCCACCTTATTTATTTAAGATTCTTTTTCAATTAACTAAATTTAATTGTGTTATATAATAGTATTTCAAATAAATAATACATATTACACCAAATGTGTTAACCCTTTCATCTCCACATATTTAAAAAAAATATGTATTAACATTGGTTAATAATTTAGAAGGATATTTACATTTCAAGACGTCTAGAAACCAGTAAAGAGATTTAATTTAAAATTGTCATTAGAAATGACGGTTTCACTTTTTCGAATTTCGACTGTTGCCATTCGAAAGAGTATGAAAAATCATGAAAATTGTGTACTACAAATTTTCTGAAATCTCACCCCAATTGCATAATACTGATAGTGTAATTTAAAAATATGTATATACTGCTGAAGATAATAAATTAATTTTTCTATTTAGTAGAAAGATTTCGTGGCCGATATCCAAATGAACTAGGTTTCCGATCTGCTGTCAACGTTATTGTTGATATTCCTTTACTTTACGTTTCAACTGAAACAGTTTTAGAAACATTCTTGAAGAAGACTCCGACATGAACGCCCAACAAAGTCGACAACAGGTTGAAAACATAACCATTTCAATTTATAAAGACTTCATTAATGACATATCAAAAACACGAACAATAAAAATCATTTACCAATAAAAAAGATTCAGTTATTCGCAGAAGTTTCAAAACTGTTAATATTCATCAAAGTAGGTTGGTTTTAATAAATAAATAAAAATACGAGATGTAATAAATTCAGTATTTTTATTACTTTTGCACTGTCGTATTATAGACTTTCAAAGGTGATGTTTTCTATCATAAACATTGTACTGGAGAAATGTTGGAGAAAGAGAGAGAGAGAAACATAAGCTTATGGGATGTGTGTGTAGGTATTAACAGCTATTAACAGCGCACAATGGCTGAGTACACTCCGTAATTATACATACCTACAAGTGTTAAATAGAAACCGGTAGATGTTCAAATATAAATATATCTTCTTCGGGTAGATTTATTTGATATATGGTAGTTTCTTGTCTGCTATTATTTTATATTTGTTGAACACACACACACACACACACACATAATCCTACTCGTGAGTTTCATTTTTTATAGTACGTAAATAATATTAATACTTGTGCTAACTTGAAATCATAACTGTGTCGACTGTTTCAAATATCTACTAGCCATGTAAGTTTATCATAATTTGTTTCGAATAAAATGAATTTATGATTTATTGGTGAAACCACGCTGTCTACTTTAAGAGGTTTATAAAAAAATCAACGGCCATTTTTCGATCTATTTTTTATTGACATGTAAAAATTTAAAAAATGTTTGGATTGCAAAAACTTTCGGAATAATATAAATACTGGCGCACCCATGGGGGGAGGTTTTAGGGGTCAGAACTCCCTCCGAATTCATTATTACAAAAAAATAATACGGTTTGTTCTTTTGGATGCGCTAAATATAACAATATAGGGGAGAGTGGTACAAAACGAGTGTTTGTGTTAGTTTCCAATAGTATTCAACAATATAATCGGCAATACTTTATTGTTATAACTGATAGTATGAGGTTATGATTTAATGTTTTTTAGAGTTAGGCATTTGGGGTAAAATGGGGTAAAATGATCCCTAGGATTACTATTATGTTTAATGTTTGTGGTTTCATATGCATCATTTTTTAAATTTGTTTTGAATTGAGTTGATTAAGAATAATTTAGGTAATGTTTATTTGCGAATATCATAGATGTTATGATTTTTAAATGAAACTAGATCGGTAATTTATCTAGGCTTGGCCTCACTTGCTTCATCTGACGAACCGACACTGATGTAAAAACCACCAATGCATAAATATGTATACTCCAAACGAATAATTAAACAAAAATATTACACGAGGGAAATTTTAATATTTATCGAAATATAATTTAGAGAATAATTTTAAAGTCTACGCATTAATAAATTAATTATAATTTCATAAAACTTTACTATTTTTAGCATAAATTGAAAATAAATTCACGTTGTTAAATACTGAGTAACAGTTTTAAAAATAATTCGTTATTGTCGTTAATTTATGTTAAGTTTATTCCATAACATGTTCCTAGACTCGCACTGACAAATATAGTATATTAAAATTAGAAATAATTTCTGTTTATATTGTATATATTTCTATTTTATATGATTGTGATAATTAAAATTTCATAAATTTGTTATACAAAACACTTTGGTTTGATATTAACAGCAAATTTATTTTTATAAAGATGTTTCTTTTACAACTCATTTGACATATACGTTAATATAAATGTCGCATTTGTACATAAATATTTTAAAAATGACCGCAATGCTAGTAAAATACCTTATATATGGATAGACAACATTTCCTGTTTTTATATCTTTTTTTTCTCACGGAATGAGCAAAATAGTTTAAATTCACGTAATTTAAATTTTTGAAATTATTCCATACTAGCCGTTACCCGTGGTTTTGATCGTGTGGATTTCAAAACCCCCATCCCCATGATATTTTTTTCGCCGAATCGAATGAAACTAATTACAACCATTCATATGTAAAATGGGGTGAAATTTAAATTTTTTTATTTTTTGGTTTTCATTCATTATGCAAAATCGTAAATATCTCGGCTGCTATACGAGATAGGGGGTTGTTTTCCCTCTAATACCCCCCCCCCCCCCACAGTATTTTTCTCATCGGATCGAATGAAACCAATTACAACCCATCATATGTGCTAATATGAAATATTAATTTAAAAAAAAATCCCATACTAATTTTTCACCCCCTTGCAATCCGGTAGGGGTTACATTTTTGGGGTACAAAATAGACTATGTTCATCCTCAGGATGCAAGCTATCTCCCTACTAAATTTCATCAAGATCGGTTCAGCAGTTTAGCCGTGAAAAGGTAACAAAGAGACACACTTTCGCATTTATAATATTGGTACTTATGGATTTTCAAGAATTCTTAAGTAAATAGTATTTGAAAAAAATGTCAAATGCGAATCGAGCCTCGCGTATTGTTATCCCGTGCCGTATAGTTTTTCAATTTACTTGATTATTTTATTTTGAACTATATTTTAAAGATTCAAAACTTAAGTCAAGTAAAGAACTTTATCATCTCGTTTCGAGGCCGATATCGAACAAAGTCTCGTTCTGGCATGCAATTTTGTAAGTCGATGAGTGACATTGTTTGAGCTGTAATCTGACTGTAGAACAAATGAGTCAATGTGTCAGCTGTCAAGTTACTGGACTGTTTCAATTACCCGCAAATCACCCAACACACTTAAGTCATTTGCATACTAACTTGAATTGATTTGTCTCTGATTTGATTCCTGTTGTGTGCGCTAATGTATTACTTTGATTAATGTTGGATCACATGAGAAATATTATACCGGTGATAGATTGGAATATTTTATAGTTACTTTGTAGTAGGTACCTTACCTACCATACTAGAAATAGTAATGTATTAGTTATGTCTTTTGAAGAGACATGAGATAATTCTACCGTGCCTATAGAATTTATCATGCATTTATTTTACTAGTATGGCAAATATTTTACCAGCCTTAACGGCAACATACACACATGATTTTTTTTTGCTGCACATCTATAGCACAGTACCTAACCTGCTTTTATAAATAAATAAAAAATTCCAAATAAAAACACTGCAATTGCATTCTCCACGTTTGCCAGAAACCCGAAACTATTTATTTTTGCCGTTTGGTGGCGCTAGAAGTATTGCTATGCTGTTGAACGATGCGAGGAGAAATAAACAAATAACGAGAGGGAAAATAATGTGTGTATGTTAACTTTATTTTACCTGCTTTAACGGTAACATACACAGTAATATACACATGTTTTTTTGTGCACTTCTATGGTACAGTACCTTTCGATTGATATAAGTTTCATTCACCTCCTTTTATAATAAATACTAAAAAAGCGTACGACAATTTTCGTTGTTCACGTATTAATATAGTTTTCATATTTTGTCACAAATTATAATACAAAATACACGAAAATAATTAAAATAATTTTAGAATATATTTTGGAATATTTACAATTTGTTTAGCATATTATTAAAAAATAAATATGTTCCCTATGGCGTTTTTGAAGCCCCAAATACCTATAATCATATTAAAACTAGGCCAGTCTAACACCCATACTTAATTTAAATTTGAACCTACAATTTCCAATGTCATAGTACCTGTATAATTTTAAATTATCATCGAAATAAAAACAAATATACTTACTTACTAAAATATACCTTTACATATTTGTAGAAATTAAACCAATAATAATTGACGAGTGAAATTTGGAAATTAGTCTATGTACATTGTAGATACAATAATCGTTGAACAAATATGGTATAGTCTTCGATATTAGGTTCTATATAATAATATATACATAAGAAAATTATGTGGTGGTCAAATCGGTTTATTTAATTCATATTGTCCGTATTTTATTTTTAACTTTTAAACTGAAGGTTTATGAAATAAAAATAAATATTTTATATAAAAATTAACTTTATTGATAAAAAATAACTAAAAAATATATAAAAATAACATTGCACATTTTTGAGATACATATTTTTACAAAAGTCTTAATATTTCTATATTTACATTTGGTTCTATTTAACAAGGAACAAATATTACTGTCTAAAATTAATATAAACCTAAATAAATTAAATTATATGCTTGTAACATTATGGACGGATTAAAAAAAGGTAGTCAATGCAAAAAATAACATTTGAATTTTATGGCATCCGTATAGCATAGTTTCAAAATGTTCTAATAAAACTAGAAACATCTTTATATCACATATACATAATAATTTAAGAAATTTCTCTTTGATGATTATAAAATAATTTTTTTGCAAATCTACGGTAAAAACAGTGTCTTATAGAAATAATCAAAAACTATGGAATATTTTTTTCTATTCGAATTTGGATAGTCTATAAAATATCAAAATAGGAGGAGGGGGCTATACGACAGAAAGACCATTTTTTAAATTATATAATAGCGAAGAAACACTTATAAATATCTCATATTAATTCTTTTCTATTGAGAGAAAAACGAGAAAAATTTAATCGAATCAATTTGAAATTACTAAAAAGACAGGTTTAAATTATTGTAATTTATATAACAGTGTGTAATGACCATATTTCTACAAGTACACATATTTTAATACCTCTATAATAATTATAAATTTTCGGCCAACTGTTACATATATACAATTTTCTCATCAATTTTTAATAATTAGAAATTCATATTCTGTATTAAAAACATGTCATCTTTTTTTAGAAACTTTGCATACATGGAATAAATTTTAACATTATAACTGTACCGCTTTTATGGCCAACAATATACATTCTTTTTTCATTCGCTTAAAAACGGTACATCTTGACTGCTACAAATATATTATTATTATTTTATTAAATTTGTTTATGATTATTTACTGTAATATATACAATTTAGGGTGTGTCAAAAAATTAACATTCGCTCTCGTTACGAAATAAGTTAGTTTATGATCTAAAACAAATCCTTGCAGAAGGATTACCCTGTAGTTCAATTTTAAGAGGTGCCGCAAAGGGGGGTCCCGTTTTCTATTTAAATAACATGTGGAAATGATTTTTTAGTATTAAAGTTGGTAAAACTGATTCATGATAACTGTTGACAATTTTTTAAGGACATCATTTTGCAGAAGATAAAATTCTCTACAAATTCATGTCTCTCAATTCAACGTATCAAAAGTTACAGGCTTTCAAAGTGATATATTTGTTTGTATAGGAAATTTAATTCTCTATAAAAATAGTTTCAGGTGTAAATGCAATGAATTAAAATTTATAAGCGTTTTAAATATTAATTTTTTACAATAATAAACATTTGAACGTCGATTTTCTACAAATATCAATTAAATAGCAATATATTACCCTACTACTGAGCTATCGAAAAAGGAATGATCAAGCCGATAACTAGCATTATAAGAACATAATTTTATTCTCTACAAAATTACGTCCTTTTTTCATCAGTTATCAAAGTTATCATGAATCAGAAATACCAACTTTAGTACTAAAGAATAATTTTTCTATGTTATTTAAATGAAACAAAACCCTCCCTTGTGGCATCTCTTAAAATTGAACTACAGGAGAAGGGGGGGGTTATTTTGGGCCATAAATTACCTTATTTCGTAACAAGAGTGAGAAAAAAATTAGGGTTTTTTCTGACACACCCTAAATTATACATGGTATATCATCTGAGACATGTTTAATTTTGGAACCAGATTTCTTTCCAGAGAATCAAAGAACATCGTTTGCCAATTAATTGAAAAACATTTTTGTTCATTTAACGGCATATATTTTATTCTTGGCTTCTAGGTGAAAGTTTTATTTTTTGTATTTGTTTTACAGAAAAATAAAATAAAGAAGATACTGTTTTTACTCAATTATTTGCAAAAATTTTTGTGTTTTAAAAATTAATTATATCTATACTTAATTTATATTTTAAAATGTTGTTTGAGTATTACATTTTAACGTTACAAACATTTCCATAGATTAAAAAAATCACAATACTTAAAACTGAGTGTATATAAGGTACAAAATATTTGTATATAAAATATTAGTTATTCTATATATTACAAACACCACAGCTCAGTAAAATTGATATATAAATACTTATTAATTAAAATAGATTAAAATTAACACTATATAACCCTCCAAATGCACGACAATTAAAAAAATATATTGAAATAAATTTATATTCATTTTTGATAGTACAGTACTAAAGGAATGATAAGTAAACTTTCATTAAAATAAGTCATTTAAAAAAATATACATATTAAGGCACTTTAAATATACCTTAATGCCGCTATTTTTTAGATGTAACGAATACATAAAAATTATCAAAAAGGTTTGGCTGAAAATTGCATTTCTTAAATTTTGTTTTTATTATATTTTTGTATAAATTTTGATTGATTCTTTACTTTTACAAAATATAATATGTATCTACTAAAATTTGAATTTTTTTTTTAGTAAAACTAGGATTCCCAAATTGTATTTTACCAACTTAACTCCAGATATTACTAATTCAAAACCGTTATCTTTTTGACATCATGCATTGAGGGATCTAATTGTAAGTAAAATTATAATGATATTACGCACAACCAAAGATCTGCTTGGAATTAGAATAATACTACTTAATAATAAATAAATTATTATTTATTATTATTTATTATTTATTATTTAGGTACATAAAAACATATTAACATTATTACAAACACGCATTTTTAACATTTCTTCGAATCTTCAACAAATACAATAAATATAGCTACAATAAATACAAATAAATATTTATTTTTTACATATTTATAAAAAATATACCACAACGACCAACTTGGTGAAAAGATTATGATAGATTTGATTAATATGATGAATTATGACAAATATAATTTTTTATATGTTATACAGGATAATTTACAACTAGTGTAAAAAAATTTGACAGTAGATCGAGGATGTTATTTTAAGCAAAAAACTTATCATAAACATGTATCCGGAAATTCTTCGTAAAGGAGCTACAGGCTTCCAAAAATGTTACCCAAAATTAGTGTTTATTTAATATTTAGAGAACTCATTGTGATACAGGTATGAAATTTGATAACCGATTTATTATTATTAATAAGTGTTATCGATTTCCAGTATTAAACAATAATAAATTAGACCAGGGGTGAATGCAGCCAGTGGGCCCACCGATTTTTATCAATAATAAATTAGACCAGGGGTGAATGCAGCCAGTGGGCCCACCGATTTTTATCAAGTGTTTTTTTTTGTTCTTTAATTTTTTCCTTAGTTGGGTTCTTTAGATATTAAATAAACACTAATTTTGGGTAAAATTTTTGGAAGGCTGTAGCTCCCTCACGAAGAATTTTCGGATGAAGTTTTTTGCTTAAAATACGTAACATCTTTAATCTACTGTTAATTTTTTTTTACACTAGTTGTAAATCATCCTGTATAATAGAAACTCGTTTTATTTGATGTTAAATTTATTTATTTTATTTTACTGAATGTTTCTTACATAGATTAAGATAAAAATTTTAATACTATGTGAATGTAATCTTTGAATTTACTTATTAATACATTTATTCGAAAAGTAATTTAAAATAGGATTATAAATTTTATAGCAATAATAACATAAATATTTGAGAGAGCTGACATTAAAGATTGTAATTTTATTAAAAACGAATGCTAAAACCATAAAACGAGGCTCATTTATAAATATCTTTTACAGTTCGAAATTAATTCAAATCTACTTTCAAAACCGTCCACTTATATTAACCTACAAAACCCAAATTACCTCAGTCTCGTTGCAAGAGCTCGTGCAAAGCAGAAATGTAGGTCTGCGCCATCTGCAGCGTCTCGAACTTAGACAACTTCCGGTCGTTTCCTAGCGACGGCACAACATCTCTCAATCTGTCAAAAGCGTCGTTTAAACTATTCATCCTCCGTCTCTCTCTCGCATTCGCTGCAAGACGCCGACGCTTCATAACCTCGACACCAGGCGTCGGCACGTTGTTGTTACTCGTCGATGCACACTTTGATTTAGTTTCGTCACATTTTTGACCGTCGTCGCTTTCATACTCATTATTCGTCGCCAATTTCTGATCGTAATTTTGCACGTATGAGTTTTGAGTTTCAAGAACAGTGTACATTTTATTATTATCATATTTTATGTAGTTCTTATTTTCCTCATATTTACTGCAACTTTGTAACGCTGGTGCTGACTTCCAGAAGTTCTTATTCGCTGTTGCTTTATTTTTGGCATCGTTGGATTCGTAGTATTCATTGTAGCTATTTTGTTTATAGTTTTTGTAATCTTGCATGTTATTGTCATTATAATTCCAACAGTAATTCTCTTCGTAAGAATTCTCTCTCCCGTTATTATAGTAATACATGTCGTTAGTGTATGTCTTGTAGCCAGGCCGTTGCTGGTTGGTTCCTAGAGGACTTGGGGTCGGTGGAAATGACCCGTGACAGCTTTCAGGACTCGACACAGGTCCTGGGGAGTGATATCCATCCGAGGACCCGTCTGTGAAGGCCGTTGTCGTTGATGTTCTACAAATGGCTATATCTTTTTGCAGTTGTTGATCATTCTGAAGGTACTTCGATGTCATATTGTTAGGAATAATTCTTAATACTGCTTGTATTTAAATCTAATTGTTTAACCTAATATTGCAACCGATCAGTCTTACGTTTTAATTGTTATTTTAATTGATTGTTCAATTCATCTTACGTTTTATTGCTAGTATCTTATTTTCTAACGGTCTACGATTCTTCATTTTATGTTAATTATAAATTACCCATTGGGGACACTGATGCATTTATTGTTCTAATAGAAATTTTCATTATATCTTCGAACTTTGTTCAGCCAATGCAATTATTAAGAGAAAGTATGTTTTTTGATGTCAACTCTTGATGCATTTGATTATCACATATATTATACTCGTGCAGTAATTTATTATTAATCAAACATAAATCTTCCTTTTAACACATTCAATTTAAAAATATTTAAAAAAACAGTTATTTTAATTCAACATTAACTTTCTTCTTTAAATCAAATGTCTTTTGCACAAATCAACATAACTTCGACTATAATAATTCGCGATTGTTTATCTCGAGATCGACTGGTACATGCAGCATCTCTATCGGCTTACGCAACACAACTGTCAAATCTCTGCGCCTAGATCGAGAAGACTTACTTATCCCCTCTCCAGTTGATGCAAACTTCTTCAGAAGCGGATCACAGTGTGCTGAGGTAGTCCGGCTTCGGCCAACCGCTGGGCTGCAATGCGGTCACGTGGTGTCATAGCCGACACAGATTTGTGTGAAGATTTTTGTTTATCTGACCCGAAATGAGTACGTATTGATTATAATCGATCTCATCACTTTGTCGTTACTTTCTTTCTAGTTTTCATCGGGCCACTGGATTTGTTTGTGTCGCTTGATGCAGTGGTGCACAATATTTTTTATTTCGATGGCTGATGAAAATTATATTAGAACTGATTATAAAAATACAGCCAAATAGGTACTTCATATCTTGAATGTCTTATTAATTTTGCTGTGTATTCTAAAGTTATAACATTTTAGTATTTAACTGTAACTGAAATTAACATATGTTAAACTTTTTTTTCTCCAAAATTTCCAAATACTCTTAAATGATTGTTTTTCACCTACATAAGGATCTCAAATCTTCGATTCTTTAAATTTAAATTAATAGCAACGAATCCGACAATTTTTATGAGAAATTGGTTATTTTTTTTATTGAAAAATAAAAATTTCATTTACTTTGTGTATTGTTTTTTTATATTTTTTATTTCGTACATTTGATAATTTAACTGCCAGTTTTATGACTGTTTCATTGAAAAGCATTTACGCAATAAAAATGTTAAATTTCACTGGTTTATATGCATTTTTAATGTCATAATATATATATGCATGTATTTTGATAATAATTAGAGACATTTATATACCCAGTTAATTTATGTATGTATGTTAAAACATAGTTTTTGATTTAATTATTATTTATTATTTTGATTATATGTGAGATTTTAGACTTTCATGAAGATACCTGACTGATTTTATTCACACTTTATAAAATGATATAGTTTTAGCCGAAGAATTTAAAACTAAAGTTTAGCTATATTCATCTTAGTTGTGCCAGGTGTTAAAAAAAACTTTACGAATTTTTATTTTAAAAAATAAGCTGTTTACATAAAATCTTTTCAGACAATAGTTACTCAATTTGGAAGAGGGGGGGGGGGTATATTTTATATATTTTTTTTATTCGTGGGTGTTTTTTATCGTAATTTTGTTTCTTTTTTAAAATAAAAAATTGAGTTCGAAACATTTGCTTAAAAAAATACAAACGATTTCACTCGTACGATTTTTTAATCGATGTTTCTTCCCAAATTACAATATATCCCGTTGTTTTATAGAATTTAGATTAATAGAAAGGAACTAAGAAATTACGGTATCTGTCATTTAAATTAGTATAATTTTTGATACAAATATGTTATGGAAGTGTGAAATAATTCGTTGATTATAAAAACATATATAAAAAGCAGTACTAATTAATTAATACCTGTTATCGCCTCAATATCTATGACAACTTTTTTACAAACTAATTGGATGTGGAGACATATTAGTTAATACATTAATTTCTTTCTAACTAGGTATTTAAAATTTAACATATATGTGATTCAATTAAATTATTTAAAAATAAATTGATATGATTGACTTAAAATAACTACGAATTTATAAATATCTAGGATGTATTTACAAAATTAAATAATTTTGGAATGTTTTGAGTCTATAAGTATATCGTTTTATGGGCAATATAGGTATTTTATTTTAATGTCCGGTGTCATAAAGGAGCTAGCAAACACTCTCGAATGGGGTATCAAACATAAATGACAGTATTCTTGGAGCTTTTGACAGATAGTTTTATGCATAAGAAGTAAAAACAAAGGTATGTAAAGTATATTGAAAAACCAACTTACTGCACATGAAAATATTTGTTAAAAACTGTCATATAAGTTTGATACCTCATTGAGAGTGCTTGCTTTATGATATCGGACATAACAGTTCATAAATATTTTGTCTGTTTGTTTATTGCGATGTGACACGAAAACTACTGAACTGATTTTGATGAATATTTCATTGATAGAAAACCGAAAATTCACAATTGATAAGGTATTGGCACCAGTCTTGGATATGACCCCAATAATGGCTATTTTTAAATTAAATATACTGAATATTAATCTATATACATTTAATTGTCTTACTGCGTGATTTGATGACAATCGGCCAATAGGTGTCAAAATGGTGGACATTTAAACTAATTATTAGTATAATTTATTTATTAATTATTATATTATCAGAGCAACTGCTTTACATTGTTTCAAATTTGACGATTCTTTCTTTTATATCTTTTGTGTCGTAGTAGGTACTTATCATTTTGTAATCATTAGCAAGTGTTCATCACTGCGTGCAAGTGGCCATAACTGGTACCAGTACCTTATTTTCTAATAAAAATGTATAAAATGAAAAAAATAGTTGTGATATTAATGTAATTTATCTAACAATTTTTAAAATTTTTGTATTGCTTTATTTATACTCCAAAGAATCTGAATTCGTTAGTTTACTGAAACAAAACAGTTGTTCTTCAGTATTTTCCTAATCTGACCAAAATTAAATATATTTTTTACCCATACTCACATTATAATTTTACTATTGTAATAACTCTACACAATTATTATGTAAATCCATATTTACATGATTCTGTCTGTAAAAGGATCAAATAAAGAGAATTGAACCTTTTCATGCTTTCTCGTAAATTAGCATTCATATAAAAATTCTTTAAAATAGGTGTAATTCAGTGTTAGCCTGAAGCCTGCAACGAACACGCTTACCCCTGAGGCCGTCATGCGAGTTTTGTTTAACATATTCTGTGCCACATTTACATATCAATTATGAATTTCAAAGTGGTTTTTGATACAAAAAATATCTTTTGTGCGCGATCGCGTCAAATCGATTTGTGATTTGAAAAAAATATTTTTTTTTAAATTCACTTTTATATTAATACATTTTTTAAATCAATTGTGTTAGTAAGATGAAGGTAATTTAAATGCTTGTCCTTACAGCACAAAATGTGATTATATATAATAATAAAAAGTTTTATCTACAATTACATAGTGTTTATTACTGTTTGTATAGTAACTAAATAATTCTACATCTTATTTTATTGTATTTTAGTCGATATTTGTATGACGAGTTGAAGTTCACTGCAGGAAATTTCACTAAAAAATTTAGAATTTTTTATTTCGTTAAAAGTACGTTTATTGTATAGAAAATGACGTAAAAAGTTGAAATTTTCAAACCGGAGGTCTGTATCTCAAACCGTTCTCGAGAGCCTCTCAAAGTTTTAGTTTTTTCAAATTTTTGGAGAAAAAAGGCCATAACTTTTGAACGCGTGGTCGGAATTGATTTTAGTTGACGGATTTGAAATCAGCGTGTTACAATCTATATAATGACATGTATAATACTTTAAAATCCGATAAAAAAAATTTCGTCAAAAATCGACATTTTTTTAAGGTATACCCCTTTGAATTTTTTCGATTTTTCACGAAATTTTTTTTTTTTAGTTTTAAGGTATTTTACATGTCATTATATAGATTTTAACACGCTGATTCCAAATCCGTCAACTAAAATCAATTCCGACCATCCGTTCAAAAGTTAGGGCCATTTTTCTTCAAAATTTTGAAAAAACTGAAACTTTGAGAGGCCTTATCTCAAGAACGGTTTGAGATACAGACCAGCGGTTTGAAACAAACAACTTTTCACGTCATTTTCTATACAATAAAGATACTTTTAACGAAATAAAAAATTCTAAATTTTTTTGTGAAATTTCCTGCAGTGAACTTCAACTCGTCATATGTACAAATATCGACTAAAATACAAGAAAATAAGACGTAGATGTATTATAGTTTTATAATTGAGTGTGTTACTTAATATTAAATGCTATTTTAGATTTTTGGTTAAAATGTTTGATTTGTGCATAAAGATGAATATTCGAATAATATTTTTAAATTACTTATTAACTGAAAACACAGATTTGTATTAATTTACCCATAAAGTAAGGGAAGCACTGTTTCCCCTGCTTTCATGGACGCTTCGTCACTGGTTTAACTGTTAAATAATAGTTCTAAAAAACAATTCTCAAGAAAAAAAATGTATATAAGACTACCTTATAGTAAATACATTTCGCAAGTTAAAACATTAATATTGGAAATAGTTTAACTGTTAAATAATAGCTCCATAAAACAAATTTTCAAGTAAAAAAAATATTAATATTAAATATATTTCGTAGGTTGAATTATACGTATATTATAATTAAAACTTCTAAAAATATCTTGAAATTAATAGCGAAGTGAAAAGAATATAACTCATGACAGTAATACATAATTATATAAAGTAAATTTTATTTTTAATCTAAATGCGATACATATATGTCTTATTAGGCTATATTTTGACAGAATAAAAATACATTATAAATATATTTTAATTATCTATAATGCCGACGGGATCGTGTTAACACTATAATCTAAAATGGGCTTGAGAGAAACCTTCTGTCTCACTTTTGTATCTAATTTGTACGTCATATTATAAGTACTTTATTATATATACATATGTATGTATGTATGGATAATATGACATATATTATACTGCAAGCTTGCATGTCTAAATTTTTACAGAACCATGCAAAGTAATTTCTTTAAAATGATAATTAATGAGTGGTTGATATTATTATTGATTATTATTATATTGATTGTACTTTACCTATAATTTATAATTCATATTAAGCTAACTGTTCATTGAAAGGATAATTATATAGAACCAAATCGATTATGTTTCATAAATATACTTTTCATGCAGATAAATAAGACATATGTATAGATTTAAAAAAAATTCTTCGATTTTCTAAAGAAATAGTTTGTAACTAATCAAGAACTTATTTTAGTCATATTAACTGCAAATATTACCTGAGATAATAGTAATACTAAATATAGATAGAGTATTGAGTGGGATGATTATTCATTTTTTAATGATTACGAAATATGCTAGGTACATTAATTTTTTGAAACCGCCAATGATTTTTATAGTAAAATTTTATGAATACATAAATTATAGAAATATTTTTTTATATTATTTTTGGTCCCATTTTTTTATATACAGCTAGTTACATCACACCCTTACACCGAACAGGGATTACTGTTAGGACGGGGGCTTGCCCCGGGACAACCAGGGTAGGTTAGAAATATTATCTTTGTGTAAACCTTGTATAAAAGCTTTAGGTCGCGGTGTATAAATTTTTTAAGAATACCATTTGTCCGAGAAGTTTAATAACAAAACAATATTTAAAAAAAATATTATTGCGATTTAATAGGGACAGCTTCAGAAGGTTTAAATATTATAAAATGTTATTTATTGTATAGTTAAAAACTAAATCATTACATACTTATAAAAGAAAATATTTTGAGAACAATTACGAACTTAAGTTAAAATAGGACCAGTTTTAAATAGGCATTACAATATCATATAACAGAAAAATAGTGGAAAATTAATTATTTTAGCAATACAGTATTCTTTAATAATATAAAAACAAGTATTATTAACTTAGTTTTGAATTTCTTAAGGGGCAACATTTTTGTGTCTTTATATATTTTTATAGGATAAGTATTTTTTAATATACAAAAATTGAATATAAAGCAATTTAAAGTAGTTATTTCTATTAATTAACACCAAAGAAATAATCTCAGAACAGTCACAATAAAAAGCTATTTCGAATGACATTGCGTTTTTTAAGTCAAAACGTCTTAATCATTTTGATTTCCGATCGAAAATTGAAATATCTTTAAATGTTCTGATCTCCCGTGGGTTTCTCTTGTGAAATAGAACTTTTGTTGTGATTTTTTTATGGAACCTAGAGGGGGGCTAAACACCCAATACAGACGTCTTGGGTGGTTGTTTCCTTTATTGAATTATATATTTTACTGCTTTTATAAATTGTGTTATTTTAAAATATGTCTAATTGGTTTTAGTGATTTGTATTTTTTAACACCTTATGGTGCTTTATCTTTTAAGTTTGGCGTACGCTACTATCTGAGTAAACTACTGGTAAAAATTATTTATGAAGTAATTTAAAAACACCTGCCAAGTAAATGCACAGTGCTTCGTCGTGCTGAATTCACCAAAGTTAGGTAATTATTGAACAATTTAAATAAAAACCGATAAAGTGTTCAGATAAATTGCTTGGTATTGGTTAACCATTTAATTTTTATACAGTTTTACTAAAAAAAATTTAGTTCGAAATTTTTCTTAAGACGCACCTGATTAATTTTCGTATATTTTTAATTTTTTGATAATTTCAATCTAAATCAAAATTTATGCAAATGTCAAAATGACATTTAAACTAACTTCGTAATTGCGAGGAAGCAATACTTTTTTTACGTAGGTACTATATTTAATAATTGTGCATATTTATAATTTCTGTGAGGTCTCAAATAAAAAAAAAACTAATAAATAAACAATAATATTAAAACTTACAATAAAAGTATTGAAATAATAAAGTGACTTCATATTGTTGAGAACATAAATCTAGTAAAGTTATTTACTTCTGTCAAAAACTGGTTGTAATAAAACACAAATATACAAAAACATGCTTCTGGATAATAATCTCTGATACAGGGGTGGAATAAAATCGTAAGGGGTATTACATTAAGTTTCAGGACGAACAAAACATTATTAATTAAAAGTTAATACTCTCCGTCCGAAAATATTTTACAATTTTAATTTCTAGTAGTATATAATTATAATGATTTTATTAGTAAATACACATATTAATTGAATGATACACCACTGACTTTACGGAGAACATTTTTGCGGAGCGCATTGGTAACAATATTAGGTAGCATGGTATAAGTTTTAGATTAAATTAATACAAACTATATTTTTTTTAAGTATTTGAGTTCCTAAAGGTCATCTGATTGGTCATCCCTGTTACATATCTGGAATCATTGCACAGAAATAGTCGTGTTGGTTTAACAAACTGTTAAATATTTGCAAGTTCTCAGCACCTGTTCAAATTTACAATATCGCACACGTACTGCAGCAGAATACTTACATAAATGTGAAATATTACTATACCTGTAAAAAAAAACTCTAGTGTTTGTATAAACATAGTTCTATGTATGTCTATATTACGTTTGTTATTAACATGGGTGATCCGGAGTATTGTTATTTCAATTATTTTTTAGTTTCATAATTCATATGTAGTTGAAATTGTCATTAACCTCATATTTACTTTATTTTTTGCTAAGAAAATATTGCTATGATGGTTATTAACCCATTATCTGTCATTAGCCTTTTTTGGTACACTCAATTTTTATTATAAGTATCCGGGAAAAATTTCAGATCTGAAGTGATCAATTAGATCTTGAAAGATCTGCATTTTGAGACAAAATCATATTTTTTCACTGGTTTTTGATCTGTGGAGACCTGCAAAGATCTACAAAGATCTATAACGATTTACAAAGATCCTTGAAGATCGTTGTAACTTTGAAACTTCATGAACTTTCAACGTTTCAATCTCTATCACGATCTTTAGAAATCTTTGTAGATCGTTGTAGATCTTTGCAGGTCGTTGTAGATCTTTGCAGGTTTCCACAGATCAAAAACCAGTGAAAAAATATGATGTCTCAAAATGCAGATCTATCAAGATCTGATTTGATCACTTCAGATCTGAAATTTTTTCCTGGGTATTTAAATATTTAAAACTTTTATGTACTACAATATATATGATTTAAGTTATTTTAAAAGCACCGTACGTAAAAAAAAAGAATGTCTTTGAATTTCACGTTGCATTGTCCTTGTCAATAATTTTGCGATACTCTTATTTTTGCACCACATAATTCTCCAGTCTACTTTGTATGTATGTGTTTGTGTGTGTGTGAACATTCCGCTCGAATCGTTGACGATCAAAGCCGGCGTTGAATCATGTCGCAGTTGAAATTACCAACTATTGTTTAGCAATTAGCTCGATCACAATTCGAAGATATTTTTTAACGCAAAAATCAGGGGTGGTTTTTGAATTTATACGTATTTATTTTAATTTAATTACTGTGCAATATTCTATAGTTGAAAAAATAAAAATAAATAGTACGATACTGTTTTAATTTGTGTTGAAGTATATATAGTTTTAGACGAGAAAGAAAAATAAGATAAATCATTGTATGTATTTGCTAGAAAACCTTTTATTATATTAACTTTTATATAGTTTTGCATTATTCTATTCTACACTAATACTATAACAATAATAAGAAAGTGCTTCGATTGGAAATTTTTTGTGCAGAAATCAGAGAAGTACTTTTCAGAAATGTTTATATTTTTATTAAGTAATACATTTTTGTATCTCATATTTAACAAAAAAGAAATAATGCCCGATATTATAAAGAATTTGCTAGAGTGCAAATGCAAATTAACTTCCAGCTAACGCTGTCAGCTAGGTGTCAAATATAAATGACAACACACTCACAGATGTAGCGAATGAAATCGTACATATCATAACCTTAACGCATGAACGATAAGTATAATCAGCGACTTAAAATAAGTACCTCATAAAATACTAAGCATTTATTTAACATTACTACACATTTATTACCTCTGCTTTAAAATATCGAGGAATTTCATAATAATTTATGATTAATTAATGCATTTAATAATGTTATCTTTATGTCAAGTTTTCTAAAAATATAAATTCATTTTGCAAAAATCATTTTATGAATTTCCGTCATGAGATAGAAATTCTTGTTAAGTAGTATTTTCACACGCCATAACTCAAAGTTTACAACTGCCTTGATACATTTTTATTATTATTAAGGTATTAATGATGTTCTAATTGATAGTGTCTGACAGAAAGGAAGCAGTCGTGCTAAAGTTTTTTTCTAAATTTTGTAATATTCATTAAAATATAAATGGCATTAGTGTGGAATATATGTAATAAATAATATGTATTAAAATAAATGACGTTTTCTTTAGTCACATCTTAACGGTGTTAAGTTTATTCCGGGTGATGTTGAAGGGGGAGGGGAGTATTGTATATTGTGTGATTATTTTTTGCCGTTAAAAGTATTTCAGTGATAATTCATTAACAAAGAACATCTCTTTTACAGTAGTGTGTATAGTTGTAGTCAGGGCCGTAACTACCACCGGGGCCCACGAGGTTAGGGGGGCCCCACGGTAGCGTAATATTTGTATTTTATTTGGTTCTAACTTAAAAATGTAACACTTATTACAAATATTTATTTTAATTACCTTTTTTTTCCTTAGCAACTTGAATTTTACACTTATTATTCATTAAAATTAGTAAAGTGTAAAATTAAAAAAATCAAATTGATGACCAAAATAAGGTCATTAAGATCAAAATTAGTAATAACTGTTAAATTTGCTCAAAAGTAAAATAATCAATTAGTTCTAATTAAATAATAATATTAATCACTATCTAACGATATTCATTTGTGAAAAAACAAATATCAAAAATATTTTTATAATGAATTATCCTTTGGTAATTTGGCTAGTCCTGCCCTGTTTATATATAATACTAATTGTTCTTGTGGATACTGTCACTTGTGTATTGTTCTCTTAGGAAATGGCCAACATAAAATGACTGCTGTTTTTTCTTACGACAAATCACATACAGTGCTTTTACAACTGCGTTATTATTAATTAGAAAGGAACAACGACAAAAATAAAATAAAAAATGCTTGTTTTTATTAATTTCGTGTCAAAACCTAATGAAAAATTATTATTAATTAAAAAATACCTATATAACCTAAAACAACATAATAATGATTTATATTGGCAATTGGAAAAGTAAATGAATATTACATGAATCAGAAGAACTAAAGTCGAACATAATTTTAGATTAGATCAAGAAATGTTAACATAACCTTGCTTTCAATAAATATCGTAAAGAAGCAACCGAGTCGAGAATAACTAATATTTGTACACGAGGACGCCAAATAAAAATTACATGAAAAATTAATTTCATTTCAAACATTACACAAGCTATATAGACTGAAGTTACGAGTACCTATATGTTCTGATTTGTTTATTTTTGCGTACTTGTCTACCATAAATTAGAGTAGGTACATATTTTGTAATTTTTTAAAAGCAAATGTCATTGTAAATAACTTCATACATATCAAAAAGGATGTCGAACTCAAAATTTTGCATTTATTTCTTAAAAAAAGAATGTATAAATTAATATGATAAACAGAGTCATGAAAATGCCGGATTTTTTATAACATCATAACCTGGTTCTTTAAAAGTATTTGATATCAAAAACGATTATTGCAAAAACCATATACACCGTTTTTTCATTAACTGTTTACATTTGAACGATGAAAACAAAACAAAATGACATTAAAAATTTACTTTCTTTAAGCGAAAACTTTTGTACGTTGTACCGGCGTCAGTTGATTACAGTTTTTGTGGACGATAGGCGACTAGTAAGTTAAAAAAAATGCGCGCACAATACTCGGTAATTGTCGTACAAATGAAAATGGCTCTTTCATACCCCTCTTTTTTGTATTTTAAATATTTACCAAGAGGAATATAAAGTATATACATTTTAAGAGATATCACTCTAACAGTATTGTACTAGAGCAGTAGTATTATGATTTAATAATACATATCTTCAAATGGCATCACATAATTTCGCCACAGGCCCTACAACTTCCATTATTTCTATTTCCATGCATGTCCAATATTTATAGCATCCTGTTTGAGATATACATAGACATTTAATTAGTAACGCCACTGGTTTAATTCAATTAGGAATGGAATAAAAGCATTTACAAGCCATTAAATGTGATCTAATGGCGACGAATATAACATAGTACAGTTTAATTTTAAATAAATAAGAAGATAATTCTGCAAATAGCTGTGCGTTGGATCGCGGCGACCACTGGTTTAAATGAGTCGTTCAGGTACAATGATTTACCGGATCGGCCGATCGTTGTAATTATTGTAAATGTCCTCATGCAGTGCTGCCTAAAATGTACACAAAACGTTCTTGAAAATAATCGAAGAATAACATTTCAGTTTTTTATTTTTTTTTTTAATATGAGACCCGCTTAATTGTCTAAACTGTCAGTTATAAAAATCGAGACTTCTTCTAAAAAAAACTAAGCCAGTCTCGTTTCGTAAACATTTAAGAATGGCAAATTTTTAATGAAATGTACTGAATTAGAAATATGTGTTGATATTTGATTACTACCATTTCTGAATATTAATCTATATACATTTAACTGTCTTACAGCGTGATTTGATGACAATCGGCCAATCGGTGTTAAAATGGTGGACATTTAAACTAATTATTAGTATAATTTATTTATTAATTATATATTATCATAAAAACTGCTTTACATTATTTCGGAGTACTTATCATTTTGTAATCATTAGCAAGTGTCCATCACTGTGTGACTGGTTTTACCTTCGCCATTACTGTTAACTTTATTTTACCTGCCTTAACGACAACATACACACATGATTTTTTTGTGTGCACATCTATGGTACAGTACCTTTCGAATAATATAAATTTCATTCACCTCCTTTTATAATAAATAATAAAAAAACGTGTGACAATTTTCGATGTTCACGTATTAAAAGGTCAGATTTTGATTGTACTACCTTCAAACTGTAAAAGAAAAGTGATTTTCCGCAGTGACTGCGCGTATGTTTCTGGAATTTTCTTTCGCTCACGATAACTTCTGTAAAATGTACCGTTTTGAATATTTTTTCAATACCTATATAGGTAGTTATTTTCGATCGATTTGATTTTTGTTTTACTGGACATTATCATAGGTAAGTATAATATTTAATATTTAGCAGATACTTGTTTGAAGGCACTGCTGTATGTAAAAGATCATTATAACCACAATCTCGCTAAGTAGTACAGGTTGAGACGTCTCTATGCACTTAGCTTAGACAGTTAGCGTCCATTGTCGATACAAAAACCATTGTTTGAACATAACTGCACACGGCAAAATGCGTGTGTCTGTATTATTGTCCATTTGCACAAGGACTTTTTGTAAACTCTCGGATCTATGTACGTTTATTTCTATGACGAAGTCTTATTGGTATTTTACCCTCACGTTTGTATAGTGAGCAAAAACAAACATATTAAAAAAAATATTCACATAAACTATATGGAAACAATAAAAAAAGTATTTATAGTCATACCATGCTGGGAAATTGGTTGTGTGGACCTCAAAGGTCGAACCCACGGCTTGTATATTGAAAGTATTTGATTCTTCTGATTTATTATTTAATAAGTTTGACATACCTACTGTACCTCCTTTGAAGTTGTCATTAATTTGTATTGATTACAATATTATGCTCATTTATTTGTGTAGGTAAAACTTATACTGTTATATCATTATCTATAAATCCAAAATCAAACAAAACTCTAACGTAAATAATAATTACAAATCACTTGATTGATCATCACTGATATGACACTTGTATTTTTTTTATGAATCCCGTAAAAACAATAAGAAAAATTACCCAAAGGCTAATTCTTAGTGTCGTTTTTTATAATCAATATAATTGTTGTATAGATAAAACACATTTATAACAAGAAAGGAATGTTGTATTGGTGTTATTGTATGCATAATACATTCTCATCGTCTATCACTTTTAATTGTTATATAAAAATCTGCAAGGTCAGAGGTCACCGTCTGGATTTTACCGACTGATTATAAAGTCATTAGTCATTAGTAATGACAACTAATCAAATATACGTATAGATGTCGCCACGAGCGCAATTTATTGTGTGTTATTGGATATGTATTCGATACATTGTTTATGAACGGGGGTGGATTAAGGTTTGTTTGATAAATAATAACCTACTGTAATTAGTGCATAATTTTGTATACATTATTATACCTTATATCTTGAAAATAGTTCGTTATATAGGAAAGAAAGAATATCAATTATAGATTTTAGTCCAAGCAATCTATAGTTCCAATGCTTTAGTTTGGAATCGGAGAGGGCAGGATGAAACTTTGAGGGTAGTTAGATCCCATTAAAAGAAGTTTAAATCCAAGTTTTAGACTTCATCTCCCGGGAGGTTTTTCCGCCGTCTTGGATTTAGGAGTGCATTCGTTTTTCGCGATTTGCGGCTTATCAACGCACTTTGTCAAAAAGGGTCATTGGTTATTTATTGTAGATAATAAATTTCCTTATCGAACCATGTGTATTTAACAACTTTTGTAGTGATGTTCTTCTAAAATAAGAAGTGCACATCCACACTGAAAAAAATTATGGCGAAAAGAGTCATAACTGAGGTTATGAGAGTCATATGATAAGACTACTTTCGCTCCAGTCATATGTTCTGTTTACAATCACTATATGAATATGATTAGGTGATTGACTGTAGGAGATATAATTTTATAACTAACGTAACCATACTAACCATATTAGTTTAATATGAAGATAGACATAGTGCTCTGCAAGTTTTATGTACAATTACATAGTGGTTAGTACTGTTTATATAGTAAATAAATGATTCTGCGTCTTATTTTATTGTATTTTAGTCGATATTTCTATGATGAGTTGCAGAAAAGTTCACTAAAAAATTTCGAATTTTTGATTTCGTTAAAAGTATCTTTATTGTATAGAAAATGGCGTGAAAAGTTGAACCTTTCAAACTGCAGGTCTGTATCTCAAACCGTTCTCGAGATATAGCTTCTCAAAGTTTCAGTTTTTTCAAATTTTTGGAGAAAAATGGCCATAACTTTTGAACGAGTGGTCGAAATTGATTTTAGTTAACGGATTTGAAATCAGCGTGTCAAAATCTATGTAATGACATGTATAATACTTTAAAATTCGACAAAAAAAATTTCGTCAAAAATCGACATTTTTTTAAGGTATACCCCTTTGAATTTTTTCGATTTTTCGCGAATTTTTTTTTTTCGAGTTTCAATGTATTATACATGTCATTATATAGATTTTGACATGCTGATTCCAAATCCGTCAACTAAAATCAATTCCGACTACACGTTCAAAAGTTATGGACTTTTTTCTCCAAAATTTTGAAAAAACTGAAACTTTGAGGATGCTATATCTCGAGAACGGTTAGAGATACAGACCTGCGGTTTGAAACAAACAACTTTTCACGTCATTTTCTATACAATAAACATACTTTTAACGAAATCAAAAATTCGAATTTTTTTAGTGAAATTTCCTGCACTGAACTTTAACTCGTCATACAAATATCGACTAAAATACAAGAATGGATTTTTTCAATTTTTCACGAAAACATTTTTCTCGAGTTTTAAGGCATTGTATGTGTAATTATATATAGATTTTGACACTCTAATTTCAAATTTGTCGACAAAAATCAAATAATTACAGTACATAATAATGTATGTAATGATGTATGTATAAGAAAGTTATAATATTTATTAGTTTAATTAATTTTTATGAGGTTGTTTGTAAAGTAAAATAAAAGTAATAATATAACAATTTATACACAAAAAATTACAGTATTTACATATGCAGTTCTAGTTAATGATAGCAATCTACAAACTACTATATTTCTAATTCTAATTTGTTTTTATAATTGAATATTTATTAACCGCTAGAAACACAACGCAAATTTGCTTCTGAGTAATTATTTTTAGAATAATATTTGTTGATCTTAATCTTTATTTAACTAGTCTTAAAATTGCACAAATAAAATACACATACTTTATTTCAAGCAAAATTTAATGAATATATTAAAAAATAAATCACAAAATAAATAGATGTCTTTAGGCTAGATCGAGCGTGGTATAACGGATATTTAGACATAACCTAACATTTAATAGCTCTAGCTTGTCGCACATTATTTCACTGTGTAATAAAACAACTTATAGCTGTATTGTTGGATACATGAGATCGATGTTTTCAATAAAATTATAATTCATTTCGAGATATATTGTTTATTATGAGTCTGTGAAAATCAGCACATCCAAACGTTTTTTAATAATTTATTTAAGTATTGTGATTTGCATTTATAGTTTCACTAGCGCTTGACCCGATGTTAGCCGGGTTAATATCCACAAAATCGGTGACGTAAAATATTCAACATGCCCTCCCAACATGTACACAGTATGACAGGTTTTCATAAAATATTGATAGCCACGATACTGTACGGAAAAATTAACTAACTATTGGTGAAAACCGCATTGAAATCAGTTCAGTAATTCCCGAGTCTATAAGTCCCATACAAACGAACATTCATATATAGAGATAGTAAGTGTATATAAGAAAAGTGGGGGTTGAATTAAACACAAAAATGTACTCAAGTTTTTGGGAAATAATAAAATTATTAATTAGCATCTGGGTGTTTAATAATTTTGTTTTTTAGGGTTAAATAAATCCATATTTATATTATAAATACGAAAGTAACTATGTATGTCTGTTACCTTTTCACGGCTAAACCGCCGAACATACGAACACCTCATAGTACAAATTAAAAATCGTAATCTCAATCTCTGATGTGAGTAAAAATATTTATTTAATGTTACTTAAATCCCAACAAAATCTTATATCTCTGTTCGTCTAAACTTGCTATAATTGACTAATTCGTGTGTACCTGTCAATTCCCAACTACTACAAAAAGTTATGTACATCTTTAAGTTATATAAACAGTTTATAATAAAAAAAAAATGGAACTCTTTATTAAAATATAGAGCTACCAATATTTACTCTTAAAAAAAATAATTACACATTTTTCAATTACAAAAAATATATTTATTCATCCAATTCTTTAATAGTATATAATCATATCCTTTTAACATTAAACACAGAGGTACCAAATAACGTGTATTAACTTAAACTGTTGCTAATATGTACTATTTAAACTAAATCCTACAAATAATACGTTTGGCTGTATATTTAAAAAACACGTATCGAAAAAAAATATACGATTTCTTTATGTTTGGTAAAATCTGGGTTATTTTATCTTATTGTTAAAGAAATTAAATGGTATGGGATATATATACTTAAACTGAACAATACTCTTTTAATATCGATATTAAATAATCACGCAATATCCTTTATACCTGATATAAAAAGTTGTTTTGAATGAGGACGAAACAATTTCTTCTCACAGGAATATATTTTCGGGTTTTTTGTTGAAAGATAATAAAGAAATGTAACAGAATAACAGCAAAAATTTAATTATTATAATTTAAGTTTCCTGTATGTGATTGTTTTTTCGCTTTTTTTTAATTTTTAAACTTATTTTTAAATATTTCTAGAAATATGGAAACAAAGAACTACATTGATGCCCGATTTCAATAACAATAGCTACTTATAGTTCATCAAAAACTGTTTTGTATTGATTTCACCAAGTAGAGCTCATTACTTTCATTTAATTATTATGAAAAAGTTCGGTCAAGAGTTCCGAAGTACGTACTATACGTGAACTATTTGGAACCACTTACAGGTGTATTTTTGAGTTAGAAAAAAGGATCATATTCTACTAATTGAGATCTACATTTTGATACCCCGCATGCCTAGATATAAAAATATAAATACAAAATTCTATGACGCCCCTGCTTATTTCCCCAAAATTTGAAATGATATAGTTCCGCCAAAGCCTCGTTACCAAATTTTTTTCAGATTTTTTGAGCCAGTAGTTACCAAGTTAAAGGGGGGGGGATAAACTACTGCTGGCAGCCCCCTGCAGGTGCCATTTTAAATTATACATTTTGACGTGCCACATGCCATGGTATAAAAAAAAATTTTTTACTTAGCTTTAACTCCTTAGCCCCATCCCCCTGAATTTTTTTTTTTTAACTTTGTATATCTTTTACTAGAGGGCATAATTTTTATGTCCAGTAAAAATTTCTTAGCTTATATAGTTAACAAGATATTTTGCTTTAATTGAAAAGGACGGACGGACGGACGACAAAGTGAGATTAATAGGGTTTCTTCCGAACCCTAAAATGTATAATAAGTAAGGTAAATCTGTTCATTTGAGTGTATCCAACTGTTGAACTAGAGAAAACAGTTATAAGCTTTATTAAACATTTCTTTAGGCGATAAAAAAGCAAATACCATAAAGAAATAAATATTATCATAAAATAATAACTGGCTGCATAAATTTACACATCAAAACCAACAAAAAATTCATAGCAGAGAAAAGAAATCTTACAATCACAAAGAATATTGTGTTGCAGTTTAATTATTTTATTTTTATTAATAAAACATTACTGTACATTATGCATACATTTAGACTAAAATCACTTCTCTAGGCGATAAACAAGTAATGTATTCGATCTCATCAAGAAATAAAAATACATAATCATAAATTAATAGCAAAGGAAAAAAAATCTAAGAACAATCACAAAAAAATAACATAACTTGCAACGAACGCTAAATTCTGTTATAATTTACTACCTTTGTATACGATTATAATTACAGGTAGGGTCGGTAGTTGGTTATATTTGTTTATGACAACTTACTAACCAAGATGTTAACATGATTATAAAGATTTCTCCTTACATTCGGTCGTTTAAAACAGTCAACATGCCCCATACCTCAAAATGCTGAGAATCTACGCATGGCCAACTATGATAATAGATCACTGATAAACTCTTTTATGTGTGATACAGATTTACTGTTTAAATTAATGATATCTGATTTACCGGCAGCGCAACGGTGTACTGTGTGTAATTTTCTCGTGATTCGCTCGAAGCCTTTTTTTTGTGTTTGTTTGAAATTTTCAACTGCACATTATATAGATGTTATCATATTGTTTTATTTGTATAATTTATTGTGGATGAAATTGTTTTTGTATGTCGGGAAATTGAATATTGCCGGTTATAATTCATGAGGTTGGTTTATATGAGATATTCACAAGGCAATATGATTAAGTTTACTTAACACTCGATTAAAGTGATTTTCTAAACAATTTGATAACACTGGAAAAGTATTGGGCAAATTTGATTACTGCCATTTCTGAATATTAATCTAAATACATTTAACTGTCTTACAGCGTGATTTGATGACAATCGGCCAATTGGTGTCTAAATGGTTGACATTTAAACTAGTTCTTAGTATTATTTATTTATTATTTAATATATTATCATAACAATTGCTTTACATTGGTTCAAATTTGACGATTCTTTCTTTTATGTCTTTTATTTCGTAGTATTTTTTGTAATCAATAGCAAGTGTCCATCACTGTGTGCTCATTACTGGCTTTACTCTATCCATTATTGGAGAAAAAACATAAACAAAATAAAAGGCTATAATTAAAAAGCAAACTATATTTGCGGACTTTTGTAATTAAATTGTAAATTAGTAACATGAGTTCATTTCAATTACAAAGACAGTAAACCTTGCTCTTATAGCGACCATAACTGGTGCCAGTACCTTATTTGAAATATTTATAAAACAATTTAGCATCAAAAGCATGTTATATTATTTTTCATACAATAATTCTGCAAAAGAAAAATATCTCGAATACATAATAAGGTTACGATATTATTTAAAATAAATAAAAATAAAAACTGCGTCCAGATTTATCCAAAATTATACCTATACTAATTATTTAAGAATCTGTTATATTATTTTTTATACAATAAATCTGTAAAAGAAAAAGATCTCGAATATAATATGGTTACGATATTATTTAAAATAAAAACTGCGTCCAGATTTATCCAAAATTATACATATACTAATTATTTAAAAATCTCCGCATCTGGTTTAGTTTATTCCATACAGTTCTAGGCTACTGGACTAAGTCTCGGGGGTACAAACGTGTTACTATAATGTTCGCGATTGCTCAAAGATCAGTCATCTGGTTCAGTAGCATGTTTAAACTGGCATTTGTTCATTGTTTCAGGCATAAATCACCGACGTTTCGTAATTCGGTGACTGTCTACGAACCATTCACAAATTGGTCGTAATTGTTGTTGAATATTTTATGAATGAAATAATTTGTTGAAGCCAGATTTTTGTGCACGATTTGCAAATTATCTTGCGTGTAGAATATATTAAAAAATTATGAATGAACGGATTTAATTTTTCTTAGACATCTGGTGGTATATGAAAGTGGGTATTAAACGTTTTACGATAATATAATTTTTTTGATAGCTTCTGAACTTTTTGTAAAAAATTTAAATAAAGAACAAAATTTACCCAACCTTTTTTACATATAGAATGAAATGTGTGAAGGAAAAAGATATATTATTCTAAAGACAAAGTATTCTATTATATTAACAATTTTAAGAGCTCAAAAATCCATTTAAACATAATTTTTTGATTAAACGCATTTAATTTTCGGATTCATGTCGCCTTTTCAGCAATTTATGTAGACACGTTGGAAATTTTTTTGAAATATAGTTATAAAGCAAATATTTTTGAAAATTTTAATGTAAAGCACGACTCAGTATTTTTATTTATCTTGAAGTTATTCAATAAAAACTAAATTCAAATTCAAACAGCTGTAATTTTTTTCCACAAGACCTATTGATGGGGACTTTTGTGTACATACGTACTATTATGGGTACTATATGGGTACCAAATTTCATCGCATTTCGAATTTGTTTTATTTATACCCCTTCGTTGCTTATACTATTAATAATTATTAAACGAATAATTATATAATAATAATAATAAAATAAAATATAATTATAATTAACAAAAAATATGCGTGTATTCAGTAATGCAGTTAGATATAATAATAATTTAACTATAAATAATTTTCAATTACGCTTTTATTAATTAATGAATTAGATGTTAATTAATAATAATGGTGCGTTTTTAATTTCGTATATAAAATGTATACTTAATTTCAAATGAGAGAAATCAATAAAACTTTCATTTCGACCGTTTGTTTGTAATTACTAATCAATTTATGAATATTCATGACTCGGTAATATTTTCTCATTAATTTCAATAATAAATATTGTAGGTACACCTACGGTATGAGTCGAAATTCTTCGAATATTTTGTGTATTTATTTTTGTGGTTTAAAAAAATAGATCTTGGATAACTTTCCTTCGTCAAAAATTGTATCACAAAGCTTGTTTTCATTTGCTTTGACCCTTTAAATAAAAATTAAATTTCAAATGCAATATGAATAAATTAATAATAAGGTCAGTAGGAAATAATTAACAAATGCACCTTAAGAATCTAATTAGTTTATTGGTCTTATACCTTATACAGCTTACATATAAGGTAAAGGCAGCAATTATAGCCGCTATAAGAGCAATTTTTTTGGATTAATGGGCTTGTTTTTTGTAATTCTCATGAACTCATATTACTAATAAAACAAGTAACTCTTTATTTAATCAATTTAACTACCAAAGTCACCAAATATGGTTTGTTTTTTAAATTATAGTCTTTTATTTAAACTTGTTCATGTTTTTTCTTCAGTAATGGCAAAGGTAAAACCAGTAATGAGCACGCAGTGATGGACACTTGTTAATTATTAAAAAATGATAAGTACTACGACACAAAAGATACAAAAGAAAGAATCGTCAAATTTGTAACAATGTAAAGCAGTTGCTATGATAATATAAAAATTAATAAATAAATTATACTAATAATAAGTTTAAATGTCCACCATTTTGACACCTATTGGCCGATTGTCATCAAATCACGCTGTAAGACAGTTAAATGTATATAGATTAATATTCAGAAATGGTACTAATCAAATATCAACAAATATTTCTAATTCAGTATATTTAATTAAAAATTTGCTATTACTGAGGTCCTTGTCAAGACTGGTGTCACTACCTTATAATAATATTTTATTTCATACTGTTAAATTATAATTTATTCATAAAATCATATAAAATAACAGTATAATGGGTGAATAATCTATAACAATTACATATTTAAGTACATGAAATCCTTCTAACATATGGATGTTGCTTAACATGTTGGCTCAGTCAACAGACTTAAGTACGGTATTTTTATTTTCAATTTTCGTGCAGGTTTTTTTTACTGGATGTAAGTGTACATTATATATGTTTGCAAACTTTTAACAACTCGATATAGCTGTTCTAAAGTACGATTATAATATTTGCAGTGATATTTGGTTTACTAAATTAATGTTTTTTTAATCTAACTTAACATGAGAGAGTAATAAAAAATATTATGAGAAAATATGTATTGTTTACTGTACTAAGAGTTATGCTTTTAAATATTTTGTTAGATAATATATTATGTGTAAACTATTTTAAATAGTTTTGATAGCTTTTTATTTTTTTTATGTTTTAAACATAACGTCATCGACTTAATATACAGGTAATATCCTATATTGCACACCCCAAGCAAGCTTGGAGTGTATTCTATTCTCGTCCTATTTTTTTTTGCGTATGTACATTGATTTAATTAGCATTATATATTAAATTTCTTTAGTAACCCATTTAAAAGTTTATATTTTCTGAAAGAGAACATTACAGTCTCCATATTTACTTAGTTTAATGTTGATCGATTTTAATTTTCTTATAAACAAATTTTTAAATGACGGCAACACGCTACAGATCGCAAAACTTAATAATTTAACAGAAATCCTTTTGAATTAACTTCATATTTTATCAGAATAGATCCCTATTAAAAATCTTACTTAAACGGAAAACGATATTTCTGAAAAAATGGATTGTGAAATATTTAGTTACTCCGATAGATAAAAAAATAGCTGTGCAACTGACATATAATAATCTGTTGTATTTTTTATTTAGTGTGAATTTTATGGCCAAGCCGGGCTATTTTTTATTATATCATAAGTTAGTACTTTTTGTCATTTTTTCGGATTTAAGTAATAATAATTATCAACATAATTTTTTTCATAGTTATAATTTTCTGATTATGTCCATTAAAATGAAGAGAGTAAAAGTATACATATATGTCTGAAATTTTTAATAATATGGAAAAGGATGGTTCAAAAATCATAATTTTAAATAATATATATACTGTACTATACTTACTACTAATTTTATAAAAAGGGCTATGATTTATTCGTTACGGCACTGACAGAGACATTACATAATACAGTTTCTCCATATGCTAGCAGGTATGTTTATGTTTACACCTAAAACCGCTACAGATATTTTTTCTGTGCCTTTAAAAACCAGGAGATAATTATTACAAAAAGGCCGCTCTACCTGACACAGTTTTTTTTTCTTTTCGCCGAACAAAAAGTCGGTTTCTGTATAATTAAGCTTCTTTATATAAATATAAGTATCAATTACTCAACGTTTTTTTCTTTTTTATTTTCCCCCAACCTTTTGAATATTCATATAGGGTTCGTTACGAATAGTTAAGATGTTTATAAAACAGTTAAAAATTCGTTAATAAATTATTTTTCAGCTATCGAAAATATATGCATTATAAAATTAACAGATGCTATGTTTATCTTAAAATATTCTATTTTTTTTTAATTTACGTTCAGAATCCAAGAATGATTATTATAGATTTATAGATTTGAAATAGAACAAATAAGGTACTGGCACCAGTCTTGTATATGATTCCAGTAATGGCTATTTTTAAATTAAATATACTGAATTAGAAATATTTGTTGATATTTGATTATTACCATTTCTGAATATTAATCTATATACATTTAACTATCTTACAGCTTGATTTGATGAAAATCGGCCAATAGGTGTCAAAATGGTTGACATTTAAACTAATTATTAGTATAATTTATTAATTAATTATTATATTATCATAAAAACTGCTTTACATTGTTTCAAATTTGACGATTCTTTCTTTTATATATTTTGTGTCGTAGTACTTATCATTTTGTAACCATTAACAAGTGTCCATGGTTTTACTTTATCCATTACTGGAGAGAAAACATAAACAAAATAAGGGGTAATAATTTAAAAAACAAACTATATTTGCGAACTTGGATAATAAAATTGATTAAATAAAGAGTTACTTGTTTTTTTTAGTAATATGAGTTGAGAATTACAAAAAAGAAGCTCTTGCTCTCATAGCGGCCATAACTGGTGCCAGTACCTTACTAGTGTTTTCTCAGAAGCCAATAATAAATGTAACATCTGAATGTAGAGTAATTCTTGCAGGTCTACTTTTTCCATCCAATTTTAACTAATCGATTTTTATGCATTATGTTTACCGTTTCGATTTCTTACTTTCAAATTGCAATCATATGTAAACCATTCGATTCAATCCGTAACATTTTTATGGCACTAAATTTGTATGTATTGTATTATTTAATATTTAATTATTTTTTGTTTTTACAACTGCAATGACTTTTTTTGCTCTACATTTCTTACATTTTTTGCTTTTACAACTGCAATGACTTTTTTGCTCTACATTTTTTGTTTTTACAACTGCAATGACTTTTTTTTGCTCTACATTTTTTGTTTTTACAACTGCAATGAACTTTTTTCCAGACACTTTATTATTTTATTTATTTATTATACATTTTTTCAATTTTTTGCACTACACAAATTAGCTTTTACAACTGCAGAAATAAGCTACAACTACACACTGCCTCCCTGACAGAAAAACAAAAGAAGGTAGTTAGATAATAATTAATCATTGCGGTAAATAGAAATCTAAAAAAGTGCTTTAATTTATTCCAAACATGTTTCACGGACCCCCAGCAATTGTCCGCGGACCCTAGTTTAAGAACCGCTGCTCTTTAGTCTATAGACAGACGTACTTACATAGTATGTATTAATAAATGAAAAACAAAAAGAAGACATCGTAGATGTGACAGATTATGTGACTTGTACCACTGATTGTGAGTACCATTTTGTGAAAGAGTTGTCATTTGCGTGTTGCGTTCGATGGCACGTTAAATATTTAGCTGTCAATCGTAGCGGCCACTCGGCGATGTCCGAAATGTAACAGTTAGAGAGTGTTCTGTTTGCTCAAATCTACTCCGTGTTTGTGCACGTCACGTCCAAACACAGGCCGTACTTCATTTGTTTTATTTTATCTCACACGAGGCAATTGATTCTGGTCTTTCAGTTCATCATGACACAAATACTTGTCAATTATTTAGAATTTTGGTTCCTCACAATATCGAAGATATATACGAGAAGCTTTGTCATCGTTTTAGAATGAGACAAAAAAAACATCTGCCAAGTAAATGCACAATGCTTCCTCGTGCTAAACTCACCAAAGGTATTTAATTATTGAACAATTTATATAAAAACCGATAATGTTGAGATAAATTATCTAGAATTGATTAACCATTTAACGGACGGACACTCAGACGTGAAACGGATAAATCAATTTAAAATTTTGAAATCGGAGAACATTTTTTTTGTCTCAATCTGAAACGATCACATAGCTTCTCGTATCTTCGATATTGCGAGGAACCAATTGTTCCCCGATTTCAAAATTTTAAATTGATCTTTCCGTTTTTTTTTATTATATCTTCAAATTTCGGCTGGAATTGTCCCCTGAATCCTTGTCACACGCATAACTCATGAACAACTAAACCCTTTACAGTGTAAACAATGCTGTGACCTGTAGAACAAATATGGTCGTCACGCGAAAACAAAAAACAATAAAATTAAAATAATGGTCGTTTCGAACTACCAATATAACATATTAAACCATAACCAGATAAAATCATTTTTTTAGAATGGTCAAACAACCATTTATTTTAATTCTGGACCTCTTGTTATGGATTGATCTTTTGGTGAATTTGGCACGAGGAAGCACTGTGCATTTACTTGATGTTTCTTTTTTTGTGTTGACAGTTTTGTATGTATTCGGTTATTTTTTAATAATAGTTGAAAAAAAATAAAAAGTTGAAAAAAGTATGATTAATTTGTTTTAAAATGTAGGTATCAACATACTCGTCACGCATACGTATTGAAAATAAAGCATTTTAAATAAACAAATCGGTTGTATTTATTACAAAAGATAAATATTTCAAAGCGGATAAGAATGCAGAGGTTGTGCAACTAAAGAAACGCAAAAATCGCCAAATATTTAGTATAAATCAATCAATTATTTGCTGTAACAATTAAAGTATCTTTTGGACAATCTTCTGCATTATTGACATCAGATAAAAAGTCTGTAAAAACAGATCAAAGGCATTGTTGCGTATCCGATACACCAGCGGTACTCAAACGGTAACAAAAACTGATATTTCTTTCTTTACGAATTAATTGATACAACTACTTTTACTTGGAAACCGGAAACTTGTATATTCAAAATATGGCACACAAAAAGCTAATTTTATTATTTATATGTAACTGAAAAATTATTTAATATGATCACAAAAATATACTTTATATCTGATATGGTAACAATTGTTTAAATGTCAGAATTTATTGAAGAAAAAGGTAAATTAAAGCTTTCGATTCACAGAATCATCTTCAGGCTTTTAGAAGGAATACAATTTGAGACAGATGTAATCTCAATAATATTCATCTGTCTCAAATTTTATTCCTTTTAAAAGCCCGATGATGATTCTGTGAATCGAAAGCTTACATATACTTTTATCTTCAATAAATTCTGACATTTAAACAATTAAGTTCTTATCATTTATATTTAACGTCACTACAATTATTTTATATCTGATACCTATATATAATTTTTTGATACCTTCGTATATAATTTTAATTTGATATAAATTAATTTTGAATGAGACTTTATGGTCGAGTATATTTATTATAGGTTTATTTGTTAGTATTGACTAAACTAATTCTTCTGATACTAGTGATTTTGAACATTAAGGGCTGTAATGTACTAAGTATGTAGGTATTACTAAATTATATAACAAAAATTTTATTACCATTCTGAAATGATACAAGATATATCGATTTTTACCACAAAACAACGTTTGAGATTCACTGTAGTAAACTGGAATCGGTGAGATCGATGCCAGATTCCTCGGTGCGATAAATTACTGTGAGATATTTTAATTTGTAAACTCATTGCGATATGTTTTTGTCCCCGTGATGTTGGTAATGGTAGGAGGCTTTGACTATCAGCTCCGATCGTACTTTGTTTTAATTGCAATTAATTTTTTCATGTATTGACATTTTCCCGGCGTTTTCTTGTTTTATTTGGTTTTTTTGTCAAAGCCGATGATGATTGTTAGCTAATGTTAACAATTAAATTTGTTTTTTGGCATTTCGAATATTTGTGTTCAAATCTTTTAATGTCTGCTGATTTTTTTTATTGTAAAGGAATTGATTTTTGGATGCCAACTGCATTGTTGTGGCTATCAATTTTAAGAACATTTCATTACCCAACAATAACTTCAAGATCATAACAGAAACTGTAAAAATATATAATATTTGATGGTTATTCATGTGATAAAAAATATAAAGATTTCAATGAGCGGGTAAGCTACAAACCTTAATTTAGATATTAATTTCTCTACAATAAAATAATAATTATAAAATATAAAAATTTCTATGAGCAAGTAAGCTACAACCACATTGTATTATTTAAGTATTCTGATACTTTTTTCACTAATGTATATTTTTTTATAAATTATAATATGTATTTAACAATCTTTAGGGTCTTTTATTCTTTCGCTCTGGATCGAAATTTTATTGCTACAATCAGAGATGTTCACTGTTTAGTTCGATTAGCTAATAAAAACTTAACATATACAAATTTCAAACAAACGAAGTAACTTATTTCTTATTATACTTAATTAACAAAATTAACATTGTAATAAATAAAATGTTATAAAAGCCCAACACAAATTTAGTCTAAGGACAATTTCAAGAGTACATTATAAACTCATTAAAAACACATCTATTTGTATAAATATATAACATTTTATTTGATTAACTTAATTAAAAATTCCACAAATTAAATGAAGCATCTCTAACAATATTCTAATTCACTTTTCATGTTTCCCCAAATCGCTCTCGATGTTTTGTGAACCAATAAATTGGAACTATCTCACATAGTACCTTTGATATCCGGGTATGTGTGTGTCTGTCTGTACCTCAGTAAATACATACACAGGTTAAACATTGTAAGAGAAATCATCAAATATATGTTTGGGCTACTGAAAATCTAGCGATGTGTTAACACAACTGTACAGAGGCACTCGATTTAATGAATTTTTCGTGTATATCGTATTTTAAATCAAACGTGATATACATGACTTTGTTTGTCTACTACTGGCATACTCTGTTCATCAGAAATTTCTGTATATTATGTCTAATGCCCGGTATATTATAAAGTTCACTCTCGTGTATACTTATATAAACAAAATCTTTGTACAAGGTACCAAAAATATATGGGCAAATCCACAGAATGTGGCCGCTTTGGGGGAACGGCAATAGTGCGCGTGTGGGAATGTATATTACCCACCCATAAGTACACGAACTCAAAGTATACTTTATTGTGGATGTAAACATGGAGTTACAAGTCGATTGCTTGATTCATATAAAAACTGCAGCACAATTTGCATTGAAAAATCGATTATTTTCACGTTTTCAGAATGGAACTTTTAAAAAAAGAAAAATTCATACCACCGCAATTTTCTCAGATTCAAACCAATGAATCTGAAATTTTTACTGGACATGTTTTTTGGTACAATGAACCTTTTCCCGGAGTTTCAAAGGCGCACACCTCTTAAATTTCATATGCGCGATTGTTTTATCCAGCGAACGGCAATTTCAGCGTTTTTTATTTGGTTTATTTGCTGTAACTTTTGGAACATCCGAAGCACACTCCTGAAATTGAGACCAATTATTCTTCTCTTTGTTACGAAGATTTTGAGACGACATAGAAGAGTGTACGTTCAATGTTCCATTTTGAAGAAGCATTTGAGTATTTTAATTTAAAGCTAATGCGACCACGTTCTGTGGATTTGCCCATATACATTAGTGTGTGTCAAAAAAAATCAGTATTTTTTTCCTTTAGTTTATGATCCAAAATTAATCTACCCACAAGGATTACCTTGTAGTTAAATTTTAAGAGGTACCACAAGAGGAGTCTTGTTGGTGATGTATTTATAAAATTTACAACTAAAGAGTTAAAATCATTTTATCAAAAATATGACTATAAAAGTTATCTTTTAATGAAACTGCTGTCCTGAGAAATCAAATTTTTGCAGTTATTTCTCATCATTTATTTTTAATTCGACTATGTACTGAGTGCGTGAAACTGGTCTTAAAACGAACAGAGTATAGCATCATATGGATTCGATAGTTACATGTAATTGGTAATTATTGTTGTTGATTTTGTTCTTGTTTCAGTAAACGAGTTACCGTGTCCGCCGCTACGCAAACATCTGAATGGGTCCCTCGCCACACACACACACACACACACACAGAAAGAAATGCGTATATAACTAATACATTCAATATAATGCTCACATTATATTGAGAGATTTCAATGCACGGATAGGAAGCAAACCTCTGTGTTGTTCACCGAATGTAATATATTATATGAAAAGACAACAGAATCGGTTTTATCATTATAGATATTATTTCTGAATGTTTCACTGTTTTTATGGTATTTTGGATTTAAATTGAATGTGCTTGAAAATAAAAAATAGGCATATCTATACCTAAATGTTTTAACGTATTATTTTACAAAATATTCATTTTAATGATTTGAAAGCAAAGACGTTGGTTGGTTAAAAAGATTGTTTATTAACTTTTCTGAAAACGTAATATTTTTTTCATAAAGTTACCTATCTAAAAAGCAAAATTTTGAAAATTTTCTATAATTTTTTTAGTTGAAGTTATCCAATTTAATTGTAAATATAACTACTTTACCACACTAATATTCAATTTCGATTTGCAAATTAGTTTCCAACTGTGAAGACATCCTAATGTAATCGGATATTCTAATTAATATACGTACCTACTACGGCTTGTTCAAAATACAAAACACATAAATTTAATTTCCGAACACCCAGATTGTATTTACTGGACGTATGTTCTTTTACACGAATACACACACATCTGGATTTCTCTATCCTCTATTGTTTATCTTTATATGTATATATTTAATATTCTATTTATGGTGACCATGTCGGTAATGTAGAAATACATATTTTATATAAAGACATCGAACTTTTGATAAAGTTTACTAAACGTAGAGACTTGACGGTATTCCACTAAAAAACTCCGGACTTGTAACTAAAATTTGACAATAATTTTGTAAATAATAGTAAATAGTAAAATAGTAAATAATGTTTCAATAAACTGCAAATTTTCTTAGTTCTAGTTATCAGATTTGGGTGAGTTTTAATAGGGTTCTATTCTGCAAATAGATTAAGTGAATTCAAAAGGATTGCTGTTAATTTATATAGTATAGTAAAAATAACTCAAAAAACACGTCGAGCGGAATTCTCTGGGAACAGCAAAATTTTTATGCCATAATGTAGGGGGGACATTGTAGTTTCACCACCCAAAAGTCCCACGAGCTAAACCTTGTGCTAACTCGGGGAGCCCCATTCAAAGTTGGATTTTGTGCAAATATTTGTTCATTTTTCTAGCTCATAAAAATACAGATATCTCGAGAACAAAAGTAGATATCGAAAAAAATTTTGCTGTTTTAGAATTGCTATAAAATACCCAACAATATGACTAAATAATATTAGAACCTATTCTCTAACATTTAGGTGTCACGTTCATTTGTTTATCAAAAATCGCTGTAATTTTATTGTTTTTTCAATTCCATACTTTTTCATTACATTATTAAGTATGAAAAAAAAATTGTTTTTTACTTTTTGTAATTTTTATCTTATTCTACGTTTAATTTCCTTTAAAAATCTGTCATGGATTTTGATCTAAAAAAATTGTGTGAACACGTAAATAAAATTTCAAAAAAGTATTATTTAGTTTGCAAATTAAATGAATGTTAAATTAACTGTATACGGTTTTTCAAAAACATTAAATATTTCATTAACCCGTCATACTATCTGCAAAACTTTAGGCATTTTGGAATCGCTATGAAATTTGAATAATATTATAGGTGCACAGAAAAAAATATTTGAACACTGTGAACATATATGGGGCGGTTTTTTTAGGAAACTGCATAAAAATTACAGTCTATGAATTCATACATGGCTGTGCTCCTTTAAATAATTCCTAGTACTATGATGTCTGTTACATATATAGTGCCCATGCATGTACGTTTATATAAAAAAAATGTCCGCGATTAAACCATTCAAAAAAAAATTACAGTCATTTTAACTTGTGAACTGAATTTTATTTTTTCGTAATTTGTTATAATCGAGATATCTCCTAAACAAATGAAGATACATGCAAATACCATTACATCAAAATACGTAAAATTTTATGTGCTACAACTTTTATGAAAAGTATTTTTTGTTATCTTTATTCTAAATGGTTAATAAATCTACGCGAAAATTAATTTTTAGAGGGGCCGACGAAAAATAAGCTAGTTTTGATTTTTTTCTGGCCCTAATGTGAAGAATTGATAAAAAATAAGTAACACTAATTTTAGAGGATAATAATTTGCAAACTCTCTGAAAATTAAATTTTAATAAGATTATATATAACAGAAATATTTAATTTTGAAGTGCTCAAAAAAATGACATTTTACATCAAGATTGTTGTACAGAGTAAGCTATGGAAATTAACACTGTGCAGAGAAAAACATTGACGAAGTTAAAAATTGGGAAAGATGTTACCAAATATCTATAGTTTGATATAATAAACAATTATCAGTAATAAAATTTTTAATTCAACCCCTATATTGAAAAAACTACCCTTAATGTATAACTCTCAACTTATGTTCTCGATTTTCATGAAAACGGTATATCGCACGAAAAAAATGTATGGAACTAATTGTGTAGAGAGTAAAATTTACAATTGATAACAAATAGCATATTAATTAAGTTATTTAAAATTACGGCGTTATTCAAAGGTTTATAAACGAGGCCAAAAAACATATTAAATGTTGGTTATTTCTGAAAGGCACAGACATTTTTTTGCCAAACTTTGTAAATATAAACTACTTACACTATTATATAGTCACACCAAATTCCCAATCGATCAATGCCACAGAAAAAAAGTTATAGCCAGTTTAATTTTTTTTTAAATTATCAAAAGTGTGAATTTTGTAATATTGATATGCTGTTATAATCAAAATTTACGAAAATTTTTCATAACATTATAAGTCTCTTAAACATTCTGATATTTATTTGAAATTTCACAATAATGATGGCTGTAGTTTAGTTTCAATACCTAGTAATTAACAATTGTGTATGTCAAATTATAGGGTTTTTACAGCTCTATAAGTGCGCAGAAATGAAAAGTGTTAATTTTAAATTCCAAAACAAAAATATTCAAAAATTGTTTACACCAAAATGAAGATAAAACTAGAACTTTTACATATTTCATAAAATTATTAGATCCCTTTAGTTTTGAAATGATAACATAATATCAATGTGCTATTTAATCTACCCTATGACACCAACCCCTAAATTAAGGTTATGAGGAATATATGAAGTTGGTTCAGAAAGTTTAAAAAATCTTTATAAGGTCTTACGAACAAATATAGAGATTGTATATTTATCAATAAAAGCAAAATATAATATTAACAACTACCTATTTTTTAACATTTCAATTCACTACACCGTTTTTATTGAAATTAAATTAATTAATTAAATGAGATGACATAAAAAATGGATTTATTCGTTAAAATAACAAAATATTGAATGCAAAATATGTTAAACTATTCCTGATCTATAAATTTTTTTTTAAATTTTATGGGAGATGTTAACCCTTGAAAGTAGGTTCACTACAAGTTAAAACAAAGCGAATGTAATAATTATAGATAAAATCAATGTTTAGAATTCAAAAATATTTAATTTTTAATTTTGACGATTTGGGGTATCTATACTCAATTTTTTTTAAATTTAATTGATGAATTGACAATCTCTATATTTGTTCGTAAGACCTTAAAAAGATTTTTGAAACTTTCTGGACCAACTTCATATATTCCTCATAACCTTAATTTAGGGGTTGGTGTCATAGGGTAGATTAAATAGCACATTGATATTATGTTATCATTTAAAAACTAAAGGGATCTAATAATTTTATGAAATATGTAAAAGTTCTAGTTTTATCTTCATTTTGGTGTAAACAATTTTTGAATATTTTTGTTTTGGAATTTAAAATTAACACTTTTCATTTCTGCGCACTTATAGAGCTGTAAAAACCCTATAATTTGACATACACAATTGTTAATTACTAGGTATTGAAACTAAACTACAGCCATCATTATTGTGAAATTTCAAATAAATATCAGAATGTTTAAGAGACTTATAATGTTATGAAAAATTTTCGTAAATTTTGATTATAACAGCATATCAATATTACAAAATTCACACTTTTGATAATTTAAAAAAAAATTAAACTGGCTATAACTTTTTTTCTGTGGCATTGATCGATTGGGAATTTGGTGTGACTATATAATAGTGTAAGTAGTTTATATTTACAAAGTTTGGCAAAAAAATGTCTGTGCCTTTCAGAAATAACCAACATTTAATATGTTTTTTGGCCTCGTTTATAAACCTTTGAATAACGCCGTAATTTTAAATAACTTAATTAATATGCTATTTGTTATCAATTGTAAATTTTACTCTCTACACAATTAGTTCCATACATTTTTTTCGTGCGATATACCGTTTTCATGAAAATCGAGAACATAAGTTGAGAGTTATACATTAAGGGTAGTTTTTTCAATATAGGGGTTGAATTAAAAATTTTATTACTGATAATTGTTTATTATATCAAACTATAGATATTTGGTAACATCTTTCCCAATTTTTAACTTCGTCAATGTTTTTCTCTGCACAGTGTTAATTTCCATAGCTTACTCTGTACAACAATCTTGATGTAAAATGTCATTTTTTTGAGCACTTCAAAATTAAATATTTCTGTTATATATAATCTTATTAAAATTTAATTTTCAGAGAGTTTGCAAATTATTATCCTCTAAAATTAGTGTTACTTATTTTTTATCAATTCTTCACATTAGGGCCAGAAAAAAATCAAAACTAGCTTATTTTTCGTCGGCCCCTCTAAAAATTAATTTTCGCGTAGATTTATTAACCATTTAGAATAAAGATAACAAAAAATACTTTTCATAAAAGTTGTAGCACATAAAATTTTACGTATTTTGATGTAATGGTATTTGCATGTATCTTCATTTGTTTAGGAGATATCTCGATTATAACAAATTACGAAAAAATAAAATTCAGTTCACAAGTTAAAATGACTGTAATTTTTTTTTGAATGGTTTAATCGCGGACATTTTTTTTATATAAACGTACATGCATGGGCACTATATATGTAACAGACATCATAGTACTAGGAATTATTTAAAGGAGCACAGCCATGTATGAATTCATAGACTGTAATTTTTATGCAGTTTCCTAAAAAAACCGCCCCATATATGTTCACAGTGTTCAAATATTTTTTTCTGTGCACCTATAATATTATTCAAATTTCATAGCGATTCCAAAATGCCTAAAGTTTTGCAGATAGTATGACGGGTTAATGAAATATTTAATGTTTTTGAAAAACCGTATACAGTTAATTTAACATTCATTTAATTTGCAAACTAAATAATACTTTTTTGAAATTTTATTTACGTGTTCACACAATTTTTTTAGATCAAAATCCATGACAGATTTTTAAAGGAAATTAAACGTAGAATAAGATAAAAATTACAAAAAGTAAAAAACAATTTTTTTTTCATACTTAATAATGTAATGAAAAAGTATGGAATTGAAAAAACAATAAAATTACAGCGATTTTTGATAAACAAATGAACGTGACACCTAAATGTTAGAGAATAGGTTCTAATATTATTTAGTCATATTGTTGGGTATTTTATAGCAATTCTAAAACAGCAAAATTTTTTTCGATATCTACTTTTGTTCTCGAGATATCTGTATTTTTATGAGCTAGAAAAATGAACAAATATTTGCACAAAATCCAACTTTGAATGGGGCTCCCCGAGTTAGCACAAGGTTTAGCTCGTGGGACTTTTGGGTGGTGAAACTACAATGTCCCCCCTACATTATGGCATAAAAATTTTGCTGTTCCCAGAGAATTCCGCTCAAAATCTAATTTGACTATACTAATAACGTTTTGCGACCTGTAGCATGTTGCCATGGTGAAAAAATGAACAAATTAAACTTTGTTTATACTTTTATGACAGAAAATTAAAAACAATCGATATTAATCAAGTTCTCATTCAGAAAGTGTAAGCTTCGAAGTGTTTTACTGAAGAAATTTAATATATAATGCTCATTTTATCAAATTTTTAGGACGAGAATAGAACACACTTCTAAGCAGAGCCTGCTTGGGGTGTGCAATATCAAAAAAATTAGCAAGTAAAAAATGGAAATTCATATATAAATAGCCATATCCACAATCATTTATATCTTTCTAAATAATAAGTTGATGATTTTTACATGATATCGTTATAATGTTAGGGGTAGCATATGGCATTATATTAGTAACGAGGGGATGTTTTTTAGTGCCGCATCATAATTTATTTTTAGCGTCAGTTGTTATCATCATTGAGTATCACGAAATGTTAAATATAAATATTCAGGTATCTCTAAATATACATTATATACATATATAGGTATGTAGTTATTAAATTTCGAACTATGTATAAATTATTTGAACGTTTATGTGTAGGTAATATAAATAGAGATGCTGGAAAAACATGTTTATTCTATATTTAGTTATTAATGTTTATAACGTTTAAAGAAACACATGTAAATATGCATATTTGTCGACATTGTTGCGTATAAGTGTCATAAGAACAAAAATATATAGTCGAGCCTTATTTTATGGGAATCTTTTTTATGCGGTTTTGAAGTTATGCGGAATTATCAGTTTTTATTTGATAAAACTGATAATTTAAGGAATTTAATCTTTGTTTTAACATTTTCAAATATATGAAGGGCCCATATCTCCAGAAGTGTTAGCGCAAAAATATTTAAAAAATTGGAAATATCTATAAATAATATTGATTGCAAAAATTATTAGCATTCATATTTAAAAAAAAAAAAATTCAATAGTAGTTAAGTTTCTGTTTATCTCTTGTCATTGCAATTATTTTCATTATCGGAAGTCTAACAGTGATTCCTACTTTACTATACAGTGAAACCTCTCAATACATATATGTACCTAACTGTATATTTAAAGTTAAAAAGTTTAAATGATGGTAGTTAAATTTAAAAATAATCTATTGTATATACTTTTATTTTGCGCAAAGCAAAACTAGTTCAAGTTCACACGTACATGGGGAGGTAGAGGGGAAATAATAATTAAAATACGTTTTGAGAGGTTTCACTAAAAAGTTAATAAAAGTTAACAATCTAAAAAAATGTTTATATATATACCCTGTAAAAAAACTATTGACTATAAAAAATAATCAATATTAGGTATCAGTTTCAATATCTTTTCAAAGATTTTCGAAGATATCCCTATCATAAAAAATGCGATTAATACCAAGAACTAAAAAAAATATATTCTAAAGACTACTTATTTCTATCATCTGGCGTCTGGCACGTTCACGCAATACTAAAAAAAATTACATAAAAAATAAACCCACCCACACAAATACACCAAACAAAAAAACACACAAAAGCGGCCGAACAGCAACAAAAGATGTAAAAAAAAACTCTTTATATATATCCGTTTGATTTATCTGTAATTGTACACCGGTTAAATGTATGTTAATGATATTGAAATTAGGGGGGGCTCGTGACGCGAGCAGCAGCGTGACGGGGGCATGGAGGGGGGACGCAGGGGTCAGGGGGCACGCGACAACGTGTTGCTAGCACGCGTCTGTGCGTCCCGCTTGACCGGTCAAGTGTGGTCAGGCGCCCCTGACTATATGTGTGTACGTGTGTCGAGGATAATTTGTGGAACGAGATCTTAACCGAAATATAACAGAGAGAGATGTATGAATTTTTTTTTTTTCAAAAAAATAAATTGTTTTTTGCATTTTAAAATAAAGTAGTATTTTGTTTTATATGTAGGTACAATGTATTGTATTCGGTCCCGCAGGCCTATATTTTAGCTTTGGATCAAAAGTTAACTATCCCAAAATTTCACTCATAGATCAAACCTGTGGACGGCGCAAATCGAGTCTTTTTCCCATTTGATTAACATGGAAAAAATAACTTTTTTACTTATGCGTGAATATCTCGTTGAAATTTTATTTTATTTTAATTTCTTACAGCAGAGTATCATAGAGAATTAAATTTCTTACAAAAAGATCAAGTGCTCAATTCATAGATCGAATATTTTTTAAAATATGTTCGATTAAACATTATCATAGAAAGTAAAATCCAATTTTTATGATAATTTTTTAACAAATATTTCTTAAAATTTATTGGATTTATGAATTGAGCACTTAATTCTCTACAAAATATTCCCCTGAGAAATTTTAAAATCTATCTGGTCTAAACACGGCATAATTAACAACTCACAAAATCATTCTTCTTTTTGTTTTTTGGCTTCCTTATCTTGTTACAAAATAAAGCATTATTTACAAGTTTTAAAAATAATAAACAATACCTACTTATAAATAAATAAAAATAATAAAACTTTTCTCTTGCAATAAGAAATTTGGAGCAAAGCTTAAGTTTTTAATTTACAAAATTGCATTATCATTTCTCGAAATGTTCAGTGTGCAATATATGTACATAATATTTAGCGATCATTGAATTAATAATCAGCTGTATACAAGGTGTAGTGTCTGACATATGGTTCATCTGTTAACATGTTTATCGTTAATAGGATTGTTTTGTGAAATAGAGCCCCATATTGTCCGCAACCCCTTGTTAAATCAAGCGTCCACTTGAAATATGATCAAATTTATGTGAAATTAATAACCATCAATTATTTTTAAAGCTTTCATCGAAATTACTATAGAAGTTAAAATAATAATTTTGTTACTACGAGTATTTATAAAAGTATTGTAGGTAAATTTTATTTATGTAATTTTAATATTATGACACGATAACTCGTACCCCCGTCCAAACAAAAAATTAATGATAAATTGTATGAATTTTAATAATATATGTAAGTAATAAATATCTATTAAAAATATATTTATTTAAAATACGCACTCGGCCAATAGGTATCAAAATGGTGGACATTTAAACTAATTATTAGTATAATTTTATATCTTTTGTGTCGTAGTACTTATCATTTTGTAATCATTAGCAAGTGTCCATCACTGCGTGCTCATTACTGGTTTTACCTTTGCCATTACTGGAGAAAAAACATAAACAAAATAAAAGGCTATAATTTAAAAAAAATTATATTTGCGGACTATGGTGATTAAATTGATTAAATAAAGAGTTACTTGTTTTATAAGTAACAGGAGTTCATGAGAATTACAAAAAACAAGCCCATTAATCCAAAAAACACCGAAAACTTATAGCGGCCATTACTGGTGGCTTTATCTTATAGAGATAAAAACTCTAACTACATCCCTGCACACGTATTGGATTCAATTCTTATTAATTAAATTCACAATATGTACGCAACTTTAATTACAATCTTGGATTGTCTCATGGACATAAATCATAAAAGACTTTTTATCAAGAACCAATCATTCCCTTTTACAGTGCTGGGCAATTATAACATTCTAACCGCGTTTATTAACGTATTATTCGTATTTATGTATTTCTCCGGCCTTACGCAAGATGAATTATTGATTCCCGAAAAAATGATTGATGTTAAACAGTCGTTGGTTCTCAGAAAATTATTATTGTTTAATTTTTAATCGTGTTATTGGATCAATTAAAAAATTGTGTGTTGTTTTTGTTGATCTTAAGACTGGTATTGTGGAATGTATTTAGTTAAAATGTATCAAAAGCCTTTGTAAAGTATTTCAAATATATTGATTATGTATTTTGAAGAATGGACTTTTTTTGTAAAAACTATTAAGGATATATTGTTCAGAACCGGATCTGGTTTTTTTAAATATTTTTTTATGGAACATTCTAAAAGTTTAGAAAATTTCAATTGACATAGATATTGACTTTGGGGGATACTACCCTAGGTGTAATTTCACTTTTTTAGTTGTATTAAATTAAACAAAACATATATTTAACATATTAAAAAATATAAATTTTAATAGCTGAGAGTTGACTCCAAGTAGAAAGATGAAAATTCCAAAAGTAAATTAAAATTAGTATCGACGCTGTAGGGCGGGGGGGGGTCATTTATTTAATTTTTAGGGTTCCAAAGAAACCCTATTAATTTCACTTTGTCGTCCGTCCATCCTTTTCAGTCAAAGCAAAATATCTCGTAAACTATATAAGCTAAAAACTTGAAATTTTTACTGAACGAAGGAATGATGCCCTCTAGTAAATTAATTTTCTACATTTATTGTTATATAATTAATAATATTAATTTCGAATTATAACAAATCTTTTAATATCAAATAGTAAATTAGTATATGCCCAATTAAATAACACGAAGGAGCTGTCAGAAAAGGAGAAAATCCACTTGACATAAAACCCATGAAGAAGAAGAAATGAGTATATAATAATGACTGATAATTGAATCTTTTGGTGAGATTCTCGACAAGCATTAAAAAAATATACATATTGCCTCAGTTTTGCTTTATTGTTAGCAATGAAATCAATCTGATCTCAAGTTAAAAATTAAAACTAAATTGTAACAAATTAACACAATAATAGTTAAAATATGTATGGATAAAAATCGATTATTCAAGAATATGTAATTCAGAATACGTGACAAAATATCCATTAATAAATTTCCATCCATAATATACGAAGAAAAAACAACTTAAATATAGCAATTTGCTAGTTTTTTCCTCATCATTATACTACCTAAAAAACACACCCGGACATTCAATAAAATTGAAATTACATTGTTTATCAACAAAATCGGACCTATAAAACTAACTGTTAACTAACACCTCGAAATCATTCGACGTAATTTATTGTTAAAATCTTATTTAAAAATAAATCTAGTTTCAGCATAACTCATTTTCACTTGTTCTGATCTGTTATTAAATCTCTTCCGTCTTTGGCCGTTGGAAATGATGAATGTCTGAAATCAAATTAATAGCGCTTCCAGGATAATTATTCACTGTGACAATTTTAATGAGTGAACGTATTTTTAAATTATAACCAATGGATCATTTTGAAAGGTAATTGATTTATTTTTAATAAACCGTACGCGTTATTAACATATTCATGTATATTCTAACAGGTTGTGACATTTCTTATGATACACTGATATTAATACATAAATAATCTATCGTACATTTCTGGATTCGATTACAGAAGTTTTTGTTTAAATGTGGTGAATAGCGAGCATGTTGGTGGACAGTTTTTAGATTGGATAGAAAATTTATGAAGTTAAAATATTATCTTTATTTTGCATTTATCTAATTCTGGTAACGAACAGTGTCTAGATGCAATTACAAATAAACTCAATAATTGCCTGTATTAAATAAAAAACTGGCTGCATATACAGGATATTAAAACCAATTAGGTTAAAAAGATAGTATTAATATAATTTTGATTTTTATAAAAAAAATTTTTTTAATATTAATTCAAAATTTTTCTTTAATACGTGCCTAGTTAATATTTTATAAATCTATTTTTTTTTGTTACATACGTTAAAAACGCTATATGTGAAAAAATCATGTGTATCCAAACAATTGACAATGGCTACATAGAATCATAGGAAACACGATTGGAGATATCCAGGCCCTGAGAGAGCTTCATTGGGGTCCGAGACAAACAACATTTCAGGGGCCCCATACCCCTTTTTTCACGAACGTAAATTCCTTATTGTCCTTAAAATTCTTATAACTTTCTAAAATTATTTAAGTATTAAAAATAGTATTGGTATAACTAAAATAAATAAAACAATACTTTTTAAGGTTTCCATGAGACCCTAGGGGTCTCATAACCCCCCCTCCTCTATCTGGGCCTGGAGATACCTATATATTTGTAAGGGAATATTTGACTACAAAAGTTGTAATGATCTTTCTTATAGAAAATTTAATTTTCTACAAATTTTCACGTTAAATGTGTTGTTCTTGAGATAATTTGAAAAAATAGATTTTATTATTTCTTTACTATCTCATATCTCTAAAAAAATAATTACAATATTCTGACATAGATTGCCTTTTTCTAAAAATATCTTGATACGTAATTTTTTTTTTATTCTGATTTAGAGATTATTTATTGTAATAAAAAATGAATCGTTTAAAATGTCATACAAAAAATTCATTTAATTTATTAGAAATTAAATGCAAATGTGTTCACATAATAATATGTATTTACTGTATACATAGTTATTGTAGTAAATACATAGCAACAGTAATATTAAAATATGTATATGTTAATAAAAATATATAAAAACTACTCAATTAAAGAATACACGCCCGAGGGTTCGTCATAAAAATATATTAACAATCACTTATTATAATAACAGACATAATTGCATAGAAAATATTAAGAAATAATCATTTCAGAAAGGTTATTTTAAATGAATTGTTTTTTAATATTATTTTATAGCTTTTAATTTCAAATTATTTTGAATCACATTTTGTGCCCATCAAATAGTTAATTAATTACTTTTTTCTATAAAAACCATTAATTTTAATCTACTTTTACAATCAATGTCATAAAATTTCAATAGATAACAAAAATATGTACCTATATAATTAAATTTTTTGCATTATTTTTTCTGTTCAATCTTTCTCGTGCGTCACGAATATATTTTAATATCTGGCTACTGCTTTGACCTAATTAAGATTGAACAGAAATTATATCATTAGCGAAAATTAATTACCATTAAAATAATTAATGATATTGGAATTTTGAGATTAGCCTAAACGTGTTATTAATTTTTTTGTATTCAATAAGAAATTCTGATTTTATTCATTCTATGTTTAGCATCGCGTGAATATTATGGGTTTATATTTAAGTTTTAATGTAAATGTTTTACTCTTGCTGTACTATATTAATTGATTACAGGTAAAACACGTAATTTCAAAACTCAAATCTCTACTGGCACCATTCTTGAATAATACCCTAGTGTTGAACATTTTTAATTGAAATGTACTAAATTAGAAATACTTGTTGTTTTTTTATTACTGCCATTTCTGAATATTAATCTATGTACATTTAATTGTCTTACAGCGTGATTTGATGACAATTGGCCAATAGGTGTCAAAATGGTGGACATTTAAACTAATTACATATTAGTATAATTTATTTATTAATTATTATATTATCATAGCAATTGTTTTACACTGTTTCAAATTTGACGATTCTTTCTTTTATATCTTTTGTGTCGTAGAACTTATATTTATATTTAAAAAACAAACTATATTTGCGGACTTTGGTAATAAATTGATTAAATAAAAAGTTACTTGTTTTATAAATAACATGAGTTCATGAGAATTAAAAAAAAGAAGCCCATCAATTACAAAAACTGTAAACCTTGCTCTTATAGCGGCCATAACTGGTGCTAGTACCTGACTTATATTTAATATACATTAGTTTTGATTTTCTAAAGTACAGATATTTTAATATACGTATATATACACATCTGCAGAAGAATTTGACCGAAAACCCATTGGTACAAGTGTACCTCTTTGTCTGTAAATTCAATAAATCATTGGTGCACAAAAACTGATCGAGTGACATCTCCCGATGTAAAATATTAGGACATAAGTATGTGTGACAGACAGCCGCGTAAAAACTGTTTGTATGAAGTTATTCATCAAGGCAGCGACCGAATCTTCGAACAAGTATCATAAAATAATATACACAGTCCAAAAAATATACGACCAGTTTTCTTTATATCTTGGTAATGGTAACAAATATTAAAACAAATCAAAAGGTTTTATGAGTCTGATTTGGTTGTTCAGGAACCTCTGGGTTACAAAAGGCCCTTGGGTTTTTTTTTTAATTACCACGTACTTCAAATCGATATAACTATGTTAATTTTGAGAAATAAAGATTTTTGGAAACGCATTTTTGAAACCTTAATCTTCAAAAAAATGTGCCTCGCTAAAAATTGATTTTTATAAATTTCTAAAAGAGATAATACTCCCTTTTAATTTTACATTTCCCTTTACTCAATCCAATATTTACATCGATGTCTTATTTAATCTGATGTAATCACTTCGCACATATTATTTTAACCAAGTGCTAAAAGTTGTTGGATTCGAAAACACAAACATCGGTGAGTATGTTTGTAATCTACTTTACCGGACGGCCGCGTCGGTAAGTCAGAGAGCTCATCAGTTAATTAATATGCAAGGTACACGAGCACATATAACGGCGTGATCGAAATATCGAATACTTGTCAAATATTTCCCGTATGAGGACGTGAAGACAGCTTTACATAGGGAAATGTTTATTAACATATTGATACGTACGTCGTATACAGTGACGAAACGTCCATGGAAGCAGGGGAAGCAGTGCTTCCCTTACTTTATGGGTAAATTAATTAATACAAACCTGTGTTTTCAGTTAATAAATAATTTAAAAATATTATTAGAATATTCTTCTTTATGCGCAACACAAATATTTTAACCTAAAATCAAAAATAGCATTTAATATTAATTTACACACTCAATTATAAAACTATAATACCTCTACGTCTTATTTTATTGTATTTTAGTCGATATTTGTATGACTAGTTGAAGAGATAGCTTCTCAAAGTTTCAGTTTTTTCAAAATTTTGAAGAAAAATGGCCCTAACTTTTGAACGGATGGTCGGAATTGATTTTAGTTGACGGATTTGGAATCAGCGTGTCGGAATCTATATAATGACATGTATATTACCTTAAAACTCGAGAAAAAAAATTTCGCGAAAAATCGAAAAAAATTCAAAGGGGTATACCTTAAAAAAATGTCGATTTTTGGCCAAAATTTTTTTGTCGTATTTTAAAGTATTATACATGTCATTATATAGATTTTGACACGCTGATTTCAAATCCGTCAACTAAAATCAATTCCGATCATCCGTTCAAAAGTTATGACCTTCTTTCTCCAAAAATTTGAAAAAACTAAAACTTTGAGAGGTTATATCTCGAAAACGGTTTGAGATACAGACCTGCGGTTTGAAAATTTCAACTTTTCACGTCATTTTCTATACAATAAACATACTTTTAACGAAATCAAAAAATTTAAATTTTTTAGTGAAATTTCCTGCAGTGAACTTCAACTCGTCATACAAATATCGACTAAAATACAAGAAAATAAGACACATAATCATTTAGTTATTAAATAAATATATAAGAATTTATTTTTAAAAGTAAAAGCTTGAACTTAGGCGTTTCATAACTAGTTTTTTTTTGTTAATAGGAGAGGAGGATTGACAAAATATACTTCCCTTATTAAAAATTTCACGCTTCGCCACTGGTCGTATATATTATATATAATGCTCAGAGTGAAAATTGGTTGGTGGTTTATATTTTTCCAGGAGGTTTATCGTTTTGAATTTATAAATGTTTGAACTTATAAGGAATAACTTTTTTTCAAAAAAAAATTGGCTTCAAATTTTTACCAGATACTCCATTATGCACTAGAAGACGATACCTGAAAGGATTGTGAAAAAAAATTGTGTCAAATGCATACATACTTATATTAACATGATTTTTAAGCTATTACGAAAAAATTAATATTTTTTCATCCCTTCCGATTCGAGTCGCTAAAAATCCCTTCAGGTACTTTTTTTAGATGTATGTATGTAGATGAATGTTTTTATTATAAGTTACAAGTGATTCTGAAACTTCAGCCTGTTATTTTTCAAACCAGTGATTCTCAAACGAGTCATAAGGGTGTCGTGAATTGTTGACGTAACTATAGGGTGACAGAACTGGCAAAAATCGGTATTTTTTTATTTTTTTTTGCTTCGAGGTTTTAGGTCATTATATGTCAATAAACTCGTTATATGTGTTATAACATTATTTATTAATATAAACATTTCGTCATATTTCAGACTTCTTCAGTATATAATAAAAACAATCTACCTTCAGACAACAATAATACTTTTACATATTTTTATACAACAATAGGACTAAATTTTCAACATTTCTTATGGAGTTCATTTTGTTGTTAAGTTAAAAAAAAGCATTCATGAAATATATTGTTTGTTAGGTAAATCGGTATATGGCAATGATCAAAGTTTATCTATTCTACTATTAATTTATTAATTATTTGTCTCGTAAACAGTCCGTGTACAGTACAGAGTACACAGAAGTACACACGTCTTCACTGTTTCCTTCCCACCGTGTGTCGGACTGCAAGCACATTATTTCACAACCAAGCTCATAAAATCTCTTCAGTTGTCTCTTGTTTTTACTACTCCATTTTCTCGGAACGGAACTCCCGATCAGATTTAATAATTAATTTACAAATTCATTATGATGATCAGTGGCGACTCGTCAACAATGTAAAATAATACTATATAATATTTATAACTATTCGTCTTTGACATTACCCTTTACTATCGTTAAAACATATTGGCTACCTCTAGACCTCTAGATTCAATAAAAAGTTGATTTCGTCGTGTTATCGGTCAACGTTTCGTCACACATTGCAGTGGACATCTTCAGAGCTCTTCTAAAAGTGAAGTTAGAAATGAGTTAGAAGAACCCTGAAGATGTCCACTGCAATACATGACGAAACGTTGGCAGATAATACAACCAAATCGACGCAGCTTACACCCAGAAGCAAAGATCTATATCAAGATCACCGCGGAAGCCTTAAGACTTGTATAAGTTTTCTATTTTTAATTTATTCATTTTTAATTACAAGTACGATTTTGCTTATTTTTGTCTAAAAGTAAAAGGAAAATATATTTGTGTTATGCTTCGAAGAACGCTTGAAAGGCAAAGAGTTAGGAAGGGAGGGGGGGGGGGGGCAATTTTTGCATCAAAATCAAAACGTAATAGAAATAATGTAGCATAAGAGATCGGTATATTAATAACTGAACATCAAAAACAATCGTACCTTTTTTTTATTATAAAAGGAGGGGAATTATTAGGTGCACAAAAAAAGCATGTGTGTATGTTGCCGTTAAGGCAGGTAAAATATTGGTTGAATTTCGACCATAGACGACACTAGTTTACAGTAATATAAGTATACACATTAAGGAAAAATTTGAATATTATATTATTATTGTTAGGTATACCTATATTTCTTTATAAAATATTGATCTAGGTAATTATTATTTTTGTAGTGAACAATAACCCCGTCACTGATTGTTTAGTTTTTGCTCCTCGCATGGAGACGTAATAGAGATGTCAAAAGATCCTGACGAAGAATTCTTGCAATGTGGCCAGCGATTTTTGTAAAAACATAACGAGACTGATATGTCGATAGGTTTTTTATTATTGATTTTATGGATTTATTTAAATATATTGTTATTGTTTACTGTTCGAGGATAACTGCTTTATTAATTAATTAAATGAATGATTTTTTACATGAATTATATTGTTTATGATAATTTATATTGATTAAAATTTATTAACGTTTGGATTTATTTTTAATTTTTCAAATGGACCTAAACTCGTAAAAATTTAACTTCAGCACTAATTTATTCGTAGATACCATGCGTTGGAATCACTAACAGTTCATACATAATGAACAAAAAATAAGGAACTTTAATTCTACTTCTTAAAATATGTTGAGTAATTATTTACCATTAATTATAAGATATATGATAATGAAAAAGAAAAATGCTAATTAATCCTATTATAGAAAATATAGGGTGCTATTTAAAAAAAAATGGTCAGTGACGTCTGAAGTATGACTTAACATAAAAAAATCATAAAAAGTGAGAATAGCAAAATTTTTGTAGAAAATATTTATTGTTATAAATTATGTATTGCATTTTACTTATAGTTCCATATTAAAAGGTTTGATAGAAGCTGAGATATTCTAGTTTCCACAAACTCTAAAGTGCGAAAAATGCTGCGATTTGTAGAACAAATATGGCCGCCACGCGATAGTAAAAAATAATGTTAGGGTAATAACACACAAAAAAAAAATTTTTACAGAATTATTATGGAGATATTTATTGATTCAGAAGTGTGGAGGTTGGTTACATATTTAAGAGGCGAAGGGTAAGAGAGGATTGTCTATGCTAAAGCATGCTATTCATCATATTTTGAAGAAAAAAACATGGAATATCATTACTTATAGAATTGTTAATATCCATAGAAATATTCGAAAGTAACTCTATCTGTTCGTTACCTTTTCACTGTTAAACCGCTAAACGTATCTTGATGAAATTTGGCAGGGAGATTGCTTGCATCCTGAGGAAGGACATAGGCTACTTTATTTCCCGAAAAATTGATTATATAGATTAAAAATATACATATTTCACGTTGACGAAGTCTCGGATAGCAGCGATATCGGTTTTACTATTTTGATTTCAGTAGCCAACATTCTTAGAATGAACTGTTCGATTGATAATTATGAGTATATTAATATCTGGACTGGGCAATACATATGATGTATACATTACATATATACATACACATTAACTAACGGTTACTCCACAAAGTTTGCCGTCGGTTGTAGAAAGAGCATTGAGCAGATCGCATGCAGATACGATGCTAATGTGTTGTACAACAGATGGTAAGACCGTTGGTGTCGGCGCGTGGTATTGTCACTCGCACGTGCACGCGCGCGCGCGCTCTCGAGCTCTATCCACCTATCTACCAGTACGTATCTGTATCTCTAGTTATATATTGATTAGTCATCTAGGGATTGTTGTTTTAAATGGTGGTATTTTAATTGTTACTTGAAAGGTTTTTGGCAGCTTAAGTGTATATTAATTTAAAACATAATAATCATATTTTTGTCTATTTTATACATTACTGCTGTTTTTGTTTTGTCGCTGATTAGGCACTATGTAACAATTAAAATTTTATTAAAAACGGATTACTAGAAATTCAATAACACTCATTATGTGTTTAATGTCATTGGTCAGCCACTTGAAGGAGTAGCTTGATGATATATGGCCTTAACTAGTTTTAGAGCACTAGGCTTTCTAACAATGAATGTTTCGTTAAAATCAGTTCGGTAAGAATTTACTAACTTTTAATCTGTGTTTAATGTCATTGCACAGCCCCTTGAAGGAGTAGCTTGATGATATATGGCCTAAACTAGTTTTTAGAATACTAGGCTTTCTAACAATGAATGTTTCGTTAAAATCGGTTCTGTAGGAATTTACTAAGTTTCAATCTGTGTTTAATGTCACTGCTCAGCCCATTGAAAAATTAACTTGATGATATATGGACTAAACTCATTATTAGAAAGCCTAGCACTCGGTTTTCTAACAACGAATGTTTAGTTAAAATCGGTTTAGGAATTTTTGAGTTTAGTCGGACAGAACAAACAGAGATAGGTAAACCCCAAAAAGATTTACTTTGTAAAGATCATACAGGTATATCATATTATATTTACTACAGGTATATAACTTATGTTAAAAAGTTTATTTTATTTTCAGCAATAGATGAAAATTGCTGATAGGCCGGAGTAGGTACACTTGAGAATTAGTTAACATATATTCTTTATATTATTAGGTTGCTATCGTGGATGAAAGTCATAAGGTATAATTCTTATTTAATATTCATATATAACACAAAATAGTAATTAACAATAACAACTAGAAAATGTAGAGAAAACACTGACACTTGGAAATCTTCAACAGATTATCTAATCTCATTGTATAACTAATATAGAATATATGTAAATGTCTCCCCGTGCCGGACACGTGCCTATAGGAAATAATGAGCGATCCTGAGTACAGATAAACACAAGCATATTTATATCTACAACCCCTTCAAGACGTCTGCATTTACCCCTAGCCGTATTACTTTCAGGAGTCCTAAAACAACTGCACGTGGACATGTAAGGTACAATCATTTAAAATTTATTTGATTTATCATTTTATGAAAATTTAAAAAAGGTCCAAATATAATAATAATATTTTTTTTACATTTGATATTTAAGACTGTACTGTGCGTGTCTAGGGCCATTTTTTTTAGAAAATAAACCCTTTTTTAAATAATTTTCCTTTTTTTAATGAGGCACAAAATTTTGTTTTGCCTAGGGCCCTCAACCGCCATAACGTGTCAGTGTTTCTGCTTCAAAAAAACACATAATAAACTTTTATTTTTATATACTTATAACTGTTTTTCACATATGTCTCTTTAATTTATAATAAAAAATATGTGCCTCACCCACATAGTGAAGCGAAACTTCTTTTGTTTTCATTAACCATGCGAATTAAATAAATTATTTAAACGATTGTTAAATTTTAATCAAACGTATTATTTTAACACAAAATTCGTATACAAAACACATAGCTTGACATCAACGTAAAGTGTACGCATTTATCCATCTTTATTTTATGCATTTACTCATCTGTCTCACGCATAACCGACGTAAAGTGACTTGTACGCATGCACTATTAATCCATATTTCCCTTATAAATTTACTCACGTTTCATCTTTAAAACGTGTCGAATTTTAAAATCTGTCGAGGTCATTCCAATTCTCTAGTCTCGCTAAAGAAGTTTTGCTTTAATTATCTGTAAAATGATGGAACAATAAAATTATAAAACTGTATCTTCTTTGCTAAAAAAAGTTTTGTAACCTCTGCAACAATGCATATGATTATTAACATATACGTGTTTCTTCTTTTATTTTTCTTTACGAGGGCCAATATATGTACAATCATAAGATTGTTTTGTTATGAAAACACCTGTCTGTTCCTTCAGCTAACTTAAGAAAACAATTATAGTTTAATTTATATGCATTTAAAAATACAATAATACATATTACCTAAATAATATCATTTGTAAATAATTTTTAAAAAAATGTTATATTTATAAAGTCAGACATACCTATAGAGATATAATAATTTGATTAATATATTAAAGATTAACCCTCCCCCTCCCACTTTTAAAAAATTCGACCCTGAATATATCTAAAGTAACATTAAATTAATAATAATCCCATTGAAAATAATTGTATATTGACAATCTCTTCATAGACAATTAGTAGTACCTATAAAAAAATTATTTAATAACATATAATATTGAACACACAAACAAAAAACTAATTTGAAAACAATATCCTTAAAAACCAGTAACCTAATTTAATTGTTCACACCTTGTATTAAAAATAAGAAACTATAAAAATAAAGCAAGTCATTTCTTAAACAAGCTTTTTTTGTAAAATGTTGCCCAATTAATTATGATCTTTTTAAAATAAATCCTTGTAAGAAAAAACAATATTATAAGCGTAAAAAATCGTTTTGTTTGCAGCTACTTTATTTTTGTTGAAACTAGTTAATTTCTACGCTTGTTATTTCAAAAAAGGTACCGAAAAATAAAAAAATATACATTACTAACTGACTTTCCCGCGGCTTCGCTCGCATTGTATAATTTTTTATGTTGGCAACACAAATAATATTTTAAGACATATTTTATTTTTATTTTTTACTTTTTATTCATTATATGTACAAAATCGTAAATATCTCGGCTCCTATGCGAGATAGGGGGTTATTTTTTCCCCTACACCCCCTCCACAGAAGTATTTTTATCGCCAGATCAAATGAAACTTATTACAACCCTCCATACGTGGCATGGAATGAAATATTAAATTATTATTTTTTTATTGATTACCTATATACAAAATCCTAAATATCTCGATTTTCTTTTATTGAGGACTATTTTGCCCGAATTTACCTTTATAACTTAAGCAGCTATACAGATAAACATATCAAAAACCCACCTCTTGTTTACCCCCGAAATTTTTATTTTAACTGAATATTATTTTGTCCGAATTTACCTTATTTTATTACCTTTATTATGTAGATTATAAATAGAGTTTAATATTGGTTGACATTATTGAGATGTAAATATCAAAAATAAATCCTTTCTAGCTCAACATTTGCATGTTATATAAGTTCTATCTATAGACTTTAAATTAAAAAGTAATTAATTGACTTTAATCTGACATATAACACTAAAGCTTTTGCTACATTCAAATTACTAAAATTACAAACTATATGATGCTAACTTACAAATTAAGTTAAATATTTAAGTTGTCATAATTTCACGCTATTCATTTTTGTGTACATCATAATTTATAACAAAGATATTGTTAGTGTGTATGTATTACTAATTATGAGCCGGTACGTCACCAGTGCGGCCAATTTGAGTCAAACAGAGCGTATAAACACGTCACTAGCAATATATGTTACTGTATATTTCAATTCTACACTCGTAGAAATACAGTGGCGTTATTTTTGAATTAATATTGAGTAGCGTATAAGAACAATTCTAAAAATTCAAAAAAGTACTTTTGTATTTTATTTGTCTTGCAACATTTTCTAAATAAATTACTAATATATCATATATTAGTTATTCAGTTGACTTTCAGCTTTCCAAATCTGCCACTGAAATTTTTTTACGATCATTTTTTCCTTAGTTATACGCGTCCAAAGTCAAAAGTATGGTTTTTTCTTTGATCGCAAATAACTTGGTTAAAAATGGCCATACAGCGATATAAAAAAAAGCCAATTGAAGAGAAAAGTCTGCTCTATAAAAGTATTGAATTAGATTTTAACAATAATCGTTTACTTTCCTAAAAATTGGCGTAGACATTAAAGAATTTGTAAAGAAACGTTAGCCTTTAAATACTTGGTTTTTAGTGACTCCCCTTCTCGTATATATTTACAATGCCACTGTATAGATGGCACCACCCATGTCCGGTAAGGTAATTACAGATCGGAGAGCAGATGCGTCCCTGTGATATATGTACACTTCTCCGTACTTCCGGTTTGACTTTACACTCATTATTTATTGTTTTACATTTAATATTATTAGTATATTAACATATTTGCGTATATTGGGTGCGTAAGTATGTAATTTTTTGTTTTCGACATTTTGTGGAATTCTATAAGCAATCGTTTACTGTGTTTTATTATTCAAATTAATTCTGTTTGAATTATTCATGATTACGCAAAATATATACGTTTTTGTTTTTATTGGTATATACATTTTTTTGAAAATATATTGTGCGTTGATGTAGATAAGTTAATATATTTTACAGGCCCTACCAGAGGTTATGGGCTCACAATTTTTTAGGGGCTACAATTTTTAAGTCTGCTAGAAAATATATATATAACTTGCATGTAGTCAATTAAACCCATGAAAAAAATATATAAATTGCAAAAATAGTTTTTAACAAGTCGGTAAAGGGTTTAAAAAAAAAGTTAAAAAAAAATCGTATCTCGTAAATTATGAAATATAAAACCAACCGTACAAATATTTTTACATGCATAATTTTCTAATTTAATAAAGAGGAAAGCTAAGTACTGAAAAGATTAAACCCATGAAATTAATAATTTATATTTAATTGGTAGATATTTTAAATTACGATACAATTTTAAACGAGTTGTTAAATTATAGTCGAACATCATAAAAATGGTCGTTCTTCTTAACGAAACAAAATTTATAAATAAATATTTTCTATAACATTTTTGCTATGTACAGGATGTCTATAATTACTTGTTTTTGCAGTTGTAAAACAATTTATAAATATAAATTATGATACATAACTTTATGACAGTATGCAATAAAATAATTAAAGCATATCTGATCCTAAAGCAGTTGCAAAAATTTTGCATAAAATATGATAGGTTGATTGCAATCGTATATTTGAGTGTAAATTATTATTAATAAGTATACATGTGATGTTCCAGCATGATTTAATTAAAAATCGTTCTTCGGGTTATCTAATATAACTTTAATTCAATATGGTTCTATTCTAACCTAAAAAATAGTTGCGAAATGATAAAATTATTTAATTTATTTTTAAAATCCGATAACTTGATGGAGCAATTTTTATAGAGATGGTAACAATGCTAGGTAGCGTACAATGTATTTTATATATTTCTTTGTCTAACATTAAGACGAATTAAAAACACTGTGTTTGTGTTTTCGATTATTTCTTAAATAAAATTTTGGGGAGAAAAATCAACACAATATAAATTATATATTAGAGTATTTTCTACAATTTTAATCTAAAACATTTTTTCTACTGCGCACCGTTTCAAAAATAATTCGAAAAATTCAAAAATTTACATCAGTAAACATCCGTTTCCGGTTTAGTGATGGTTTTAAAAAATACATCTACAGTATACAAGAACCTTAAGTTTATAATTTCATGTTTGTAAGTCTCACCATTTTGGCTGTAGAGCGTTCAAATACACACAGACGTTATTGAGATAATGGTCGTACGTGATTCAGAAATCTAGAGTTATGTCCGGTATCATAAAGGACCTAACAAATTTGTTAGCTAACAAGCACTTTCAACTGAGATATCAAACTTATATGACAGTTCTTTTGGAGTTTGTTGATGACTTTGACAAGTTTCGTGCACGCGTTGAAGGTAAATACAAACGGTATTAAAACAGTGGTGATGTTATGAAAATTATTTTGTACGGTCAAAGATGCCAACTGTGTTACAATTAGTTGAAGTGTCACTGCTCTAAATTCCATAACTAATCCATAGATACTAGTACAGTATTAATACCCCATTTGAATGTAATTGCTAGCTAGCAAATTTTGTTAGGTCCTTTATAATATAATTAAAATATTTTTTTCATAATCACTATACTTTATGTTTTACTTTCTTAGTAAAACAGGCTACCAATTGGTTAATTTCGAAACGAATTTCGTTGTACGTAAGTGAATTGTTATTCACCTGTACTTACTGACACGGTGTAAGTTTATTGTTACATAAACGTCAAATAATTGCACGAGTAGTCAGTTTGAGTTACTGCAGTGCAATAATTTTAATAGTGAGCCAGTCTCTCAGACCGTAGTGTGAGAACAGAGCGATGTTTGTAGCTGTTTTGTAATTTATATATATAAATATTTAGTTATACACTTCTATATTGGCATATATGCAGTAAAAAACGTTGAAAAATAAATATACTGGAGTTATACAAATTATACAACTATACAGTAACCTAAATTGATGGGAAAAATTAGTTTTGCCTTTTGATATTATTTTCTAATATATTAAACATACTTTTTGGAGATTGATGTCCGGTTTTATAAAGGAGCTTGCAAATTTGCTATCTTGCAAGCACTCTCAAATGAGATATCAGTTCTTTTGGAGTTTGTTGAAGACTTTTACAAGTTTCGCGTACGCGTTGTAGATAAACACCAACGGTATTAAAACAGTGGTGATATTATGAAAATTATTTTGTACGGTCAAAGTCGCCAACTGTGTTACAATTAGTTGAAGTATTATTGCTCTAAATTCCATAAATACTAGTACAGAATTAATACCCCATTTGAGAGTGCTTGCAAGCTAGCAAATTTTGCGAGCTCCTTTATAACACCGGACATGAATTTATCTAAATATTCAATAGAACTGTAAAATTTATCTATGGTATATAAGGAAATCAGTTTTATTTCAGATGCATGTAAATATTTTCTCTCTTTTTTTAAATTGCTACAAACTCGTAAATAGTTTTTCTTGAAAATTTTAAGTCTGGTCTGAAACTCTCAGTTTGAAATTTCTTTATATTTTGCTATACATTTATCATTCATATATAAATATTATACAACTGTCATTTAAAATTAATACCTACCAAGCAGATAGTGTTTGGTTTAATTTTAGTCTAGATCAAATTCTTTATAATACCGGGCATAAAAAACTAATGAAGTTGTTAATTAATAAGTAGGTACATAAGTACATACATACATACATATATTAAAAACAAAACATATAAATAAATGGATAACGAGAATCTCATATCTGTTTAACATTTCAAAACTATTAATACAAAAAACTGTTTATAGGTTTATTAATGAAGACACATTTTTAAATACCTCAGCAGCTTGTGGTTGGTTCTAATCGGAAACTAAGATATTTAGTAATATGTATAATGTATACCTATTTACATACAAGAAAGTGCCGGTGTGTTTTATCTTCAAATTATTTGTTTTGTTATCAGTAATAAATATACTTTCAAAAAGACATTTCAATTATGCTAGTATGCACTTATTATATGGAATTTATATTAACGAATATATTGAGTGGATTTGTGATGGAAATTTTAACTTTTAGAATCAAAAGTATCTGCCATTTTATTTTTATTATAATGGATTTTTTAAACAGTAGAAAAAAAGATGTTTGATAAAATTTACTAGTAGATAGTTATTCTGAAAACCAGTATTGACTTTTGCTCTAATTTAAACCAGTGACTTTCAATCGGAGTTAAGTTTTAAATATCATATATGATAATACTTTATGGAAATAATTTGAAGACACATAATTGCGGATTGGATTAAAAAAAAATCCCCCCCCCCCCCACACTCACACTTCAAAAAAATCCTGGTTACTCCACTGTATACATACAGTTAAAAATAATAAATATATTTTTCCTAATTTCTATAACATTATTCAATTCTTTCGGCTTCGGTATCGGACGAATGTAACTAAAAAAAAACGAATTTCGGCCAAAAAATGATCTTCAGTCGAATACTACTCACATTATTACGGTTTTAATTTTTTTTTAATAAAAAACACTTTTTTTCATTTCGGGTCTCAAAATGAGTACGGCCTTAATAGAAGAAAAAACATCAATACAAAATATCATAAAACAAACTTTGAGAACCACTGTACTAAATCAATGATCTCCAAACTTTTTTGATCGAATACCTATAAAATATAAATTATAAGTTGTACCTCCTATAATATAACATAATATAATATAATATAACATACATACAGTATTTTGAAGGGAAACTTGGACACCACTGTACTAAATATTAACCGAAAATAAAACATGACAGAAATCAAGTAGCAGTTGTAAATAATTTTACAAAATTTTCCCAGCAACTATACTGAACGGATTTTATTCCGCTTTTCACTAATGGATAGGGGTTAGGTTTAAGTAATATGTGTAAATTTCAATTTTAAGTTGGAAAAAAAGAATTCGTGGTGAACCGTGTGTTGTGGGCATGTTGAATACTTTAGGTTACTATGATTTTGTGGATATTAACACCGGGTCCTTACGCTAATATTTAATATTACAAAGTAATAAAAGATATATTATACTTCAGGACAAAACAAAATAAATAAATTCAAATATAAAATGTCGGAACCTTTTACAAATATACTCGCAATGAAAACATAAAATAAATTCTGAATTCTCGAGTCAAAATAAAAATGTAATCGTGTATAATCCGAATGAATATTCAACATATTCTCAAGAGGAATTTGATAAGCCGGAGATAGCAACACTAATCATTCCTGTAATTAGAGGGCAGCACCTGTCCCCGCGGCCACGCGACCACTTCCTCCGGAAGTATGAATTGTTCTTCATATCTTAAACTCGAGTTATAACTTATATAAATACGATTGTATTGTTCGTCACATCATTTCACCCCATTGTAATAACTTGTGCCTATATATTTAGTGTTTTCCGGGTGAATAAAGAAAAAATTATTGCTTTTAGCGTAAGAAGTATAACTATACATACTTTGAAAATGTCTTAAAATATTATGTGTTTAGTATCAGAACTATACACGTACTTAAATATATACTTTATTATTGTACTTATGTATTTAGAAATATACTTACAAATGTACATAACTTCTTTTGAATATATTTATTTAAGTAGGAACTCACATAAACGTATTTAACTACTTATTAATGTACAAAAGTACATAAGTAATTGTACTTAACTATTTATTATTTTTATCAAGCACAAAAAAAAGTGAATATCATGTAATATATAGATAGACAGATAGATAGATATAAGTTTTATTTTGTTGTACTGATAGTACAGGCAATGAAGGGAAAAATTACCCTGTTTTTGGAACAGAGTGCGATGAAATTTGGTACCAATAATAATACGTCTGTACACAAAATTCTCCCTCTATATTGAAGTTTAATTTAGTTTTTATTGAAAAACTTCAAGACAAATAAAGATACATTAAAATTTTCAAAAATATTTGTTTTACAACTATATTTCAAAATTACTTCCAACGTATCTACAAAAATTGCTGAAAAGTTGTGTTTAATAAAAAAAAAATGTTTAAATAGATTTTTGAGCTTTTATAAAACAAGTAGAAATTAAAAAAAGATAAAATTAGAAACAATGTTAAAAGAAAAAAAACAGTAAAATGTTTTATGTAAAGTATTCATAAATAATAAAATGAAGTAGATATATTTAGGGTCGATTTACACTATCGAGCCGGACCCGATCCGGACTTGCTGCAGTCAAATATTCAGTATAGTAAATCCGGGCTCTCAGAACTCTTACTATGAGTATCTCTAGGATACCGTTGTTTTGAAATTAATTTTAAGACTGCTTCCAGGTTACTCTGATTTATAGTTCCATAATACAATATCGCTAATTGTAAATAGAAAACGTTTCCACTGGCATATAATGTTTAGTCATAAAATACCTATAAATTTTAAACTTGTAGCAAGTAAGTATTTCATTATATAGATGATCCACTTAAAGTAAAATTGCAAGATTATTTCATTTGCCTCGTATAAAACGTTATTATCATTTTAAACTCTTCAGAGATATACTTTTAAGATGCATATGATTTTAGAAAGTGCTTTTACGTACTTACTTTTTCTATGGACCTTTGTGTGAGTAACCTATATAATTTCATACATTATTAAGAATCAATGTTTCACATTATATTTAAAGCCCCAAATTGTAAACCTAGATCTGCGCCTGATTCAAGTAATGTGTAAATTCTACAATTTTATGATCAGTTAATTTTATTACAACATTCAATGTACAGTAGTAATAATAATTAATTTACGTGTAAACTTTAGACCGTATATCTTTATTTAAGTAGGAATTTGCTGTTAATACTGCAATTTTATTACAAAACTATCATTACCTGTCTTAGCTGAAGCAATTACTACCTTATTAACTGATCAAAATTTAAAAACATTTTTTTTGATCCAGCCGGAAGTAAAACCCTAGTTGACACCAACTTTAAGTCGATTAAAAAAAAAATACACAAGATACGACTTACATTACGAAACCAGGAAAAATTTACATTTTATTGCAGCTTTAAAATATTGTCTACAGAATTTACATTTACAAATAATTAAATACCCTAATTTAAAAAAACACACAACTTTCGATGTTCCATATATGCGTGTAAAATACTTGCATATGTATCAATAAAATGAAGAGAAAAAAACACATTTCCTCATATGCAGTTCAGGTAGAAGAATAAAAAAGAGAACATGAAATACACGAGCATTTAATTATACATGATGTAGAGACAGGTCTGAATACAGGTGCAAAACACCGAACAGATATTAGTCACACTTCCTCTCTACTGTATTTACAATGTAAGAACGTTGACCCACTCCAACAACCCGTCGAAACGGGTGCATTTCATCGTTCACGATGCAATGGCTTTCGTATTAAGTTCTTTTTTTGTTATTTGAGGTAGGTTATGATTAAAATTGAATGGAAAGTACACGGAGAAAAATATTTCATAACAATCACTCAATTTTTAAAGAAATATTACTATTTGACTCACCTTGAGTTGCATTAAACAAAATAAAAAACGATTAGTTAATCAGTTGTTTTAAAATCTTAATTCATGTTGAAGTTCACTGCAGGAAATTTAACTAAAATTTTTTGAATTTTTGATTTCATTAAAAGTATGTTTATTGTATAGAAAATGATGTGAAAAGTTGAAATTTTAAACCGAAGGTCTTTATCTTAAACCGTTCTCGAGATATAGCCTCTCGAAGTTTTAGTTTTTTCAAATTTTTGGACAAAAAAGGCCATAACTTTTGAACGGGTGGTCGGAATTGATTTTAGTTGACGGATTTGAAATCAGCGTGTCAAAATCTATTTAATGACATATATATTACCTTAAAACTCGAAAAAAAAAAAATTCGCGAAAAATCGAAAAAATTCAAAGGGGTATACCTTAAAAAAATGTCGATTTTTGGCCAAATTTTTTTTGTCGAATTTTAAAGTATTATACACGTCACTATATAGATTTTGACACGCTGATTTCAAATCCGTCAACTAAAATCAATTCCGACCACGCGTTCAAAAGTTATGGCCTTTTTTCTCCAAAAATTTGAAAAAACTAAAACTTTGAGAGGCTATATCTCAAGAACGGTTTAAGATACAGACCTGCGGTTTGAAGCATTCAACTTTTCACGTCATTTTCTATACAATAAACATACTTTTAACGAAATAAAAAATTCTAAATTTTTTAGTGAAATTTCCTGCAGTGAACTTCAACTTGTCATACAAATATCGACTCAAATGCAAGAAAATAAGACGTAGAGGTATTATAATTTTATAATTGAGAGTGTAAATTAATATTAAATGCTATTTTTGATTTTTGGTTAAAATGTTTGAGTTGCGCACAAAGATGAATATTCTAATAATATTTTTAAATTATTTATTAACTGAAAACACAGATTTGTATTAATTTACCCATAAAGTAAGGGAAGCACTGCTTCCCCTGCTTCCATGGACGCTTCGGCAATGCTAATAATGATATCTAAACAAACTGTACCCAGTAGCGTAGTAGGAGAAACATATTTGTGATGCATATTGCCCATTCATTGAAATCACCACGTCTATAATGGCCATACATAAATAACCCACGTTCAACATATATTTTGTATCAATGGTTGTAGTTAAACACAGTCAAAAATCAAGTGGGCCTTCTGTATACCTGTTTGACAATTTATGATTATTACACAAATGTCGATGACTACTGCATAGTTTTGTGAAACCCGCACAGATAATGTACACAGTGAGAAATGTAACACCCGACGACACAAGTGACACCTAGTTTTAATTGTCGTCATAAACAAACCAAGGTGTAGTTTATGCATACGAGGGAAAGGTCGTAAATCTGTCAAATATTTACAACTGGTTTTCTCATACGGATGTTTGTACTGATTTGAACTAAATATCATTTCTATATATTTAATATTTATCTAAAACTGATTAGATCAGAACTCTTAACTCACAATTTCAAAGCTGCCTCGTAAAAAAGATGGAAAATAAATTAATTTTATCTGTTTAGTTTTATTTAATTCATAGATCACGTTATTTCCTAAATTATACGACCAAATTGGATGTTGTAAAGGGCAAATTATATCTACATTAAGTACTTATGAAAATGAAATCATTTATTTATGAATTAAAAAAAACACGTAAATCGGATAAGTGGTTCTCAGTTATAAGCGCACTAACGGACAGACAGACAGACAAACGTTGAACTTGCTAATATTAATATAATTTTCGGGCCCCGAAAAGTTTTTCTGCCACTGGAGATATAAAAACAATGATATACTGATATTCATATGTTTATGTCGAAGATAATCAACATGATTTCGAATTCTACAAATTGTAACAAACGGTATAAGTAAAAGTTACCAGAAATTAAAGCACTTGGTTCCAGTGAAATTAGTAAGTGGCAGAAAGTGATCAGTTCCAATATTCAGGTTAGATATATCATATAACTACTCACTATAAACACAACTGTTGAAAATAATAATTAATAATAAATAAAGTTATAAGATACTGGCACCAGTTATGGCCGCTATAAGAACAAAGTTTACTGTTTTTGTGATTGACTGCATGGCTTTTTTTTTGTAATTCTCATGAACTCATGTTATTAATAAACAAGTAACTCTTTATTTTAATCAATTTAATTACCAAAGTCTGCAAATATAGTTTGTTTTTTTAAACTATAGTCTTTTATTTTGTTTATGATTTTTCTCCAGTAATGGATAAAGAAAAACCAGTAATGAGGACGCAGTGATGGACACTTGCTTATGATCACAAAATGATAAGTACTACGACACAAAATATATAAAAGAAAGAATCAGTTTAAATGCCCACCATTTTGACACCTATTGGCCGATTATCATCAAATCACGCTGTAAGACAATTAAATGTATATATAGATTAATATTCAGAAATGGTAGTAATTAAATATCAACAAATATTTCTAATTCAGTACATTTAATTTAAAAAAAAGCCATTACTGGGCTCATATTTAAGTACCTTAATTCAAAATATATATTTCAAATACCATTTTAAAAATACCAACCATTTTAAAATATATTTCCAGTACCCAAACATTAATCTAATTAAATTACCTACATTATGTCGAACCCTCAGTCCTTTTTTCAGAACAAATGTGTCGAGAAACTCATAAAAACTGTAAAAAACTGAATCGTTCTTTGTAATTTGTCACTTTTATGACCTACTGAAATAAACTGCCGATAGATAAAACAATAGAACGTATATCCCAAGAACTGTTTTATTGCATTTCAAAGCACACTAGAGTTCTAACAATGTTATCACTTGTTGCTGATTTCATTTTAGATAATTATACAATAATTACTAACTGTGTAATGTATTTCAACTACATGTAAAACTTAAATGTGTTGCGAATATCGAGGGCATAAATCGTGTTAACAACTTAATAAATTTAGAACAGTTGGGTGATGTTATATGTTTCATCTATAATTTTTTATGGAAATTCTATAATTAAAACTTTTTAGTGTCGATCTTTTAAATGGTTATATTTGTATGTAAATTTTGTGATATTATTAGAAGAAAAAACTTTCGAATATCGATAATTACTGATTTTAAATTGCACTATTTAGTTTATTGATCTTTTTATTAATAAATCAATTAATAACACAGTTACACAAAAAAAAGTGTGGAGCCAAAAAAGCGACCGAATATACATAGCATTACAATATTGATCGAGCATAGTCGAAATCCAAATTTTTTTTTTATTTGAGCTTAAATTTTGGGTTTAGGTTGAATTTTTCCAAGTAAGTAGAAAATTCAAAAAAATTGGATTTCGACTATACTTGACCAATACTACAATGCTATATGGGTCGCTTTTTTGGTATCGCGCACTTTTTTGTAGAAAAATTCAACCCAACCCCAAAGTTCAAGCTGAAATTAAAAAAAAAACTGGGAAGCAGAAAATTCCAAAAATTTGGATTTTGACTATGCTCGACCAATACTTTTTTAATCTGTCTGCCTGACTGTTAATTTGATCCGATTTGACATGAAAATAAACCGATTTTGATGGGACTTTCACAGCTAGAAAACCTAAGATCCTAGAATTAATTTGAATTATATATATATGATTTTTATAAATGATTATTGCCCGGTATCATAAAGGACCTAACAAATTTGTTAGCTAACAAACGCTTTCAACTGAGATATCAAACTTATATGACAGTTCTTTTGGAGTTTGTTGATGACTTTGACAAGTTTCGCGCACGCGTTGAAGGTAAATACAAACGGTATTAAAACAGTGGTGATGTTATGAAAATTATTTTGTACGGTCAAAGATGCCAACTGTGTTACAATTAGTTAAAGTGGCACTGCTCTAAATTCCATAACTAATCCATAGATACTAGTACAAAATTAATACCCCATTTGAATGTAATTGCTAGCTAACAAATTTTGTTAGGTCTTTTATAATACCGGGCATATATCTAACAGATTAATTTTAATTTACTATTATGTAATGTATACATTTTTCTTGTGATGGTCGAAAAAATTTAAAAATCGATTAAAAAATATAAATTAAAAATTGATACTATAGCACTTAAAATTATTTTTTCATACTTTAGCACCTGGATAACGGTAAAAATGATAAATTAATTTTGCAAAATTATATCTCTCCGTTTTGTCACATCCTTTTGTTGCAAGCTCACTTTCTTGTCACATTGTAATCTCACCACCAACGTAGATCCCTTTGTTAACTTAAAATCCATTTGTCTAGTTAATAGTTGCGAATTTATAATAATAGAGACCGTACACAAGTGAACAAAAGTAGAGACAGCCATATAAAATACTTTACATTACGCATACTCTATCTCTCTTTATAAATACCTATATGATTTAATTATTGATATAACTACCCTTCTTATAAAAAAGAGAGAAAAACATATACACTATAAAATATTATGAATCTTCTATATATATTTGTTTTAAAATACTTCTAGTTTAATCATTGATTATAAAAAAGAGACAAACATATAAAATGTTTATTATTTTCTATCTTCTGTCTTTGTTTTAAAATGCCAACAGGTTAATCATAGATGAAAACCCTTTATTAGTGATAAAAAAGAATAACGGTTTAATTCTTAATGATAGTAATGCTTTCATCTTCTTTTAATGAGGGTATAGGAGTATAAAATTAAGTTAGATGGAATTAAGTAAGGTAGCAAAATATCTGATTTCGACTAAGATATCGCAAAGATGCCGCAAATTTGACGTAATTTGGTCTCAAGATGAAGATGTTCTGAGAAGATAAAATTGGTAGCCGAGTTTTTGATTAATTATGTTTTATATTTATTTCATTAATAGAGTAAACTGTTATTTGATTACTGATTACTGATATGCCTAAATTAATTTATAGCTTATATATTTTGTTATATTTGCAGTTAAGTTGCCTAAGTCAAATTTTTGTACTTGATTTGTGTGGTATTAAAAAAAGAAAATCTTTGATATTTTCATATGTAAGAACTCTCTTTAACTTCCCAATAAGAAGTTATTATAATCGGTCCAAAAATCAAAATAAAAAATTTCAATAACTTTTGTTTCAAGGTCACTATAGTATATTTACATTATTTTCAGAAAGATGTATGTGCATGTCATTTTTTACGTGCACGAAATCTCGCAAATAAAAAATTCTATTGACTTCATTGGGGTACCAATCGCGTCTTGACATGATTATGATGTAAAAGAAACAATTTTTCAAAATTCAACCCCTTGCGGGGGTAAAAAGGGGTGTAAAAGTTTATGTGGGTAAAAATATTTTTTAGTCAAACAAATAATGAAACACGTATTTCAGTATTTTTTAACCGTGCCTAAATAGCCATTGAAGGGGTGAAAACCACTCTCAAAATTTGAATTTTAGCTAATAAATACGTTTACTAATTCTTTTCCTTTGGAAACAAACGCAATTAAATTCAAAAACAATAAATAATCAGTATTCAAATATTTAGTGTCATATCATGTTAGGAAGCTGGTTATGTGGACCTTAAGGGTCAAACCCACGACTTCTATTTAACTCCATATATTGATCATGCGTTGAAGTCACTATTTTTACCGTTTAATTTGATTATAATTAATTTGTGTAATATGTATTAAATATGCAAATATTTATTGGTAATGTAGGTATATTAATCTTATTTAAAAACCAGTTATTTGAAGGGAAAAGGCATAGTGAAATTATAACATAACATTTCTTTAAAAGACAAATATGTTTTAGTTGGTCAGTCGTAGAATATTCCCGTTATTTGGAATAGTTCAATATATTAATTTAAATACTTATTAAGAATTTTATAAAATTGATATTTATTAATAGTTATAAAAATCTTGCCACATTCGAAATGTTATTATATTACTTGATCTAGTTTTTCTATTTTGTTGTTTCCATAGAAACAAAAAACTCTCTCTATTACACCAACAAGATAAAACACAAACAGGGTTTTTAAAACAATTTGTAGTTTATTTAATACTGTTTTATATTTATGGTTATATTATTCTAAATTGTTGGCAGATTTTTTTCCAGATTAACTAATTAATTGTAAGAGTCATAAATAACAGAATAAATGTTATATATTTTTTTATTATAATTATAAAACTGCAAATGAAAAATAGATATTAATAAAAAGTGGACTTAATCAACATGACAACTGAACGAGCTTTAATATCAAAATACACTAAAGTTTAATAGCAGTTCTAGTTTCTGATAAATTAATTAATTAAAAACATAAAATAATTTATTTGTTATTCGCACAACAATATTCGATTTTTATTACTATGACTTCATTCGTTACTCATGTCAGCTACAACTGTATTTATATGTTTTTATGTACGTATACTTAACGTCAACAACAATCATAAGATGAACATATTTTGTAATGTTTACGCGCCAGAAGAAAGGTACTAATTAATGTCATTAAAAATCAAACAAAAAACAAACATATTAATACATCTTTTTTTTGTTTTAAACTTGATTAAGACACTTTAATTCCGCAATTAATATTTATGTTGCTAATTACCAGTACCGGATTAGTGATTTTTTAAATAAACACTTTCTATAATAATATATATTTATTAACTGTTAAAGATTTAATATTTATATTAAAAATAATCTTTTAAATTACGTGTTAGATCGAAAAATTATAATTCGACAAATTTTAAACAGTTAATTATTTATTGATCTGAATTTCGTTCAATTCTGATAATATAATAATGTCCGATATTATAAAGGAGCTAGCAAATTTGTTAGCTAGCAAGCACTTTCAAATTAGATATCAAACTTATATGACAGTTCTTTTGGAGTTTGTTGAAGACTTGGAGAAGTTTCGCGCACGCGTTGTAGGTAAATACCAACGGTATTAAAACAGTGGTGATATTATGAAAATTATTTTGTACGGTGAAAGAAGCCAACCGTGTTACAATTAGTTGAAGTGTCACTGCTCTAAATTCCATAACTAATCCATAGATACTAGTACAGAATTAATACCCCATTTGAAAGTAATTGCTAGCTAGCAAGTTTTGCTAGCTCCTTTATAATACCGGACATAAGTGAATTGAAAAATATTGAGGTAGACTTGCATTTAGGTTTAAAATATAATTTACTGTAAGTAAATTCAATACGTTAAAATTATTTTATATTTTTTGAATGAAAAATTCTTGCAGAAAGAATCTTTTAAAAATCTCGTTTCCATCTTACAAAATTCTTTTATTAAGATAATACTTGCACCCAGTAATCCAAATATAGATAAAAATAACACCTTCATATCTGATATCTTAGTAACATTAAATGTTAAACAATGTGATTAATATAACAAAGAACCAGCCCTGTAAGTTTAGAAAATTTGCTGACAGGTAAAATGTCCAGAGGCGTTGTCGCTATTCAAACAATAGGGGTACCTTCTGGTAAGGGCGTAACTAATCCCAGAGTAAAACAGAAGGGTTCCGCTCTAGGGATTCGCAAACCACCCCCTTGTTATAATAACGCCAATATGTTTTGTATTTATTAAATGTCATCGTCACAAGTAGACGGATGAGTTTTTTTTTTTTTTTTTTAAGAGATGGATCATTTTAGAATTGAGGTTCTTTTGATTGTTATCTTGAGATGTACTTATAGTTGAATCGTTCAAAAGTTAAAACGATTATATCTTCGCAAATAATTGAGAAAATTGGAGCGTGGATAATATTAGAATTTTCATTGAAATAAAATAAAATCACAAAAATTTTAAACAAAATTAAGAATTTTTTAGTTGTAAAATAAATATAAAATACTTTCCAAATAATTAATTATCACATGATACTTTGTTAACAATTGTCAAACTTAAGCCAATTGACAATAAGTTTAGATTTAAATTGAAGTTGCATAGAAAATTTTTAGAATCAATTAATTAAGGACAGTTATGGGATGAAATTTTAACAAAAAACGTATCTTATAAATTATTATTAATTAGTTATAACAATTGACCTTTTTTTTAAATACTACATTTTAGAAAAAAAAGTACAAATGGACATTTTCTTGGTAAGTTATTTTTACAACATTATTTTTAAATTCAAGGACTTTTGTAAACAAAATATGTTTTCGCCTGTAGGCGGCTATTACACTATCCAATAAATATCTCAAACATCTTTGACAAAGATTTGATCATATTTCTTTGATAAAATACGAGATTTTGTTCTATTACACTACATAAAATATTTGATAATATTTTCTTAGTATTATCTAAGGATATTTTTTTCTTTTTTGGTGCATTTTGATAATCAATGCGTGGATGTTCGTCAATTGACGCGATCGAGGTTTGAATTTACAACTGTGTATTGCAGTTTTTATAATCAATAAGAAGATTATCATATAATACTGGGTTATGTTGATATTAATATATTAACTGTAACTGTCAGTAATAACTTGGCAGTCACCATTTTGATTTATCTGTCAAAAAACTTTGATCAAATATAAGAGACTGTCATTAACTATGATCATAGAAATATTATTAAGGTAAATATTATAACAGTTGACTTATTACACTGTCATATTTCTTTGATCAAAGAAATTTTATCACATTTCTTTGATAGTGTAATAGCCGCCTAAATAAGATATTTTCAGTATTTTTGAAATTATTCGGTTCTAAGTGGCTTGTGTAATTGTTTCAATTTATAATTTGACCGGGTAGCATTGCGATAAAACAAACATTAAAGAAATGTATAGTAAATTAATAACTGCAGAAGCTTTATTGGTAAAAATACCAAACTAACCCTATAAAAGGCGTGTTCGTTAAATTAGACGAGTACAAATTTCTGCAGAAACCTCAGGTGGTCTCCGCTCCGGCGGCCAAGTGGTGTTGGTTTTACTGAAGCGCGTGCGACGCAGAATTCGCAACTCATAAGGCTTGTCACACCCACCCGCCCGTATCCACCCACATCATCTGGGCACACGATCGATCTATCTCATTCTTCTTCTGACATTGCGGTGTTGATAGATCGCTGTTTTGGAATTTAAATTAAAAATTGTATAGAGTGCTGACTCCTGAAGTTAAGTTTCATTTTAGGTCCAGAGGTATAGGAATAGGGCTCACAGAGACTGCAATATGGGCGGGCCTCGTACGAAGGGTGGGGGGAGCCAGAAAAAATACACATACGCATATAAATAATTAATAATAAAATAAAAATTACACAAATAAATTAATACAAATTTTATTTAAGAAGCGCTATCTTAAGGTTATGAAGTTTTTGTATGCTATTTTTTATTAATAAAAACACAAGATTGCATATAATGGAAGTTCTTTGTTAGTTTATGAGTTTTAATTTGTTTTTAAAAAAGGAAGGAGGTCGCGAGGGTCTTTAAGTGCACGATACTCTTAAAGATAATAGTGTAAGCTACATTTAAAAAAAAAAGAGTATGTATAGTATATACCTTACACTATAGTTTCTTATGTATTTTACTGAAAACTATTTTAAATGGACATGACAATTATTTAAATACAATAATTATAATACAGTGAAACCTTTCTAAGCATATTTTTTCTCACCACTAGTTTGCAATTGTGATTAATTTTTAAATAATTTAAATGAAAATTGTAAATCAAAAGTACAGTTACATTCCATAAAATTGTATAGTTTAATTTCACAATTTTAATTAATTAAAATAGTTGCATGTGGGGGTAAAGGATATAAGTAATACGTTCTGAGAGAGATTTAACTGTACCACAACTTTCAAATGATTCCTTTATGCATAACCCGTTCCCTTTCTGCACGTTCATTTAAAGTTTATATGCATTTATCATGTTGGTGTCACTGCACTGTAATAATATAATGTTTAAAATAATTAGCCACAACGCTACAAAATGAATACATACAGATAAATATCATATGAATTATAATAACTGCAGCGGGTAATGATTTAGTTCCAAGATCAACCGCGAGATGGCAGTGGTTGATCAATTAATAACAGTAATTATTGCTCGATCGATAATCGAATCGGAGCTCACGTGTCAAGCTGATCGACTAATCTTAAGACTGGAAGAACAAAACAGAGTTGTTGAAGCTTATACAGACTCCAAGAATAATAACACGTATCATCTCAATACATATATTTCCCCTCTACCCTCACTCCGCGCACGAGTTTATTCTTGATAAAAACTAATTCTGCACGTTCTTAAGGATAAAAGTCTAAAATTTTAATGTTATTTATGGATAGCTCATATATTTTACTAAATTTTTAAAATCATATTGGACGTAATTGGATATTAAATTTAATACATGGTACATGAGATAACTCGCCGGAAGTGCTCTATTTATTGAAATTCTATACAGAGACGTTTTAAATACTAATTATTCGAAACTTCAACCCTTTTAAATACTATAAAAATTATAAAGCACATACATTCACGTGTAGTTTCAGAACCAGGTTTATTCAAAGTAATGAAAAATTAGAAATACAAGACTGCTAAGACAGCATGTTTGTAAAGACGCATGAACAAATCATTCTTAACAGTAATAGAGTGCGACTTACAGGCAAACAACGTGTGCGAGTGCAACAACTAAAGTCGGTGAGGCCATAGTATATATTAAAGACACTGCGATCGCCAAATGATATCTATTTTTTTATTTTAAATATTAACAAAGTAAAAAATTATATTTACTATAAATGTGTTGTGCATATAAATTAAAAACTATTTATTTCGAACTTTTTTTTAAACTGTATATAATTTTTATTAAACAAAAAATAACGCTTATAAATATATATTCTATTTTTTTGTAATTAATAAAATTAAACTAGTCAATTTTATAATATCTTATCAAATTTATGTATATCTATAGATACATTATTAATAATATAATAAATGTGTACCTACTTATACTAATGGACAAAAGTAAAAAATAAAGATGAAATTGCAAGAAAATAGGCGATACGGTTTTTAAAAAATCGGCAAAGATCCCGCATTAGATTCCAGCCATTTTAAATTATACCTATATACTTAAAAGTACCCTCGCACGTGACGGTACAAATTCTAAAAAAAACTCGCTTAACATGTAGAAATATCACTACTTAACCACTTCAATAAGCACACTAACATATGGCCCACTCGCTTACAACAAATCATGGTACGATTCACTTTTTGCGCGTGACAAAAAACTAACTTAGATGTTAAATCAGTAATCACATAATACCCAGTTTAGGTTTTTGGCAATTCATTTGGAAACTGCATTTCCGGTTGGCAATGACGTAGGTAAAAGTTAATTGCAAATCTATCTGTAATATTGCGTCTATTAAATGTAGATTAGTGACACTAATGTAAATACTGTTTTGACTTTAGAATAATTGATATTGATGTGTAGAAATTATATATCGAAATATATAATTTGAAATCTTTCATAAAAAATAAAACAGTTTGAGTGCCACTGCTCTCTTAATAAAATGAACGTGAAAATATCAAAATGATAATAATATTAACTTTATGAGGTTTGCATCTTGATCGTGCATTGGAATCTCCGAGTATTTTTACCGATTCATTTGAATATAATCAATGTCAGTTTTTAATATTTAATAGCTAAGTAAAGTATCTTACACGTAAAATAAATTAATATTATAACCAGTAGTTTAATTAAGCTGCGTGTGAGTGTGGGGGAGGGGGGCTATAGAAGAATATCATACTGCAGAAGTGACATACGAAAGATTGAAAAAAATGATAATAGTATTAAAACTTATTTCTTTTGATTTGTTAATTTTGCATTTGTAGCACATTATTCAATCATCAGCAAAAGAATCTTGATATATTTCATTGCAATAACTAACCTCACTCTTCCTTACTCCACGATCATGTACAATACCTACTGCCTAGCATTTCCTTCTTAATATAATTTTATTTAAATCTGTATAATTATTATATTTCTCTACATATTCCATAAAAAGTAATGAGTATTTTAAGAAATACTGATCGAATATAAATTAAAAAGGATATATGGTATTCAGTACCAATACAAATACGTTTTGATTTTTCATTATTTCTTTTAAAAAACCCCAACACATGACACATCCTGCATTACTCATCAAAAAACCATAAAACCAACATTTTGTACCGAAAAAGTAATATTTTAACATCCGAGCTCATAAAAAAGCCAGTCGAGTTTTTTTTATCTGAAAATGGCTTTTAAATAACACCCCATCACCCAATGTCTGACTTATTGCACTATTAGCTACCTTTGTTTAGTTGAAATACCCGCCATATGTCGCGTTATAGTTATCAATGATCGCCAACAGAGGGTGGCACACGCTAGATGCTTTTGTTTATTGCTAATTGGATCAACAATAACATGTACGACCAGACAAATAGTTGCTTTGAATGTATACATATGTTTGGATTTTGTTTAAGCTGGGCTACTGTATAGTGAATTATATTTTGCACATTTAAAATAATATATTTGACGGATATAAAGGTTTTCTGTTTTGATAATATATGATTTTTAGGATGTTCTTTATGAAATTTGGTGTGTTCAGTTATTGTTGGGTAACTTACTTAAGTTAATCTTGTTCGATATTCATTTGCATTAAAATTAATTAATTTTATTATAATGTGTAAAATTTGCTTCTCAAAAGTGAAGATAGAGATAAGTATAATCCAAAAAATCTTATTTTCTTGTATTTTAGTCGATATTTGTAAGACGTGTTGAAGTTCACTACAGGAAATTTCACTAAAAAATTTAGAATTTTTGATTTCGTTAAAAGTATGTTCATTATATAGAAAATGACGTGAAAAGTTGAAATTTTCAAACCGCAGGTCTGTATCTCAAACCGTTCTTGAGATATAGCCTCTCAAAATTTTAGTTTTTTCAAATTTTTGGAGAAAAATGGCCCTAACTTTTGAACGAATGGTCGGAATTGATTTTAGTTGGCGGATTTGGAATCAGCGTGTCAAAATCTATATAATGACATGTATAATACCTTAAAACTCGAATAAAAAATTTTCGCGAAAAATCGAAAAAATTCAAAGGGGTATACCTTAAAAAAATGTCGATTTTTGGCCAAAATTTTTTTGTCGGATTTTGAAGTATTATACATGTCATTATATAGATTTTGACACGCTGATTTCAAATCCGTCAACTAAAATCAATTCCGGCCCCCCGTTCAAAAGTTATGGTCTTTTTTCTCCAAAAATTTGAAAAAACTAAAACTTTGAGAGGCTATATCTCGAGAACGATTTGAGATACAGACCTGCGGTTTGAAACAAACAATTTTTCACGTCATTTTCTATACAATAAACATACTTTTAACGAAATCAAAAATACTAAATTTTTTGTGAAATTTCCTGCAGTGAACTTCAACTCGTCATACAAATATCGACTAAAATACAAGAAAATAAGACGTAGAATCATTTAGTTACTATATAAATATATAAGAATTTATTTAAAAAAGTAAAAGCTGTTTCATAACTATTTTTTTTTTGTTAATAGGAGAAGGAGGATTGACATAATATTCTTCCCTTTTAAAAATTTCACGCCTCACCACTGGTACTCAGTACTCACTATGTGTGGTACTTCCACACACACATCCACACGTAAGACGGCGCGCGCGGAGTGATCGAGTTGGCGTTGACATCATCATCACGGGGTTCTGTTTGCTTAACTCTCGCGATCGACACCTGCTGTCATCCCGCCGCATAGAGAAATCGCACGCACGCACACTTTCAACGTACGCATACTGAATATGTGAAACCGGACCGATAGTTATCGGTTATCGGAGTCGTACAACTCCGATAACCGATATAAGAATTAAATCAAAATCTGAACTTTTCGATGTTATCACAACACGTATCTAAATTTCCTTCACAATATTGAAGTAAAACCTGTATTACAGCTGTCAATATGTTCATCAATTTAAAGTTATACTTGGCTATAAGAACATGCCTATACACTTACTGAAAATCTTATTTCTAAAAATTGAATATGTTTTATTTTTGTAATTTTTTTGGTAAATTCTAGTATTTTTGATTATTTCCAACTGAGATTTGTACAGTAACCCATAGAAGACATGGACTGCGTCTTATTGTTAGATTAGGAAAGACTATGGATACATAACTACCAATGCTAGTGTTACCAAAATTTTACGGCGACCATCTTTTCTTAAATGTCACAATCGTCATTTCCATGCATATTATCGTAGAGGCGCCAGTTAAAAATTTATAATATGCAAATATGCTTTAAATTACAATTGAATTTAGGTATGTATGAGAGATGATAGTTCCAAATAGACGTTTCTCTGTTAATCAATTATCACTTAAATACTTTTAAAGACAATATAAAACATTTATTATTAATTAATTTTATAATTCAAAACAATTGATATTTATTTTAAAATCTGAATGATACGCCAATGACTCGTGGTGCGATATGGTAACAACGCTAAGTAATGTATAAAATTTGATTTACATAACTGAAGTTAAAGATAAAACCCAGCCAATACTTTACAATCTTTTTTGCACTCATGTTTAAATAAAGACAAACATAAATCCAATATATTATGCTATATCACTTTTTTTTCGAATTAGATTCACAGTCCATATAGACTTAGAAATAGACTATGGACTTTGCTAATTTTTTCTGATATACTTATATGATTTCATATTAATTATTAAATATTATTTTGTACTATATATTCTGTTCATAGACGAAGAAATAGTTTATTTAAAGTTTTGTTATTCTATACAATTTCAGTAATATAAGATTGTTTTACTAATTAAATCAAATATAAATATACAATAAACAATAAAATCAATCATTCACACTATAGGTATCGTTCAGGTCTCAGGTATTACTATTATATTGACTGGAGCGAGACCGGCATGATAGTCTGGATCGACCCTAAGTCAGAAAAAAACTTATAAAAATGTATTTTAAAGCCATCAAGTAAAAAATTTCAAAAATTGACTAGTCCACCATATTTCGACCCTAAGTCAGAAAAAAACTTATAAAAATGTATTTTAAAGCCATCAAGTAAAAAATTTCAAAAATTGACTAGTCCACCATATTTACATTATTATAATAATATTTTTATAAAATCAACATACTCGTATAATATTTATACTATACAGAAACTATAAGTCTCTTTTATGTTATTAACCACACAATTTTACTTAGAATCGATGAAAACTCGTAATCTTATTTGTCTTTACTAATTGGTGATATTTTGCTGAATAGCCGCTATACACACATTTATCTTATATTGATATGTTTAAGGTAGCTTATATCATCGGCAGGTGTACGAAAAATAATTATTATTTAATATTTATTCACTTCTTCACAATCATTTTAAAGTTATGTCGGTTTATTTATGCTCCTCAATGCTTGTAAATAATTAAAGAGCTATCAGTTTACATATTGTAGTAGGTATTTATTTTAATATTCATATCGTAAATATGATATAAGTTAAATAGATTAATTATTTAGAAAAAAAAATGTTAGTGACTTCTAAGAAAATTCAAAAGTTAGTATAATGCCACTGGCGTAACTAAAATGCCGCAAACCCCGCGTTGCAAAGCTGTAAGGGGCCCAGAATATTTAGAACTTTTTATAAAAATTGTAAATTAAAAAAAAAGTTTTTTTAAATCTGACGTGTCAAGAATTAATACTCAAAGAATTTTTAAATCATTTATATTCTGAATACTTATTCATTTTTGTGTACGCTGCATAGTTTACTTCATATTTAGTTTTCATTTTTATGGTCTCTAAAACTAAAACAAAAGATGAGACGACAGATTTTAGATTTTTAGTATATTTTTTATATGTAACTTAAGAATGTTTTTATAGTTTCAAATTTAAATTGTTTATCTTTTTTCTTTGTTATTTTCGAATATATATAAATACATATGTGTATATAAAAAAAAGTTCGATGGGGGACGAATGACATTTTGCGGGGGTGGGGGGGGGGATAAAACTTCAAAGCTACGACACTATCTAATGCACTGGTTCCCAAACTGCTGTCCTCAGTTCCCTTGGCGGTATTGGGTGGATCAAATGGAGCCTTGGTGGTTCTGAGTATACATATGTAGTTGGGAATCCCTGGATTATTATATAACACTAGATATGTATATGGAAAAAATGTAAATTATAAAGGAGCCTTGTGATTTTTTTATAACTAAAAAGGAGGTAGTGGGTCAAAAGAGTTTGGGAACCTATGGTATAATGGATAACACAGCCACACAAAAAAGGTTAAGGACTTTTTCGGAGACCATTATACATTTATGTATTTTGTGGTGCTGAATTAAAATTTGAAGTCAAAATAGTATCTTATCTGATTCATTGTGAAAATAACCTCGAAAAACCAAATTTTCAAAAATAAAAATGAGTACAGTACGTAATAAGAATCCATTCGTCTATCACCGCAAAAGTTTTAAATAAAGGAAGTTATAAAGTACATGTCAATACATAAAATAATATGATAAACTATCTGTCGCGAGTAATAATTAGTAAACAAAAATGTCGTTTTAACAGGTGTATATTAATATATACCATGAAAACACATCAATAACACGATAAAAATACAGTGTTTCTTGCATACATCCATCTAAATGGATCAGTAGTTACTTAATGTATTTATTTAATGGTACATATATTATTTTTTTTATAAATATATTGATGTAATCAGGTTGATTATTAATTATAAATATAGTTACTTAAATTCACCCTTTCCTGTTGTACACAATTATTGTTCATTGTGTTTAAAAATGCGAAATATAATTAATGGGCATTTATGTTTCAAGGTGACCATTACTTTGTATATTTAATATTTAATAGATCATTATGTATAACAGTTTAAGATCGCTTTATTTAAGTTATCTAAAATATATATTTTTCCTTCTGAAATTATATATACAATATACAGTGCGTTCACGATGAAAGGAACAAATTCGTTTAAAATTCAGATAATTATTTTGTGCAAAAACGCTCGGACCCGTCGATTAGTATTTTTAATTGCGGATTTTTTGACATAAGAAAATTGTATACAGGGTGTCTCAGGAAAAACATATGCAGTCATCATTGATTTTTTTAAATGGAACACCCTATATATTATATCATTTTTGAATTGTGCGATAAATTCTGAACACTTTTTGTACAGCATGTCATATCTCTAAAATCAATGGTTTTCGGAATAATGACGTTTGAAAATTGACATTTTCAAATACACACAAGTCAAATAAAATTTTTAAATTGAAAAAATAAACTTTGAACATTTTTTTAATAGCCAACAAAAACATCCTGGTATGGAAAAAAGAAAAAACATTAAACTTTTTTTTTTTTTCCTTTTTTTCCTTTTTTTTTCTTTTTTTTTTCTTCTTTTTTTCTTTTTTTTGCAACACCAGGATGTTATTGTTGGCTATTAAAAAAATGTTCAAAGTTTATTTTTTCAATTTAAACATTTTATTTGACTTGTGTGTATTTGAAAATGTCAATTTTCAAACGTCATTATTCCGAAAACCACTGATTTTAGAGATATGATATGCTGTACAAAAAGTGTTCAGAATTTATCGCACAATTAAAAATGGTATAATATATAGGGTGTTCCATTTAAAAAAATCAATGATGACTTCATATGTTTTTCCTGAGAGACCCTGTATACAATTTTCTTATGTCAAAAAATCCGCAACTAAAAATACTAATCGACTGGTCCGAGCGTTTTTCCATAAAATAATTACCTGAATTTTAAACGAATTTGTTCCTTTCATCGTGAACGCACTGTATACAATTAATTAGGAAATAATAAAAAAAATCCATGAAACATTTAACAGATATTGAAAATATCGAAATTAAAAATACAATTTTTTTTGTTATATCTAACGCGATTTTTTTTACTTTACATTGTTTCAAATTTGACGATTTTATTCCTTTATATCTTTTGTGTCGTAGTACATAATGTAATCATTAGCAAGTGTCCATCACTGCGTGCATGCTCATTACTTTATCCATTACTGGAGAAAAAACATGAACAAAATAAAAGGCTTTAATTTAAAAAACAAACTATTTTCAGACTTTGATATAATTAAATTGATTAAATAAAGAGTTATGTATTATATTATTATATATTTAATCCAAAAAAAACTTGTTCTTATAGCGGCCATAACTGGTGCATTTACCTTATATTTTTCAAAATTCCGTAGTTTACGCGAGCGAAATCGCGGGCACAGTCAGTAAATATCCTAAATAATATTTTTAACTTCATGATTGACTTGCCTAGAGTGCAAAAAGGCTGACTACTGCTCTGCATTGTCTACAAATATAAAACCATCGGCATTCTGCATAAATTAATAAGGCCCTAAAATAAACGACCAGCAACAGCAATATGGTATATTTCAACCCCTGACCATATATAATTAAACGTGTTAAAACAATATAATTACACTTACGAGATGTGAACGTTTCAGCACGCACCACCTTTAGACGCGGCTTTGTTAAGGTCGAGTGTCCTATGTACTAGACTATGACAGATGCAGACGTACTGAAGTAATTTCGTTATCTCTTCAGATCATCTGATTGAGGGTTTGAGATAAAGCGTCTCTTTATGTCCGATCAGGAATTTATTATTACTTTTGTTATTATTACTTAGAGGAAACAATTTAGTATCGGACTTGGTAATTTTGATGAGTGGTTTATTTTTGATTATTAAGGTATCTAAAATCATCTATATTTATATTATAAAACATAACGTCTGTCTGTCCGTTAGTGCGCTTCATAGATATGTTCTTTCTCCAGGTTTTAGTATATATTTTGTAACGTTAGGTCACATAAGGAATAAGTAGTGACGATAATAGTAAATCAAGTCGGAAAAAAGTTTCCCACCAGCACGCTCTTTTGCAATACGCTGCCTAAACCGTTAAATATTGAACAAAATAATGTAATAAAGAACTGTGTAGAATCAAAAGATCTAAAATAAAGTCCGCAATACCATATATCTAACTTTTATATTTCAGCCACAATGACTGCTTTGTTTTACAAAGAGAATATTAAAAATGTTTGGGTTCTGTTTACGTGGACTTATGTCCTGCAAAACATTAATCCTTATCGAAATAAAGTACTTAATATAGATACAATTTGCCCTTTACAGCATCCAATTTGGTCATATAGTTCAGGAAATAACTTTAAATAAGTTATATACGGTAAAATATTATTAATAACGCGCGTGCTACGTCGGAGCGGGGCAGAGAGGGTAAAATTCATACGCGCTCGATCGACATTCGGACTCCTCGGCTCGGCCGTTGTCTTTTGATCGTCAATTGTTTATTTTCTTTTCAATAATTAACTTTTAAATTTAAACAGAACAAAAACTATTTGTACTTTTTGTTCTGATTCGTTTTTGTTAGGTACCTAATTTAGGTGTTGATTTGTTATAATTACAATAATAACTAAACGTTTTTGAAGCCGCGGACACAGCTAGTATAAGGTAACAGCGAAATGAAATTTGCAATATTTACTTAAAAAATAATAATGCATACAAAATCGATCGTCCTACTTATATGCATTTATTTAAGTTATGAAATTCACCTGTTTTACCCGCACCTGGGTTTTCAAGTTAATAGAAAAGAACACGTAAAATTATCCAAAGGGTGATGGCGAAGGAAGGGTCGAATATTAAAAAATAATTAGTGATTTTTGTATTGATAAGTTACCTATATAATATAACCTGTTTCGGTTTGGTCATAGATTATGAACGTACCGTGAAGATTGAAATTGGTGATTGAATAATAATAATTTATTGATAAATTTGGGTGTATGTATGTATACATGTGTGTGTGTTAGAGAGAGATAGAGAGAAAGATTATTGAGTTCGTTCATTTTTAATTGCAGAGGTGTGAATCTTTATACGAGTATGTCTTAAGAAGAAATATAACCTAAGCTAAAACCGAAACTCGATAAAACCGAATTTTTTGTAAACCGAACTCGAAACAATTTGATGTTCAAGAAATTGATTTTAAGATAATTATCTCTCTATATACATATAGGGGAAAGTTGGTTAATTTGGACCATTTTTTTAAATTACGATATTTAGTATACTAGTTTTAGTTTTAGACAAATTATTTTTTTATGAAATGAAACAGCAGTTTATAGATTTTGTTTCTATTAAGTATTAATCAACATAATTATCATAAACTCCACAAAAATCAACAAAATATGAGATATGTTTCAATTTAGCCAACCGATACTGTAAATTGGACCAAAAACAAAAAATTATAAGAAATGAGTCTCGTTACATTATTTCAATTAAATTATTCAAGAAAGGCAATCATTACATATGTTATGATTATTGATACAAGTTTCATGATTCTAGTAATGGTAACTACGTGCGGTCCATTTTAACCAACAGTGTGAGATGTGAGAAATAAAAATCTAACAAAAACATAACCTATCAATACCGCCAATCAATCCATGACAGTTAATTGTTGATAAATTGCTGCTGTAAATTATAAATTAAAAACACTGTTTGCTTACCTTTGTACTAACTACACCCTTAGCACGAATCACTCAAAATTACATCAATAATCACTTATTTACATTTGCGGAAACAAAACACTAACACTCAACATGTCAAGGAAAACAATATAACTGATATGCAATGAAGTTAAGCGCCTATCGCACGGTGTTGTCATTTAAGAAATCAGAAAACTACTTTTCGAGATATAAGGGTGGTCCAATTTAGCGCGTGGTCCAATATACCATACTTTCCCCTACATGTTCGTTTGTATGAGACTAAATAGACTCGGGAATTACTTAACTTAACCAATATTAACCAATTTCAATGCAGTTTTCGCTAATGGATAATTTTTCTGTGCATGCTCGTGGCTATTAATATTTTATGAAAACTTAAGATTTAACATCAATCGACTCAAGTCGTGTTTTGTTTTCGTGACGTCACAATACACAACTGTCATTTACATTATACATATTATAAAAACATAGTAGTAGGGTTAGCATGTTGGGACTCAGTGGCGTAGATAGCTTTTTGCGATGGGGGGCGATATGACCAGGCCCCCGGGGCAAGTGGTGGTTGAGGGGCCTCTAAAATATGTGAAATAAAAAAAAATATTAAATTGAATGACCTTTTTTTTTTGATCATATAAACCGTATTTAGTCTACTTCTTATTACTAAAAAAAAGGTCATTCAAAATTTTAAAATAACTGAACACCTTTTTTTACCAAATTTTTCCTATTTACTTCTACTATTTTGATCATACTTGAAAAGTTTAAAAAAAATGTCTTAGAATTTTCTCATGAAGTAAACTCATGGGGGGTGATTGATCATCTTAATCCCCCCCCCCCTATCTACGCCACTGTGTTGAGTAGGAATATTAAGTGGATTTACATGGATTTCATTACTCCCAGTCAAATAAAAAAATATTAATTAAAATAAGTATCAAGCAAAAATTGTAGTAGTATTTTGCATATAGTGAGGGCCCCTTGGTCACTTGCTGCTTGCTGCTTCGGGGTCCCAGAGTCTCTAGGTACTGCCCTGCTTATAGCTACATCTCTGTTCTCCCTAATTTAATTTTAATTATTCTCATTACTCTGAAATAGACTTAATAAAAAAACATACTTTCAAAATTTGTAGTGCCGTTATGAGGGCGCAATAAAATATTTTGCCTATGGCGCCGAAAAATCTAGCGTATCGGTATATGATAAAATTGTATTAGCAGACTTTAAATATTCAAAACACCTTTTTTAATTAAAAAAATATAATAAATAATACATTTATTACAAAATATGGTGTCCAATATTAAAATATTCAATTTTAAATTTTAAAAATATTTTTTTTAATTCTAAAATATTCAATTATGTAAAAATTTTATTCAATAAACAAAATTTCCAATATTTCCTTCAAAAAATAAAAAAAAACATCCAAATACATATCATTAACAGGATACACCACCTGTAGTTCATACAAATACCATCCCCAACCCCCAACGACTTAAAATACCCACCCCTCTCGTCTCTACCCCTCCCCCTCATAAAAGACACGAGCCACCAATTATATAATAACAACATCAGTGATGTAGAATTAAACTGATACACGCAACCAACTGACTTCAGCCGGTCCGAGGGTCGCAGGTTCACGCCCTGGTCAACGAGGAAGGGGTACACTACGTAAGGGAGGGGGTGAGGATCCAAATTAGACCCACCAGTGGGTCATTTCCGTACAGGAACTTGCGGAAGTGCAAGTGAAGTGTTCAATTTGATCGGGATCGTTGATTTTTATTGAGAGTTTTTAAGACAGTTTTAATTTTAATTTATTTAAAAGATTATTATTATCTCGACCAACATTTCGACATAAATTGCAGTGAACATCAGGCCAAATAGATTTGTGCATTAAAAATAGTTTAAAGTGATTCAAAATTTTATAAGAAATTGTGATATGTGTTTTAAATTTATATAAAAAATGGACATAGTTAATTCTGGTTTTTCATCAAAACCAGATAAATTCTTTCACGTGTATTCTTCGGATATTCGTAACGCAAACCTGTTAAACCAGAGGTACCACAACAGTTCGTATCAAAGTCCAACAACATCATCTCCCATCCACCAAAGTGTTTTTAATTCAATACACGAATCACCAAATTCCGATTCTGGATTGTTTTCGCCGAAAAAGCAATGTATAAGAAACGATTTTACAACTCCTACTAAAGAAATTGACTTAAGGACGAATTTATACTACGAATTGACCCCCCAGAATTCTGTAAAATATCCTACAAGTTTGCACACAGTTGAGAATTTGATTTCAACAAATAACAATGTTTATGGTGTTAGAAATAATTTGACGTGGGATTCAAAAAGTAATGAAACAAATAACTTTATAGATTTTAATGATTTTTCTAATCATTCTGATACGAGATTGTACGAATTTCAATCTGAAGCTAAAATTAATTTCAATAGATTATTTTCAAGTCAGCCGCATTTGGCTTCAAATAATGAAGGTAAAGGGGGAAGTCAATATACGATAGAGGAAAAGAAACGAGCTAGAGGAAGGAAAAAGGGGGTTGTCGTTAAAGAAAAACCTTTATCACCTACGATAATGAAGAAAAGAAGAATGGCGGCAAATGCAAGGGAAAGACGAAGAATGAGTGGATTAAATGAAGCTTTTGATAGATTAAGAGACGTTATACCAAATTTAGGAGCTGATCATAAACTGAGTAAATTTGAAACACTGCAAATGGCGCAGACATATATTGCTGCGTTGTGTGATTTATTAGAAAAAGAGAAAATGGGTAGAATATAAAAAAATTGTTTTTTTTTGTTTGTAAATTGTAAAAAAATCATTTAGCCCTAATGTATGTAAATAGAAAAAAAGGTTACTTGATTTTTAACTTCTGGATATAATATACAAGTACTTTCAAGCAGGGACTTGAACCGGAATTTATTTATGGTTCGGGTTCAAATATAAATTTTGATTCGGGTTTGGGTTCAGCATGGTGCAAACTATTTAGGTTCAAAAACCGTTACTTTTTAAGGGTTCAGGTTCGGGTTCAAGTTTGTAAAATTATTTTGTTAGAAAAAAATATAATTAACAAATAAAACATTTTCTGAAGAAGAAAAAACAATAATAGCCATTAAAATATTGCTAGAAAAAAGGACAAAAAATAAAATTACATTTTAAAGATTTAAATCTACTTTTCAGATTTTTTTTGCAAATTAAAATGTAATAAAATTAAAAAAGAAAGTAAAAAATATGTAAATTTTAGTAGTTGACTTGATAACTCACACCATACCATAAAATTCAAACAGATTTCCTGTTAGTAATTTTATAATCTCTTTTAAAAATCATTAGAGAAAAATATATGATTTATTGAACATTTTAAAAATATTTGATTATTGGTTATCCATCGAGAGGTTCGGATTCAGGTTCAGGTTCGTTAACTTTGAAATAAAGCCGTTCGGTTCGGGTTCAGGTTAATGAAAAATACAGAGTTTTTCGGGTTTCGGGTTTGGGTTCAAGTCCCTGCTTTCACCAAACATAAACTGTTTTTGTCGTATGATGTATTTAACAAAACGTCCATTTTGTGTCGACACAATAAAAAAACGTATATGCATTATAATTTGAGCAATGAAATGCTGATTGAAATTGGCATTAAATTCAGAAGGGGTCATAGTAGTATATATTATTTACCCCCTATCTGACAATTAGTAGATTTAAACTTATACAATAATCTCTCTTTATATTCACGAAGTTCGGTTTCCGAAATATTGAAATTGTGGTTAATTATATTTTCTTTTTAAAAAAATTCATTAAAATTGATTGTTGCATAAACGCAATGAAAAATTTTTTTATGAGATTATTGTATTTGTTACAAAAATATAGATAATATTTTTATCTGCAAAATTACCTACAGTGAAAAGTAAATTAAAGAAATTAAAGCTATTATTAAAAAGAAATATTTCTTTAAAATTGTTTTTATTAAATAATTCATTGCAGGTATATTCTTATACATATAAAATATTAAAATTTGTAAATATGGGTGTTATTTTAATAAATAACAATAAAATAATTATTGAAGACTGCAAAAAAACGGTTTTATAAAATATATTTTCTATGCTCGTATTTGCAAATTTTTCTATGAATACTTTATTTATTTTTTTATTTATGATTTAGAGGCAAATTGATGTTCGAGTAGGTTCAAATTTTCAAAAAATTATCTAACCAAAACTTCCCCTCAATCCGCCTCTGTTCAGATTTTAAACTTGTTTAATATTTTTATTTATAAATAGTCCATAATTTCTCCGGCTTTCAATAGATCTCATAAAAAATCTGCTATAAAATAAGGTAAAAGTAAAATAAATATACTATGTTAAAGAAAACAATGTATTTTTATTATATTTTGTATTTCTAGTCAGGTAATATTTCTGTATAATTTTTGTACCAAAGATTTAAATAAAATAAAATTGTGATTTGTAATTTATTTAAAAAAATATGTTTTTTATTTATTTCTTCTTTATTACAGAATCAAAATCAAAATTTGTAAAACAAGAAAATTCATTCGCTAAATTATTTTTATGCCTTGGCTGGAAATTACATTTTTTCACATCTAAAATTCTTTCTGCAAATTCTTCCATAATAGCACCTAAAACGATATTAATTTAAAACCTAATATATTATATATTTTATACGTTCTTACCTGTACATAAAATAATTTTCTTTTTCGTTAAAAACTTAATAGTAACGGCCGTTTTCATTAAACATTCTTCTGACAAAAATGGGGGATCTGCTATAACAATATCAAAATAACCTGAAAGATTTCTAGGTATATCTAACGGTGATTTATAATCATAAAATATAAAATCACTTCCAAAAACAGCAAACCTTTGATCGTATTCAAATAAAGTAACTAAAAATCAATTTCAAAGTTAATTAAAAATTCAAAAGTTCAACAATGAAAACATACCAGCACGTTGTCCACACTTTAATTTTAATTTCTTATACAAAGATGGACTAGAAATCAATGCAATTTTTTCATCAGGGCCCGTAATATCAATTAATGCATTAACTAAAGTGTCTACCGTTTCTTCATTATACCAAAATTGACTTAATTGCTGCAAAATATTTAAATTTAAAAACTATTATTACATACTGTTGTCCCCAATAGATGGCGCCACAATACGTTTCACAAACACAAGGAATTTTATTTACCCAATTTTCTTCAAAAGTAATTTCTCCTGATTCTATATTATTAAGTACATTCTTTTGTTTTTCTTCTCGAATCTTCTGTTCCGTATAAAATTCTTGCAAAGCTGCTAAAGTCGACGCAGACAATTCTACAGGATCTGCATCCGAGTCTGACATTTTAACCTCAAATATTTAAGGTTATGTTCATGTCATTACCTTAAATTGGTATTCCTGGACAGAGGGAAAAATAAAACAACTATGTATTTTAAATTGCCGAAATTTACATATTATGTCATATTGATTAATACAGATATTACATGGAATATAAATAAAATTGATATGTAGTTATTAATGCAAAATATTTTAAATACGGCTAATTTAAATATTACTCTTTATTTCTGTTTTTAAAGCTAATATCATTGCGATCCATTTTGTTCAACGTTGGGGTTGTCGTTCGATACTTTCTTTTTTAGCACACATATAAAAGGCCACTTAACTACATCAAGCTATAAGCTTGGTCCCAACGGAATTCTTCCTTTATTTACGTAAGTTCATTGTTCAATGTTTGGATAAAATAAAAATATTTATCATGTAATACATTAAACAAAGATCTTTCGTATGATATATATATTTTAAAGAGCAGTGAAAAAGTATTGATATACTTTACAAAAACTGACTTAAAAATTGTATTTTTGACTATTTATGAATTGTTTGACTTATTGTCTTTTATATAAAAATATTAAAATTCAATAGTTTTTCACTGCTCATATTTTATACATGAATGGAATGAACATTCAGTCTAGTTAACATTTATAATGAAAACATAACTATATGTACCCTGATACACTATTGAAAAATGTAATACTGCAATATAACAATATTATTTAACGGAGTCAGACTTGCAAAAAATTTAAGTATAAATATTCTTCCTGAAGAATAATTCTCACCTTTTCCATCAATTTTAAAGGATAACATCAGAAAACACATACATCAATATCTAGTTTGTTTTTAATACTCATTAAATTATTATAAGTAATACAAACATAAATAAACAAAAAAGTCTGACCACCTTTAAATCTGAAAAATGATAACATAATATTATATTACAATATTGCATTTAAAATATCAACCCGCTTTGCTTAATAAAACATTCTTCATTATCTTTAATAAAATCTACATAAAACCAACATTTTGATTTTCATTTATGGACATCTTTCTACAGAGGAATTTTTAAATACGTTTTAATAAAGTACAAATTTTTAAATTTATTTTTCAAAAATTCCTCATATTTTATATTTTATACACCTCATTCTCGTTATATAGATTGTCATAAAACTATTAAAAATTTATAAGTCAGAATTATATTCTTTTGGTATACAAAAATTTAAATATATTTATTTAGTGTTTTCCTTAATTAACTTCTTTACATAAATTATGCTGCATTTGTATAAAGGCTTGTAAAGAAATTATTTGAAAAACTAACAGAAGATTATAATTATATTATAAAACTAACATAATGTGCTTAGTAACAAGATTTTAGGAAATAATGTGAGATCATATTTAACATTATACCAGGTAAATAAATAAAAAAGTTTCCTGTTTGGTAACATGTAAATCTAGAAGTATAAATCACACAAGCTTCAAAAATTCAAATGGTATTGTAGTTAGTATCTACTTCAATTAAAGTACAACAAAAACATTTAAATGTTTATGTTCTCTCATAAAATAATGAAAGAAAATATTTTTCACTAGTTATGGCTGTATGGGAACCACTTTAACACCAAGTAAAAATTTTGTGGATAAAAATAATAACTGATTCAAATATTGTATCTGTAAAACGAAAATATTTATTCTTTATACTGGTGTTTTTTATTTTATGAATAATTTGATTTATAGTTCTACAGAACTGTGTCATCAGACAGAAGACATTTTTAACCATCCAGTATATAATAACATGATATTTTCATAAAATTAATATTTTATATAATATCTTTGAAAATCGAATAATACCCATAAAAATATTTGATATTACGTAAAGAGAAAGTGATGTATATGTTTATTTTCTACTCCACAAATAACTAATTTAGAGAATAGCAACATTATATTACACATTGTTTTTAATTCGTTTTAAGATCAAAATAAAATTAAATAGAAAAAATTATCTTGAGTATTATTGTTTTAAAATCATACACCCAGACTCCACTTTGCGTCATTTCATTACATAACAGTTTTTTTAGTTGAAAATTGCATTTGTCATTTGGAGAACCTTTTTCTTTCAGTAAATTAAATAATAAAATAACTAGTAATATTTTATCATATATTTTAATAAGTTACTTTTCAAATGTTGCTATCTCATGATCTAACAATTGTTTTTATTAATTAATTACAATTTGATATGACCATCAAATAATTGACGATTACTTTTTATAGTGATGATAATTTTGACACTTTTTCTTATATATTTGGCTTGTAGTTATTTCCATAAAAAATCTTGCAAATATTTAGAAAGTTAAATACGTATAAAAAATTTTGGAGCCATTATTTCATTGTATATCTCTAACTACAGAATGTTTTACATATTAAAATATAACATAGTAATTCCACAATTAAGGTAGTTATCTTGAATTTTGTCTGATCATTAATCAACACACAAAGTACAATTTAAACAATATTGTCTGATTTAAAACAAACTAGTAAAAATCACTGTAAAGTCTGAGTAAACAATTTTTGTATTGCTGCAGAACTCATTTCTGATGTATTTCACACCATAAATAATAAGAATAATATTTTATAAGAACTTTAGCAAGATAACTACCTTAAATCTTTATCTGCATTGTTTTAATAAAATAAAATAGACTATTCGGTGAATTAAAATGTCCTGTATATATGAATATTTTTAAGAGTCAAAAATTCAATATTATTTATCACATTATATAGATCTATCGACAAAAAATTGAAGAATTACCGTACTTGATAAATAATCTATTACTGCAAAACATTCCCGATAAAAAAATTTCACAACCAGTGCTAAAGCAAACCAACAATAAAACTATAATTCGTCATGATGCCAAAATCATCTCCGTAACTCACGCCCTGTTTCCCTTAAAGCCCTCTTAGTCAATCTCTCTATCTCACTCAACAGCTGTTCCGTTTCTGCATCTAGATCACTAACCGGCAAGTCACATACGGTCTGTAAAGGAGCCTGCACTGGGTCCCACTCCAGGGAATCAGGAGTAGATATCCTTGACCAACCAGATATATTAGTTACCTCACTGGAACATCGAGGTTGTGTTGGTGCTACTGCATGGCTGGTTTGACTGAAGGATTCCAGCTGCATTAAGTCTTCTTCTTCAGGGACAATTTGCCTGCAGGAAATTAAAGATTATATCGTTTGTCTTTATCATTATTAAATATACTGTACCAAGGTGCTGGAGATGGTAAGCCCTCATGTTCCCATTCTAAATCTAAGGACGAAGGTGGTGTTGATGTAGAAACTGTAACAGACCTGTCTTTTGCTGCACTTCGAGCTAAAAGAGCTCTTGCATCTAAACACTGAAGAGAAATGTCACCACCACTAAAAAAATACTCAATTTTTTTAAGATACTCAAAAAAACAAGTTTAAATATTGAAAAAAACTGGAATATTGCTATTTTTTTAGTAGAAAACATATATTAAGATAGTAAGACATACCTGCTGATTTTCGGAAGCCTTTTTTTCGATTCAGATTCGTTAAGTCTACTGTACGTCGCTTCGCCGAGGGGGCTCCAAGTTTCATCAGCCAATTCCAGAACAGGTTTCTTCTGCCAATTAATTAAATTTGATTAAAACTATTATAAATACAAAACCTAACTAATTTTTTCTATGCAAAACAACCACAGTGCAGTATCTCTTTTGTTGTAATATATTTCTTTCATTCATTACCTTAATAATTTTCTTTTTCTTGTCCAGATTTGCAAAAATTCTGGAAACAAAACTGGTTTTCCACAAGCAGCGTAAAATAATAAATAAAAATAATACAAAAAAATATATTTGTTAATAATACATGCTTAAAAAATTACCTAGTTGTTCCTTTTGTTCTAATTGGTTCTGGAACAGCCTGAAACATGTAATAATGATTAAAATGAATTAAATATAGATAATATTTTTACAGACCTGTTCGGTTTCCATAAGGGTATAGAATTCAACGCTATCATCTTGTATGAGCATGTTTCCGTGACCTGGTCGGCCTCTTGTTCCTCCGGAGTCACATCTGCGTAAGCACCGACCAAGGCAGGTGCCCATAGTACCTGCCTTTTACTTTTAATTTCTTCCACCATCAGATTCGATTCTTAAAATTCAGTCTATCATAAATTAAATTAAATTAAAAGTTTTATTTCTTTACATAGATTTTTATAAAAAGTAGTTTAATAAAAAAAATTCATAAGTATTATAAGCATGATTCATAATATGACACATTGTGTGCATATTTTAATTGTTAATTGCTAATTATGTATAATTCGTTTTAAGAATGAGATAAGGTTAGGTTTAATGTCAAAAATATTATTAGCACATAAATTTAAAATGTTGTTACGTTTTTTACACATATTTTTATCGAAAGTTTAAAGTTCATTTTTAAAAATAACCCTTTTGATACCCTTTTTGTGAACTTGTGTGATAAATTAATGTGGGGGACAGACGTATGAGAAAACAAAGATATAATATCGATTTTACAAAGATAGCTATATCGACATTGTAATTGTTAGAAAAGATAAACCTACATATCCGTCACAGATTTACTTATTGATAATTATGTTTTTTTATTATTAAATTGAAATCAGCTGTGTTTAGGTATTGATTGTGTGTAGCAAATAGTAATGTTTTATTTAAATTTTTGTTAAAGTAAATAAAAAGTTTACCATGTCGATTATAAATAACTATTTAATTTTAATATCTGTGATAGTTTTGTGTATGTCAAATGTTAAATCAATCTCTCAAAAACCCATATTGATAATAGTATCATACGATGCATTTAGATATAACTATTTCGATAAAAATGTCACACCTTACATGAATAGATTGCGTAGTGCTGGTGTTACGACAGACTACATGAGAAATGTCTTTACTACAAAAACATATCCAAACCATCATACCATTGCTACGGGATTATATCCAGAAGTGCACGGTGTTGTAGGAAACACGATGTATGATCCACTAACAAACCATGTCATAACCTACAGCTACGAAATGTTTCATTATAATGAAGAAATCATACCACTATGGGTAATACAATAAATATTATATTATGACAAAGTGGTATATTAATGTTATTTTATAGACGCAAAATCAACAAGCAGGTCAGGGACGACATTCAGGAGTTATGATGTGGCCAGGAAGTTCGTATGCATATAAGAATATCAATGCAACATTCATGCAACCATGGGATCCAAAAATACCTTGGGAGACCCGCATAGATACTGTAAATACATTTACGTTTATAAAATATCAAAAACTTTTAAGATTATTTATTTCATTTAGGTGATTTCATGGCTTACCGACAACAAAACACCAGCAAATCTTGTAATGATATATTTTGAAGAGCCTGATACTCTTGGTCATGCTTACGGACCTGAATCTGACACTATCGTGAATATGATAACTAAACTAGATAATATATCTCATTATTTAGATCAGCAGCTTATTAAAAATAAGCTACATTCAAAAGCAAATGTGATACATTTAAGTGACCATGGAATGGATAGTGTTAGTCCTCCAAATTTTATTGATTTGACTCAATTTTTGACTCCTAATACATACCAGATGGTTGAGACATCTCCTTGTGTCCACGTTATACCTAACAAAGGTTTGTACATTGTTAAACTATGATTTCTAAAAGAGCAGACTATAATCTCCATTTTTACATAGTTTGATATTGTTTGTACGTTCTGTAACTTGCATTCCATCTATTATCAGAATAGAACTGTGTTAATAATCAGCTATAAGTATTGATTAACCTGAAGTTTATATGTTTTAAAGGTAAATTTGATGAAGTATACAAAAAATTAAAAGATGCTGCAAAAATAAATGGACATTTCAAAATATTCAAAAAAGAAGAAATGCCAGATAAATGGCATTTTAAAAATAATAGAAGAACACCGCCAATTCTCGCCCTTGCTGATGTAGGGTACGGTTTTCAAGATTTAGCCGAAAGTGCAAAAGTCTATGAAAAAGAATTAGGAATTAAAAGTAAGCATAAATTAACATACACAATATAGTTTTTGTGCTTTATAGTTCTGGAGTTCTATAACCCCAAACAGGATTTTTTTTTTAATTCACCTAATTAATAATTTTATTTTTAGTTAAACCAACAAACAAATATGGTGTACATGGATACGAACCAGAGGTACCATCAATGAGGCCTTTCTTCATGGCCCGTGGACCCTCATTTAAAAAGGGCGTCACAGTACACCCATTTGACACCCTCGACCTATACAGTCTGTTCTGTAATGTGCTCAATTTAACTCCGAACAAAAACAATGGCACATTCTCGCATGTAGCTGTGATGTTATCAGTTGACACAGCGAAAGACAATCCTATCTCACCTTTAATTGTAGCTGGTAAGTTTATGTGAATTTTGTTTTGTAACAGCTGGTTTTTGTAGGTGTAGGTGCACACGTAATTATCACACTTGCCGTGCTTTATTATTATAGTTTTTTTTTAGGTGTGTGATATTTTTTTTATTATAGTGTAGACGTAGAGATATTATAACATAGAGACAGTGAGCCAGCCAAAAACGATAATTCTCGGTAGAAAGAGAAAGAACGAGATTGTGGACCACAGAATAAAGATACTCCAGTCCACGTCATGTAGATACTCACTATTTCTTTCTTTTATTATTTATGATTGACGCTGACTTACATAAAATTTTATGGCTCACTTAGTCTATGTATATAATGTCTTTGAGTGTAGATCAGTGTTTCACAACCTTTTTGCTTTAATAACTTCTTTTTTTTAACATTTGGATGGATTGAATATTCTAAACCTTTTAATTCTTCTTTAATTAAAATGATTCTATATATAATATAAACTGTTTATTAATTTTGTTATAATAACATTACTTTTCAGGTCAAGTTAAAGGTAATCGTAAATCACGGTTATAGATATTTTTCTTATCATCTTTTTTAATGTGGTATGTGTAGAATATTTTTCGGGATGCTTTTCTACTAACACTTAGTTTATAAATCTTATAAAAACAGGGTGGTTACATAAATTACATACAATAATATTAATAATATTACTTGTAAAAAGTATGAAAAAAAAACAATTAAGAAAACCTGTATTTTAGATACCGAAAAACTTTGAAATGTAGTGAATTTTTCCCAGATTTTTGCGACCACCCTGAAGTTATTTTCTGATATTGCGTTGTATATAGATATTTTCTTATTACATTGCATTCTTAACATATTGATTTAATTGCATGCACTTTTTAAAACACATATATAATTATTATTAATATTTTTGTTTTAAATAAAACTTATAGTAAATGATTACAAAACTCTTTTACAGTTGGAGGTGGAATATTTTCATTATTTTTTCTGGGTTGTATTGGCAGTGCTGTAATATGGATGATGAAATGCAAAAAGGACAACGAAGGGATTCCAAGGGGAACTAGACGATATGCAAATATTATTAACACGTCTAGAATCAATATTGAATCTCAGCAATTGTTATCAAGTGATAGTGAATAAAGCTTGTTAAAAAATCATAGCCAATTTTTTTTTAATTGTCAGACAGATTTATATTTGATAGATATTTTGAAACAGAATTGTAATATGGAAAATTTGTTTTTCTGTGCTTTTTAACGTAACAAATTAAAGATAGCTTCAATTCACTTTAAATGTTTTAAGGAGATTTGCTCACTATAGTATGTATGTTATGGTAAATATATATAATTACCTAAACAAGTTATTTTTGTTCATTTTAAGATGAGCCTTGGGCTTCCAAATTTACAGTTAAATGAAATTGAAAACACTTGTGTATACTCTACAGTTTTTTACATGTATTGTAATATTGTTTGTGATTATTCATAATCTTTGGTAATTATGGATATTTACTGTAACATAAACAAAACACAAACTTAATTATATTTAAAAATAGAGGTATGCCAATGCGTGAGCAAAAGAAAACATACGCTGTGGGTTGTATAGAATAATAATAGCCACGATTAACTTATTCTGACTATTTTTGCTTTATGCAATTCACCATTACTTAAACTAGAGTTTCCCAACCTTTTAGTAACCCAACATTCTAGTAAGGTAATGAAAACCATAAATAAAAAGTCTCCTTTACGAGGAAATTATTTAAAATGTAATGTTGAAGACATTTTACTATCATTTTAGTTGTGGTTGATCTGTGTAAGCCTTTTAAATTCATATGCCTTAATATTAATGCAACTGAAAAACTACTAATTTGTTAATTTGGTTTCATACCAGTTGGGAAGCTCTGCATTAGGCAATAAAACTGATTGTTGATAAATATAAAGATCTTTGGCATATCTTTGATATTCAGCAAGTACTTACATCTATTATAATAATTATAATATGTCATATATTACATATTGTTACTGTTACCGATTACAACGAAATATTTTAAATTTTGAGCAAATTACACTCATCAAAAAAACTCGCTTATGTTGAATAACTTTGTGAAAAACTATTATAAATCAGATTTTGAAGATTTCAATTTTCACTGTAATTACAGAGCTTGGAATATAGTTTCTAGAAATATTTTTGCTGAGTGTATATATATATAGGAAAATAAATTATTTAGTTACCAATTTAAAAGTATTAACAATGTGGATTATTTATTATGTATATATTTGTACATAGCCTTTGTACATTGTCCTTTTATACGGTGTTTATATCATATTATTATAAACATAATATTGTTAACGTTTGAAAATTTTTTCATCATTGTGATATGTGTTTTATTAAATCTTATACGTATATTTATTGATTAATATATTTTTTACCGAAATAGCAAAGATTTTCAGAAGGATGTCTATTTTTTTATCATTCTGAAAATTTTTGTTTTCTAAATAATTACATTCAATTTGGTCCTGACCGAGAAAAAATAATTATAATATTTAAAAAGGGATACATTTTTATAAAATTGTAACAATAGGATAAAAATTTCCTAAAAAAAATGTTTTTCTATCAGAAAAACTAAAGAAAATTTTTACCTATTTGCAACATAAATTATAATTATTAAATTCTGTACATGAATTATTAAATAAAAGATAAAAGTTTTGAGCATATCTATTTTTGTTTTATTTTTATTATAATTATACACATGAACTTGATAAAAAATTCTGATTTTTAAAAATTGATAATAAAAAAAAAACAATAGCTATCAAATTTAATTACCTTATACAGATAAGATTAACTAAATGAATTTTATTACATAGTCACATTTTCTACAAAAAACATCAAAATGAATTCTATCAGTTTAAATACATTTATAGTTTTTACTATTTTTCTATCAACGTTTATATTTTATACAAATTCAATTTCTACACATCCAATACTGATTATCATCTCATACGATGGATTTAGGTATGATTATTTTGAACAAAATCTTTCACCGAATATGGACAGATTACGTAAATTAGGTGCAACAACGGCTTATCTTAAAAATATGTTCGTAACTAAAACAGACCCGAATCATTTCTCTATTGCAACCGGCTTGTACCCTGAAACACACGGTGTGATAGGAAATAATTTATATGATCCAGTTTTGAACAAGACGCTTTCATATGGGTATGATTTGTTTCATTATAATGATGATATTGATCCAATATGGGTAAGTTATACAAAAATAATTTAAATAAGATTTGTACAATTTTTTTGGTTGCAGATTCAGAATGAAAAAGCAGGAAATGGGCGCCATTCTGGGGCCATGATGTGGCCAGGAAGTGAATATTCATACGGAAATATCAGTGCTACGTTTATACAAGCAATAAATTATGACATACCTTGGAAACGTCGTGTTGATACTGTATGTTTAATTAAGAAAATTTTTGATAATAAACATCTGTTTGGCAACATAATACTTTGTAAGGTTTAAATATTAACATCAACCTAGTTTAAATAAGTTCATTTGATCTTCAGATACTGATCTTATCAATGTACTTTACTTAATTAAAGAGCTTTAACTACTAAACGATTCATCAAATTGATTTGAAATTTTAATATGTAATACAAATAGGTTTAGAGTACTATGTCGCAAAACAGGAGCCTTTTTAAATTCATCTACCTGAGACATATACATTAGGGTGGTTTTTAGATGGTGTTGGGATGAATTTTGACTGGCCTGCCCCCCCAAATTTTAAAAAAATGTGGAAAAATTATTTGGAGCTGATTTGTGAGGCAACCCAATCAAAATTCGTCCCAACCTCATCTTAGCACCATCCTAATGTACATATTTCATTATTTAATTTTTTTTTTGAGGTAATGCAATGGTTGACACATGATACAACACCTGTAAATTTAGTGATGCTGTATATAGAAGATCCAGATGAGCATAGCCATGCCTTTGGACCTGACTCTAACATGACATCATTGATGATTCAACATGTAGACAATATCACTAACTATATTGACCAACAATTGATAAAACACGGCTTACGCTCAATAGCGAATGTGATTCATTTAAGTGACCATGGAATGGACAGCGTCAGTCCACCTAATTTCATTAATTTGACTGAATATTTAACAGAAAATGTTGATCAGGCAGTTGTTAAGTCACCTAATATACACGTTTTTCCTGAAAAAGGTTTGTAAATATTGTCCTCTGTTTTTCTTTATATTATTGAAGTCCCTTATTGTTGTAAAAAATAAAAAATTTTAAACATTTAATTGTAGTAAGTTTTTAAATATTATATATATATACCATTTTAAAGCTAATTACGTAATTTTTTGGTCCAATTAAACATACACAAACTTTTTTCATAATTTATGTTTGCATCAGGTAAAGAAGACATAGTATTTGATCGATTAAATAAAATAGCTGTTCAAAATAACCACTTTAAAGTATACAAAAAAGAAGAATTATTTGATCGCTGGTATATTAAAAATAATCGTAGAACTCCTCCAATATATGTGCAGGCAGATTTGGGGTATGGATTCCAGGATATGTATGAAAATGCTGAATTTTATAAAGATAAATACGGAATTGAAAGTAAATAATGCTATTTATATTTGTACCTATGGAATTATTCTTAACATATTGTGTAATTTTTCAGTAACACCAACAACGAAATACGGTGTTCACGGTTACGATAATAACATTTCTTCGATGTATCCTTTCTTCATGGCGAGGGGGCCTGCGTTTAGAAGAGGAGTTTCAGTACCGCCTTTTGAAAATATTGATTTATACAGTTTATTCTGTGAAGTGTTGAATTTAGTACCAAATGGTCATAACGGTACATTTGAAAATGTAGCAGATATGTTAGTTTCACGCAAAAATCAGTAAAAATGTTGAAATTCAATTATTTATTTAAAATAGTTATTTTGCTAAAGTTCTTATAATTTTTTTTATTTACTCGTTAAATGTGATCCAATGAATAAACAGCTAAAAGTAAAGACGATTTTCTCATATTAATAAAACAATATATTTTTAATATTCCCTACATATTGAGCATTGTCATATAAAAATAATAATTAGATCAGTACTGTATCAAACAAATTCAGAAATTTAATTTTTTAAATTAAATTGTATAAATAAAAATAAAAATATTGGTATTTTGTTATAATATATTACAAACTAAAGAATCAATAAATTTTTAGTTAATAAATAAATCAGGGATGTAATAAAAATATTTTTTATACAGGTGGCACAAAAGTGAGCATTAGGGTCTGGAAATTTTTAGATGTCAACCAAAAAAAAATAAAAAAGGTATTCATTTACATCTCAGGATTTACAAAAACTAAAATCTGGTCATTCTATACATTCTATGGTTGCAGTTGAAGGCTGAGACCCGAGTAAATTTGATAACTTAAATATGGCGCGATCAGGGGTTAGGGCGCTGAACTCTTTATTTAGGTCAAAGAAAAACAAGACAAAATCAAGGGTCAATTGTTTTTATTTTGTAATGTAAAAGCAAAATATATTTAATGTATATACAATCACTGCAAATTATTTAAAACTCTATTTTCTAAAAATAATATACTTTCAGTCAAAACATGATATTGTAAATTACTTTACTTCACTTATACGTAACCCACAATGTGTATTAACTACTTTATGTGTCACGAAGAATGAGATAATTAATGTAGACAAAATTAGAATAAATCACTTTTTTGGTATTTTAATTATTTTAAAAACAATTAAAATATTTTTATTCAGATATAAAAATATAATTTCATTTTTATTTTAGATAAAAATATAAATATAAATGCACTAAAATCGCACTACATTTTTTTAAGAACAGGTTTAGTAATTTTCATTATTCACATAGAAATATCTACCAAACCAAGATTCAAAATTATAAAGATTAAAACTTTCTATAAAAATACAATTTTAAGTTGAAAAATTCTGTAAAAAACCAAAGCATTTTGAAGCTAAAACTACACTTTCAATGGCATATTTTACAAAAAATGAATTGAATGATTGAAAAGTAGATTTGAAACTTTAAAATGCTTTTATTTCAATTTACGTATGGCCATTTTTATCACTTTGAATATTGTCCAAACCGTAAATGTTTAATTTTGTCTACAATAATTTCATCAAACCCTTCAACTTTATTTGAACATCTAATACATTCTGGTAACATGACTACAGTTAAAAAAAATACACAATAAAAATAATAATACATATACATAATATAAATTATTTTGCTTGGAATAAATCGTTAAATAAATATTTTCATTAAATAAATCATAAAATATACTTCACAAAAAAAAACGTTACTAATTCATATCCATTTCTTCATCATCTCTGGTGCGATTCCTCGTAGTCCGTGGCCCACCTCTCCGGATTTGGTTTAGACAAGCCAACATCCGTATCATGAAAGCTGCAGGAACAGTGATAGTGTCTCTAGTCTCTTCTAGCATGATCTCATTACGTTTCGTTAACTGAAAACATGTACATTTTAACATACTCCTCCCACCACTTTTTTACAAGTTTATTTACTTACTTCGTTAATCAATTCTTCATCGTAACCCGATTCTTGTCGAGTAGGCGCCCAAAACTTAACATCATAATCGATCCCAGACGTTGCAAGAAGAGGTAAAGTTGGATGTGGTTGGATACAATTGACTACGTGTTGGTCACCTTGAAGCAACATAACTATTTCACCAGTGAAACGATCCCAAACAAAAATATGTCCACAATCGGAACCGGACATTATGTAATTGTTTCCATAAAATGTCGCTTCTTTTATCATTGTTCTGTAACAAATATATATTAATTAATTACTACTATTTAAATTAGAGGTCTTTAATTGATAACACAAAAATTTTATAATCACTAACCTGGCATTTCTATGTCCGGTAAACTTCTTCTTAACTCCGGGCATTGTCGTATCTGTTTCATTGAAATATGTCTCTCTTCCTCCAATATTCCCCCCTATCATATTCTGCGTGAATTCTTCCTCTATCTGACTAAAGTTATAATCTCTTGTAGGCTCATCCTCACTATCAGAATTCATCACATCTTCTGACTCTCTGGAACGGTCATTTGACTCGTCGCTACTTAAGCTTCTTGAAGTGGATGCAGCTTGTTCTATATTTCGAGGTTCTGAATTATCTATATCACTATTTTCACTTAATTCCGAAATAGGATTATTCTGTTCAACGTTTTTACTGACAATTTCTGGAACCCCATTACTCTGATCGATTTTTTTAGTGCTATGAACATTAGCTTGATCAGTTTCCATGGGTCCACTCGACTGTATCACAGATGAATTATTTATTTCTATGTTAATAGGCATATTTTCTATTGCGTTCTGTTGTTGAGTTTCTGCCATTTCGATGTCGGGAATTGGTGGAACAACATTGTTTTCGTGCGTGCTAGTTGACGGTGTATTTTGGTTAAAAGTATTTACAGTTTCTTCATTTGGTTCTACACTAATTATACTATTAACGGCTTCCTGAGTTTGTTCTTCGTTTGCTATAGGATATTGTGAAGAGCCTGAAAATCATATATTATGTAATACCTTAATTAAAAATAACGTAGTTAAAATCTAAAAAAAATAGTTTTAGTTAGAGTAGAAAATCTTTTTGCACCTTTTTCAGAAATATTTTAAAGAATATAAATTAAATCATTGATTTATCAATTAATAAAAACATCAAAGTGTTTTTCTCGTGAATAACATATAAAAAATACAAAACTGCATTTATGATGTAAGAGTCTATAAATTAATATTGCATCGATAACATAAGACATAATCATTGCACAAATTTTACATTTATTTGCAGACAGCTGCAAACATGATTTTAATTGATTTTTTGCAACATATTGCAACACGTATTTTCTAAAAATATATATACATAAATATAAATTATTTATACCTGGTATTACAAATGACAAACAAACAAAATTACAAGTTTCAATATGAGGTGCCCATAGCATGTTTGACTTGTGTTTAATTGTCTGTTTTTTTTAAATAATATTTATAAACATAGTTAATACATATTTATATATAATTAAGAATAAATCTAACCTTCACTAGTTTCAGCAACAGGATTATCAGCTCCATTTGCGTTACTGTTAGGAACATGCGGCCGACGTCTTCTAGGAGAATCCAAAGAGTTCTCTCCGCCACCACTGAGCGCAGCCCTGGTCTGTGGGTCGTTCAGCATGCGAGTCAGAACATCTGTCATTCTCTGCATTAGTGTTGCTTGTAGCTGTGGTCTGGCTTGTCCAATACCATCTAAAAATACGTTATACATTTAAATTAGTATTACTCTGGAATTATCTATCACAAAAGTCTTAAAATATTATTAATATAGTCTTGTATTATCATTTAAACTAAAATTCTATTATGTTATATTAGACTATATAACAAATAGACCAAAATAAGACCAAAACAGAAGACAATTTTTTATATCCAACTGGACTATATTAGATTTATTAAACTTACTCGAGACATTGATAGCTTCACGTTCAGGCCTGGCATCAGGACCAGTGTCTGACCAATCTCCTCGTAACCGCAACTTTCTTACTTTTCTTACACTCAAGTCATCAATATTTCTTTTTGCCTCGGGCCTGCATTTTTCACCTAAACGTTTTACTGTCGGATCCTTGATAAAAATATTACAAATAAATGTATAATATAATATAAGAACCACATAATCGTACACTCACTTTAACTCCAAACAAATATAAATAGTCTGAAGAATAACTAACGAGAAGGTCTTGCGCATCAGGACTATAACTCAACGATGTTATTTTATAAATGTCTTGATCTAAATATGGAGCCATGAAACATGAAATAGGTTTAAGAGCTTCTTGTTTTTCTGTCCAACCTGAAGTTTAATTTTAAATTAGGCTCTTTAAAAAAAACTACTTTAATTATTTCCATACCTGTAGCCATAGTTCCCAAAGTCCTCCGATCAAAAGTGCGCACTTTCCCATCAGAGCAGCCGACCGCCAGCTCGTAGGGCAGTATTGGGTTGACGCACAATGCTGTGACAGGTCTACGGCAGGTTATCATAACATCGTCAGTACACCGCAACTTCTTGCATTTAGTTTTGATACGTAAATCAAACCATCTTACTGTCCCATCGTCTCCACAGCTGATGAAACTGTTCGGGTCATTTGGGATAGTCACAACTTCGTACGTTGTACCAGAATGACACAGAAAATGGTTATAAAATGTTTCACTTGGTCGATTCAGATCTAGAAATAAAATAAAATATTATATTTAAAAAAATAAAAAAAATAAAATGACATTTGAATTACCTGTGTATAAAATAACACCATCACCAGAACATGAGACAATATGCGTATCGTTTGAATTGGGTAAAAATCTTGCACTGAAGATGTTGGCTCGATGGCTTGTTCTATAGCAGGATAAAACTTTGTATGTATGGCCGTGAGTGACTACTAAATGCTGATCATCTGATCCAGAAAGTAATAAATTGCCTCTATCATTCCAGCTTAAAGTATTAACACAACCACGATGAACAGTAAGTGATTTTAATAAATTTAAACGTTGAATCAAATCTATACTATCTGCAAACAAAATAAAAACAAAGAAATTTGCATATGAAAGTATATTTTTTATGAATAACATACCTCTTGCAGCATTGTAGAGCTGGACCCGGCTGTTTGGGTCGTAATTGCGCTTTTGTAATGTTTTGAAAACACTAGCATTCTGGTTATACGTCATTTTCAACAATATAATAATTTACAACAATCATGCAGTTTCACACCATGCTGAATTAGGATTGGATTTAACACTGAATAAATTGGCCTGGTACCAGCAACATTGACACAAATTCCTCTTAAGTAAAATTGCTTCACTTTGCTACGATGCCCCTGAATCCTTTGCCTAAAAATAAAATTCCTCTTTCATAATGTGGTTGACAGAACAAACTTGACAGATAAGTGATAACGGTGGCAAAAAAATAAATTGCGGGGAAACTTTCATTATAAAGAGCAACAAAGAGACACAAACTTCCTAAATCCAAATATAACTAAAAGTTTAAATTTAATTAAGATATTTCCCGGGCCGGCGATTTTAACTTATTTCAACAAAATTGTTTTAAATTCTATTACAAATCCTGTGCTTTATATTTATAATATCTACATATAGTAAACGTGAATTCATGCCAGTGTTTATTACGTTCGTTGTTGATAACCTACTGTTGGATAATAATAATTTGTCTACATCGTATATGTATTGACGAAATTCCGCTCTAAAAATATTTATTCACAGAACACATTTCAATTTCAGTTTTTTTTCTCAAAAAATGAAAACCCATTAATTTTCAAAATAGACTGACAAGCGTAAAATAATGTTAATTTGCTCCATATAAAAATAAATACATTTATCAAATCCTACCTATTTTTTGTATTTTTCTTAATTATCATTTTCTAAAAATATAAATAATTAAATTTTGTGCGATTTTTTTCTTTATCTGTATTATTACGATTTTATCATATAAGTATTAATATGATATGATATTATGTGCTATAAATAATCCATTATTAAAATATGTTTAGGAAAGCATAAAATCATATATTAATCAACTAAAGTAGATTAATATATGATAAAATAAACGCGATAGCATAATATACAATTAAATTTAAAAATGCATTTTGTGTAAAAAATGTACGTTCTCGAATGCTAGTTATAAATAAATATTCAGAAAGTAAACGTCAGTTTAGAAAGGCTGATTTGACAGTACACTGACACGTTTGTTTTACGTGTAGCTTCGTGGCAAGAAGTGGGGAAAAGTCTTGTGGCAAATAATACACGAGAACAGTTACTTACGGTTCGTTATACGGCATTTCTTCAGGTGATTTGTGGACAATCACTTGATAATTGTTTGAACAAGTTAAAAAATAGCTTAAAAATGGTTAAACCGATTAGAAAAACCTCAAGTAAAAATCCACCGATTTTCAGTCATGAATTTGTTATACAAAATCATGCAGATATCGTATCCTTTATAGCGATGCTGATTGTGGTCGGGCTGATTTTCCAGGTAATTTATTCAGTGATCTATTTATTACGAGTAGAATTAATTTTTAAGTCAACAATCATAAATTATTTGTAAACATATGTAAATTAAGGTTATGTTAGATGCCCATATGTTGGCATATAGTCAATACATAAATTATAATTTGTATGCTCTAGATTTTAATAAATGTGTGCAATAAATCACTTTATTTATAAAAATTATTTTAGGCAACATCACCCATTGCATCTTTATTTATAACTCTTCAACATAATGTCACGGAACCATCAATCGCAGAGCAGATGTTATACATGCCTGGAGTTTTAGATTTATGTGCAATATTCTTTTACAGTTTAATATGTATTGTTATCCACGCAATAATCCAAGAATACGTACTTGATGTAAGTGATTTATTATATAAATTAAAAGAAATACATGATCGTAATTTAAAAAAAACTATTTCAGAAAGTAACAAAACGTTTCCATTTATCGAAATCTAAACTGTCGATTTTCTCAACCAGTGGACAGTATGCTACATATTATTTGGTAACTGCTATTTGGGGATTGGATATTTGTAAGTATATTCAAATAAAGTCAAATCGATACCAAACTATTTAAAAAAATTACTTAAATTACAATATTTATTGCAGTAATTAGAGAAGGATACATTTTACATCCAACGTTACTATGGTCCGATTATCCTGCCCCTTTGTCGTCTCATCATAAGATGTTACTTTTGATCCAGCTTGCTTACTCAATTCACGAACTTCCTGAACTGTATTTACAAAGAACTCCAAGGGCACAGGTTCTTGGCAAAGCTGCTGAGTCTATCGGTGCTTTAATATTTGTAGCTGCCCTTTACATTTTCAGGTAAGCCGTGGTTTAAACAATCATGTAAATATTGAAATGTAAATTAAATTAATTTTTTTAGCTTCAATCGATTATTGTTGTGTCTTCTGGTATTGCATTATATTTCGGAACTGATACATCATGCAACTTTACTTGTACAGACTGTTGATAAAGAAGAAAAATTATCAAAAGGTAATTTTTAATCTTTTTAAAATATTTCTATATAATTTATGTGCATATTTTGAGACGTTTGACATTGTATTTTTTAAAATGGAACGAACGAGTTTTGGAACTCACCTCCTCATATATATCCATATTAATTTCTTGTTTTGTCTATGCCTGAAAAAAATTTAACTAGTTTTAGATATTTTCAGTAGATCACTTTATATGTGTATGATATCATAGATACAAACCAAAATAAATGTTTTTTTCTAGTTTCATCATTGGTATCAAATGTCGCATTAGTATTGGCTCGATTGGGAAGCATAATGTTGGCAGTATTGACATTATGGTCCGGACTTGCATTGTTACCACCAACAGACAAACCTGGTGATTTCAATACTGGGCCAATCAGACTAGGAACATTCATCGCTATCTGTTTGCTCCAATGGTAATTAGATTTATTTATATCCGATGTTATAAAGAATTTGCTCACAAACAAAAGCAAAGTAAACTGCCCCCCCCTCCCCCCGATAATCTTTACATCATTTAAAAATCTCTACCATAGACAACATAACATACTTGTTAATTAAAAATGTTCAAATTGTAATTAATATTTTCATTGGTAGTTATTTGATGTACAACTTCATTACGCAACAATTAGCCAAGGCACGTGAAACTAACGCAAGTGTTGCTAAACCAAGCGCGACAACTAAATCTAATAAGAAGAACAAGGACAAAAAGAAAGGTAATGTTTTTTAAAATTTTATTATATCTTTGTTTCTCTAAGCAATTCATTGTTGGAAAATTTTTAATTGTTACATTTTTATCAATTGTTGTCATTGTTGAGTTTAAATTAATTTTTTTTTACGGTTATGTATTCAAAGATTTATTATTGTTTCAGCTAAGAGAGGAAGTGTAGAAGAATCTGATCTTCCAGAAGTGGATCAAAACACAAATAAAAATATCCGTTCTAAAACACCTAAAGTTAAAAACTAAAACTGTTTTTTACTTTTGTTTATTCTGTCTTCTGTCAATTCTGAAATTAATTTGTTTTAAAATTATTCATCCTTAATTAAACCAATGCAATAATAATTAATAGTAAATGTATTTGTGATGTTTTTTTTGTAAATATTTTTTTTACAAATTATTATGAAAATATTTTTGTCTGTGTGTTTATTTTTACTTTAAGTCAACTTGTTTGTAATAAATGTAACAACCTTTTTTAAGTGAAATATATTTTAAAATAAATGTTTATATTTTTTTAAATTAGACACAATTTTATTTATTTCAGATAACATGAGTAATATTATTCTACACTAATTTGTCAGTGTAGTTATGTAAAAGGGTTTCAAGGGGTATTTAAGAATATTTTATAATAACTTCCTACTACCCAATTATCATCATGGCTAGATTATATCTGCTTTCGTTTATCTCATTACCTATATCAAATGGGGCCCCCTAAAGTCCGGGGCCTAATATAATTGTACTCTCTTGTCATCAAACCATATATTGTAAGTTTGGGAAACACTGCTCTAGAAGTCGGTGCTGAGTGGGGAAGGGGGGGGGGGAGTATAATATTACCGAAATTATAACATTAATTAGCAGGATCGGCCTTAAGTGCTAAAATATAATACCACATGAAATATATTTTCCTTAGGAGGTCAATTTTCAATTTTTCGTGATTACAATACTTGTAGGTACCTATAAGATGTATAAGAAAGTAAAATATCTGCTTATGTTTCGTCACATATTGCAGTGCACTGTCGAGTTCTTTGTGAATAACAGGGTGTCCACTTTCTGGAAATTCAGGGAAGCCTAAAGTGGCCAGGGAAAGTCAGGTTTATTTAAAATTCTGAAGTCAGGGAATTTATTAATTTTTTTTAGAAAGTCGGGGAAAAAAGTTATAAATTTTGAATCTGTGGTCAGGGAAAGTCAGTGAATTTTATTTCCAAAAACCTGATTAAGATATCGAAGAAAATAACGTGTTACGTGACTTACAATTTACAATTTCAAAAAAACCGCGAAAGCCTTATGAATATCATATCGTTTATAATGGCTAATAAATCATCGAAATTGATTTTATTTATTATCTTACATTTTGATTTATGTTGAAATTGAGTTCGACAAGTAAACAAAAACAAAAATATTATACAGTAAGTACGGGAAATCCCGCCATAATTTATGTAAAGTTATGTAACATAAGTCAGTATTTCTCCGTATAAGTACCCGAATAAACTTCTAATTTACTTCTTGTACTATCTAGCAACTACTATTAGCGGTTTGTGGACGTTCTCTAACGGAATTCAGATATATGTATTAAAAAAATCTGGATTATTTTTCGCATTTTTTTTTTAAATTATAATGAGAAGCTGTTAAATATTCTGTGAAATTAAACATTTCAAATATAATAGTAAATGGCAAACAAAACATATATCTACTACTTATGCAAAAACGAAAGAAATATAATTTGTCCATTTTTTAACATGCGCGTTTTTTAAATTTCATCCCGAATTATAGTCCATTTAATTACAATTAGTTCTACTGTTTTTGTTATTGTAAAAAAATCTTAACCAGTAACGTAGGCATATCTATGTATTAACTTTTTTTACGTAAAATCATTTATTTAATACAGTATGTTTATTTTCAAATTAATTAAAAATATAATTGAGATTAATTTTATTTTCAAATAAATTATGATAAACTTTATTTAAAAGTTCTTGATATTTTAATCTAGAAATATAGATAAAATAAATAAAAATCATTTATGTAAATATTTACTTACAAAATCACTTAAATTATAATTAATTCACTTATTTATATTACCAAAAAGACAAAAATATAACAATTTTATTTCTTTTTCAATGTCTGCTTAAATTTTTAATATTTAATACGTTCTTATCGTATATAATATTGAAATAATTTAACATTTTAATGCCCTTCAAAGTGATTTTAGTTTTTGTAAAATGTATTAATTAATTTTATTTGAAATATTCTAATCTGCACTTTTGCGCCACCTGATCTATTTTTAACGACTTTTTTTAGTCGTCTTCATTATTCCAAAACCCGGAGAAATTGCACCGAAACACTGAGCCCGGAGAAACAGTATACAAACCCTGAGACTTCAGATGAAAACCTGAGACCTGGTCACCCTAGTGATATCATCTCATCAAAATTTAATTACCTGCAACTGACTTTAATTTAAACATATAATAAAAACATACTTATAATAAATAACATATTTTACAGTCATTAGGAAAGCTATAATCATGTTGAAATATCATTTAAATTGTATGAAATCAGTGAAAGACCACGCAATAGACTGCTCTCTGATGAAAAAGTATTGTGTACAATTAATTAATTTTTGGAATTTAGGTTTTCGAACGATGAAAATCCAATCGAAATCGATTCAGAAGTTTTCAAGTTAAGAAGAATTATAATGCTTATAACGATGCTACTCATACAGCTTCCAAAATATACCTTTATTTATTATTTTTATTAATTTTTCATCAACCAAAAAATATATGAAAAAAAAAGATTTAAAAATCGAACTTGTAAATTCTTAAAATCGATTAGATGAAATGAAAAGATACCAAGCAGGGTTTTACCACTGTAGAGTTTAGAAAATAACAAAAGCAATGTCTGCACGTAGCTTGTTTAGAGTTCAAACCGAAATACACGTATTTCTGGTTATCATTAATAGTTCTGAGAATCATTTCGCAAAACGAAGATTGATTTGTAATAGGAAATAATATAGACCGAAAACAACAAGGTGGAATTTTGTACATATGTATTTACAAACAGTAGCGTAACGTTAATAAGGAATTTAACAAGATTCTCAACTGTAGATCTTGGCTTCTGGGTGTAAGCCGCGTCGATTTTGTCGTGTTATCGGCCAATGTTTCGTCACACATTCTAAAAGAAGAGCCCTGAAGATGTACACTGCAATGTGTGGATATTGGCTTCTGGGTGTAAGTCGCGTCGGTTTGGTCGTGTTATCGGCCAACGTTTCGTCACACATTGCAGTGGACATCTTCAGAGCTCTTCTTTTAGAATGTGTGACGAAACGTTGGCCGATAACACAACCAAATTTAATCGACGTGGCTTATATCCAGAAGCCAAGATCTATATCAAGATCACCGCGGAAGCTTCAAGACTTGTATAAGATTCTCAATTAACAATAAGAACGTGGAAACACTATTTAAGATTGTGGTAAAAAAATTAATTATTTATACTTTAGTGAAAATTTGAAGATAATTCGCCATCTAGTCAGTGTCGGCTTTAGGGGAGAGGGGGCGAAGCTTTAAGCTTAAAGTGCTAGTGAAAATAATACATTTTTATGAAAAAAGTACAAATATTACAATTTTGAACTGATAAATCTATCTTACAGCTTTTCTTATAAGAAAATATTACGAAAAGTATACGGAAAGACCGGAAAATTATTTTTAAATTTATATTGAGTTCTTTAAATTACATACAAATTAAAAATTAAGTCGCATATGATATCGTTCGAATAAAAAATATAATTTTTATTTTTTAGAGTAAATAAATGTATTTTTAATGATTGACCCCCCCCCCCCCACTCACTTCCGTTAAAAAAAATCCAATGAAAGGTTAATGTTCCTATTAAAAAAAATATTGGATAGACAAAACAAAAATCAGTAAGTTTCTTATAAATTCAGTTTTTGGCCTCTTTTCTATTTAATATCACGTAGTAACTAAGTAACTGGATGACCTCCCACCTAATTTCTCCCCACTTATTTATTTATCTACCTTGGAATATTTATTAATTATTAATAATAATAATAAATTTTATTTTGTCAACATATTTTTATTGTTATTTAGATTCAAAATAAGTAATAACAATAATCGATGATCAATTTGTTATGCGTACGCCACTGGATAGTATAATGTATTTATTTCTTCGGCGATATAAATACAGTTTCACACTGAAGAAGTTAACATTTGATGGTTAAAATTTGTTTTCCATCATGTTGAAGTTTTTGTTGGTCGTTGCAATCTGTGCTCTCGCAGCGGGTAAGTTTAATTATTTATTTTATTTTATTTAATACAATATTGATTACTGTATATCTTTAAAATAAATTAAATTTTGTCAAATGATTTGTGAAAGAATGTGGCCAATTTTAACAAAATTGGCCACCTATGAAAAAATAATTATATTTCAAATGTTGAATTAAACTTCAGTTAAAGTTATTTATTTTAAACTTAACATAATTTATAAACATACAACAGTTTAAAAAAATTATTTAACATCCTACCGCAGTATTTTCGGAACTTTGTAGACTTATGTCCGGTATTTAAAGGAGCTATTTAAAATTTGCAAGCTTGCAAACAATTTCAAACGAGTTTTCAAACTTATATATACGACAGTTCTCTTTGAGTTTTTAACAGATAGTTTCATTCGTAGTAAGTTGATTTTTCCCGTTTTTATTCAAGATTAGTAAATACACTTTACTAAATATACTTTACATACCTTTATTTTTACTTCCTAAGCATGAAATTATCTGTCACAAACTCCAATAGAACTATCATATATGTTTAATACCCCATTTGAATGTGTTTGCAAGCTTGCAATTTAGCGAGCTCCTTTATAATACCGGACATTATTATGTTATTTGTGATTTTTTATGAATTGCTATATTAATTCAATGGGATCATGTACTCCAGTTTCGGAACCACTGCCCTACCTTAAATGTCATTTAAATGATTTTATATATAATATATGTATGTATTACCTCATACCAATAAAAATACGTGACTGAAAAAGCGTGTTAATTAATAAAAGACCAAACAATTGTTAACTTCTGAACCAGAAGAGGGAGCAACCTAGAACCACAAAAAGGTTTAGCTTCAATAGCCAAGACCTTTTGAATAAGGGTAATTTAGTGTCACCAATTTTATTTTATTTTCTTATTGTTAACATCTAAATCAAAAGAGGGGGAACTTAGTACCCCAAGTCAAGGGAATATAGCTGTCATCAATTTTTCCCTATTCTTTTAAATGTATAAATATTTTTAAAATTATTAACTTCTGTTAAGAAGATGTTAGAACCCTAAAAAGGTACTACTTCGAATGATATGTAATATCGTGTTTAGACTAAAAAGACAAAACATTTTTAAAACAATTCGTTTTAAAAATGTATAAGGTTTTTTGATATTTTATCAAAAAAACACAACACTGCTGTTTTGTCTCTTTGGTCTAAACACAGAATAACTTGTCTATTTTAGGACACGAGATCAGGAAAATTTATTTTTCGAGTAAATTTTTTTTTATTTGTTGAAACGACCCACATTTTAAATTCTTAGTTATCAATATTACGAAACTGAGAAACTAATTATTGTATTTTTTGTTAAAAGTCTGTGTTATCTCTTGACCTGTGCTACTCATCGAAATTAAAACTATAAAAATAACATTTAACATGTATATTTTTGTAGATAATCTACAAAAAAGTATTTTGAATTCAAGGCTAAAAAATAAATTCATTACATACATTTGTACACGTGCAATTAAACAGATATTTAGTTTATTACTGTTTATAAAAACAAACAAAATTATTAAATATAAGAATAAAATGAAATTGGATTACGTCATTTAAAATTCTTATGTAGATACATATGTAGATATTTCTCGTTTTTGATTTCATGAATTATTTTAACATCTTATTAAATATTAAATATTTTTAATGAACTTTTTAACATACGACTACATCAGTGGCGAGGCGTGAAATTTTTAATAAGGGAAGCATATTTTGTCAATCCTCCCCCTCCTATTAACAAAAAAAACTAGTTATGAAACACAATAAGTTCAAGCTTTTATTTTTTAAAATAAATTCTTATGTATTTATATAGTAACTAAATGATTCTACGTCTGATTTTCTTGTATTTTAGTCGATATTTGTATGACGAGTTGAAGTTCACTGCAGGAAATTTCACTAAAAAATTTTGAATTTTTGATTTCGTTAAAAGTATGTTTATTGTATAGAAAATGGCGTGAAAAGTTGTTTGTGTCAAACCGCAGGTCTGTATCTCAAACCGTTCTCGAGATATAGCCTCTCAAAGTTTTAGTTTTTTCAAATTTTTGGAGAAAAAAGGCCATAACTTTTGAACGGGTGGTCTGAATTGATTTTAGTTGACCGATTTGAAATCAGCGTGTCAAAATCTATATAATGACATGTATAATACTTTAAAATTCGACAAAAAAATTTTGGTCAAAAATCGACATTTTTTTAAGGTATACCCCTTTGAATTTTTTCGATTTTTCGCGAATTTTTTTTTTCGAGTTTTAATGTATTATACATGTCATTATATAGATTTTGACACGCTGATTCCAAATCCGTCAACTAAAATCAATTCCGACCACGCGTTCAAAAGTTAGGGCCATTTTTCTTCAAAATTTTGAAAAAATTGAAACTTTGAGAGGCTATATCTCGAGAACGGTTTGAGATACAGACCTGCGGTTTGAACAAACAACTTTTCACGTCATTTTCTATACAATAAACATACTTTTAACTAAATAAAAAATTCGAAAATTTTAAGTGAAATTTCCTGCAAATAACTTCAACTCGCCATACAAATATCGACTAAAATACAAGAAAATAAAACGTAGAGGATGCTGTTTTGTCACTGTATAATTTGTGTAATGTGGGGAATACGAAATCTTTAATTTGTTTAGGTTCTTTTTCTACAATTCCACCAGATATTCCATGAATTCAACCAATCAAAGCTCGTTGTTCACTGTTTTTGGTCAGTCGTGAACGTGATCAGTGTATATCGTTTCTGCCCTTTTAAAATTAATTAAAACGAAATTATATTTTTGAAGTTCTTGAAAACCCATTTCAAAGTTTAACAATATATAAATTTCTCATTATTTTTCAGAGGGTTACATGTACCTCCCGCGATTCCGCCGAGAAGCAGGCTTTGGGCAGAGCGGTTCGTCTAGCCACGCCTCTTCTTCTGCGTCGTCGTCATCCCACGACGCGCCAGTGTACTTCGGTGGAGGTCCCCATCACGGTGGCGGGCACGGTGGGCATGGAGGACACGGACCCCAACACGGTGGTTATGGAGGCGGCCAGGCCTACTCAGGAGCTAGCGCCAGCGCGTCCAGTTCCAGCCAATCAGGTGGATGTAAGTAACTGATTACTTATATCAAAAAAATATAATCTTATAATAATAAAAAATGAATATAATACATAACAAAACGCTAAAAGGATTCTACGATTTAAAAAATTAAATACAATGTTTTTAGAATCAAAAAGAAAAACTAGAGGTATCTTATTTGGAAGATCCTAATTGATTGGCAGATTTAGCTTTCAAAACTTAAAAAAAAAAACAAAAAAAAAACAGACTTAAAAAAACCAGGAACACTGAAATGTATACTTAATAATTAAATTTAACAGATTTCAAAAACTGTTTATATTTAATTATTAGGTATATTTCTCAGTGTTTTTAGTTTTTTTAAGTCGATTTTATTTTTTTCTTAAAATTAAGTTTTTTATTTTTCTCTTTTGAGTAACGTACCTTCGAAGTCCATGGTCAGATTCCTGTAGAAAACATTTCGGAGGGGGGGGGGGGGGGATAAATACATTGAGCAAAATTTTTTAAAAGTATTTTGAACTGAAAACAGGTTTTTTTAGAACACTGAATATTTTTTTGGGGGGGGGGGAGGTCATATGCGGCCCTTTTTAGATAGTGTTTATGCAATGCGGCCCAAAAGGTTCAAAAGGTTGGACACCTATGACTTATATAATAAATATTGACCAAATAAAAACAATTTTTGTACAATTTACTTTATTTTCTTTACTTTTACTTCGATTAACTTTAAAGCAAATTAAATAGAAAAGAGAAAACATAAATTATCTCAAACATTGAATTAATAGAATAGAAAGGTTCAATTTATTTTTTACTTTTATGTATAGTTAGAGTGTCGCGCTGGCACTTAATTAACAAAAACCGAGACAGTTACTGTATTATTTGCATAAAATTTAAATGAACAGATTTTCAGCGCTTGACAGACACCGTTTTTTTTCTTAAATGCCAGTTTGATTGAATTCACTAATACAGATCGAAGTCACGACGGCTGTCGTTCTTATACGGTGTTCACACCAAAGAAAACAAAACAGCAACACGGTGTTTGAAAACACGTCGTATTTAAAAATGCATAGGCTTTATTGCACTTTTGTCAAAAAGACACGATGTTGCTGTTTTGTTTTTTCGGTCTGAACACGGCATTACACACCAGCAAAGCGTTTTTTAAACGCCTGCCGTACCATTTCGACGGAACTAAAATGCCACTGATATTAAATCACAAAAAAAAGATTTCAATTTAAAAAAAAAAAACATCTGCCAAGTAAATGCACAGTGCTTCCTCGTGCTAAATTCACTAAAACCAATAGTGTTCAGATAAATTGCCTGGCATTGGTTAACCATTTAATTTTTATACAAATTTTACTAAAAAATCTTAGTTCGAATTTTTTCTTAAAACGCACCTGAATATTTTTTCATATATTTTTAATTTTTTGACAATTTCAATCTAAATCTAAATTTATGCAAATGTCAAAATGACATTTAAAACGTCAAAGTGACATTTAAAACGCCAAAGTGACATTTAAAACGTCAAAATAACACTTAATATATCCAATCAAATATCAATTTAGAAAAACAAAACACGAATTTTTAAAATTAATTTAGATAAATCTTTGTAAGGGAATATTTTACAACAAACGTAGTAGACCCATATTATAGGAAATTTAATTCTCTACAAAAAATATTCTATAAAATTTTCTCGTTACATGTGTCGTTCTTGAGATATCTTGAAAAAAGAAATATTTTGGGGTGTTACCCCTCCCCCTTACACACGATTTTGATGATTTTGAAATGGGACCGTTCTCAAACCAAACCCAACCATCCGACCAAGTTTCAATAATATCGGTTCAGTGGTTCATGAGTTATGCGTGTGACAAGGATTCAGGGGACAGACGGACGGACGGACGGACGGACAGACAGACAGACACGGAACGAAAAGTGTTTGTCTTGACGTGAAATGGATAAATAAATTTAAAATTTTGAAATTGGAGAATTTTTTTTTTGTCTCAATCTGAAACGATCACAAAGCGTCTCGTATCTTCGATATTGCGAGGAAGCAATAGTAAGCGCTTACATTTTATAATACTTTAATTGAATAACTTTTTGTTACTAGTTGGCGGAGGAGGCTTTGGTGGTGGTCCAGGATTTGGTTATCAACCAGGATACAATCAAGGAGGGGGATACAATCAAGGAGGAGGATACCATACAGGACATGTTGATTCTCACGGGTAAATATTTCCTAGAGCACGGAAAATATAAATATTACTATATAGATAATGTGTTATATTTTAAAGTTACTCTGAATTCTTATCGTATATATTGTGCTCTATGCAGTTTTTTATATGTCATATTGCAACCAATCTCCGATGATGAAGCTGGGGGTTTAGATAAAAAAGAACTTATTGGTTGGAAATTAACTCCCCACTAATTTTTTTCCGTCCTCATGTTTTAATATGCCTCATTTTATAAATTCTTCAGAAGGTAAGCACATAAAAATAAACTATTATGAAATAATTTTGATGATGAAATGTAAAAATAATTTTATCAGTCTACAATATGTATTCTTTATAACTATCCTTAGCAACAGAATTGTATAAATATAATGACCAAATGTAACCGGTTTTGGTGTCAATAAACGCCTGACAATATACAATTATCATTTCTGTAGAAACACAAACAGCACCTATTCTAGTTTTTCCGTAAATAATATTAATAATAATTTTTAAATATAAACTTTCTATGTTATATTTCATGTATCATTTTGACTGTACATACTTGACTTTTGTACTAATACATATCATGAAAAAAATTGAATTAAAAATTTAATGTTTTAATGAGATTTCTCCCCTTCCCTAGAAATCGAAAATATTTTCATAATTTTTTCAAAATTTAAAAAAGCACAATATCTAAGACATTTCTTCTTGATAACTCACCGCTCCCCCTTCCATCCAAACCACGGTCTACCTCTCTTGTGGTAACCATGTTAATGATATCATTTTGAAAATCTGCTCTTTAGATCGTTACTAATATATTTCATTTCATTCAAGGTCCAATATTATAAAGAATTAGCTTGAGTGCAAATGCAAATTAGCTTCCAGCTAACGCTATCTGCTAGGTGTGAAATTGTTCTAAAATTGCTCGATATCTTAAAGCAGTGGTAATAAATATATAATAATGTAAGGTCATCATCTGTGAGTGTGTTGTTATTTATATTTAATACCTAGTAAATAGCGTTAGCTGGAAGCTAATTTGCATTTACGCTGATGCAAATTTGGGCATGAATAAAATAAAATACTCGGTTTCAATAACAATAGTTACCTCAAACTTTTACCTCGCAATTCAAGTTAAGTATAATATTATTAATATTGGGCAAGACTTGCAAAATAAATATGTTATTATCATTTGTATTTGGTTTTTATAAGATTGTAGTTGTTCAGGATTTAAAAAAGAATCAACACAATAAAAAAAATTAATTAAAACATTATCAAACGTAAAATGAATGACGTGGCATTTTACATTTTACCGAGTGTAAACAAAGGCAATGTTGTTTTTTTGTGATGTCGATCTTTAACTATTAAAAAGAACATCACGTACTAACCGAATTGTAATTCTTGGTATAAAGTACTAGATGGCACGGTGCTGTTTTTTTAGTACCTAGTTTTTCGGCATAAGTCAAGGACAGCGGTTTTTTTCTTACTAACAGTGGCGTACCGAACAATTTAAATCAATTTGATTTATTTTATGCTTTGGGCCATTTTTATAAACATTAATCATTTTTTTTATTATTGATTTTTAAGCTTAAGGCGAGTTGTTTTGGTTCTTAATTAAGCCGACGTTTCGTTATACATTGTAGTAAAAAATTAAATAGAGATCATTATATATTGTGACGGATATTGAGTTTATATTTCTATCTAAAATAGCTCCCAGCTTCACAATCGAAGATTAGGAGCGGCGGAAAATCTCCTAACTAAAATACTACTTTATTATAATTTACGTGAGCAAATATACAGTTATAGTTCATATTCTAGTGAGTTTATATTTCTGTGACTGGCGTCCACAAAACACACAAGTATCAACACAAATATTTCCATTTTCATCGTATTTTTAACTATTTATCTTATCGTCACAGTCCTTCTAAAAAAAGTAATATTTTTATGACGAAATATATCAAACAAAACATATACTGTTTACTCGAACTAGACAAAAATTTATATAAATAAAATAGAATATATGTATTATATTCTCTATCACAATTTCTTTACGTTTTTATGTATGTATTTGTTTTACGAAAAATTTTATCATTGAAAAGTTTTACCTCCAAAACTAGACGATAAACTTTAATATTTTTCTACTTTAGAAAAATCTTAAATAGTGTCCCATACTGTTGATTTAAAATAATTATATTGGAGTAATTGGGCATTTGCTTTACACGCTAGTGTCGCCAATCTTATATTTGAGCATATTTTCGGCAGCTTGTTATTGTTTACAATTATTATCTTAATATATAAACATTTTGGTGCGTATATACTATATGTATCTATGTATTCTCATCAGGCCCACATAACAATAAATTAGGCCTAAACCACTGGACGCATCGAAGCTATATTCACACCATATGTTCGTTCGGTGCTCCAATAAGTTCCTAAATTTTTTGGACCCGGTAGTTGGCACTGGAGTGGAGATATTTACGAAAATGTGTATTTATGGTCTCATTTTTAAACAAATTATTTTTTGACAAAACAACGTTCGTCGGGTCAGTTAAAACAACAATTACAACCCTCCATACGTGATAGGGGATGAATATTAACTTCCGTACAAAGCTAGTTATAAATTAGTAATAACATATAGATGCAAATATATAAGTTAATATGTATTTTAATAAAGTTTTTAATATTTCAGAGCTGGCCTTCACTCAAGATTCGGTGACGACGATGGTCCACAATCCCACAGAGTAAGTGGTACATCCCAGGGAGGTAAAGGCACCTTCAGCTCCAGCTCTAGCTCAGTGGGACCCGACGGTAAGGTCCATTACCACGTCGAGACCGGCAAAACATAAATACTCTTCAACATTGTGATATATGATATATGTATAAATAGTGATTAAGTTATTAATTATATTTGTTACAAATATGTAAATTTTTCAACTGTATAACACTTGTCTGCTTTAAACGAAAATATTATGATAAATTTATTTTATAAATGCAGTTTTTTATTTTATTTTATTAATAGTAATATTTAGCTAAGATTAATTGATAATACAGGTGACCTTCGAAGGCTCAGGTAAGTTTTTCGAAAATTTAAAGAGTTTGAACAAAAACTATTTTTCATGTTTTTTTCCTTGTTTTAAATATGTTTTGTGACATTTAAGAAGGCCGTCATCAAGATCAATTGTATTTTTTAAATTGCATTCTTGTCTGGTACTTTTTAAATATCGCACATTGGAAGGAAAAAGAGCAGTGGCGTAACCAATGAGGGGCCAAATGGTTATACTATATACACAAATTTTACGATTCTTAATTTAAGTTTTAACTTTTGTGTCGTAGTACTTTTTGTAATCATTAGCACGTGTCCATCACTGGGTTCTTATTACTGGTTTTACTTTATCCATTACTGGAGAAAAAACATAAACAAAATAAATGGCTACATATAATTAAAAAATATATATATTTGCGGACTTGGATAATTAAATTGATTTAACAAAGAGGTACTTGTTTTATTAGTAACATGAATTTATGATAATTACACAAAAGAAGTCCATCAATCCCAAAAAACAGTACACCTTGCTCTTCATACAATTTTTATTTTTTATTATTTTCGATTTAAAATTGTTCATTATCATAATTTTCATCAAATAGATGATTTTAGAGTGGAAAAATCAGAAGTTCTCTATAAAATTACAGTGTTCCGGCTGTACATGTTCTTGAAGTTTAAATAAAGGGACAAGGGGATAAATATAATTTTTTGGGTAAATTTTCGTTTTTTTTTTTAAACTTCGTAAGATGCGATAAAAATGGACAAAATTTTACAATTTATTTATTATAATATGTATTTCATATTCTAATGACGTATCTACCTATAAATATAAACCTTAATTTTTAAATATATTTTATATAATATATTTTTATCTTTCAGATATTCAAACATTACAAGTATTTCCATTTAATATATGCAACTTTGTAGGTATTTTATACTATTCTGTATTAAAATTAATCTTAAAAAATAAACATTACATAAAAAAACAAACAAAGTTATCTGATTCACGCAAAAAAATATCTACTTTAATGAAATACATATTTCTGTAACTACAATAACAATTAATATTGTTGAAAGACATGGGTGTAGCCAGGATTTTGTTTAGGAAGAGGTAATTTTTTTTAAACCGATTTAGTTGGCGCGTTTCGCCTAGGACGCTGATATAGATAATTTAAAATAAAGATTTTGCCTAGAAATATCACTGTTAAGCTAATTGATTTATTTACTTGTTACTTTTTTCCACAAGTTAAGGGGAGGAGCAAGCGTCCCCCCCCCTGCTCATGTTGATAAATATATACATATTTTAATTTATTATTATCCTTTCATTGTTATTGTAATTAATTCAAACACTCGAATGATAACGTGACTAAAAATATCAAACTAACCGGAAAATGATATCAAAAACAGCAAAATATTATAATGTGAATGTGAAAATGCAAATAATTTCCATTATAACTGTCTCCTTGAAATGACCACAGTCAAAATGAAATTTACTATATCTATACCTTGCATAAGGTAAATTATATAAACTAATAAATTGTTTCAAATTACACGTAATTGAATTCTCTCCCTCCCTAATTTATTATCATATCTTTTCATTCTTTCTACGTGGCTATTCTTATCAAATTTATATCAGTTGAAAAACCACATATATATACGTCAAATATAATCCTTTAGTAAACTAACGTAAATGTTATAAAACAATTAAATTTCGGCATTTTATAGTAGATTCTTTCAGGTCACAAGTACGCATACATCGTCGAAAAATGAGGTAATTTAAATTTTAAATCAGTGTAACCGGTTTTGGATTGTAGATTACAAATATACCTATATTAAATAATATTTATTATTTTTTAGGTTGTGGTTAATTTTAACTATAGTTTTTGTATGCGTTTTCGTAATTTGCGAAGTAGAGGCGAAGAAAAAGGATAAAGGAAAGGAGTTGAAGAGTGATGAACATGTGAGTAAAAAAGGAGTTGAAGGTGAGGGTAAAGAAGCAAAGGAAAGATATTCTGATAAGGGGAATAAGAAACATAAAAATAAGGAAAAGTATGTTAAAGGGAAGGAAGGTAAAAAAAATAAAAATAAAGTTAAAGATGAAGTAGTTTCTGAGGAATCTTTGGGAGAAAAAAAAACTGTGAAGAAACGTGATGTGAGTGCAGAGGAAAAGGTCGATGTTAAAAAGGTGAAGAAAGAAAAGACAAAAAATGTAGTTGTCGATGAAAATGTTGAAGTTACCAAAGAAAATAAAAAAAGTAAAAGTAAAGTTTCTAAAAAAGAATCTAAAGTAAATAAAAAAGACAATCTTGAAGAAAAGATCGAAGCAGAAGAGATAGTAACTGAAGATGGAAGTTGCAAGAAACAAAAGAAATCTAAAACTGAAACGTGTAAAAAGTGCAATGAAAATATTGAAGAGCCAAAAATAACTGAAGATCATCCAGAAAAATGTACAAAATGTGGAAAACCTATGAAAGAAAAACAAAATGCCGAAGATGTTAAATGTGAAAAGAAGTCATGTGGTGATAAGAAGAAAAAAAGGTCTGTAGAAACTGAAGAAGTGATAGTTGAAGAAACTGAACCAGAAAATGTTGTAGAAGACGTTGAAAGGTAATTATTTATGGTTTGAAATTTGAGTATATTTATTAATGAGTCGTATATTTTAGCACAATTGAAGAAAGTGAAGAAAACGCAGTTGCTGATGAAGAATTAACTGAAGAAGAAACTAATAAATAGTATTGTTTATTTATTTTTTAATTATTTTGTTTTAATTATTAGTATATGTCCTATATGTATATAAAAAGAAAATTTTTAATAAAACTTTTTTAACAAACTTAATATTTGTCTGTATATATGCCTAAATTTTCTTTACGCAATTCAACGACAGATGGCAGTATACAAAATGGCGGTTGTTGTGGAAACCGAATTGTCAAGTCCACGATTGTCAACAAAAACATAACCTTAAAAGTAACGAAAGGTTTTTAATCGACTTGATTAACCATTATTGAAATAAATAAATAAATCAAAAATGAGCGAAGTAGAACTTCAAGTTATAAGTACTCCACCGCAATCTATTGATGAAGAAGAAGAACTAGAACTAGTGGAAGTCCAACCTAGTTCTGAAACAGTCGAGCAAAGTACATATTTAATAAAACCAACATTAAACGAAAGGTTAAATTTACTTTTAAATCATTATAAATAGATTTCAATTATTCAATAATATTAATTTTAGGTTTAAATCACAATCTGTAAAAGATATAATACAAACTATTTTGACAGAAGAATTGTCGAATAAAGTCTACACAAGCGAAGATGCAAAAGTATGGACGAAAACTATTTCAAATAGAATACGAGATAAAGTACGACGTAAGTTAATAATACTATTTTAGTTTTGATACAAATTTAAATTGATAAAATATTTATAGAACTACACTTTCGTCGGTACAAAATACTAGTAAACGTTTTATTGGGAGAACAGAAAGGGGCTGGATTTAAAACAGGATTTCGATGTTTGTGGGATTCAGAATGTGATAATTATTCTTCAGATGTTTTTATGAACGTACGTATATTTAACATTAATTTTTACATCCATTATCATAACACATATACTTATTTTCAGGAAACTATTTTTTGCCTAGCTGCCGTTTTTGGTATTTACAGTTACTGATTTTTTTTATATATAGATATGATATTAACATTCACAAATTTAAGAATATTATAATTTGGCATGTTTTATACAAAGAGATTGAAATTTTTGTAGAAAAAGGGAAATATTTTTAAACTCTGTAATTACAATAAAAATAGTTGTTAACTTTGTAAAAGTATACAAGGTTAAAAAAGTTAGACAATATTGTCTTTTTTTATACAAAAATTATGATTCCTTAATTTTTTTTGAAAAGTACGTATAATATAATTGTATTTTCTACCTTTTATATGAATAAGTACGTTAAAAAATTGCAAATATAAATCAATTCTGTTTTCTTACTATTAAAAATTTAATACTGAACAATTATTTTAGGGTTCAGTATTAAAAATGATTAAGTTTACTTTTTAGCAACGTTAAAAAGTCATTTTTCAATTGAATAATTTAATTATAATTTATTATAGACTTAATCATTTTAGCTTCTGAACAACCTTTTTATATATAATATTTAATAAAATCAAACTTTGTAAATAGATTTGTATATATTAATAATAATAAATAAAATTTAAAATCACTTTGTTTAAATTATAAAAACATTCAACAAAAAAACATAACGTAGACAAACAATGATTAATTTAACAAACACGACTCATATGTAGGAATCATGTATTTAATATTTATGAAGGCATCTTCACCGCCATAACGTTCCAGAAGTTCTAAAGTTTCTGTGATGAGATCACCAACATTTTCTTGTTTTCGTTGCGTGTAGTCTATTTCATCTCCACAATTTACTATAAAATAATATTCCAAACAGTTAAAGAGATATTTATTAACAAAATAAAAATTTTGTCCTCATTTTCAAGGTTGGATTTTATTTCCAAATACCAAAATTGCATCAAAAACTGTAGATAACTATAAATCTCATGAATTAATTACAATAAGTTTACTTACCATTTCGTTCTTTAAACAAGTTAAGCACAGGTAAAATCTGTCTGTAATACGGGACAAGAGCTTCTCCGATCATGTTATCACATTTTACGAGCATTTGTATCACTTTCAGGGTGTTACATATGACTCCAGGATTTTTAGTATTCAGCGCATCTATAAAAATAAACAGTTAATCAAAACATAAGTCATTCTGAAGCCAAAATAACTTAGGTCAATGAAAATTCATAATTTATTTTATAAAATGTATAAGTTATTTACACTTACTTTTAATAGGTATAATTATTTGAGGTATAACAGGAAATACTTTATGGGCTCCGTAAGTTAACATGTCTCGAATACCTTGGCGTGCAAAGAATTTATAGGGTTCCTCGTTTTCAACCAAGCCATCAAAGAACATCGGTAAGTAATGGTGGAAATCTAATTTTTCAATTTGTACCTTGAATTATCGGAAAAATATAAATAATTGAATAGAGGATAAAATATACCAACTCTACAATTAAAATAGATGTTATTGTATACCTTCCAAGCAATTTTCTTTCCGCCAGTATCAAATTCCATGCTGATTGGGAAATCTCCTCGAACATAATATTTTCGAAATTGTGAAGCTTTCATTGGTCTTTCTTTAAAAGCCCCACACATAGGAGGTGGCTGTACAATTGTATTCTTCTGCATACTTTGTATCGTAAAAGCAGGGACGACACGTTTTTTACTACGAGTTTTTTCATACTTTACAGTATTTGGCACAGGTCTTCGAAGACTGATGCGAAATTCTTTGCCACTTACCATTTTTCTTCTTTCTTGAAGACTGTTTTGAACTTAAGAATTTAACAGGGTAAGACAAATAATAGAGTTATTTTTATTTTTTTGTAAATGTCAATAGTTCTGTTGCTAAGTAACGTGTTTATAAAGGTATTGTAATAAGTGCCATTGGTGTAGGATTACACATTATAATATTTATTTAATTAATACGTATGTGTTGTTATTTAAAAAAATCAATACAGCTAAAATTAATGCAATATAATTAAAAAATAAAATCCTTCTGTTGAAAAAAACTGATATATTCCGATCAGAAAATCAATCAGAATCTATGAGTCCAGTTTTCTTAATTTTCTATCAGAATTAATTAGTAATTCATTATTTATACTCTCTAATATAATTAATTGTTTTCATAATTCAGTAAACTATCGATAATTCAATCTAATATAAAGGAGAGGATGTGTGGATGATAACTGAAAAAAGCAAATATTTTATAAATATGTTTCAATGTATTTTAATAAATAAAAATGAAAAATTTAATACTGTAGGTACGTTTTTATAATTCTTTTTGTAAAATTAAAATTATCAACAATTGAAAATTTAAGGTGCCTTATATTATGTGGAATATCTCATATAGTTTAAAAACCACACAGTGCAGAAACACTATTTTATTAATTTTATAAAGTAATCTGTCAAGGTAGAGAAATATTTAATTATACTAAATAAAATATGAAGCAAGTTAAAAATTTGTATTTATAAATAAAAAGTAATTCATTGGTAATGAAATAAAAACACATAGCAAATATATATATATTTATTGAAATAAATAAATAAGCACTATTTTAAAATCATGTTATTTATAATCTTTATGCACAATTCACAAAGTTAAGAGAAAACAATTACAATATAAAATCTGTTAAAGCGAGTAACATAAAACGGTATAGTAATGAAGTATATTAACAATATTTTATTAAATGCAAGTTATATCTAAATATAAAATATATTTTATATCAAAATTTCAATACGCATGGTAAAAATTCACTAATCCTCGAAGTTATTAATGTTAATAAATTATAGTGCAAGGATTAAACACGCTTAATTTTAGTTTATGTATAAATATATGTATTCAAAATGTATCAGTTTAGGCACGAGTGGCATTGAAAAGCATTTCATTTACTATATTTAATAACAGCCATCCATCCAGTTGCTTTTAGCTGAAGACGGTCGGCTAATGTGAGAGCCTGGAGGCCTATAAAAACATAAAACATATAGAAAAAAACAACAGAGGTTTATTAATAACAAAATATAATATTTGTGATTTTTTTGGGTTTGGTAAAAGGTAAAAGCATTAATTTACAGTATTTAAAAAAAATATTAGAGTTAAAATTTATTTTTTATAGTTATTATACACAGTCTGTTCATTTATTAAATTCCCATTTGAAAAAATAAACGTCGACCATATCAAAAATTAAATTTCCCTTTCAAATTTTTTTAAAAGCATTATTTTTAAGTATTTTAAAAAACCGCTAGTTAAAAATTAAATAGCATGTCCACCTTCCAGTTATGTTGTGATGAGTTCATTACAATTTTAGTGATTGCGTGATTTTCAAAACCTTATCTTTTCATGTTCTTAATACCTTTATACATTTTACCTGTCGATAGGGTCAACTTTAAAATTTAAAATATATCTGAAGAGATGGTGGGATAATTTACTAGGTCACGATCATTTAAAAATAATTTTGAATGTTGGTGAACAAAGAACGATACATATTTACTAATGTAAATTTAAGCTGTCTGAATTTTAAAGATTTTTGTCTGAAACTAACAAATTTCAGTAAAAAACTGTTACCAAAATAATTTGAAATTTTAATACATAATATTAAACAATGTCAAGTACATTTCAAGACCATTCTGAAATTGTGATTTATAGTTCCGTTAAAGTTAAGGAGTATCACAAATTTAGTTCGTAAGAAAGACAACCCAACATAGAAACAATTGTCGCATGTGTGAAAGACATACGAGATAAAACATGTAGTCATTCTCTTCAGAAAAACAAAACAGGGTACAACAGTGTAAGAACAACAATTAGTACAGAAATGTTAATACTGTTATTTACTTTAGAGAAGATCGGGGTGCGGGAATACGAGAAACCGGCCTTGGTATTCCAGATCCAGCTGGGGCGGCGGCTGTGGGAATTCGTCTGGGAAGCGCCGAGGCTCCCCCTGAGGGTGGCCGCAGACCGGGGACTGGCTCGTTCTGGGTACTTGTCTGTTGCTGGGACATCGCCGGCATCGTTGATGTTTCAGGCATTGATTTAACTTCCATTGGCTTCACTATCATCTGTGTTGATAGTTAATTATTTAAACAGTATATCGTAATGGATACAGACGTTAAATTGATGTAAAATATTGCATTAGAGTACAAAATTGCTTTGAAGTTAATTTACTAGGTTGAAACCTCTTAAAATGACAATGTTATAATACTCACTGTCGGCCTGCATTCCACTTTCATTGGCCTCATCTCCGGTTTTCTCAGCTCAGGTTGTCGTATCTTGCTGAACGTTTTTGGTGGGTTTATTGCTTTAACTAGTACTTCATTTGTCGGTCTTCGGCCTGGGCTTGAATGTGCTGACTTTATCACTCTGGTTGTGTCATGTATGCAGTCGTCACTGTTTGTTTTTGATATTGGTGACAGCGCTTCAGAGCTAGACCATATCTGTCTCGATAGGTTTGAGTTTAGTTTTGGTGTTGACATTATTTGATGCAAACCTGAAATATTTAAAATAGAAACTTATAAAATGTTTTGTTTTTATATTTAGTGATGACAATATGGTAATGCTCAAGGATTTAAAATATATTAAGAATTTTAGTTTTCAAATTGTTAAATAATGTAATTTACCTGAAAAAATATTTCTCTGTTGCAGTTTGCAGTATATTTTAAATATAATATATTAGAATAAGCTAAATATTGATAAATAAAATAACCAAATTGCACTTTTTATCGTTATGATAATACTAACAAAGTATTAAAAAAATTTCCTGTGATATTAATTTTTTGCTATTTTAAAAAGACAACAATTAACTTTAATTCAATAAGTAAGTTAGATAGCAGAAAATTTTTCAAGCAAACTGAAAAAACACCTATTTGTTGACACCACAGAACTTATTGACATCTGTGATTGACACATTGTCAAGGAAACAAAATATAGAAGTATACAGGATGAGTCAATAGTTTCTTTGATATCTCTTCTTTAAATAGAGAAAACATTCCAATTTTGAATGATATTTATTATATATTTTCATAAAATGAAAACTAAAGCATTTTTCATAATAATATATCCTATGTTTCTCCCTTAAATATAAGGTAATGTTGAATATTTTATGAAAATTATTTCAAAGGTTCTTAATATTTTCATACATACTTTGTTCTTGCATCCTCGCTAACTGGTTAATTTCCTCCACGTTCAACATCTTCGCTGATGACATACTGCTTTCCGACGTGCTGCTCGTTCTGTCGTCTAGACTTTCAGTAGACCCACTGGATATCGTTTTCGTTTCATTGAAAACATCGTTTGGGTGTTTGAACTCCATGATTGTATTTACTTGCTCTATCGAAGAGACTGTTTCAGAAGGCACTTTCATGTACGTGTTATTGAGTTCTACCGGTTTACAAAACGTCGCATTCATATCTTTATTGATTGTTTTCAAATCGTCATTTGTGTATTTCACATCTATATTTTTGTTTATGTAGTTCACATCTGTATTTTTATTGAATGTTGTATTCAGGTTATCTTCTTGAGATATTATTTTTGTCGTGTTGAAATTTTGAGGTCTATTGTATACATCTATGATAGGTATATCAACTTTTTTGATATAATTTGTATCCGATACTTTGTTAAATGTCGTATTTATTTCATCTTGACTTTCAAAACATTTTTTTAAACTTGTGTCTACATTTTTTGTGAATGTTTTCAGATGATCAGGATTTACGGCAATCTTTTTTGTAAACGATCTGTCAAATGTTTTATTCATATCAACAAAAACATTTTTTTCTTGTTCCGGTTCTACTTTATTAAGTTCTGAAGAAATATCATTAAGAACAGTAAATTTGGCACTTTTATTCTTTTTGAAAGTATCGAAGCAGGGGGTATTGTTTATAATACATTCTGGTCCCGAATTTTCATTTATTGGCTGCGGGATATATTCTGTATTTCTTACAAAAGTTTCATCACTTCCAGAGGAATACTGGCATGGTATATCAGACACAGTTATCGTCGTATTTAAATCAAATCTCTCGTCATTTAATTCGGCTTCGTCTTTGGTAAAAGTATCGTTCTGTTCTTCTAAGTCCTTGATGAAAGTTTCATTCATTTCGCGTACATTATTTGCGAAAGAAGTATCATCTGGTTCTTCGCATAATGTACGGTCTTCATCATTTGAAGTGACAGAAGTAAAAGATAAATACAGGTCTTGTGGCTGATTCATTGCTGTTATAAAATCGGCTTCTGTTAAACTGTTCATATTAATTGACGCAAAGGAATTAACTAAACTTGGCGGCGACATATTCTGAAACGAATCTCCACTAGTCTCCATTATATTTTCAAATGGGTTCTGAAACCGTTTTTCGAAAACATTTGGCATTTTCTTAACCGCACAGTTTTCTTTGTCAGTTATAAAAGACGTCAGTTTGTGTTTGAGCATCGGATCAAAAACAATATCACTCTTTTTAGACTTGTTGCACTGTAAATCTTGAGCTTGTTCATCAATAATACTCTGTAAATTTTTTGATAGATCGTATGGGTTAGGAACGGGCATTTTGTTTGTATCATCCAGTTCTACAAGACTGTATCTACCTAACTGGAACTTAGGTTTTGTGTTAATACTATTAAATATTTGAGCAGGCTCTTCTTCAAGTTTAAATCTACCAGTATCAGACAAGAATGGATATGTGCTGTTATGCCTTGAGTAAATTGATTCAAAACTAGAATGCTGGCCGGGTAGGTCGTTGAATGAATAATTCAGAAACCGTTTGTCAACAAAACTTTCTAAACTTGGCCGACTCATTTTTTTCTTAGGGCGAGTGAATGTTCTGGAATCGATATGATTTTTCATTTTGTTGTCCAATTTTCCAATTGCTTGTTGAAATAGAAAACGTTGGCTTAGGTAGTCAGAGTCTTTTATTTGATCTATATCTTGCCGTAACCAGGAATATGTGTCTGTGATATGTGAATTAGAATTATCCGTTTGACATAACCTGGAAATTTAATAATTGGTTAATATTGTATCTACAAAGTTATAATATAATATAGTTATGTATATCTATTATATATGTATATGTATAGTGTAGTACATACCAATTTTCTGAATCTGATAGATCCACATCTTCAAGATCAATTATATCTTCATCTACATCAGATAATGAAGTTGAACTACTTGTAGCTTCAGATCTGATGTTTTCAAATTTCATTTGATTTGATTCTGTTTCCCGATCCAAGTCTCTTACAAATTTTAGAAGATCCTGAACCTCCTTAGTTACATCCATTATTTGATTATTTTTTGACGCAATTAAATTATTTTTACTTATCTATATATGTTATGATTACCAAATTTGTATGCAGTCACTACTAAATATATTATGGTTGACAAATTATACTAAAAAAACAAATTCCGAAAAATCTTTCACATACGTCACTACACAAAATAAAACAAGTCAATGAAAGATAAAAAAATTATTTTACTTCTTAAACTATCAAAAAGTTGTGATATATGTAATGATTATATCTGTAAATTTTAATTGGTCACTGTCATGTCATCTGCAATCATAAATTAATGACATCATAGAAAAACAGACAAAATTTTCATTATTTACTGACTCGACATGTAGTTTACTATTCAAAGATATCATTATATGAATATGATGTAATTTGTGAACTTATATTTTTACATTTCCTACAATTTCTCTCTAATTCACACACATATACAAAACAACAAAACAGAAAAACACAAATATTTTCATAACACATGAGTACAGCAACAGATTGCATATTTCAAGGATATATTTTTCTCTAGGTGTGGTAATGGTGAATGTAATTTAAAAAATATATATACAATTAGAGATTACAGCTATGTAAGAATAGTTGCCTAACTATTAATTATTTATTTATTTTTATGTAACACATTAATAGTTAATTAAAAACATCTCATTTATTTAAAATATATAATATATTTTTGTACGTACATATTAAATTATTTTTTATATATTTAAATATGTACATATTATTATTTTTCATATTTTAGAAATAAAAATTCCATTCGACCATAATACGTTTTAAAAATAAACCGTTTGTCATAATTTAGCATACTATTCATTTAAAAATATATTAGAATACGTGTGAAAATTTTAAAGAAAAATTGTAGCATATGACGTGAAATAAAACACGATATTTGTAGGTTTGTACTGGCAACTTGCCAACAGGCAAAAATCCAAATAAATTATTATGTGACAGAGAAAAGTGTCGTATTCTCCTATTCTAATGTTGGAAAATATCAACAAACCGTATTGATAAATCTACTGAGTAATTTTAATAACATAAAGTGGATATATACATATTTAAATAAACAGGAAGGTCGTTTATTTACAATTAAACAATCGAAATTAAAATTTGCAAAATTTAAAGGTTTTACTGGGTTTATGATAAATCTAAAGGAGTTAATTCTCACCCCATAATTTGTATATTGCAATATAAATGATATCTATATATACATATATCTCCTCTAAACACGCAAATTTGTATATTCCCTTGTGGAGTATATTTACTACCTTAATTCAACACTGTCTATTGAAAAATTAGATTCAACGAAATATTGAGGGTAACTACAGTGTTCAATAATGTAAAGAAATATTTTTTTTAAATCATCTCCCTACGATGAAAATATAATATATAATGAAATTGGTCGTTTTTGCTTTTGATTTTAATTTCTAGATTTATATACCTATTTCTGTAGTTCTCAGAAAAACCAATTGTTTTGAATTTTTAGCTAGAAAAAAACATGTCGCATATATTTTAATTTGATGTTATAATATCTAAAAATAATTGCAAGTAAATAGTAAAATATTCTGAGTTTTTATTTCTTTAGAATTTTAAAGACGTTCTTATCTAAATTAATGTGGGTAGGTATATAGACACGTGAAAGATCTAAATATTTATAAAAAACAATCCTAACATTTGCAAATACCTGGAAGAGTGAAATATTTATTACGACGCCAACTAATGTAAGTTTTATTTCATTGCTAAATTTAGATATAACCAATGGGGGTCGCAGTGAATATAAGCCCTTCTTGTAAATCTGGTGATTTTTCTAATAATAAATATATTTCTATCAAATAACTTTAAAAGTATATTATTTTCGAGTGTCCTTAAACTCATATGACCTAGGGCAGTGATTCTCAAACTGTGCGGCGCGCCCCCTTAGAGGGGCGTGATAAAACTAAATGGGACACGCGAGCATATCGAGAAAAAATATTATTAAAATCAATAAAATACATTCTGACATAATAAAAAATAAAATACACGTTTACATTTACACTGATATAATACATTTATAAATAGGATTGTATCAGTACTGCACAATGCAAATAATAATTAACTTATCAATATTAAATAAAAAACAATATTAATAATTATTAAGGACTTCCTTGGGCCTGTTTTGCAGAGCAAACTTTTTCAAACGAAGGTTTAATATTAGAAATTGACACTCAAACAAAATACAATTAATTAAATAGAAATGTATATTACAATTACTGCACGATTTCAGTGAAAATTATTGTATAGGAGGGGGGGGGATTAGAATTGTGATTGAAAATTGGGTCGCAAATACTCTAAGGTTGAAGAACGTTGGCCTAGGGACTAGGGTCTATCGAGTTCAAAAGACAGCAAGAAGGAAATAATAATTATTAAAGAATTAAACATATAAAAGTGCAATAGTTGAATAAGAGCGCAAGTGGTAAAATAGTATATACACGTGTAGAGGGAAATTCAAAGAACGTCATTGGACGTCCAGCTAAAATCTACCTTACATTCATAACAGCCTAGCATTGAAAATGTCTATGTTTAGCCCAGCCACGTTAAAACGCTTAAAATAACCCCACAGGCGTCTCATAAACAGAGACCGAGTTATCAGCACCAATATAACTCTCTTAGCTGTTAAATTAAAAATCGTTTAAATTTTGTAAATAGTCGTTTAAAAAATCATCCAATAGAAAAAGAGCGATGTATTTATATACTGAAAAAACATGTATGTTTGTTCCTTATTTCAAACAGGTGACGTTATAGAAACTGTCTCGCGAATTTACGTTAATAAGTTAGTCATTTATTTTGTGTCTGTTGAAATAGTCGCGACGCTAACAATTGTTGGAAACGAGTTAAAAATAATAACAGTTTTCTTCAGTTCTTATAATATAATAAATATTACAAAGATTAAACATAATAATCTATTTTAAACAGACGCACATATATATTTTTTTATTCTAACAATAATGAAGTTATCATGGTATAATCTAACAATTAAAAATTCAAATTCATGAACTACCAACAGTTAAAAATTGAAATTTTAAAAACAAACAGTGGATTGTTGACAATGAAAGTTAAGAACGTTGTGGTTGATTGTTAAAAATAATTAAGTTTAAAAATACTATAATCGATAGCCAAGGGCATGTTTTAGAATGTGAACTCGTGTGGTGTCTTCTTGATTGATGTGTGGTTAACGCGAAAAGATAAATAATTCTCACCGATGGACATGACAGATGAAAATATTATTACAAATGGATCTGTCTTGTAGGATTTGTGTGAACATCATGTGAATATTTAAACAAAAATTGACAGTGTTTGTGCTACATTCCGTTTTATAATTGCAGTTTCTTTGGTTTTGCTACGATAAACATTTAAAATAGGTTAGTTTTATGTTGCAACAATCGAATCGACCAAATTAAAAGCAAATGTTGCTACAATTAAAGTCGGATATGAGAATCCGAACTTTTTTTAAAAACACACACTTTATTGTTATTATCAATTAAAAATGCTTGTTTTATTAGTAATATATTATTAATATATACTTGTTTTATTAGTAAATATAGCGGCCATAACTGGTGCCAGTACCTTATATATGAACAATGAGTACTATGTTACAAAATGTGTAATTTCTTAATCTACTTATTTTAAGTCAGTATAATAACAGCAAGTGTTATGAAAATAGTTTATTAAGGATTACAACTACTTTATCTATAGATACAATTGATTTATTATCAGAACTTAGCCAAGAATTATCCCATTATAAACATCAATGTTGTTTTAATTAATTAGTTAAATAAATATTATAAATGCAATTCGTAAGAAGAGAGACTTAAGTGGTTCAAGTTAGAACCGAGACAATTTTGAGTTTGTGCATCTTTATTTGTTGTTTTGAGATTTGGGCGTAAATCAGATTTGCGGTTTTGGCAATATGATTGTTTAAAGTGGGACAAGAAACAATTTTGATCATAATTTAATAGCGTGGAAGAAATAAACGTGGATTTATTTTTGGCAACATTCGTGTATTTTAAAAGTTGGATTTCGTTAAAAATATTTTCGTAGAAAATTTATAATCTGATTAGTAGGTACTTTGACATCAAATCTATGTTTTAGATCTATACAAAACACTATTTTAAAGACAATGAAATGTTGATGGAAATTTTTTTTATAGTTTCCAGCTATTTATTTAAATTTGACGTCTTCTTTGGAACTCGGTAATAGGGGGTAATCTTGAAAGTTTATATTTTATATTTCTAGAACTAATAATCGTAGAGTAAAAAATAAAACGCTAATATATAGCTTATGTACAGTGGCACGTTATGCAAATCGGGGGCTCTAGACAGAATTAATATTCGGGGCCCCCATTAAAAAACAATGCCTGAAGACCTTTCCTACCGTTCGTCAGTTCGGGTTTCCCCCTTTATTTCGAACTCTAGACAATTACCTCAAGTACCTACTGTATAAGGCGCGACTGCTTACATATACCTATTTATAATAAAACGAATTTTAATTCTTCATCCCCCAACCCTTGAATACAGTAGTATAAAAAATAACAACATACGATGTTCTGCGTTCTTAATGCCTCTATACACTACCCGATCTGCAAGACCGATTTGTAGGTAGTAAAGGCCACTTAAAGCCTCTACACTACTTACTATAATAGTATCCGATTTACCCCCACTCTAGCCGCGTCGGTTTGGTCGTGTTATCGGTCAACGTTTCGTCACACATTGCAGTGGACATCTTCAAGGCTCTTTTAAAAGTGCCACTGCAATGTGTGACGAAACGTTGACCGATAACACGACCAAACCGACGCGGCTTACATCCAGAAGCCAAGATTGATATCAAGATCACCGCGGAAGCCTCAAGAGGTGTGTAGAGGCCCTTACTGCTATGCCCCTAGCTTTTTTATATTTCTTGGTCATAATACAGAATAGATCCCCCCTTTCCTAATTTAATTTGCAATGTTTCTACATGTATTTTCAAGTTACCAGGAGTATCTTATATGTATATTGTATCTTAATATACCTTGGAACGTAATAATAAATAAATTTTAGTTAATTTAAGTTTTTTTCCTCTCCATTGAACTTACATGTGGGCGCCCACGATTAATTACACAATGTATATTTGTACAGACACACTATTTTACGATCTTAACATTAGTTTGATGAATATAAATTATTCGGACCATCTGTCTTTTATGAAACTGTAGAGTTATTTTTTGCAATGTTCCCATTAACATTAAACATTATTTTTAAATAATCTAAACAAACTATAAATTTTATTACCTTGCTGGAGATATATGTATATTGTATTTAAAAGATACTTGTAATAAAATAATAAATATTTAGAAAAATATGTTTCTCTTCTCTAAACAATTGAATTCTTTCCGGTTTATTTGGGGGGTCTCTGCTGAAATGGGCGTGGCATGTTAAGTAAATAAACAGTAGTAAGTAGTGTTTTAAAAGATTATTTTAGAAACTTATTGTTTAATTTATAACTGATGCAATCTAATGTCTTTTATTTATTTTGAATATCGATTGTCTAAGGTCATAACATAATAACTAAAAACATAGGAAAGCGATTTGAAAATTCGAAATAGGTATATCTGGTTTCAAATTAACATATTTTAGTACTTATAATTAATTAGAAATCGAATACGGACAAGTGCGAATAGGACTCGCGCCCTTAGAATTCCGTAACGTTATATATAAAACATAATTATATTGACAACAGTTAGTTATATTCCCAAGGCGTCTTTGTGTTTAAGTGTTTTTTCGTAGATGCTGAATGAAAGAAACCGCAAAATTATGTTTGTCACGTAATAATTCTATAAAAAATAGAAATTAATGATTTTCAGATTTTTTCCTTTACTTGTGCTATGAAACCTTCCTTCGTGCCAAATTTCATGATTCTAGGTCAACGGGAAGTATCCTATATGTTTTGATGATCAGTGAGTCAGTCTGTCAGTATCAAAATAAGCTTTCAAAGGTTGCATCTCTTTATTGTATCGAGTTAGAAACTTGAATTTCTTACAGGACTTTGAGGCTGTAGACCTTAGTATTTGACATTAATTTCAACTTGATATATCTAGCTGTTTCTGAGAAAAGGGTCTTGACGGACAACAAAGTGATCCTATAAGGATTTTTACACTTTGAAGTACGGAACCTTAAAAATCCTTTACGTAAGGAACGTTTTACCCCCTCCCCCTCCCCCACCCTCTCTGCCCGAAAATCTTGACGTAATTAATTAACACTTCCTAAGTGCTTATCAGAAAATAACGAAAATATTAGATACCCAGTCAATCACCAGGAATTTTTATTGAAATTCCTTGAAACTAAAACACATACATAAGCAAACTCATTTCATAGTTCTACACCTAATTATAACACAAAATGCGCATACAATGTTAAATATTTTTAGAAATATTTCTACTCGTCCGTAAAGGCTCAAAGAGATCATAATTTATTTATCCACGATGTGCTAATGTGATCTATGATCGAATAAATACACATTTTGTACACAATACCACATTGCATGGGGTTATTATTTATTAAATGATGATATATATCTAACAAACTGAAGCTTGTTTTAATAATAATTAATTATTTGTGGTATATATAGAATTGCTTTGACCAGAGCCGGCCTTAGCAAGTTTGGCGCCCTGGGCGAGATTTATTTTTCCGCTCTCTCTCCCTCTAAAAAAATGTTAAAAAATCACTGAAAATGTCAATTAAAATTGATAAATTAACAAGAATTGTTGTCAAATGCCCTAAGACCGTTGAGACCCCTTCCCCTATTATTAACAAATTAAAATTGATAAATTAACAAATAAGTTGATTAATATCTCAGTTAATACCTTATTAAAGGTTCCTCGAGGGCCGCGGGTTAAATTTGTTTGACGTAGTTACGTCAAACAAATTTAATGGTTTTTTGACCCCCCCTCTCCCTTCTTTATCATATGTTGTAATATTCGTGTGACCCCCCTTGTTTTGACGTCACAAAAATTTCGAAACAATAATTAGGTACTCAAAATCAACGAAAAAGAACAAAATAAATATTAATTCATTGTCCTTGGTCTCGAGTTCCTAACAACATATTAATTTTTTCTCACATTTTTGCTCTTAGATTTTTTTAAATGTAACGTCACAAAGTTTGTGACTTCCCCCTCCCCTTATCACACCACATCACACTTTATAGACCCCCCCCCTTAACGTGTGACGTAATTTATGGATAATCCCTAAGTACAACTACACCAGAGCGCTGACTTTGGGGGGCCCAATTTGATATGGATAATGAGATATATGTAGATAATCAGGTTTAATGGAAAAGTAACGGACCTGGTGTAGGGTGTACTATTTTTCCATGTAGTTTAGGGGGGTGGGGGTGACTGTATTATACATACATACTAGTTATCGTAGTTTTTACTTTTTATTCAGCCTGTATGTAAAATTAAAATGAGTTATTTATTACATATGTATTTACAGTTTTGTTTGATTCTATAAATACTTTATGAACTGTTTAATCGTATAATAGGTGAGATTTGGTTTCACTTATTATGTTATTCTTATGATTTATTTTGCCATAAAACTACAATCAACATTTAAGATTTGCTACATTAACTCTAAAACAGTGTTTGTCAACATTTTGCTATTCGCAGAACATTTATGCCTGGTATTATAAAGAATTTTCTTGCGGACAAAAGCAAATAGCTTCCAGCGAACGCTATCTGCTAGGTGTAAAATTGTTATCGATATTTTAAAGTAGGTAGTGGTAATAAATGTATAATAATGTAAATTTTATGAGGTACACTTGGCAGCACTTATTTAAAGGCGCTGATTTCTACTTATCGCGCATGCTTCAAGGTTATCACATGTACGATTTCATTCGTTACATCTGTGAGTGGTTGTCATTTATATTTAATACCTAACAGATAGCGTTATCTGGAAGCTAATTCGTTTTTGTACTCTGTATAATACCGGGTATTAGAATATTAATTTATTTAAGATGAACCATCCAAATTATTAATTTATGATGTCATAAGAATAATTTTATGTATGTATATAGTATTAACACTATTAACACATTAATAAATTAATTCTACTAAACTTTCAATGTCAAAAGAATAATGAAACTAACAAATAAAAACATTGTAACCTTTGATTGTTGTTATGTAGACGTAAAGTACTGCACTTGAACATTTTTTTCGCGGTTGAAGAGTCAAATTATTTATGACTACTTGGAATTAATTATAATTGAAGTAAATTTCATAATCTTTACATTATCACATAATTATTATTCGCGGTTAAAAATACTATAATGTCCTTATGTTAGATATTTGTATTTCGACATGACATGAAAACTACTGAACCGATTTTTATAAAACTTTCAAAAATATCCTAGAATTGATTTAACTTTTTATTTTCAATAATTTTTTGAGCTTTGATTTGACTCTATACAGCAATAAAAATCCCCATCAAAATCGGTTCAGTAGTTGTTGATGCGTATTTAATGTTATTGTTCATCTCCTTGATAAAATAAATAAAAATAATTCTAGGGTCTTAGGCTTTCTATAATAGTAGTGAAAGTCCTACTAAAATCGGTTTAACAATATAGATTAGAAAGGCCAACATATTTATGTTATATTAATTGGATTTTTTTATGTTTGTAGTTAACAATGGACGAAATAGATGAAGATTGGTCGAATAATTTATTGCAACAGACCCGATTTTGGTTCCAAAGAGTATTAGTACCTATAGTTGTAGTTGTAGGTGTTCTGGGTAATATGGTTACTGTTATCATATTAACAAGGTAAGAAATGTGATTATTTTTATGTTAAAAGATGAATCGATTCGTACTTTTAATTATTAAAGTATATTTGTCAGAAATAAAAAAAAATTGTTTTATTTTTTTATATGAGGTAAAAAATTATATCGGGCATGATAAAAAATTCAATTAAGTTCGTAAGAAAAGTGAAATTTAAAATTTTTTGAAAATTGTGGGAACCTTTACGAGTTGATCAAAAAGTCTGAAATTTCAGTATTTCATTCATTTTGAGTGTTTAAACAATTCTAATGTCCGGTATCATAAAGGACCTAACAAATTTGTTAGCTAGCAAGCACTTTCAACTGAGATATCAAACTTATATGACAGTTCTATTGGAGTTTGTTGATGACTTTGACAAGTTTCGCGCACGCATTGAAGGTAAATACAAACGCGGTATTAAAACAGTGGTGATGTTATGAAAATTATTTTGTACGATCAAAGATACCAACTGTGTTACAATTAGTTGAAGTGTCACTGCTCTAAATTCCATAACTAATCCATAGATACTAGTACAGAATTAATACCTCATTTGAATGTAATTGCTAGCTAACAAATTTTGTTAGGTCCTTTATAATACCGGACATAAGAAATTTCAACTTATTCCAACAGGTTTGACGTACTTAACTCCCCTACCTCCTTTTAAGACGAAGCTGTGTGTCTACTATTTCTTATTTTGTCAGTACTACATACCTATATACATTCTTTAAAATTTCATATTCCCTAGCTCAAATTCATTTATGGCATTATGTATTTTTTTAAATATTCATTTTTTCTATCAAACAGCTACTGGTACAGGATTTATTACATCAAGAAAAATCGTTAAAAAAACGTTTATTTTTGTATTTAAAATATTGATACGTGTAATATCTCTTTTGCCAATATACAATAACAAAATAATCTTAAACTTATTAAAAGAAACCATTGATTCTACCGGATACAAGTATTTAGTTTGTTATAAATTGCTGATTTGAGATCAAAGGAATTCGTAGAAAATTTGTTGTATATAATTAAACTCATTGCAATATCCGTTTGCTAAAATTAAAAATAAAGTATAAATAAACACCTTAATTATTATAGTGTTCATAAAAGAACGATGGGTTATATAAAATACATAAATAGTTTATATTCTTCATTAAAGCATCAATGAAATTTTAATTAAATCTATTAATGTTTGGAATTAAAAATGAACTGTTTTAAAGTAAATAAGATAGAAAATACATTTACCAGATACGGTGCTCTGGAAGCCAACCTAAATTTTTACGGTACAAATCGTGAATTGTACCGTCAACTTAATTTAATTATCAATAAAAAAAATACTTTGTATTTAAAAATTTATTTAAAAATTTATCCATTTTTTATAATAAATCAAATATTGAACTTTGACACAGTGTTTGGACACCTAAATTTTTGATGGTACAAATCGTGAATTGTACCGTCAAAAACCCCGGCAACCACTGCAAACTTAAATGAAAAATAATATACTTTGTATTTAAAAAAATATAACTTTGATTTGTAATGCACTTATGGGACACCTGTATAAATGTAACTGTTTTTGACACAGTGTTAGGACACCCTTTATATTTTTTATTAAACAATTTCTTTACTAAATACTAAATTTGATACCGTCTATTAATTAATTACATTTAAACATAGCTTGGCGTTTTCAGAAAATTGATGCGGTGTTCGACAAATGTGTATTTAACAGCGCTAGCAGTGGCCGATATAGTTTACCTTGTGTGCGTGCTGGCTCTCAGTTTCAAACACTATCCTAACATATTTATGCACAAGTACATCTTATACTGGAGGTTCATAGGCCTCATGCATTGGTTCGTAGACGCTTCAAGTAAGTACAGATTCAAACACGGATCTAGAATATCAATAGAGTAATCTGGAAATTTTAGACATACCTTTATTATTACTAATTGCAAAGATTAGGCTAAAAAAATATTGTTTTTAATTGCTCAATTTTGACGTGATTGATTAAAATGTTTGTAACGTCATAGTTCATGTTCTGTTCAGCTGTCAATGTTGTTTGTATACAAAGTTTCAACGCGTGAGTTATAAAAACTATATAGAAGAATACTAAAAATGAGCCGAAATCCTCAAATTTGGGACTGTTGCCTATAGAAAGCCGTTATTTATCGAGTATATTATTATTGTCTATATTGCAACTACAGTGTAACCTTAATATAACGAGCCTCAATATAACGATTTCCTCGATTTAACAAATTTTTCGAAATCTCCTAGAACTGCCCGTAAGAGCTAATGCAAAATATACCTTTATATTACGAATTCATTTGTCAACAACCTCTTTATAACGAATTTTTCGACAGAAAAAATATAGTTTTTTCTTTAAAATGTGGTTTATTTATTAGTGGAAATCGTTCGCTATAACAGGGTAAGCAAATGAGTACCTACGTAATGTTGAGGTTAATAAACAAGTTTTCTTACCTTGTTATAACGAATTGTAGACCAACCTAACCTTTATATAACAAACCTCACTGTAACAAATTACTTGGTATAACGAATATTTTCTACTTCCCTTCAGTTTTGTTATATCGAGGTTGCACTATATATAGAATAACCTTACTTTTAATTTATTTTTTTCTTAGCTTCCTTCTGGCACAATTATAAATCTTTTTCCAGGAGTTTTGTGAGTTGAATTATTACAACAAGATACGAAACAAGATTTAAAACTTATTATTTTTCGTGCGTTTTTCATGTTTATCGTTGATATTTAAGCATTGACTGACATTTCAATACTGAATTATGACGTCACGCAACATGGCGCGCAATTGGGAGCGTTTAAAAAGTACATTTTTTTTTTAAATTTACAATGTTTATACCTCTAAATCTAGATTACATTAGGGGATTTCATTTTTGACCGGATTACTCTATTTTGGGGGGAAAGCGGGAGAGGTAATATTTCTTATCTTCTTTTCACAGATTACACATCGATTTGGTTAACCGTGAGTTTTACTGTGGAGCGATGGATAGCTGTGTGCCACCCGATGCGAGGTCGCGTACTGTGCACAGAAGCCCGGGCGAAGCGGGTCATTGTGGTAGTGACGGTACTGTGTCTTTTGGTTACCGTGTCCACATGTCTTGAGTACACGCTGGACCTAATAGACATCACTGATAAAAGTCGCGTCGTTTGCATAATAAATTCTCATAAGTTAACGACAACAACAACTGTAAAATCAATCTTACCAGGTATAGTTGAATAATTGGAATATGCGATAAGGTACAGTCGCCTGCAGAACTCGTCTGGCACCCTAAAGGCTAGAATCGCTTACAACAGATTTCAAATTTAAAGACAAACATCATCGGTTATCTTTTTCTATCAAGTTTAATATATTTAAATACTAAAATTCGGAATATCAAATATTTATTGCCACAAAATTTACGTATACAATTTTCAATATATTACCTAATAATTTAATTGCACAAATATATATGAGTACTATAAACGAAGAGTAGTTCTTTATCTGGCAAATGAATTTCAAAATATCTGTCTTTGTTTGATACATGGAGAAATGATTTAAATATTATAACAATCAAATGGGAGGAGCCTACTAAGTTTGTGATAAACGAAATTGAATACAAACTGCAAGACCATTAATGCAGGCGACTGTACTTAATATTTTAAAATTAACATAAATAGGCCTTATTATGCTACGGCAGTGGCGAAGGGTCCATGAAAACAGGGGAAGCAGTGCTTCCCTTACTTTATGGGTAAATTAATACAAATCTGTGTTTTCAGTTAATAAATAATTTAAAAATATTATTAGCATATTTATGCGCAACTCAAACATTTTAACCAAAAATCAAAAATAGTATTTAATATTAATTTACACGCTCAATTATAAAACTATAATACCTCTACGTCTTATTTTCTTGTATTTTAGTCGATATTTGTATGACGAGTTGAAGTTCACTGTAGGAAATTTCACTAAAAAATTTCGAATTTTTGATTTCATTAAAAGTATGTTTATTGTATAGAAAATGACGTGAAAAGTTGTTTGTTTCAAACCGCAGGTCTGTATCTCAAACCGTTCTCGAGATATAGCCTCTCAAAGTTTTAGTTTTTTCAAATTTTTGAAGAAAAAAGGCCATAACTTTTGAATGGGTGTTCGGAATTGATTTTAGTTGGCGGATTTGAAATCAGCGTGTCAAAATCTATATAATGACATGTATAATACTTTAAAACTTGAAAAAAAAAAATTTCGCGAAAAATCGAAAAAATTCAAAGGGGTATACCTTAAAAAAATGTCGATTTTTGGCCAAATTTTTTTTGTCAGATTTTAAAGTACTATACATGTTATTATATAGATTTTGACACGCTGATTTCAAATCCGTCAACTAAAATCAATTCCGACCACGCGTTCAATAGTTATGGCCTTTTTTCTCCAAAAATTTGAAAAAACTAAAACTTTGAGAGGCTATATTTCGAGAACGGTTTGAGATACAGACCTGCGGTTTGAAACAAACAACTTTTCAAGTAATTTTCTATACAATAAACATACTTTTAACGAAATCAAAAATTCAAAATTTTTTAGTGAAATTTCCTGCAGTGAACTTCAACTCATCACACAAATATCGACTAAAATACAAGAAAATAGTTTCATAACAATTTTTTTTTGTTAAAAGGAGGGGGAGGATTGATAAAATATACTTTTAAAAATTTCACGCCTCGTCACTGTGCTACGGTAACATACTTTTTTTTGCTATTTAGGTTATATCTCATGTTATGTTTTAGATTCTTACGACATCGACCTTTTAACCATAACAGAAACATCTCCAATAATTGAAGAAGAAACCGCAGAAAGCATAACAGAACTATTCAACACATCTTCAAGCCATCTTCTGAACGTATCATTGGAACAGTTCGAACATTGTACTCTTTCTGAAAATGTTAGAGTTAGTGTAAATTCAACAGCATTAGCTAGAAATGAAATTTACAAGAATATATTCTACTATTTCACTATCGTCATGTTCACGTGTCTGCCATTCATTCTATTGAGTACATTTAATTGTTTGCTAATCGTAGCAGTCCACGAGTCAAAAGCCCAGAGAAAAACGATGACCAATACTCAGGTATTTATCTATGAAGTTAACTTCGTCATTTTTGATGAAATACAGCAGCGGTATTTAGGTGAGGCCATGCGAGTTGCTATAATAGATCGAACACATTCGGATTTTGTCGTGTCTTCCGAAAGGGTAGTTCTCTGCCGTACTGACTGACTGAGTCGAATGTGTTTGATCTTAACATAAACTGTCACTGGACTCACATGAATTTAGCTCGCGCACCGCCTCTGATGAAATATTTGCCACATTGCAAATAATTTTATCCGATATATTTTATCGCTTTATTAAAGAAAATATATATTTTAATTTCCAAAATATAAATATTACTTGATAAAAAAATATACCGGAAGTCAGGCTAAAAAGTACCTAAAATAGGAATTTTTAGGTACAATTTTGCTACTCACAGGATTTGTTACAAATGTGGTGTGGAATAATACCCTAAGTTTGTTTCAATTTTGGTTGTCCGCATCATGGGTAAACCATGGTTCAACTGTAAATTTTTTCAGATTTTCTGATTGTTGCTAAAGTATTATTCAAAAAATTTTTCAAATAAAAGTTGTTTGTTATAAAATTTTTAAATAAAAAAATCATTTGTTTATCCGGTATGCTGAAAAAATGGCTGAAAACACATTTTTAACCTGTAATAACTAATAAAGTTTGAGAAAACTTAGTATTATTCTAAACCACATTTTGCTTTAGCCTCCACAGCCTGGACTTGTTTTTTTTTTGTACACAGATCTTCGTTTGTATTGTATTTTTGTGTGTTTGTTTGTTTGTTGTGCATTTATTGTTTTTGAGAAAAAGAGGCATATTATAATATTGATTTCTAATTTTCTTTATATATATTTTTAAGTTTAATTTGTGTCTGAATGAATTTTGGACATTAAGTAGACATATAATTGTTTTTTGTATACAGTAGGGTTAGAGCTGGGCGCGGGCCGTGAATTTTTCGGGTCACGTCGGGTCAGATTTTTTTTTAATCTACGTTAAATTACTCGTGATAGAACTATGGAGGTATCGTGCCCTCTAGCAGCCAAAATACGCAATATGGAGGGTTGTGCCTATTGGGACTTTCGACCGGGATGATCAGGGCTATAACATATAAAAAATTCAGACCATTTCGCTGAAACCCAATTTCCATAAGATTTTATTTTAAGTTTTACATCAATTTCTTTCAGATTTTCGAATAAATTTTATTTGTGTTATTTTAGACATTCTTACTTTCCTGAATTTTGAGAAACTTTTTTTACGCGATTTTTTAATTGATTAACTTGGTTTAACGCGATTTAAAAAAAAATATGTAAGCAATTTCTTTCTTAAGCGTTTTTTATGCGCATAAAAATAGCGATTAAAAAAAAACCTTACTGTATATTATTTAACCTACTTATAAATTTAAAAAATATATTTCTTTAAATTTTTATTAAATAACCATTTCAAGAATATTTGTAATTGTTGAAAACAAAAATATAACAATGCTTTTTTTAAAATTTCAATTGTTGAATTAAAAAAACAACTGAATACAGGACATTTGTACAATAAAATAATGATATACATAGATATAGATCGCTTTTTTGTGACGTCCAAGTTTTTTAAGATTTCGCGATCATATCATAGATTGTTTATGTCTCTTTCTCTCATTGTCAGAGTAACAGGGTTTCATGTGTGGGGCAGGAACGCAGATCTGCGCGTCAAGAGAACAGAATCACGGTGACTCTGATCGCCGTTGTGTTGCTATTCATCGTCTGCCAGAGTCCCTCAGTTGCAATGATGATGTATGAAGTGATCACGATGTCCCAACCCAAGTCGAACTCGACTATCAATATAATTTATGGTTAGTGTTATTTAAAATTAGTAAATTTTTAATTAAGTTAAATTTGATTCCAGAAATTACTGGCCCTAGGCGATCGCCTGGGCTAAAGGAATTCTATGATACATGAAAGATGATGAAAATATAAATATATATAAATATATAAATATATATGAGATAATCGGGACTCTTTCTCCAGAAAGAAAATAAAAAAATAACAACTAAATGTCGTTTTTAGGTCCTTTTTACTTTTTGAGTTTGCGATTTTTACCTTGAAATATTGTACCTCTCAAATAGAAATTGTGGGTACCTTTTTATGGGGTTTACGTATTTAAAAATTCTAATATAATAACTTAAAAAAGTCAAAATATGCTACATTAAAAAAGAGAACAAGAGGACATTTCAATATAAAAATAATTCGGGCAAGACAGCATAAGGGTTCCGAAGTTCGTACTACGTGGATGTTTGAAGCCATGCATTTTTGAGTTAGAAAAAAATATAAAAATGTGTCAAGTTCTACTAATTGAGATCTACATTTTGACACCCCACTTGCCTAGATATCAAAAAAAAAAATCTATGACGCCCCTCTATATTATTCAAAAATTTAAAATTATATTGATGACTTTAGTATTTGTCTTTGGTAGTCCCACCAGAGCCTCGTTACCAAATTTTTTTCAGATTTTTTGAGCCGGTAATTACAGAGTTAGAAGGGGGGGGGGGAGACAAAATAAAACTGCTTTTTACCCCCTACAGGCGTCATTTTTAAGTTAGAAAAAAAATAAAAAATAGGGTCAAATTCTACTGATTGAGATCTACATTTTGATATCCCACACGTCTTGGTATACAATTTTTTTATTTTTTTTATTTGCTTTAAAGCCCCCTGCAGACACCATTTTTGATTAAGAAAAAAATAGAAAAAGGGTCAAATTTCGCTTGTTTGGTTATACTTGCTTTGGTATAAAAAAATATTTTTTTACCTAGCTTTAACTCCTTAGTGCCCCCCTTAAAATTTTTTTTTTCAATTTTGTACAATAAAAAGTGAGATTAATAGGGTTTCTTCAGAACCCTAAAAAAGAAAGACCAATGCTCAAAAAGAGAACATGTTCTCTTTAAAAGAGATATTCTGGCAACCCTAACCCTAACCTCATTTTCCATCCGCAGCTCTCGGCAATTTCTCCAATTTCCTGGTGAACCTGAACGCGGCGTGCAACTTCCTACTGTACTGCGCATTGTCAGATAAGTATAGACGTACGTTCAAGACGGTGTTCCTGGGGGCGCGTCCGTTTTCGCGCCGAGACACGTTGTTCTCGTCGATATCGCGTGCGGCGTCGCGACGGCCCACTAGAGTGTGCGAGGCGAACCTCCAAGTCAACGGGACATCGATCAGGAGGAACGTGTCTGCGTACGAACAAAGGAGGTTAGAGGTGAGTTGAACAAAACCTATACAATTTACAACTTTTCGTATCAACGATGTATTTACAGTTTCATGCAGAAGTGGTCGACCAGTTTTCGTTGAAATTCGTTTATCACAAATTTAGTAGGCTCCTCCCATTTGATTATTATAATATTTAAATCATTTATCCATGTACCAAACAAAGACAGATATTTTGAAACTCATTTGCTAGATAAAGAATAATAATAAATAATAAATATTTAATATTCCGAATTTTAGTATTTAAATATGTTAAACTTGTTATAAAATTAATTAATGAAATGAACATATATTTGCGTTTTTATTTAAAATGATGTAACTATATAAGCTCTGCCCTAGAAAAAGATAACCGATGATATTTGTCTTAATATTTGCGAATATGTTGTAAGTAACTTTGACCTTTAGGTTGGCAGATGACTTCTGAAGCCCGTAGTATAAAGAACTCCACATATTCTTTATTTTATTTATAGTTTATATAATCTTAATCAAAAGTTATCATTGACGAAGATTTGAGAAATGTGCCGATATAAAATATGAAAAATTATAGATTTTATAAATTTAATTTTGTTTAAAATAGTGGCATAATTTGTGTGTATATCTACTATTTTATTGTATCATTTAATAATCTCTAGATAATTCTCCCTCATTCTCGAGATCATTTTTTTTTCAAATGAAATATCTACCCTGATGTAAATAAAATTGATTCAAAAAAATTTAGAGCATAAATATATTACGTTATTTGTCTCCTTACTCTTATCTCCGGTATGGTCTAGTGGCTAGGATATCTGGCTTTCACCCAGGAGGCTCGGGTTCGATTCCCGGTACCGGAATTATAACTTTTATTTTTTATTTTAATTATACTTATCATATTATATTACATAACATTACACAATAAACTCCAAAAAATTATATAAGTAATGATATTTTTCAATTTTTAGAATGAAAGAAATCAAAGAAATATTGTCGCAAGAACAAAATCAATGTCAACACCCACTTCAACAGAAAATACTTTTATAACTTAAAAATAAAAGTAGAAAAATAAGAAACTATACATTATACTTGTTTATTATTGTATAATCACAATAATTTTATTGTAGGAAAATTAATTTAAAAAAAATGGAAAAGTACATATCCCATATTCAAACCAAGTATTTATAATGATTCTTATACAGAAAAATATGTCAACGTTGTAAACACAGATGGCAGCACAATGCAATATTTTTTATCTTTTATGTATAATTTATAACGTATAGTCTGTTTCATTTAAGATTGCAATGGTGGGCGGGGACTAGATGGTACGATTCACACAGGCACTATTCTAACCAACAGAATAAAGATAATAAGAAGTGAGACTTCACATTAAAAAACTGGCAATTGTTTTGTTCATATAATTTGTAAGAAATAAAACTCACCTTTGCTTTATGAATATTAGTTTTCTAATATCCTAATGTCGATAATATAATACACATTTTTAGATTAACTAATCTTGCAGTTTGAATTTGAATTTAATAGCATTTGTTTCCAAGGAAACATGAACTATAATCTTAAATGAAACAGACTATAGGTATTCATTTTTATAGACTTGAATTTTACCCATTTAATTATTTTGATAGAAAAAATTATAACATCTTAATATTTTAGTATTTAATGTGAAATACGACGTCATTATATTTAAGTATTTTATTTTTTAGTTAAAAATATATATATATTTGTGATTGGTGTAATGTATTTGTATATATTGTTAATAAATAATTGAATGTTTAATTGCGTATTATTTATATATATTTTAACGAATTGTCCAGAGGAAAATTTATCGTTAACGAAATATCTTGACGAATTTCAAAATGAAAAAAAATCTCGAGATTTTAATCTCAAGTAATAATAATCGGATTTAACCTATAAATAATAAAAAATAATTCCAGCGCCTACTCGTTAACAAATTTAATATTTTCTTACTTTTTCACAATCAAAGAAAATTTAAATATTAAATTATTAAGGTCATACTATTAGCACTTAATATTTTTACTGATAATTTGTTGTAACATTTACACTTGGTCTTTCAACTCCGGTATGGTCTAGTGGCTAGGATATCTGGCTTTCACCCAGGAGGCTCGGGTTCGATTCCCGGTACCGGAAATATTTTTTATTTTTATTTTTTAAGAAATTCATATCGCTTATGCAAGTAATATTTATTTTCCAACAATTAACATCTAAAAATTATAATAGTTAGGTCAATTTTAGACAAAAATTCTCAAAATATGTAAAAATCGTGTTGCCTTGCCATTTTTTAACGTGTAACGATACTAACAGATAAGTGGTTCTTATATGATCTCACACTTTGAAAAAATGTATCATAGATGGTGCTGTATGTCAAAATAGCAATAAAATTATTTTTTTAAATATTCAAATTTTTTCCAAAAACTTTTTTGTAAAAGATTTGTTATTTTGTTATGCAAATTGATTAATTAATTAATAGTGCCTTAAAATATGAAATGATTGGGTCGTTAGTAAAAATTTATTAATTTATAATACTTTTATAATAATATACCCAGGGGCGTCCTTAGAAAATTTTCCAAAGTGGAGAGGAAAATATTTTTAATTAAAATTTTCAAAATATTTTTCCCACAAAATTTAGTTTAGGCGAATCAAACCATAATCTCCTATCAACGAATTGGTTCAAATGGCTCGAGTCAGTGGCATAGTAATAAAAATCTTCGGGGGGGGGGGGGGGGGGGGATAAATACATATGAGTTAAATTTTTTGAAGGTATTTTGAACTGATGTTTTTTCAAAACACTATATTTCGGGGCGGGTGGGGGTTCATCACCAAAAAAACCCATTACTACGTCACTAAAAACACTATTTTTTCCCATATCTACCCTATATTTAAAATAAAATAGTAAAACATAAATAAACTTACCTTGATTTCAATGATCACCTTTAAAAAGTGGATAAATAATGGAAAATAAGAAAACTGTTTATCTATTCACGTGTTTTATTTACACAATTCGCTTGTGACTTTGTTACACAGCGAGGAATAGAAACCGTCTATAGGACACATCACAAATGACAATACTATGTAATTACATAACTCTAGGTACAATATTTGTGTTCTCGATCGTTGTTACAAGGACCGTTTTGAGCTTTAAGTACAAAAACATCACAAATAGTTCGATTACAGAATAATGCGCGCGTCGAAATTTCTTACAAAAACTAGATTTAAAATACAATAATGTCCGGTATCATAAAGAACCTAACAAATTTGTTAGCTAACAAGCACTTTCAACTGAGATATCAAACTTATATGACAGTTCTTTTGGAGTTTGTTGATGACTTTGACAAGTTTCGCGCACGCGTTGAAGGTAAATACAAACGGTATTAAAACAGTGGTGATGTTATGAAAATTATTTTGTACGGCCAAAGATGCCAACTGTGTTACAATTAGTTGAAGTGTCACTGCTCTAAATTCCATAACTAATCCATAGATACTAGTACAGTATTAATACCCCATTTGAATGTAATTGCTAGCTAACAAATTTTGTTAGGTCCTTTATAATACCGGGCATAAAACTAGCTGAATTTGTCAACAACAAGGCCAAAAAGAAATATAAAAAAAAAGATTTTAAATATTTTTGCCCCCAATTTTGTTTAAATTTCTAGTAACTTGTATCTATTTGGAAATTACACTTAAATGAACATAGAAAACAGATACATTTATGTCCAGTATTATAAAGGAGCTAGCAAAATTTGCTAGCTAGCAATTCATTTCAAATGGGGTATTAATTCTGTACTAGTATCTATGGATTATCTATGGAATTTAGAGCAGTGACACTTCAACTAATTGTAACACAGTTGGCATCTTTCACCGTACAAAATAATTTTTATAATATCACCACTGTTTTAATACCGTTGGTATTTACCTACAACGCGTGCGCGAAACTTGTCAGTCTTCAACAAACTCTAAATTAACTGTCATATAAGTTTGATATCTCATTTGAAAGTGCTTGCTAGTTAGCAAATTTGCTAGCTCCTTTATAATACCGGACATTAATTTATTTTATACATACATACATATCAAGCAATCTGTTTCATTATAGAAAACTGTTACCAAAACTTGATGGTGGCCATTTTTTTCAAATGACATTTTCATCATTTTTACTATTATTTCCAAATATTTTGTAGGAGAAATGATGGTTTCAAAATTTCAAATGTTAATGAATTATCACTGAAATACTTTTAAAGGCAATATAAAACATTTATTATTAATTAATTTTATAATTCCAAACAGTTGATATTTAGTTTAAGACCCGATTGATACGTCACTGACTTTACGGGGCACATTTTTGCGGAGCATACTGGTAACAAGTTATGAGTCCTAACTATATCTTTGTTTGTCTAAGGGTTGGTTAAATAAATAGTTATTTAACAGTTTAAGAAAAACTACTTGTAACTTTTGTCTATGAAACGGGGCACAAATACAATATTAAATATTAACTGTAAAAGTGCAGTTAAATCTAGTTTTTGTATAAGTTTGACACCATCTTAGAAAGTGAGGTTTTTCATGTGCATCCGGTTTTTTTAATATTATTTTTTTACTAAATCAAAATAAATGCACTTTATTTATTAAATTATTATTTTCTTAATATTTACATTTAATTATGTTAACTTCACTTTTTAAGAAATCGTTTAAATATTTCTTACAAGCAAATAAATTGCACAAAAAATATACAGTGTCACATATTTTCTAAATAAATAAAAAATTACAAAACGGAATATTTGTCAAAATAAATACAACAAAATTTTACACGAGGTACAAATTATTCCATTTAGTTTATGTTTTAAATATGCGGTTTAAGTACATTATATATTTAACTTATTTACACTAAATATTACCCAGGCAAAGAATATTTACGAAACAAATTTTATTTTCTATAAAAATAATATAATTCATATAATTTACGAAACAAACGTCGTGGATAAGAAAAAAATATGGTTACATAAAAAATGTTTAATACCCTGAAATCGCAAATCATAGAAATATTTTAATAGTCTTAAAATATTGATTTTTTTTTTAAATTTTAATTTATGACAAAATCTTAATAAAAACTCAAAAGTCATTCTTTTGATTTTGTGGGCTCAAAAACAATTGCACGACCTCATCAAAATTGCTCTTTGGACACATGTAGTATTAATTTGAAATTTTAATCCGCGGTATTATTTAGACCTAATAACAAAAATTAAAATTAAAACCATTTTTTGTATTCATATTGTCGAACAGGGCCGTAACTACCACCGGGGCACCCGGAGGTTAGATGACCCCCGCGGCAACTTTTTTTTTGGTTCTAACTTGAAAATGTTCCACTTATTATAAATTTAGATTTTAATTACCCTTTTTTTTGTTGCCAAAATTAGCGACAAAAAAAAGTCATTAAAATTAAAATAAGTCATAAGCATTGCATATTATGGGGACCGCCCCTTCGGTCACTTCTTACCCCGGGCTCCCAAGCCTCTAGTTATGGCCCTGATGTCGAAGTTGTGTTTAATACTTTTATATTTGCGGTTTCACCAAAATATGTTAAATTTAGCAACCTTGTTAATTATCAGACCAATCAGAACCCAGTATTTAGAAGTTTACATTTAAATGTTTAGTTTTGATTGGTCTATTTGGAAATTACAATGATGCTAAAATTAATAGACTTTTGTTAGGTTACTTTAATATAAATAAAATAATATATTCGATTAGTTTAATATAAACAAGTGCGCGTATTAGGGGGGGGGGGGGGATATAATACAGTCGCAAATATTCTTTGCCGGTAAAATTGTAGGATTTCTAAAGCATATTATTAAGTACAATTATATCAATATTTATTTATATATATATTTATACCTATATATTATTATATAGTATATTGCACTTTAACAAAAAGTAATTACTCACTCAAAGTATCTTTATAAAACAATTGTTTCATTCATTGAAAATGAAAATGTAAACCGTTATTGTCAGTACAGTTGATGTTAATTAATCTAAATTTTGAATTTTACAATAATATTGAGTAACCTGGATATCTTAGAAAAATATTTAAATACATATAATATATGGTATTAATATAGAATATTGTTTTACTTTCTTCTGGTATTTTGCATATACATATTTTTAGAGATTATAAACGCAACATATATCGCGTGTAGAAAGTAGACATATTTTCTTGTTAAAAAATAAATAGTCAAAATTTAAAATGTAATATTTAGTTTGCAAGAACGTAAATTTTAAATGAAAGAAATGAATTATAAATTATAATAAATATTATTTATTTTTATTCGAAAATCAATGGCGTACCTAGGGGGAAGGGGGCAGTAGTAGTATGATGTCACGTAAAATATATATAAATGTATACTAACGTTTGTAAGTGCACTCCCCCCCCCCCCATTTAAAAAATGTTTTGATTAAAAATAATAACAATAGGGGAAATTTGTGATAATGAAAGCAAAAAATTTGAAGAGCTACAAAATTCAACTGAATTCGTATAAGATTTGCCCCGCCCCCCTCTAAAATACCTAGTTACGCCACAATTGAGAATATTTAAAAAAAAATTAATAAATCATTAAAGGAATGTTTCAAAATTTTTAATTACGTAAAAAACTGATAAATGATAAAATTATGTTTTGAAAAAAAAAACGTATAATTTAAAATAGGGCATTGCACGAGGCGAAACTGAGGACAATTCAGATAATGTTATTTTTATTTAAATGTCTCGTCAATATTTCCGATCTATAATACTAATTATTATTATTATTTATAATTATTACTTCAAAATAGTATTAAGTTCGTTAGAAACTGAAAAATACAATATAAACAATAAAATTTCGCGTGTAAAAAACGAAACCAACTGAATTTTGACGAGACTTGAAACGAGAATGCCCTAAATCTCCTCTCGAAACCCTCGTTTTAAATACAGTTTGCAAATATACTGAAACTAAAAATCAATTATTAAAAATATTTAGTAATATAGCAGACATCCACAAGGAAATAGTTAAAAAAATTTTTGTTTCGCTTCTATTGTACTAATCTCCAGGTAACCAAAAGAATTAAGTACTTACATATTTTTATAGTACCTACATAAAATATAGTAGTAACTTGAAATACGGATCCACTAACTGGTCTTTCGCTGTTTCCGAAAGGCGATGTGACCGAAAAATGTACAATAATAGGCGTCAATATATAATTATTTACATAAGCTTAGACACTAGTTTGTATTTTTTATTCGATTATATGGTTGACTTCTTATATCTATATACACATACAGGATGATCCTAATGCACCGTATCGTCTTTTTCTGTGTTTAAAATAAAATATCAAATAGGTATACAAATATGTATTTTTTTTAAATACATTGAAAAGCAAATAAATTTTTTTCCACTTATTGCCATCTATTTTGGATTTAAAAAAAGTAACAACACGAGATTTGTATTTTTATAATACAGTAGAATTTCGTTAATGTGCTGTAAGCGTAAAAATTGTCTACCAAAATTCTACTGTATTTAAAATTAATTTTTTAAAGAAAGGACAATTTTTATGTATTTTAATTTTTGTCGAAATTTTTAATTTTTTGCATAGATATTTGCCTCACAGTGGCGTCGGTGACATGATGTAAAAGAAAAAAATAAATAATTATAGGTATTTCCTATAAGAGGCTTTAATGGTGGTTTTACACATGCACAAAAAAAAAAAAATACAAACACGATATTTTTAAACCAGTTTGTGTTTTATTTGTTGCCGCTTTATCAAGTTTGGTGTAAAACCACCATAAGAATTGATATCTAAACGTGAATATACCAAGATATTGAATTTTTTTTAATTTTTCGTGAAATTGCAATTATCATACGCTTTATTTAAAAACCAATTAAACGTATTCGTAAAATAACGTCCATTTAATGATACCTATTAATTTATCTCAGATTCGTTTTGAAAAAATCCAATTAGTCGACGATGGTGGAAAAGAATTTATGAATTACATTTTCATTTAATTAAGATAATTTGAATTTTCCCCGATATAATCAATTATCGGCACGAAAACGACAATAAAAGAATAATTACAGATCAATTTGCTTTTCTTTGTGATACATGTTTGTAATCATTGTTTAATTAAATTTAATTTCTTTGAGGACGTTATTATGGAATAAAAGCATCCAGAAAAATAGCAGATGCAGAAACAAATCTTCGTTCTGAAGCAAAAATGACTAATGTCCGAGTTCACAAGCATTTCATAGTTATCTCCGATTTGAAAAGAATAATTTATTACCTTTTTGTCAAAATTACAGTATCTTCTATTTGTAATGCTAGTTGCAGATTGTATACCTATTTTGAGAGTTAGAAATTATGAGGGGATTTCAGAAACTTAATGTAACATTTCCAGGGTGATATAAAACCATTAAATAACTCTAAACTAAAAATCCGATTGGGATGATTTTAGTATTATTCAAACTGGCGTATCTTTCCTTACCCATTAAATACTGAGCCAACCCACGGAAATGCGATATGGGCGGAGGGGGGCTAAACGCGCAGCGTTCATTTTGCACGCTAGCGTAAATTTAAAATCAGTATAGTTCGATACTCACGCTGGTTCTTATCCCAAATTATAAATCTCGATTAGATCTACGAGGAACAAGTACAAATCAAAATATTTAACCAGATTTTGTGAGTGAAAAACTATAAAAAAAAAAAATAAATTCATAATGTCGGCTAAAACACGCGCAAAAGCCAGTATGAAATATAAAAGACGCATTGGAAAGAGTGTCTCAGCAGCTATCGGAAAATATACCATTACCAGTAGCTGAAAGGATCAAGAGATACAGAGCACGCCAAAATGTGAAAATCAGCGGCTTCGACAGTCGACAGTTGGCTTAAAACCAGTTGGTTCCAGTGAAATAATGTATAGTGACAAAAATATAATTGTTACGATGAATGCTCGGTAGGTAACTATCGTTTGTGAAATCGGGTATAAGTTCACTTACTTATAAAAATAGGTGTATTATAAATAGGTAATTAATATTGCAAATATTTTGAGTTTGGAGTTTACTAGAATTTCTTTTTCAAAAATTATATCATAAAATAAATCCACATTATCGAAGAAAAATACACATACAATTTATACATTCCACAATCAACATTTGTCTTTTTCAACACTGTCAAAAACTGAACCAAAAAATCGTAAAAAAATACAACCAACACATCAGTTTACAACGGCGTTAGTCTTCATCAAAATCTTCTGTCAGAACATATCTCCTCCGTTCTCCTGGACCTGGGGCATTTGCTCCTGATGCTGATTCTGCTGAAGATGCATAAGACTGTTTGCATTCGCGTCGCAACTTCCACCTACCGTCGAATTCATGGCCTCCTGGTGATTATTAACCATATTCGCTAACGACCTAACCTGCAGTAAAAGACCATGGTTCAACAACTTCGCCTGATGCTCTTGAGCCTTCGCTCTCAAGCACGCGATAGAGTTATTTCTAAATACTTCAGGATCATCTACGAAGTTATATCCAGTTGGATGCTGACTGTGAAGATCGTTAACGTTTCCTGAAGAAGTTTGCTGATGGTGTTTGGAAGAAGCAGAATTCGCGGGAGTAGGCGACGTGCACGGTGTCGATGATGCAGGGATCGTTGATACCGGCGTTGTTGTGTTGGTGTTGTTGTTGCACCCGTTGCCGCTGGTGTCGCTAGTGTCTGTTCGCAAGGATGTGGAGTCTTCGTGGTCACTGCTCGTGGTATTGTCCTGCTCCTTCAGGTGTTCGGCAGCCTCTAGAGATTTACGGTGCATCCCTGTAAGATATTCTTGATTATCTGTTTGTTATGGGAGTAACATAGATTGATTGAAAGTAAATATCAGGTGGATTTTAAAAAAATGTCTCCTATTTGACGATATAGTACTTTGGAACTATAAATCACAAAAACTTCAGAAATCTAAGGTCTTAAAATGTTTAGTATTTTTTTTCATCTATTTACTTATTAGTTATAACCTTTCTTCTCTTTTTAATTAAAATTGTAACTGTTTTTGAGTTCACTTTACAAAATCATGTCGGTAAAATAGAAATCAGATGTTTACAGTAAAAGAAGAAATTGGGAGATAAACTACTTTATAAATTGATTCTTTGATTAAAAATTACAATTGTAAAATTAAATTAAAAGGGTTGTAAGTTGTAACACTTGTAACTATAAAACGATTAATTGAATTTATTTGAATTATTTATTTGTAACACTCCACAGTAGCGTACCGCGAGGTGGGGAGAAGAGGTCATTTTGTTAAGGGCGGCAAATTTGAGGTAGCAACCCAAAAAAAGGCCATCAAAATTAGAAAGCGTAAAATTATGGATTGCCAACGGCAAATTTGAAAAAAAGGTATTCAATTTTCGTATTTAGCATATAGTGCTGTGGGGTGGAGGGAGGGGGGGGGGGATTTACCATTTGCCTCGGACCGTAGAAACCTACTGATACTCCATTATATAGCAACCATCAGTTTAAGACTATTTCGAAATATCTATGATTTATATATAGTTATATATAGTTCCATAATAGGCACTATTTCGCCAAAAAGTATAGACTTTTTTATTTTGTAAGAATTATTAATTTTGGTGCATTTGTGAAAAAAAAATTCGTGTGGATATGATAGGGGGTGTTTAAGATATACATATACTTCTTCAGTTTTGTATTTAAAAAAGAGTAATTAATTTTATGTTAATTGATCTATGTACCATATAAAATAATTGAAGTAGATCTATATTAAAATGTACACTGCTACCGACTGACTGAAGAATATGTAATATGTATAAACAATTGTTAATAATTCAGAAGTGTACCTACAATAACTGATAATTTACTTATGTCTGTTGAATAATAATTAAAGAACGCAGAAGGGGGAAAATAATAGATACAGAGAAACACACTTGTACTAAAAATATAACCCTTTTCTACCTACATTCAATAGTATTTTTTTAATTTATATAAATTTTGACCTAACATAATTAATAAAAAAAAAGAAAATATTTTAATACTACAGATGTATAGCCTGAACCAAAATTTTAGTCCTCGCAAATAAAAATGGTTATAAAATGCCAATTGAGTTATTTTTTTTATCCAATAAATTCTATTGTAAATAATAAATAATAAATTAAATATTTCTCGGATTTATAAGAAAAGTTTTAGAGCAGCGGTTTTTAACCTTGTAGTTTCACCCTTTGAAAAAAAAAATTAATATATTCTATATTAGGGTGTGTGAAAAAAATAGAATACAAAATAAGTTAGTTTATGACCTAAAATAAATCCCTGTAGTTCAATTTTAAGAGGTGCCGCAAAGGGGGGGGGGGGGGTCCGTTTCCCATTTAAATAACAATGAAAGGGAAATGATTTTTTAGTATTAAAGTTGGTATTACTGATTCATGATAACTGTTGAATTTTTTTTATTTAAATAAAAACTAAAAAAAAATAATTAAAAAAGTATAATTTTTGTTCCACTTTCAATTTAGCGCTACAAGCAGGTGTCTGCCAACAGCCAAATCAATATATATCCCTTTGGGGGTAGTTGTAGTTACCCACAGGTTAAGAACCACCGTTATATAACTTCTTTTAAGGTTTAAATTTTTTTCCTCACTTTAAATTAGTGTTAGTGTGTGTACTATGATATATATATAGTTATTTATTTGTTGTTGGTAGCAGCGTTCCTTACCCGGGCGCAGACATACCTAAGAGCCAAGGCGCGACGCTCTCGTTCTCCTTGGCGCTCTTGAGGATGGTCTCGGGTAGCGGAAGTGAGTGCCGCACCATCGCGCCGTACAGCCCGTACTCTGCCATGATTGTACTCCGGCCCCAACACTTCTCCGTTTTGCGCCACTTCGCACGACGATTCTGGAACCACACCTGAAATAAAAAACAAAACACATCTTTAATATTACGTATTGCAAATAAATGTTGTAACTCTCACCTATGCCGTGTTTTGACAAAAAAAAAAAAAAACAACAGCAACACGGTGTTTTAAAACACTACGTATTTAAAAATGTATAGGGTTGATTGCACTTTTGGAAAATTTTAATCGTTTTCTCGTTTCACTAGATGGATGTAAAGATATGTACCTACGAAATATGCGGTTTTTCTTAATTACATTCAATTATGTTTTTACACGATTTTGAAATAGCACGGTCGATAACAATGAAATAAATTTTTGCTTCCTCGCAATAACGAAGATACGAGAAGCTTTGTGATAGTTTTAGAATGAGAAAAAAAATTGTTCTCCGATTTCAAAATTTTAAATTGATATTTCCGTTTCAGGTCAAGACAAACACTTTTCGTTCTGTGTCTGTTTGTCTATCTGTCTGTCCCCTGAATCCTTGTCACACGCATAACTCATGAACCACTGAGCCGATATTAATGAAACTTGTTTGGAAAAAAAATCAAAATCGTGTATTTTTTTTATTTCAACAAATATCAAAAGTCCATCTTGCTGCACCACTGTATGTTTCACACATTGTGTTTATCCTACAGACGCCCATGAGTGTGATATGATATCAGAGAACTTTTCACGTTGCAAATAAACATGAAATTAGTTCGTTAGCCCATGTGAGTGTACTGTTAATGGAGAATCTGATATTTCTGTAGATAATTGCAGTGTATCTATTACAGGAACATGTGTTTTGACTCTCACAGACATTTACTTCAAGATATAAATATCTATATGCCTTCTAATTGGTTCGTAAAAATATGGATATGTTTTATTGGTAGATATATTTTTATTTTTTTTAGTTAAATTGTATATATTTAAATTGTGTCAAAATTTATTTACAGTTATGTTTTTTAGTTTTATTTTTATATATAAAACTACTTATTGATAAATTAAATAGTGAAAAAATCTTTAGTTAGCGCCCCTCTCCCTAAAAAATTTGTACATCATTTTACATGTTCAGTAAAAATTTCAAGTTTCTAGCTTATATAGTTTACGAGATATTTTGCTTTGACTGAAAAGTACAAAACCTTTTCATAAAAATATATACAAAATTTTAGATTTTTTGCGTCGATAGTTTAGAAAGTAGAAGGGGGGAGGGAACGCTCTGATAACGACATTTGCAAATATATCGTGACTGAAGGGTTAAAATCAAAAGGTCATATAACAATTTATATTGAATTTAACAGACCTATCTAAAGACACCCACTAGATTAAGTGAAATTTTTTTTGGATATACTTTTCAGTCTATGGAAAGGGGGTCCAAAAAATATTTTTTTTCTAAAATCTTATCATTTCTGTTTTTGGCTTTTTAATTTTCGTCCATATACCAAATTTCATCTTAATCGGTCTAAAAATTTTTAGGACGGACGGACGGACATGGTGAAACTTCTAGTTTTCTACGAGGATTATAAAATTAAATACATATATTTTTAAATCAAATGCGTTTTTCTCTATATAACAAATTCAATCTATTTCAATAGATACATATACATATTTATTTTACAAAACCATCGAGTTTAATTAAAATCTTCAAAAAATAAACGACAGCAACTGTATAAAACACATACACACATTTAAATTAATTAATTTACAATACAAATAAACCTGTTCTCCGTCTAATCTACATTCAGCTTCCAATTTCCGGACCGCAATATTACCGAGAGACTTGTAAAAACAGACTTTGAACAAAGCGTCTATTGAACAAGTTAATATCTAATTTAATTTGTTAATTAAATCGGGCGCGGAGTGGGAGAGAGAGACACACAGTGTAGCAACGTGTCTCTAGTAGAAGGCGGTTAGGGTGGGTCTGTTGGAGACATGTCATATACACCAGTGGTTCTAAAACTGTTTGGTTTTATGCGAATCACAAATATACACGTCTTGAGTACGTTACGCACCCGCAGCAGGCATGGGCGGAAAATTAAAAAGCTATTCTTCAACTTCTTCGGATCAGAATTATTTTTTAATTTCTTCTTTCGACAGAATTTATTTAAAAAAATCATAATATATTTAACGCCAAAACAGTGACGCTCTTTGTGCGCGTTCGGCGCTTGGACAATTTAAAAAACATTTTTCTCAAAACGATATTTTTGCACTGATATAAAAATTGAATCTAATTAACATTCTTGCAAAATTTTGTATAATATTGAATATTTAACTGATTTTCAAAAAAGTGATTACTGTAAATATGTTTTTAAAATTTTAAAATGAGGCATTGGCGTGTCATTATTTTCATTTTAGTGTACGTTTCCATTTTTCATACGAAAAATTATAAAATATCGTACGAATATTCTTATCACCTCCACTTATAGTGAACATTTTTTTAGCGGAGCAGGTTTATTCTATGGCGAATTGACAAGTCGTTTAGAAGGTGAAAAAGCTTGTAAATTACTTTTCATTAAATTTAATTTACCATTGCTTGATTTTAAGTATTAATTTCTTTCTAAATTAAGATTTACAAAATTTATCAAATTTATCAAATAAATTAATAATTCACATCCGCATCCCCAAACCGCTAAAATGACATCCGTTACATCCCTATAAGGTACTGGCACTAGTCTTGGATATTACCCCAGTAATGGCTATTCTTTAATTAAATCTAGTGAATTAGAAATATTTAATTACTACCATTTCTGAATATTAATTTATATACATTTGACTGTCTTACAGCGTGATTTGATGACAATCGGCCAATAGGTGTCAAAATGGTGGATATTTAAACTAATTATTAGTATAATTTATTTATTAATTATTATATGTATTATCAAATCAACTGCTTTACATTGTTTCAAATTTGACGATTCTTTCTTTTATTTCTTTTGTGTCGTAGTACTTATCATTATGTAATCAGTAGCATGTCTCCATCACTACGTGTTCATTACTGGTTTTACTTTATCCATTAGTGGAGAAAAAACATAATCAAAATAAAAGGCTATAAAACAACAAAAACAAACTATATTTGCGGGCTTTGGCAATTAAATTGATTAAATAAAGAGTTACTTGAGTTCATGAGAATACAAAAAAGAAGCCAGTCAATCACAAAAAACAGTAAACCTTGTTCTTATAGTGGCTATAACTGGTGCCAGTACCTATCGATAGTGATAAAAATTTGCATGCATTTGAAATAACATTGATTTCCAATTGTACCGTAGTTAGATTCTATACCTACATACATACACATTAAGTTTTGTGTGTATGTGTGTGTGTGTGTGTAAACGCACAAACACAGTCGAGCTCTAAATGGATAATGGATAATTTGTAGCTCGCGGGCAGCTCAGCAGTGTGAGAATTAGAACGATTTGTTGTCGGAACCAATACCGCCCGTACTGTCTCATCCTGCCACCCCCCTTAAACCCTTTACCGACTCAGGACGTCTAATCGATATTTGTTAGCGGTATTAACACTTTCAGCGCCACTGAATTTAGTATTTTGAATAAAAACTTCAGGTCTGTGAAATGGACAAAAAAGTAACTTTTTTTGCTTTTGTCTGTTTTGCATTTCGCCAAATTCAATGTGTGTATATAAATATTTAATTTTTATTTATTTTTTTATTTATTTAATTATTATTCAGGCCTAACAACGCAGGTGTATAGAATTGAGGGCCGATTTTTCAGGAATTTATATATTTAAGTATTAAGTATTTTTCTATTTGATTTGCTTTAATTTTTTAGGTTCATGTCCTCTCCCTCTTGGAAACGCGCTTGTTAGAGACAAAAATAAACTTTAATTTTTTTAAGATAGGTAGGTAAGTATACAAAAGTTCCCTGACGTTTAAACAGTTGGTTCCAATGAAATTAAATCGTCTACAGTCATATTAGAGACATTTTAACTCCGAATACTTGGTAACTGTTTGTTTATCGAAACTGGGCATTAACATTCCCAATGCTAATTCCGCCTTAGTTGGCTGTGAAAATGTTCTAACCAATCAATGAAGTCGCGCGGATATAATCTTGGCGAGTTAGTGAGAGATGCTGACACCAGTTAGCGCTGCAATCACTCACGGAACGCCGAGACGACGCTTCTAATCTATGGCACATTCATTGACGTGCCCTCTTCCTCATGTCACAGCCAGCTCGTCACAAATCTAGCAATTATTAACTGTATTGTTACAGAAGAAAATGACTTATTTTACTTTAACAGTTATATCTGATACATCGAAAGGATTTTTTTATAACGGGCGTTCAGATGGCAAGACAACTAACTAACATAAATACCTACATAAAATATATATTCGAGAAATTCCATGTTTTTATAAAAATACTTCAAGAAAGTCACATTGACGCCTCAAATATGCAAAAATGCTGTTAATTAGGGGAGTAGAGTAACAAACGGAGTGAAGGGGGGTAGATCAGTGCCTCAAATCATTTTCGAGATGTAGCTTCTCAAAGTTTTAGTTTTTTCGAAATTTTTGAGAATATTGGCCGTAACTTTTGAACGAATGGTCGGATTTGATTTTTGTCGACGAGTTTTAAATCAACTTATCAAAATCTATCTGATGACAAGTTACGGCTATTTTTCTCCAAATTATTGAAAAAGTAAACTTTTTATGTCATTTTTTATACAATAATGGTTTAAATTTCAACTATCCATAAAAATATTCACTTGAAAATAAGAAAATTAGAAAAAAATATCATAATTTGTAACATGAGCAATAATTTCTTTATTTTTCATGTAATTTTTCATTTAAATCACATTTATTTAAACAGAAAGATTTAATACCTAATATATTCAAATGTAAATATTGATTTTGACAAGGATTTATTATCCAGTTTAATTTATTCATAATATCCATCTATTAAATAACACAAATAAATTTTAAGGTCTGATATCATCATTCAAAAATAAAATATTACATAAAATGCAACTGTTGTTTTAACTTCAATAAAAATAAAATATAAATTTTTGTTTCTCTATTTATCAATCATTAGCTAGTACATAATTTCTTATTCATTTGCCACAACATAATTGGACCTTGTTAGCACCAGAACGCGTCCGCATTTAAACTAATAAAGAATTATTGCGGACAGGCAGGTATTATGTAGGATGACCAACATGAAATATCAAGAGGGTGTTTTTTTTTATATATTCTACTTGTTGGAAATATATACATAATAGTAACTGAGAACAGTGGGTTCGATTGTACCACGCTAACCAAATGCCAATCTTAACAGAATAGTGTTGGTGATGTGTCATCGTGATGAAGCAATTTTTGGATTTACATGGTAGTTTTTTTTATGTGTGATTATTATTTTTGTTATTATGTCTGGATGAATTGTGGTAGTAATAAACAATTTTTAGATCCGTTAAGTTGGCATTTATGTAAGTACCTATCTATGTGAATCATTTTTACTTTCTTATAAGGTAAAGGCACCAGTTATGGCCGCTATAAGGGTTTGTTTTTTATAATTCTAATGAACTAATGTTACTAATAAAACAAGTAACTCTTTATTTAATCAATTTAATTACCAAAGTCCGCAAATATAGGTTTTTTTTCTCCAGTAATGGATAAAGTAAAACCAGTAATGAGTATGCAGTGATGGACACTTGCTAATGATTACAAAATGATAAGTACTACGACACAGAAGATATAAAAGAAAGAATCGTAAATTTGAAACAATGTAAAGCAGTTGCTCTGATAATATAATAATTAATAAATAAATTATATTAATAATTAGTTTAAATGTCCATCATTTTGACACATATTGGCTGATTGTCATCAAATCACGCTATTATCAAGTTCCCAATGTTAAATCTTTTAAAAACAAACAGTTGAAGATTTAAAGACCCCAACAATTAAAAAAATAAATTAATGCCCGGTATTATAAAGGACCTAACAAAATTTGTTAGCTAGCAATTACATTCAAATGGGATATTAATTCTGTACTAGTATCTATGGATTAGTTATGGAATTTAGAGCAGTGACACTTCAACTAATTGTAACACAGTTGGCATCTTTGACCGTACAAAATAATTTTCATAACATCACCACTGTTTTAATACCGTTTGTATTTACCTTCAACGCGTGCGCGAAACTTGTCAAAGTCATCAACAAACTCCAAAAGAACTGTCATATAAGTTTGATATCTCAGTTGAAAGTGTTTGTTAGCTAACAAATTTGTTAGGTCCTTTATGATACCGGACATAAATTATTCAAATAGTAAATTCAAAAACATACATTCAACAAAGAACTTTAAATATTCGTAGTATAATATTATTATATACATTTAAACATAACTTGTATAAAAATAATCAAATTAAAATGATCTAATTATTCATGAAGCAAGTAGCACGTGAAGTAGAAATCACATCACACTAATAGACAATTATTCATAATGCGCGCGCGCGTACGGTGCTGCCATTAACGCATTACTTCCGAACCATAAGAGCCGTTGTGTTTGACGCGATCAACAAACAATTTATCTTTATCACTGTTTTTGTTCTCTTGTGAATAATTCGCTACGTTGTTTTGTGTGTCATGTGATTTAATTTAATTATATCGAGACCTCTTTTACAAACGCTAGTTATCTGATGTTTGTGAATACATTTGTTGCTTTTATTTGCAATTCGAATTATTCAATTGTTGGCAAAATTGTTAAAAAAATGTCGGCCATCATATGATTTTTACTGTATGAACCATAGACACAGGGCCGGATTAACAACGTAGCGGGAGTAGCAAATGCTACGGGCCCCGCGTCTCTGGGAGCCCCGCGACTTTGCGGAAAAATATTTCTTATTGGACTTACCACTTACCGTTCAAATCTACAGTAATTAATAATTTAAATTTAGGGTTTCCGATCTTGATTCGATTTAATCGAAAAATCGATTTATTTAAATTTGCTCAAATCAAATCTAGAAAATTTTGTTTGTAAAAGTGGTGTTTTATTATACACGCCTCAAAAAAATTAAAGGATAATTAAAAAATAAGCAAAACAAAAAATTCAAATTTTCAAACAGTTATATTTCCGCGAAAATTCATTTGATTTGCGTGTCCCAAAGCTCATTCAAAAGTTTGCGCTTTCTAATTTTTTAATAAAAATTTCAACAAATTTTATCATCCCTTTCCGTTCTTTGCCAAAGGTTAAGAATTCAAAAAAATATCCCTTAAATTTTTATTAACTTATCAATTTATATTTGTATCCCGAAAAAAATGGTGTAATATTTCTTCAAAACAGTGAGAGAGATACAGTGGCGTTTGGGATATATCTATCTCTTTCTTTTGACACGGCTCTGTTTTCGAGTTAGATGCGCGGTTCATGCTCTATGTCTATGGTATAATATTTACCTCTTTTTTGGTTATTTAAAGCTTCCAATGGGAAAAATGTCAAATAAATTGAGTGAATTGACTTTTATTATTATTGAAAGTCTATATATAGGTGATGACCATCTAATTTATTTAAAAAATAGATGCCACTGATATTTTTATGTCATTAAAAATTCACAAGGGGTGACGCCCGCTTAATGTGCAAAAAATCCTATTGACTTTTTTCGGAGGGAGTGGGTGAAGATATCGATTGACTCCCCGAGTTTCACCCCCCCCCCCCCCCCGCGACGCCACTACCAAGGGCCTCTTTATAACATTTGCTACGGGCCCCGCGCTTGCTTAATCCGGCCCTGCATAGACATGTATGAACTAAATTTCTGGGATGTTGTCCACGTTGTCACATTTTTATACTTTACGTTTCGACTCTCATATCGAAGTCTTCTTCAGAATTGTTTCTGAAAGTCTGAAACCAACCAACGTGTTTTGTTTCCATGATGTCAGAGCATACAACTGTCATTTATATAAAAACAAAGTATCCATGGAATAAAGAATTCTATAATTTCAGGAATTTACGGTTTCAATATTTTATTTTATTTAGTCTCTTTCAATTATTTTAACGAACATTAAGTTGTTAATTGCGTGATTTTATAACACAATCTGTTATGACACGTATCATAGCGTGATCAATTAGAACTGGTGGTTATTTTTAATTTGATTAATTTGTGTGCTGTTTATAAATGATAATTATTTGTATGATTAATAATCAATTTGTTTAGATTTAATCTCAGTAATTGAATGCTATTAAATTTATTTTATGTGCATGCAATATTTTTTTAATAATGAATTATGGCGACAAAGAAAGAAGAAAATGGGAAAGAAATTTAAATAGTGGAGAAATCAATTAGTTACAATTCTCCATGAAGAAATAATCAACTGAGTTGTTCTTTGTAAAATGTTTCAATCTTAATAATACAAATTATATAAATCACATAACAAATGTTGGCGCCATTTCCAAAATTAGTTACGGTAAATATTGTTCTTCCTTACAAACCATACCAACTGTATCATTAACAATTTAATATAAAATTTACACCTCCATTTCAAAATATGTATAATTTTTTTGAAACAAAAGTTCAGTGTCCCTTGTGCATCAACAATAATTATAACAATTACATTCTTGAAACAATAATTTCATCATGCTAAAACAATGACAGTACCAAAAAACCGCTGCGTATTTGTTTAATTTAATGCGTGGCGCGTCAAATTAACTTGTCATGTTTGTTAGTTCAAAAAAATTATAATAACCGTGTAATTCCGAGCAGGAAGCTGCTGACGTCTGGTGGACAAATGGTCAACGACGCGTGGACTAACTGTTTATATTTCTAATCTATGATCGAATTGGCGCGCGTGAACTGAATTGTTGATTGTTAAATTTTTAAATTACGTAGCTATTTCTTAATCAATGAGATAATAGGCGGGAAGTTTAAATTGTCAAGAATAGAATAAAAATTTAAAAAATACAGTAGAACAAGTATATTATGGAGTCAAAAATTGCATCCTTAATATATATATAAAGATCAACGTCTATCTGTCTGTTAGTGCGTTTATAACTCGAGAACTACTTGTCCGATTTACGTGTTTTCCAGTGGCGAGGCGTCAAGTTTTTAATAAGGGAAGCATATTTTGTCAATCCTCCCCCTCATATTAACAAAAAAAAAACTAGTTATGACACATTAAGTTCAAGCTTTTACTTTTTTAAATCAATTCTTATATATTTGTATAGTAACTAAATGATTCTACGTCTTATTTTTTTGTATTTTAGTCGATATTTGTATGACGAGTTGAAGGAAATTTCACTAAAAAATTTAGAATTTTCGATTTCGTTAAAAGTATGTTTATTGTATAGAAAATGGCGTGAAAAGTTAAAATTTTCAAACCGCAGGTCTGTATCTCAAACCGTTCTTGAGATATAGCTTCTCAAAGTTTTAGTTTTTTCAAATTTTTGGAGAAAAAAGGCCATAACTTTTGAACGGGTGGTTGGAATTGATTTTAGTTGACGGATTTGAAATCAGCGTGTCAAAATCTATATAATGACATGTCTAGTACTTTAAAATTCGACAAAAAAAAATTGGTCAAAAATCGACATTTTTTTAAGATATACCCCTTTGAATTTTTTCGATTTTTCGCGAAATTTTTTTTCTCGAGTTTTAAGGTATTGTACATGTCATTATATAGATTTTGACACGCTGATTCTAAATCCGTCAACTAAAATCAATTCCGACCACGCGTTCAAAAGTTATGGCCTTTTTTCTCCAAAAATTTGAAAAAACTAAAACTTTGAGAGGCTATATCTCGAGAACGGTTTGAGATACAGACCTGCGGTTTGAAACAAACAACTTTTCACATCATTTTCTATACAATAAACATACTTTTAACGAAATAAAAAATTCGTAATTTTTTAGTGAAATTTCCTGCAGTGAACTTCAACTCGTCATACAAATATCGACTAAAATATAAGAAAATAAGACGTAGAGGTATTATAGTTTTATAATTGAGTGTAAATTAATATTAAATGTTATTTTTGATTTTTAGTTAAAATGTTTGAGTTGCGCATAAAGATGAATATAGCTAATATTTTTAGTAATGGTTATTGAACTGCATACTTTAGTATAGACTATCCCCTCTTACCGCCTACTCCTCAAAGACTGTAGCCAACCTCCTTAAAAGTAATTTAATTTTTATTTAGTTATAAATTCCCGAAATCAAGAATGAAGAAAACTAGTAACACATTGCTTCAGATTTAAATAAAAACTAATACAATTACTCCATTACATTAAACCGAATTCAGAATTAATAAAATCAACATAATTTATATCCGAGGGGTTGTTACATATATATAATGTCATCATTTCACCCCCCAGCAAGAAAACGAACATAATAGCTGGTAAGTAATTCGGTTTTCATCGAAAACTGCTTTTATTAAGATTTATTTCAACGTTATCCACCGCAGTATATATTTATTTTCTTATTTGTGGCAATTTACAAATTGAATCTGGAAGACGTACGTTTTCCAAGCTGGCCATTGGTCGCCGCCATTTAATGTCGTAATGTGGAAATGCGATTTCAAAAGGATCTAGTAACCATTGTTGATGTATGATACATTCACCATTGTTGTGTGGCTGTTTGTATTGGGTTTTTGTTATTTTTAAACGTAATAGATTAAATTTTTACTTTTATTATGTCTGTGGATTATTTATTTTAAAAATACTTATAGATTATTGAATCGTAAAGGAGCGAAGACGATTTTTATTTCATTTTAAGGTTCCGTACTTCAAAATGAAAAAACAAAACACTTATGGGATTTATTTGTTGTTTTTCTGTTTGTCCGTCAACACCTTTTTTTCAGGAATGGCTATAGAGTAGGTATCAAGTTAACATTAATATCAAATACTAAGGTCTACAGCAGTCTCATAGTCTTGTAAAAAAAATCAAGTTTCAAACACAGTGAAATAACAAGATACATATTTTGATACTGACAGACTAACTTACTGATTATCAAAATTTGAAATTTGGCACAGAGAAAGGTCACATACATAGCACAAGTAAAGGAAAAATCTGAAAATTATTAGTTTCTGTGAAATGATTACGTAAAAAACTTAATTTTGTGATTTATTTTACAGCGTCTACGTACGAGTAAAGACACCTACATACATACACACAAAGACGCCTTGGGAATCAATTCCATTACCTACATAATTTGTAAATATATACACACTATTGTTGATAATTAAGTTTTATATAACGGTAGTCCAGAGGTTATTTTCGGGGGTAGTAGCTTGTTTCTACAGTTCCAAAAAAGAAAACTGCAGTTGTAAAAGCTAATTTGTGCAATTGAAAAATTACAAGTAGAAAGAAAAATATGAAAAAGTGTAAGTGTAGAGCAAAAAAAGGTCACTATTATTTGTTAGAGAGAATATACAAAGTGTCGAGCAAAAAAGATATTTGCTGTTGAAAATTTTTCTTAAAAAAACCCTGAACAGTACGAAACTCTCAGGGCACTTATCCGTCTATAATTTATAATAAATATAAATTTCTATTTTACACATATATGGCCATTCAGAGAAACAATTTAAATAAATAGTTTTATGTTACATAAATACCATAAAAAAGGCAAAAACTGTATATTATATTTTTAAAATTAAGATGGTTGAGTCGTTGGGTGATACCATATCTCCCTAGAGCCTATACTATTATATTATTGTTATAATAATTATAATAATCATAATATATACAAATTACACAATGTAAAAACTAACAGAGGAAAGACAAACAGAAATCAAAACTTTGAATAGCGATGGACGTATCCTCATTACAAACAATAACATTCTTGTGAGTGTTTGAGAGCGAGTGGGCGCGTAGACCACTAATTGGGTACCTCGAGAGGCTGTGGTACCGCTGGACACTTCACATTTTCATAGTCAACAATCGAATACCTTCAAAAATCTTGCCGCGTAATGACGAAGCATATTCTCTTCGATAGATACTAAATTAAATAAAGAAATAGTTTTCTTGTTTAATTATGGATAGCTTATAGTTTTAGATGAGTATTATTAAATATATATCTTGTAGGCAGGGACTTGAACCGGAATTTTTCAAACATAAATTTCGGTTCGGGTTCGGGTTCAACATGTTGCAAACTATTTGGGTTCAAAAACCGTTATTTTTTTAGGGTTCGGGTTCAAGTTTGTAATTGAAAGAAAATTATTTTGTTCGAAAAAAAATTATAATTAACAAATAAAACATTTACTGAAAAAGAAAAAAACATTAATAGCCATTAAAAAATTGCTAGAAGAAAGGGCAAAAAATAAAATTACATTTAAAAGATTGAAATTTCTATTTTTCAGATTTCTTTTTGCAAATTAAAATGTAAGTATAGTAAAAAATATGTAAATTTCAGTAGTCAAGTTGATAAGTCACATCATACCATAAAATTCAAGCAGATTTCCAGTATTAGTACATTTTATAAACTCTTTTAAAAATTATTGGAGGAAAATATTAAAAATAATTTATTGAACCTTTTAAAAGTATATGGTTACCGGTTATCCATAAAAAGGTTCGGGTTCAGATTCAGGTTCGTTGACTTCGAGATATAGCGGTTCGGTTCGAGTTCAGGTTAATGAAAAATACGGTTTTTTTCGGGTTCAGGTTCAAGTTTCAGCTTGTAGGTATACACAATGGTGTGTCAAAAAATGTTTTGCTCTCGTTACGAAATACATTAGTTTTTGACCTAATATAAATCCTTACAGAAGGATTACCCTGTAGTTTTAAGAGGTGTCGCAAGGGAGGGGGGTTTCGTTTTCCATTTAAATCACATGGGAAAATGATTCTTTAGTATACTAAAATTGGTATAACTGATATGTTATGTCATGTCTCTCAATTCAACGTATCAAAAGTTACAGGCATTCGAAGTGATTTATTCTTTTATTATTTATTATTAATTCTACAAACGTGTTGCAAAAAAAATCATCATCCGATTTTCAAATCCCACATAAACGTATGGTCCAGTGGGCACGCACTTGCCTGGGAACTCACATAATTTAGCTCTACCCCCGCTGTGAATGCAGTAACATTATATAGCTCTGAGTTAACCGAGCTTTAATGGGCTATCTGTGAAGAACTATCTCATTATACCAGTTGTCCGTTTGCTGTTTGTGGGGAAGGGGCGTGGATACAGAGGGGGGGTGGGGGTGATTTATTCGCACGCTGTTGTGTGTATTGTGTTTGACTTCTGGCCCACGAGAGTTCCGATGATAATATCATTCGATAATGTTTTTATTTGTTTAAAATTATTGATTGGTTTTATTAAATGATACTACTATATCAAATTAACATTTGGTTATCATACTTTATGGGTTTTTATTTTAATTATTATTTACTGAGATATGGGCAATTTTATACGTCGTCGTCTAAAGCAGAAAGTTTTTTTAATTCCTTTAGACTTTTTGACTTTTTTTATAACTGAACTAAACTAAAAACTAGCATATACAAAATAAATATGGGTACTCTTCTTTAAAATGTATTTTATTTTATTTACAGGGCCGTAATTAGTGGCTCAGGAACCCCGAGGCAACAAGTCATCGAGAGTTTAAGAAGGAGGTATGGTATATGACATCCCAAAATATTTATTTTTGCAAGATATCTCAAGAACGACACATGTTACGTGAAAATTTTGTAGAATCTTTTTTGTAGAGCATATAAATTCCTATAATATAGGTCTACAACGTTTGTTGTAAAATATTCCCTTACAATGGTTTATCTCATTTTGACGTTTGCATAAATTTAGATTTAGATTTAAATTATTAAAAAATTAAAAATATACGAAAAATAATCAGGTGCGTTTTAAGAAAAATTTCGAACTAATATTTTTTAGTAAAATTGTATAAAAGAGGAAGCACTGTGCATTTACTTAGCGATGTTTTTTACTTATATGCTTTCAAATATACGCTGCAATATGGGAGTACAAATTAGAGTATATTTTCTACCAAAAATGAAATGTTTTTTTATGATATCCATATCTGCTAACATAATTTTAAATAGCATCATTATATTTATATTGTATTTAAACTGATATGAGTCATTCATAGCCGTTATTTCATTACATGTATTAAATAATGATGATGATAGTACAATGGGGTACATGTCGATGCCCGAGGGGTAATAAACATACATACAAGTGTGTGAGAACAAGTATAATTGACAAAAAATGACAGCGGGGTGCGTTATTTATGATACTGGGGATGTAACGAGTAAGCGAGGACGCGTGTTCTGTACCCGATTATATCAATTATTTGTCAAATATTTCTATTTTAAATTTATTGGGTATCGGAAATATGAAATGAATTCTGTATCTGAAAATTGATAAATGTGTGATCCATTTTAGCTGATTTTTGAAGGTGTAATGGTGAAAATCGGTTGAAATATTTAACGAGTTTAAAAAAATTATAAAGAATTTTTTTTCACAATACTTTCAATTTTACTTTGAGTTAAAGTAAAGTAGAATGCAATAAAAAGTAGACAATCAATTTTTAACAGTGAAAATTGGTCTTACGTATAATATAAGTGTACGAAAAAAATGTAAGAATAATAAAAATTACTATTCTATAGTTTAGAAAGTTTAGACAATACATACGTCTATAGTTTTTGAACAATTATTTTTCAGGGAACTTCCTCTCCCAGATAGAAAAACAAAGAAGGTCGTTAAATACCAATTAATCACTGGTAAATAGAAATGTAATAGTACTTTAATTTATGCCAAACATGTTTCATGGACCCCCGGCAAAAGTTCTGTGGGCCTCCGGAGGTCCGCGAACCCTTTTTCAGAACCACTGTATACGATTAATATAGCCCGATTTAAAATGTAAGAAGTGAGTTTAATTAAAAAAAAATTGTAATCTTTTAATTAAGCTGTTTTCTAAAAAAATGTATAACCCTTCTAAGACACGGAGTACCTTGTAATCTAGTTTTTTTTTCAGATATGTTTAGGTTTGAAATGAACATTTTAATTAAACCAAATATTTCTAGTTTCATAAATTTTAATATATACTTACTACATATTAGGTACAATATTTTTTTTGCTTTCTCATAATATGAATAAAAAATTCCCCACTGACTGAGAATATTAAAAAAGGTTACACGACCTATAAACTTTCGTCAGCTAACTAACTAACTATGTATAAATTCCCATAATTTCGAGCGTGCACCTTTGGCACTACTGGCCAAGAGGCCTGGGGGCCTCATTAGCAGAGGCGGGCGCGGCTATGATTGGCGTGTCTGTGCCAACAATGGGCCTCGAATTAACATCTGACAGGTTTTCGTGTAAATACCAACAGGTATACCAACATCGTCTCGATAAACGGAAGTGAAATCTCAATGGTGTCGACAGCACAATAGGTTTCGCGCAGGCACGTACTTAGGATATATTTTTATATATTTAGACCCTTTAAATATTAAAGTCCAAGAAATAAGTGGTAACTTTTTTTGAAAAATGAATTTCAAAAGTATATAAGGTACTGGTACCAGTCTTGGACAATACCCCAATGTTAAACACTTGTTTAATTAAAATGTAGGTACTAAATTGTTGATATTTGATTACTGCCATTACTGAATCATAATATATAATTTGATGGCAATCGGCCAATGGGTGTTAAAATGGTGGTCATTTAAACTAATTATTAGTGTAATCTAAATTTTACGATGCTTTATTTTATAACTTTTGTGTAGTAGTATTTATCATTTTGTAATAATTAGAAAGTGTCCATTACTGGGTACCCCTTACTTGTTTTACTTTATCCATTAAAATATTAACAAAATAAAGCTTTAATTTAAAAAAAAGAGTAACTTGTTTTATTAGTTCATATCCAATCCTAAAAACAATATACCTTGCTCTTAAACCATCCAAGACTGGTGCCAGTACCTTATTATTATATACCTATAGTCTGTTTCATTTAAGTGTGCATCGGTAGCTAAAATAGGAAACACAATACGCGCTCCTAATTAAGCAAAACGCCAGGCAGATTCACGATAACACAATTTTCACTGCAATCTTAAATGAAATAAACTATAGCTCTATGTTTATGATATAACTATAAAAATATCTAATTATTTTCAGTACAACTCTGACTACAGTCCAACCATAATATTAATAGATATTTCCAATGAATGACTAGACCTGTCTAATTTGAAATTTTACTTCTTCTGCATTATTGATTTGTTAGACAGTTTTTGTTACTCGAGAAAAAATGTAGTTAATTAGACTCCCATTAATTTGTTTGATATGTTTTTTTTTTAGAAATGCAAACCTATAACATCATACATACATCATTTAACGACATTGATTTGTTAATTGTATAAATGCTGTATAATTTTTAATTGGTATAATATATATTTGTAGTATCGAATCTAATGATATAATCAAAATTAATTAATTGATGTAAGTACATGTTAGAAAATATAAAAAGTAGTTAAGCCTTTTTGGTTATGTTGCAGTAGGTATGTATGTCCATATTTGTAAAGGTTGTATGTTTTATTATATGCTAGAGAATGGAAGACGAAATAATATATTCAAAAAGTAAAAGTAAAGATATTTATCTCATATTAATTTTACGTCCAATTTTAAGTTTAATTTACTGACAAAAATAGGACATGTATTATTCTAGGGGTTATTTTAAGAAAATTTTCCAACTGCAAATACCTTACTTGGTATATTTCTCTCTTAAAACTTATAATGACTTTTTTTTTGTTCTACACTTACACTTTTTTATATTTCTCTTTCTACTTGCAATTTTTCAACTACACAAATTAAAATTATAGTGACCTTTTTTTTGCTCTACACTTACACTTTTTATATATATTTTTTCTACTACCACACAAATTAGCTTTGAGAAGTGCAGTTTTCATTTTTGGAACATACTAAAATGATCTCTGATGTATTCCGTTATTTTTTTCGGTAATTTCTATAGGGATGTTAACGTTCGCTAACTGATATTTGACTAATTTGCTAATTTATGCTGATTTGGCGTTAATTATTAATTATTATTCTGTGCATTTTGTTCTTAAACAAAGAAAGAGTTTATTTAATTAAGCTTTTATCTTCTTAATATATTTTAAAAGGCTTTGGTATGTATGTATGTGATCTCATCAGACCTAAACCACTGGACGTATCGAAACCATATTCACACCATATGTTCGTTTGGTGCTCTGATACGTGTAGAGAGACGGGTCGGTTAGTAAATTTGTTATTCTATATAATTTTTTTAGGTTTGTATTGCTATTTAAGTCAATGAAATTGGTGAAAAAAAATAGATTATATTAAAAATTGTAATTAAAAAAGTATTTTTTAAAGAAAATACAGAAATAATTAGAGCAAAACTATATACAAAAGATTAATTTCAACATGCAGTACAATACAACACTATTATTTTACCACATAATAACAATGTCTGTTAGTTGGTGTAAAAATAAGACACCCGCTGAGTGACGACACGTGCCAGCACGTGGCGAAACAAACTAAATGCATGTTTTAACTGTAACATCGTCAACTCACCCCTCCCACCCCCCCTTCCACTCCATGTTCTGCCTATGCATGTAACAGTAATTGAATATTCAGTTTGCTGTGTTTTATTTGTGATGAAAAATCGATTTAAATTAAAAACATGCATGTATACGTGAAGTAAAAAAATGTTCCAGAAAAAACTATCTTTCTGTTATTAAATGTATAATAAGGTACTGGCATGGGCACCAGTCTTGACCCCTCTAAGAGAAAGATATATAATTTTTTTGGAATTGATGGGCTTCTTTTTGTAATTCTCATGAATTCATGTTACTAATAAAACAACACATTTTTATTAAATCAATTTAATTACCAAAGTCCGCAAATATAATTTGTTTTTTTAATTATAGCATTTTATTTTGTTAAAACCAGTAATGTGCACCCAGTAATGGACATTTACTAATGATTACAAAATGATAAGTACTACGACACAAAAGTTTTGAAGCAATGTATAAATCAGATACTATTAATAGTTTAATTATCCACCATTTTGACACCTATTGGCCGATTGTCATCAAATTAAGCTGTTTTACAGTTAAGTATCTATAGATTATAATTCAGTAATGGCAGTTATCAAATATCAACAAATATTTTTAATTAAGTACATTTAATTAAACAAGAATCCAACTCTTAGGTATGTTCCAAGACTGGTGCCAGTACCTTATGTTGTAGACTTCAGATATATATAATATATCTCTGAAAATCGACACTCAATTGTTCTTTTGAGACCGCCATTATTCATCCCGGAAAAATACTGATACTTTGCCCATTTAACCGATCTTCTAGCTCCAATAATAACAAAGCTAGCAACTGGTGAACACCCTGTATAATATAATTATTTTAATTTAGTTATCATCACGCCGCTCTATCAAGGGGCTGAGCAGTAATATTACATGTGCGGAAATTTAGTGAACCAATCATCGATATGTTTTATATATTATTACATATAAAACAGAGCAGTACATTCGACAAAACAAACACAGGAGTAATCGGTGGATTGGGCAGTAGAACGTTAAAAACTATATTGATAAACTGACTACACCCCTGAAGATAGATACTTTTCACAAATAATAACGTATCCACACAATTAGGTTTATATCTACACCTGAGGTGTATTACATAACATATAATATTTATTTTAGAAACCAAATACAGCAGGTAGTGGTAAAAAATTCATAGCTTACTATGTCAACAAATTTAAGCCAATTGGCAAATATAATATTCATAAACATTGTTTGTACAAATGTGTTTGCCTTTTTTGTGGTAAATCATATAAAAGAATAATGTATATTTAATGTTGTTTACTTAATTATCTACTTAAGTATTTATTTACTTAGCGGTTTGAATTAAATAAGGAGATTTTATATTTAAGAAAATGTTAGTTTAGAAAGTGTTGATAAGTACAAGATTATTTACTTTACAATTTATTTGTAAACAATAATTAATATTTTTATTAAAACAATTTACTAAAAATGAAAGTTTAATGGTAGATTAATTTTCAATTTATTGACAACGGAATGAACTATAGAGCATTTTTTATAAAAAAATTATTTACAGAATTTGACGGTAATTTTGCTTCCTCGCAATATCGAAGATACGAGAAGCTTTGTGATCGTTTTAGAATGAAAAAAAAAATAGTTCTCCGATTTAAAAATTTTAAATTGATCATTTCGTTTCAGGTCAAGACAAACACTTTTCGTTCCGTGTCTGTGTGTCTGTCTGTCTGGCCGTTGTATCCTAGTCATAACTCATGAACTACTGAACCGATATTGATTAAACTTCGTTGGATAGTTGGGTCTGGGGGTGACATCCAAAAATATTTATTTTTTCAAGATATCTCAAGAACATGTTACATGAAAATTTTATAGAATCTTTTTGTTTGAATGTAAGTCGCACTCTATTACTTTTACGGATGATGTGTTAACGCGTTTTACAAACATGGAAGTGTTGTATTTCTAGTTTTTCATTACTTGAATAAACTTGGTTCGGAAACTACACGTGAATGTATGTGTTTTATAATTTTTATATGTAGTATTTAAAAGGGTTGAAGCTTAAACGTATCTGTATATAATTTCAATAAATAGAGCACTTCTGGCGAGTTCTCTCATTTACTGGATATTAAAAATTATATTTTTAATATCCAGTTACTTAAAAACCATACGTCCAATATAAAAAAAAAAATAGTAAAAATATATGATCAAATAACCTTAATCTAAAGAAAAACGGTAACATTGATAAGGAAATTAAGGTTGATTGTTATCCATCGCATTCTATGAATCATCAATTCGGTATTAGACAGTTGCGCCGCGTGTCGACACGAGCGACGTCCAATTATTCTGCGGTGAAGTGAGACACTAGCGCACGCGCACAAACACGCTCGTTATCTGTCGTGGATTGTTTGCAATAATCACGTTATATTCGGTGATTGTTGTAAGCTGTTTCAAGACATTGTTGTTGCATTGGATTAGGTACGGATGAACAAACTGTAACTGTTATGAATAGTGTTCTAGTTGTTGTTACCCGGGAAAAATGAAGTGATCAAATTAGATCGTGATAGATCTGCATTTTGAGATATCTTTTTTCACTGGTTTTTGATCTGTGGAGACCTAAAGATCTACAACGATCTATAAAGATCTACAATGATCTACAAAGATCTACAACGATTTACAAAGATCTCTGAAGATCGTTGTAGATCTTTGCAGGTCTCCTCAGATGAAAAACCAGTTAAAAATATGATCACTTCAGATCTGAAATTTTTTCCAGGGTATTTATATAGTAGAGGGAAATTAGCATTTTGGAGTGATGCGTTCGAGAAGTTGAATTTTTTATTTTATTTATATAAAAATTATATATTTATATAAAATCTATGTGCATCCCGAGAAAATTACATAATTGTCATAGACATAGAGAATGGACAGTGCATTCTGTATTAACACAATGGTGTAACATCTGTTCAAAAAGTGAGAGAGAGATACAGTGTAGTTTGGAATATATCTATCTCTTTTTCTAAGAATCTGATTGGTAGCTTACTATAGTGCAGGGTAGTATTTCTGTCAGATATATTTTTGTATATCTATCTTGTGATTTTTGTGCAATAAGTTTTTTATTAGAAAAGTAAATAATATAAACAATACACATACTATAATGGTTCATATTTCATCGAGGAATAATTAAAAAAAAACATCAATTGATCTGATAGAAATTTGCAAAATTATGAACGGATATTCCGGGAAAATAACATTTTTGCTACCAAAAATATTAAATATATATTAATAAAAAATAGTTTTAAATCAATTTCCATGTGGTTGCTACAAAATGATGAGGTGGATTGCATTTACAAGATTTATTTAACAAAATTTTAAATATTTTTTTTGAAATTATAGGTTACATTACGAAACTACGAAAAAGGAAGAACAAGATATTCAAATTGGGTCAAAAAATTCGAAAATTATATTATTTAGAAATCAATAGTTGTTTTTTTTAAATAAAATTTTTTATAACGTTAATTATTTTTTGTTTTTTAACCTCTTGAATGAAATAGTTACACTCCTGTTTAAAAAAGGGATTAGTATATTCCAAACCTGTTTCTATCTCTTTCTTTTGACACGGTTCTGTTTTCGAGTCAGATACGTGGTCCATTCTCTATATCTATGATAATTGTGCTTTTTTGATACATTTCGAGTGTATCACTACACTGTTTTTTAAAAAAAGTGAGTTAGTTAGTTAGTCAGTCAGTAATTAAAAATTTTAAAATAATTTTTTTTAAACAAACTTCAATTAAAAATGCACTTAAAATTAAAAAATAAATTTTCAGGTTTGTATGACTAAAACCAATAAATCAATTCTATTGGAAAGTACAGTACGCTTAAGATAAAGTATTTATTTATATTTATATATATATTAAAAATAATTATATCTTAATTTAAGTAAAAAACATCCTGCAAAAAAAAATTCCAGCCATGCACGGAAATATCATATCATCATAACTCTGAAGAACAATTAAAATCAAATTAAATTAATCGTATAAATCATCAGCATGGGGAATATTAGTCGCGTTGTGAGCAGTGCGGTATGCGAGGAGTATAAAGTGTGTGAGAGAGAGAGGTGTAGAGACAGTGAGAGAAGCACGCGGCATTGCGCACGGCGTAGGAACGTCAAACACGCAGCTCTGTACTGCTTTTAATTGACTAATTCTCACATTAGTATGGACTCCCGTTCATCCTCCGGTTTGGAATGCGCACCGCCGTCGTTGCGAGACCACGTTCAAACGTGTGTCTCGACGTTAAATGTCTAATTAACGTTTGTCATTGATTTCTGTATTTCCGATTGGGAAATGCAATGTATTATCATATTATATATGTAGAAACGGTAGACGCGATCCTAAGTGGAGTTTTCGAGGATTCTGGAAATGGATTTCAAGTTGTGATCTAGGTTTCTGGATGGAAGAGACGTGGATTTGGTCGTGTTATCGGACAAAGTTTGCAGTGGATTTTTAAAAGATGTCCACTGCAATGTGTGATGAAATGTTGACCGATAACACGACCAAATAGACGTGGCTTACATCCAGAAGTTAAGATGAATTGACGTAGGTAAAAAGTGTTGTTTTCAATGCTCAATAATATGCAAAAGAGCAAGAATAAGAAATGAAGTATTATATTTCAAACTTGTCTAACAATAACTTAAAAAAAATAGGTAAATTCACGGAAAATTAATTAATTCACAAATTAAATATTAAATTTGAGTGGCTTAGTAGGTACATTACTGTATAAATCATAGGTAAAATTGACCAATTGGCAAGAAATTTAATGTCCGGTATTATAAAGGAGCTAGCAAATTTGTTAACTAGCAAGCACTTTCAAATGAGATATCAAACATGATTGGAGTTTGTTGAAGACTTTGACAAGTTTCGCACACGCGTTGTAGGTAAATACCAACGGTATTAAAACAGTGGTGATATTATGAAAATTATTTTGTACGGTGAAAGATGACAACCGTGTTACAATTACTGCTCTAAATTCCATAACTAATCCATAGATACTAGTACAGAATTAATACCCCATTTGAAAGTAATTGCTAGCTAGCAAATTTCGCTAGCTCCTCTATAATACCGAACATAAGAGACCCATTTAAATAATAGAAAGGAGTTATGCATGTTTTTACGTTCCACCGTAGATCTCTAATATATCTCAACCGATTTCGATGCGGTTTTCATCATATGGAAGTACATTTCCCCAAGATAATGTATTTGAAGTTTTATATGCACATAAGTATTTTTTTGTCATAATTTACTGGTCTAAACGAACTATGCATGATTTAAAACAATATTTCAAATTCCGTTTAGCTCGCGATCGTTCGCACGTGGTCTCGACGATCCACACGCGTGTGTGAGCTGCTAATGGGTAATTTCGCGGGTCGGATGATATATGGGCGGCCGGTATTAACCGGCACAGCGCTTATTGGAATATTTGAGATGGTCGCGATGATTAGATGCGTTCCACCTCCCGTTAATACCGCACTGTGATGTATGTATGTGCATGTGTGTGTGTTATTAGTAGTATGTAGATGGTTTATTTCAGTCTCTGTGGAATCAATATTTTATATGCGTCTTGTATGCTACAATCAAAAAAATATCAATATTCGATTTTGGTATTTTCAACCTCAAAAAGTAAAACAAAAGAAGTTCAGATGAGGTTCAGTAGTAGGCAGTTAAAATGTAGGGAAGATGTGCTATGAAAGGGAATCATTTGTAGATATTTAATATATGAATTCATTAATTGAAAATGTCTTTTAAACAACTGATCTTCATTTGCAAGTTTAAATGAGGTCGAATTTAATCCATAGAGATAATATGACATAGAGACAGTGAGCAAGCCGAAAACGATAACACTCGGTAGAAAGAGAAAGAACGAGATTGTGGACCACAGAATAAAAATACTCCAGAAACGACAGTCACGTCACGTAGATCGTCAATATTTCTTTCTCTTGTGACAAAAAAAATGTTCTCCGATTTCAAAAGTTTAAATTGATCTTTCCGTTTCACGTCAAGACAAACACTTTTCGTTCCGTGACTGTCTGTCCGTCCGTCCGTGTGTCCGTTCGTTTGTCCTCTGAATCCTTGTCACACGCATAACTCATGAATCAGTGCACCGATATTATTGAAACTTGGTCGGATGGGTGGGTCTGGTTTGAGGACGGTCCCATTTTAAAATCATGTGTAAGGGAGAGGAGTTACATTCCAAAATATTTATATTTCAAGATATATCAAGAACGACGTATGTTACGTGAAAATTTTATAGAATATTTTTTGTAGAGCATTAAATTTCCTATATAAATTCCTATAAATATTCCCTTGCAAAGATTTATCTCAATTTATTTTAAAAATCGTGTTTTGTTTTTTAAATTGAGATTTACTTTGACATATTAACTGTCATTTTGACGTTTTAAATGTCATTTTGACGTTTGCATAAATTTAGACTCAGATTGAAATTGTCAAAAAATTAAAAATATACGAAAAAATAATTAGGTGCGTCTTAAGAAAAATTTCGAACTAATATTTTTTAGTAAAATTGTATAAAAAATAAATGGTTAACCAATTCTAAACAATCGGTTTTAATTAAAATTGTTCAATAATTAATTATCTTTGGTGAATTTAGCACTGTGCATTTACTTGGCAGATGTTTTTTTTTGAAACTGGGCGTTAATTAAACCATTATTATTGCATCCAACTGTACCTAAAGGCTAAAGGTATATAATAATTGCACATATTGCACGTATATATCTAACATTATAACTAATAACAACTATGTAATAACCAGTAACAAAGCTAGCGTGGATGGAGTTCACGCCTGACTAGAGGGGGTGTATAATAATAACACTTTATTGAGTGCCGGCGATACATACTGACCGTAGTAATCGGCTTACGGGGGCGCTAATCCACCCTTGTAACTAGTACCTAGGGGTGCAGAAACAAATAGAGTTTTTAATTTTGTGTTGGAATTTATATGTGAGATAGCTGGTGCATATAGTGCTTCTACAAAGTATTAATTGTCTTCCAAAATAATTTTAAAAAAATTACCACGTCAAAACTTACAATAACAAAAGAATATTAATTTGAAAATTTTAAACTCCCTTTAGAATAATTTAAAAATTAAAAACGGGTAAAAGTTGAGCATGCACATGATAGGTTTCTGTAGTCGTACTCACTAGCATTCTCTACTTAATAATACGTATCAAGAGCTTTTTCATGTTGACGAAAGATGTAATCTCCATAAAAGTGTACGTTTTCGTGTAACATTTATAAAAGAAGTGTTTGTTCTAATTTTCATTGAAAGTACTATATACAAAAGCTGCAATTCTGAAATTTTTTCAGATATTTTTCATCGATATTTTAGAAATTTGAGGGTGGGGGGGGGGGGTGCTCTGATAACGACTTAGAAATGTAAATATATATGTGTCATATGTATGTCAGCTCATGAAACATTTTTTGTTGTATTTTAGGAGACCTACAAAGATACCCCACTCAATTGGGTAAGTGAGAAAACAAAATTTGAGTAGACTTTTTAGTCTATGGGAGGGGGTCCAAATAATTCTTCAGTATTCCTTATAATTTTCATTGAAATAACTATATAAAAGCTACATTATGAATTTTTTTAGATTTTTTTCATCGACAGCTTAGAAAATAAAGGGTGGGGGGGGGGGGGCATTCTGATAATAACATTGAAGGGTTAAATTCAAAAGAGACTAAGGCATTTTTTGTTGCATTTTAGGAGACCTATCTAAAGACACTAAACTTAATGGGTTAAGTGAGAAAACATAATTTGAGTAGACTTTTCAGTTTATCGAAAGAGGGCCAAAAATTTTTTTTTAAAAATATCTAATCATTTCTATTTTTGGGTTACCAATCTACGTCCGTATACCAATTTTCATCTTAACAGGTTTTCTACGGAACCCTAAAAAAAGGAAAACCTGTAAAACTTACAGAAAGTAACTTACAGAGAGTAAACTAAAATACCAATTACATCTTATAGGCATATATAGAATTTATATAGACAGACAGATTGACAAAGCGAAACTATAAGGTATCCTGATTTTCTACGTAACTCTAAAAAAAGTAAAATCGGTAAAACTTCCAAACATGAAATTTAAATTTCATGTAGAGAGTAAACTAAAAAATCACCCCATAGATATAGGTACTACCAACTGCAACTCAATAAAAATTTCAAAACGCAATCATATATTAATTCCCAAAGCGCCTAAACTACGTAAATGAAACCCAAACAGAAGTGAATTAATGAATTCAATATATTACACATCTTAAAAGTTTAACCTTCCCTCAGGATCGCCGGGTGTAAGTGTCATATTCCCATAGGACTCCGTTCCCTGCTTTCAATTACTTTATTATCGCGTACAGTATTGCCAACATTGCACATATGGATGTAAGAGGATTGGAGTAGCATCTAATATAATTGAATTTGTTTTCATATTAAAAGAAATACTTGTTAGATTGCTTGTAATGTGTGTTTATGGGGCTATGATTCTAAATTTGGTAATTTAATATACAAATTCTGTTTGAACGAAAACCGTATTTGAATTATCTTTATATATAAAAATGATGTTTGTTTGTTTGTATGAGGCTTATACACTCGTGAATTACTGAACCGATTTCAATGCGGTTTTTCACCAACAGTTAAATAAAATAATACAAGTCTTGAGACTTCCGCGGTGATCTTGATATGGATCTTGGCTTCGATAACACGACCAAATCGACGCGGCTTGCACCCAGAAGCCAATATCTACAATAGTTAGATAATTTTTCTGTGGAAATTTGCGGCTCTTGATGATTTTTGATACATGTTAACAATTAAATATTTTAAAATATATTGATCGAAAATTGAAATACTTATAAAGAAACATTTCCTTTCTAAAAAAAAGTAAAATAGCGAAATTAATTATTATGATTGTTGCTAACCTATTTATTTATTTATTTTTGATTTTCATACAAATTCTAAGACAGTCCTGGGAGTTTGAAAATATAATTTTACACGATTTTCTCAATAACTACTGCACGGATTTTATTCCGCGTTTCATTAATGGATAGGTTAAGTTTAGGTGTATAATTTTTGTATATTTTGTGTTTCCATGAAGTCTGAGAAAAAAACAATTCGCGATGATCCGGCATGATTACTTTATGTTTAGTTGAAAAACATGTGAGTAAAAAAATAAATGTTTACTTAAAAAAAAAAAATTTATTCAAATTTTAAGTAAACAAAAATGAGTTTTGAATAATAAAAAAATAGTAAATGCTAGATTTTCTAGCAGTGTAAAGTAGGTACCCGGGGTGGAATGTTAGTTGTGCCCCCCCCCCCTCGCTTTTTTTTGAATAACTAAATGTTTTTTTTTATTGTATATATAAAAATATAAAAATTGTAAATTTTTACGAATCAATTGTATGTATTCAAATAATTGAAAAATATGATTATATATATAAATATTTATATTTCAAAAATTAAATATTCAGTACTGGTCTGAAAACAGTCGACAAATACTGGCGATTTAGCGAGTGAACTAGCGAGGGTAGGTATTTATCTACGGCCCCTAAACACTCGATAATTAATTTAGGGGTTTGCTACATGTGTCGTTAGGCCGCGTAATCGACCGACAAAAGCGCGCTCGTACAAAGGCGATGTACACGCGATTGGTAGGAGGGGGAGGGGGGGGGGTCACCTCTTACTCGTTATTCTTCTTATTAATATTGCTATATACGAATAAATGTTGGTATGTTTGTAAAAATTATGAAAACATATGTATATCACTTATTATATATACATTATACAAGGTCACTTGCAAGTAAAGTAGATTTTTTAGAATTAAATTCGTTTTTATCTAATGAACAACTAAAGGGCGTTAAAGAAAAAACTTTTAGCTTTTCAAATCTGTACTTGAATTTTTCGAACTAATATTTTGACCACTCTTACGACACCTGATTTAAACATAACTTGATTCAAGAGCAAACAAAAAAATCTTTCATTTACAATGGTTTTGTAAATAATTGTATAAAAATATATAATAAAATGCTAGAGGTAATTAAAATGTTACCACTGAAAACATTCAAAAAGAAACTAAAAGAATACTTACAAGAAAATCCACACTATAATATAGCTGAATTTTTTCAGTAACAGTATTGTACTCTATTTATATATTTACATTTTATTTTATTTTCTGACACATTTAATGTACTTTGTACAATTTCTTAAATAAAGAATATTATTATTATTATCTCAGCTTGGTGCGATCCTACAAACTCCAACTTTTTTTTAAATATAGCTTACATCATTAACTTTTAAAACTATCAAATGCCCTAAGAGGTTATTTTCAAAATTTATCAGATAAGGTGCTATTTTGACGTCAAATTTCGAAAAAGTTTTTTTGTGTGGATGTATAATTTAAAAATATGTTAGAAGTTACTTGCGACTTCTTCCGTGTGGAATTTGTATTTTTTATCTAATCAATTTTCTGGATACAAAGTATCCTATTTCCTATCTCCCTGCCAAATTTCATCAAGATCGGTTCAGTGGTTTAACCGTGAAAAGGTAACAAACAGATTTACTTTATTTTTAGTAAAATTGTACAAAAATTAAAAGGTTTACAAATACCAGGCAATTTATCTGAACACTTTATCAGTTTTTATTTAAATTGTAAAATAATTAACTACTTTTGATGAATTTAGCACGAGAAAGCACTGTGCATTTACTTGGCAGATGTTTCTTTTTTAAATTCATTCATACCGCAAATATACAACAGAAAAAAACTTTATATAGTTGAGTATACGTATCTGTACAACAAACTCCGGGTCATATTAATCCAGGCGGGTGTCTCTGGAGACCACACACACAACAAACAGACATACAGATTTACTTTCGCATTTATAATATTAATATGGATTTTTAGTAAAATTGTATACAAATTAAAAGGTTTACAAATACCAGGCAATTTATCTGAACACTATCAGTTTTTATTTAAATTGTAAAATAATTAACTACCTTTCATGAATTTAGCGACAAAGCACTGTGCATTTACTTGGCAGATGTTTATTTTTTAAATTCATTCATATCAAATATACAACAGAAAAAAAATGATATAGTTGAGTATACGTATCTGTACAACAAACTCCGGGTCATATTAATCCAGGCGGATGTCTCTGGAGACCACACACACAAACACACTCATATACACACTGACATACCCACACCCATACTACTTCAGATTAAAACCAATTGCAATGGCAACAAAATTGATTTCACTCACATACACATATGTATATATGTATACATACGTATATGCGTGAGTGTGTAAACCCTAAATTGCGAATTACAATAAATTAGGGTGTAGGCTCGCCCCGCGGGACTTGTGCGCGTAAACATTCCGGTTCGATTCACGGAGATATTTGTTGTTATTGTGTTAGATTGTGTATGTCTGTGCGTGTGTTCTTTAAATGGTACGATTTTTTTAAGTTTAAAGTACAGTCACCTGCATTAATGGTCTTGCAGTTTGTATTCATTTTCGTTTATCACAAACTTAGTAGGCTCCTCCCATTTGATTATTATAATATTTAAATCATTTCTCCATGTATCAAACAAAGAGAGATATTTTGAAATTCATTTGCTAGATAAAGAACTACTCTTCGTTTATAGTACTCATATATATTCGTGCAATTAAATTACTATGTAATCTATTGAAAATTGTATACGTAAATTTTGTGTTAATGAATATTTGATATTCCGAATTTTAGTATTTTAATATATTAAACTTGATAGAAAAAGATAACCGATGATGTTTGTCTTTAAATTTGGAATCTGTTGTAAGCGATTCTAGCCTTTAGGGTGCCAGACGAGTTCTGCAGGTGACTGTACATACATGCGTTAGGCGGGTATTACACTATCAAAGAAATATGATAAAATTTCTTTGATCAAAGAAATATGACAGTGTAATAAGTCAACTTTTATAATATTTACCTTCATAATATTTCTATGATCATAGTTAATGACAGTCTCTTATATTTGATCAAAGTTTTTTGACGTAAAAAACAAAATGGTGACTACCAAGTTATCACTGACAGTTACAGTTACATAATTATTAATATATGAATATCAACAAAATCCAGTATTATATGATAATCTTCTTATTGATTGTAAAAACCACAATACACGGTTGTAAATTCAAACCACGATCGCGTCAATTGACGAACATCCACGCACTGATATTCAAAAGGCACCAAAAAAGAAGAAAATATCCCTAGATAATATTAAGAAAATATTATCAAATATTTTATGTAGTGTAATAAAACAAAATCACGTATTTTATCAAAGAAATATGATCAAATCTTTGTCAAAGATCTTTGACATATTTATTTGATAGTGTAATAGCCGCTTTATACAGTGTATTCCATGTTGATAAGACATAGGAAAATTAACATGGGGACAATTAGAAATGTTGTAGTAACCTTTGGTCAAATTTAACGATGTGTAATTGGTGCGATTTGAAATGCCGCATCGAAACTAACTGACAAATTTTAAATTAATCAACAGTATTTTGTTTTCACCAATAAAATACATTAATGAAATTAAAGTAAACATCCTAGATAAAATTATAAAAATATTTTTTGGCAGATATAAATTTGAAAACAAAATACTAATTACTATTTTATTAAATTTTGTGCACCAATGACACATCGTTAAATTTGACCAAAGGTTACTACAACACTTCCAATTGCCCCCATGTTAAATTTCCTATGTCTTAATCAACTTGGAATACACTGTATAACGTAACATAAAGTATTGCTAAATTAATTAATACCAGGGACTTGAAACTGAACCCGAACCCGAACCTAAAACCCGAAAAAACTTTTTTTCATTAACCTGAATTCAACGTGAAGTCAACGAACCTGAATCTGAATTTGAAACTTTTCATGGATAACCAGTAACCATTTTTTTTAAATGTAGCTCACATCATTAACTTTTAGACTGTCAAATGTCCTAAGAGCGTCGAGACCACTTCCCCTATTAATAACAAATTAAAATTGATAAATTAACAAATAAGTTGAATAGTTGATATCTCAGCTTGGCGCGATCCTACAGACTCCAACTTTTTTTTTAAATATAGCAGAAAATATAAATAAACATAGATTTAGATAAATTCTAAACGTATTACAATCTTGTTAATTTTTTTATTAAAATATATAATAAAAATATTATTTAGAATTTCAAACGTGACGAGAACTATGAACTAGGCAACTGTCGTATTGTTTCGAATTTATAACTGACAAATTCGTGACAATTTAATTAGGTCTCAAAATAAACAAAAACTGAAGACGGTTTATTCAAAAATAAATCTAATAAAATCTTAACCCCCACCTGTACCCACCCACCCACACTTACACACACACACACACACACACACACACCGCGGGTGGTTCGCGAACAGCGTCGCGACTGTGTGTGACAGCCTTAAACGTTCTTTTATTCTGTAATTGAATAATGATTGGTTTCCCAGCCAGGATGCTGTGCGCGCCACCCCCGCGCACGCCGCCGCCCACAGCCTGCGACAGACAGGTGATTGTTGAAGTCATTTATGTAGCGAACATTGCTACATTGTGTCCGCTAATAGGAAAGCTTTTTATTATTTTATATGTAGATATTTACTTGGAACTATATATGTGTGAGAATTTAACAATAGTTGAGATGTTTAAAATTTCTACTTCAACTGATTTAATTTTAAGTCATAATCATAATGTACAGTCAGGCCCGGATTTAGAAATTTGCCGCCCCTAGGCAGTTGCGAAAATTGCCGCCCCCCCTTCTCGAAACTAACAGTTTAAGTCATAGATGTCAAAATATAAAACTCAGGATCATTTTTTTTTGGTTGCGTCAGTTTCAAATTTTATAAATTTTTATAAAGTTACATTAGGAAACATTAAAACTGAAGACCTTTTTTTTATAGTCATGCTTGAGTTACGAATGTATAGAGAAATTATTGCTTATGGGTTGAAATTTTTACGTCTCGATTTTCGGATGGCAAACTCATCGATAATGGAATCAAAATCAAATTCAATTCCCACGAATATAACAAGTTTTCAAAGTTTCCACCAAAATTTGCCGCCCTTCAAGTAGCTGCCTACTCTGGCTGCATGGTAAATCCGGGCCTGTGTACAGTGGTCGTCCAGTTTTCATTGAAATTCGCTTATCACAAACTTACAATTAGTAGGCTCCTCCTATTTGATTATTGTACACTGTCAAAAATTTTCGATGTTTATTTACAAAATATATGTTGAAAGTTTTATTCAATTACAGTTTCCGAAATTTCAAATACGTATTGTAAATGATGAAGTGAAGGTTTTGAATTTTTACAAACATGATGTTGGTATTTAAAATATTATACTGTGTAGGAAATTACGATACCATAACCTTGTAAAATTCCTATATTGGTTATACCAAGATTACAATATCAGTATATACTATTTTGAATTACGAGAAAAATTCTGGACATTTACAAAATGTATTGGAAATTTCAAAAATTGTATATGAATAAAACTTGCTACACATGTTTTGTAAAATTTATCTTGGATATTTTTTCTATTTTTGTTTTTTCCCTTTTCGACCCTTTTTCCTACTTTCTACTATATTTTATATCTGAAATAATTAGGGAGTTGTTGTTTGTTAATTAATACGGGTGGGGGGGGGGGTACATGTAGCATACATTATTTTCTATACAAAAAACGTACTTTTAACGAAATCTAAAATTCAATATCTTTTTGTCATATTTCATGCATCAAATTTTAACTTTTCATAAAAAAATCAATTTAAAGATAAGAAAATTAGAAGGAACATCAAAACTACTTACTTTATAAAGTAGTATTCATTATTTATATATAATATATAATTTGAAATTGCTGACTACAAATTTTCGAGAAACATTGAGCAGTTCAGTTAGTTGTATAATATTTAATTCCATTTATCCTGCCTGCTGTTAAAAATCATACAAAATCCTGAAACATGATAGTGAAAGGAAGAAAGGACAACACACACACACACACACATACAGACACAAACGGAAGGACCTTTTCTCCGTGCTCAATCACACTTGACTTTTTGTTCGTCAGATTCCTTCACGTTGCTCTAACCACGAAAGTCCTTTGTGTGTCCACGAGGATGTGGGATCCTTTCTGCCCTTGCTCTGTTATCCTTGCACACAAGGTATTGATGTACGAGGGTACAAGAAAATTCTCAATTTGTTTGCCTTTCGGTTTGTGATATTTTTTTTAGTGATTCGTATATATTTTTGGTTTTTATACAATTTCAGTGATATAGGTACTGAATTTCAGTAATAAGATTAGGTTTACAAATGTAGATAATCACTGAATTTGTATGTATACAAGTGAGGCGTAGGTAATTTTCTCTCTCGCAATATCGAAGATACGAGAAGCTTTGTGATCGTTTTAAAATGAGACAAAAATTTAAATTGATCTTTTCGTTTCAGGTCAAGACAAACATTTTTTGTTCCGTGTTTGTCTGTTGAGTGAATCCTTGTCACACGCATAACTCATGAATAGAGATGGGAAAAATATATAGTTGTTATTTTCAATGAAATAGTTACTAGTTGAATTTTTTTTCGGAAAATAATTATGATAAATAGTTTTTTTTACGATTTAATAATAATTAGTGCAAACGAAGCAGTAAAAAGTGTCGCAAATAGTTTTAAAATAGTTGGAAAGGTAGTTGCAAATAGTTGATTTCAAATTATGTTCAATCAAACCAGTTTTGTGAAAACGGTGGAGATATGTAATAAAAATTACAATAAATGTATTTTTACGTAATAGTTGAAAAACTAATTTTCCAATCTCTACTCATGAACCACTGAACCGATATTAATGAAACTTGGTTGGAAAGGAGAGAGGTGACATCCAAAAATATTATTTTTTCAAGATATCTCAAGAACGACACGACAAGTTTGTTGTAAAATATTCCTTTGCGAGGAAGCAATACTATATGTAAGTCTTCGAGTAACACCGGGCAGTTAATCTAATTTTATTCATATGTATAACGGTGTATAAGAAAGTAATAAGTCGGCAATATATCACCAGTTCCAAAACATATATTAGATTCATCTGTTCCTTGTGATAATAACGGCCCTGTCTGTCTGACGTTGTGTTTAAACAAGAAAACATGCATCTATAAATCCACACACACACATACCTACACACATAATGTTACATTCTGAAACTTAATTACAGCATCTACAATGTGCGGGCGGAATTTAATTTCTAATTATGTAGTACATAAGGTCGTCGCAAGAGGGCACGACGCGTTGTGACGGTGCAGGTAACTTTTGTGAGCTCATTAACGAAGCGGGCTGTGCTCGAATTACGTCATTAGTACGCCGCCGCCTATCGGTGTAGCTAGTGAACTATGAAAGCTACATTCTAGTGTTGTTTTGTTATTTGTTATATTTAGGAGGAGTCGTTTAATAAGCGACTTATTATGTTGCTGTTTTGAAGGTAATTTTAGACGGTTTTGCGGTTATGGGTCGGTTTACTTTTAGATTGGTGAGGGCTGTTAACATTTGAAGTAAGTTGTAACTCGCTGTTGAAAATATTAGGGCTACTAAAATGAGAGTATTTTCATAACTTAATGAAAGAGAAAAAAAACAATCTATGAGTACGTTTACACAGCGCTGTTAAACCGATGTAATAAAACCGTTTTAAGTGGTGGTGTTTACACATACAAGAATAAGTGACGTCAGCAGGAATTATAATTCCTATTTGAAATACGCTGGTGTACCAACAAGAAATCTCAAAAATATTTCGTCTCTTTTATGTCCCACGAATCACGTTTCTTTTGTTTTCCATCTCTTCGTCTCAAGTGTTTTAACCATAATATTTTAACTGACAACATATTAATTTATCCTCACATTTTTGCTCTTAGAATTCATATAAAATTCATTGTTTTGATTTTTTAGATGTGACGTCACAAAGTTTGTGACACCTGCCCTCCCTCTTGTCACACCACGTCACATTTTGTAGACCCCCCTTCCTCCTTAACGTGTGACGTAATTTGAATTTTTAAGATTTTCTTAAATGACATTATAACGAGGATCTAGTTTTACAGTTTGTTGGAGGGGGGGGGGGGGGAGTCATGGCTCATGAAATGGACAAAAATAGTTACTTTGATATATTTAATAATCATTTTTCTATATATAAGTACTACAGCACAAAAGTTATAAAATAAAGAATTGTAAAAAATGAAACTAAAAATAAAACAAATTTTATGATAATATAATAATTAATAAATAGATTACACTAATAATTAGTTTAAATGTCCACCATTTTGACATCCATGATTGGTCGATTATCATCAATCTAAGCTGTTTTACAGTTAAGTGTACCTATATAGATTATGATTCAGTAATGGCAGTATGTAATCAAATATTATTTCTAATTTAGTACATTTAATTAAACACTGGAGTACGATCCAAGACTGGTGCTAGTACCTTATATAATACATAATAGTAGTTTTGACCCGGAATCTCTTGCATACTGCGCTTAGGATTTCGATGCAATTTCTCCGGGTTTTACAAAAAATGATGACGAGTAAAAAAAAGGTCGTCAAAAATAAAGCAGGGGGCGTAAAAGTGCAGATAAGGGTGATAAATTTTATGAATATAAAAATAAATAGGATAGAATAAAATAAAAAAGAGGTCTTCATTTATAGAAACTAAAATCTGGTCACCCTATGTATATTGTATATTTGTACATTGTATATACATATGTACAGTCGCCTGCATTAATGGTCTTGCAGTTTGTATTCATTTTCGTTTATCGCAAACTTAGTAGGCTCCTCCCATTTGATTACTATAATATTTAAATCATTTCTCCATGTATCAAACAAAGACAGATATTTTAAAACTCATTTGCTAGATAAAGAACTAGTTCTTCGTTTATAGTACTCATATATATTTGTGCAATTAAATGATTATGTAATCTATTGAAAATTGTATACGTAAATTTTGTGGTAATAAATATTTGATATTCCGAATTTTAGTATTTAAATATATTAAACTTGGTAGAAAAAGATAACCGATGATGTTTGCCTTTAAATTTTGAATCTGTTATAAGCGATTCTAGCCTTTAGGATGCCAGACGAGTTCTGCAGGCGACTGTACATATATACATAATTCATAAGTAAATCTCATGCAGTACCTACATTTATACATATAACATATCATAATTCATCTCTGTGATTTCATTGGTGCCGTAACTACTTGCTGCAAACACTTGAATGTCATTCAGTAGAAAATAATGACAACAATTACTTATTCTTCAGCAGACATATTTGCATTTACAGTCTCAAATGACAACGAAAATACTTATGCCAAATAATAGCATTTCATAATCGCTAACAAGCAAATATAGCACTTGTTTATCTCACTCCAATTCACGAGTATTATCTTAACCGTCCTTGTCTAACTATACTTCAATGTAAATAAAACCCATGTACTAGAAAAGGAAAAATATATTATGTATTACATTCCTTAATAAACTGGTCTCTTTCTTCGAGTAAGTTTTAATGAAATGATGCAGTAATGGTATTATGCAAAAACAAATCTTTCTTCATAAACAAAGAGGGGGATATAGCTTCATGCATGCATCCGATATACCCATCTCTTTTTTTTAAATCCATAATTCAAAACTTGTCATAATGCATATGCATTTTTTTACCACGAACAATCGAGACTCCACCCTTACTGTAATTTTACGACTTTTGATTGGTCGAAACAAATGCATTCAGTGTGAAAATTTACACGGGGAAGGGGGTGCGACGTAATGATGTAGTCATTGAGTCATTCCATTTATAATCATCAAATTTATTAAAATATAGAAGTTGCACCATTTTTAATTTTGATGAAAGTTTAATCAGTTGTTATTATACTTATTAGATAGCAGAAACTGTACTTAGAAAAATTTTAATGGCCATAGTTCGGGGGTGGTGACCGTTTTACCCTCTTAAGATATGAAGATTTCGTCGATTTTCAACGTTTTTTCAACTCGCTATAGCACGCGTTCTAATAAAGCAATTACAACGAGCTTAATGTCATTTGAAAGACTAAAGAATCTAGTTTTAATTGATCTAGCACAATTTAAAGTTTAAATTATTTTTTTTGTAGATAGAGGCTTTTCAAATTTATTAATAAAATTGTCATTTTTTCCATTTTTCGAAATTTATTGTGGCTCTAAGGTTAAACTGAGAAAGCTATAATTATGTGTAAGTTATGTTCATTTATAGTACTCAGTACCCACAAAAAATCAGCTTGATTGATGCACATCTTTTATTAAAAAAATTTAGTTAAATATCGCAAAAATCACGAAAACACCAAAATCAGCTGTTTTCGAAGCAAAAAAAAGTTATGTGGGGGACGAGATAAAATTCTGAATTTTTTTTTACAAATGCTCTAAATAGTTATCTTTGAAGGCCTTATAGATTCGTTTTGTTATTTTCATTTTTATAGCAACCAGATTTTTTTTTAAATTTAAAAAAATACGAAAACTTCAAAAACGGTTATTTTTAAACATAATACAAAAATATGTTGGGCACGAGATAGAATTCTGAATTTTTTTTTACAAATGCTCTAAATAGTTATCTTTGAAGGCCTTAATGATTCGTTTTGTTATTTTCATTTTTATAGCAACCAGAATTTTTTTTTTATTTAAAAAAATACGAAAACTTCAAAAACGGTTATTTTTTAAACATAATACAAAAATATGTTGGGCACGAGATAAAATTCTGAATTTTTTTTTTACAAATGCTCTAAATAGTTATCTTTGATGGCCTTATAGATTCGTTTTGTTATTTTCATTTTAATAGCAACCAGAATTTTTTATTTAAATTTAAAAAAATACGAAAACTTCAAAAACAGCTATTTTTTAAACAATACAAATATATGTTGGGCACGAGATAGAATTCTGATTTTTTTTTTATAATTGCTTTAAGTAATTAACTTTAAAGGCCAATTGGCTTTTTCTTGTTATTTTCATTTTTCTAGTCACCAGACTTTTTTTAAATCCTTAAAAGTGTAAAAACTCAGATATTGTACTAATCAATACTAAAGAGAATCTAAATTAACAAATCTTACACTTAATAATAGTATTTACTACTTCGGATTGAGTTTGATATTTTTTCAACTTTTTGATCAATTTCATTTTTTCTCTTTGATAGGTAAAGGTAGTTTTTTAATTACAACAGGAGATTCATTCAAAACAGCACAAACTTGGTTGATTTTTCAAATACAGGGTTCAAATATTTCATCCCTGATATAGTAAATAATGAATTTTTTTGGACATCACGACAATATTCATAATGAAAAGAAATATTTATAAAAAACATATAATATTAAACCTTTCAGAGAAGAATAATAACTATACTTCAAAATCAATTTAACAATTAATATATTTGTATGCTTTAACATCATAAATATAATAATAATAATAATAATAATATTAATAATATAACACATAATTTTTTTTTGTTTATTTTCGAAAATACATGATTTTGGAGATTTTACACTTTTAAGGAATTAAAAAAAATCTGGTAACTAGAAAAATGAAAATAACATGAAAAAGCCAATTGGCCTTTAAAGTTAATTACTTAAAGCAATTATAAAAAAAATTTCAAAATTCTATCTCGTGCCCAACATATTTTTGTATTGTTTAAAAAATAACCGTTTTTGAAGTTTTCGTATTTTTTTAAATTTAAAAAAAATTCTGGTTGCTATAAAAATGAAAATAACAAAACGAATCATTAAGGCCTTCAAAGATAACTATTTAGAGCATTTGTAAAAAAAAATTCAGAATTCTATCTCGTGCCCAACATATTTTTGTATTATGTTTAAAAATAACCGTTTTTGAAGTTTTCGTATTTTTTTAAATTTAAAAAAAAAATCTGGTTGCTATAAAAATGAAAATAACAAAACGAATCTATAAGGCCTTCAAAGATAACTATTTAGAGCATTTGTAAAAAAAAAATCAGAATTTTATCTCGTCCCCCACATAACTTTTTTTTGCTTCGAAAACAGCTGATTTTGGTGTTTTCGTGATTTTTGCGATATTTAACTAAATTTTTTTAATAAAAGATGTGCATCAATCAAGCTGATTTTTTGTGGGTACTGAGTACTATAAATGAACATAACTTACACATAATTATAGCTTTCTCAGTTTAACCTTAGAGCCACAATAAATTTCGAAAAATGGAAAAAATGACAATTTTATTAATAAATTTGAAAAGCCTCTATCTACAAAAAAAATAATTTAAACTTTAAATTGTGCTAGATCAATTAAAACTAGATTCTTTAGTCTTTCAAATGACATTAAGCTCGTTGTAATTGCTTTATTAGAACGCGTGCTATAGCGAGTTGAAAAAACGTTGAAAATCGACGAAATCTTCATATCTTAAGAGGGTAAAACGGTCACCACCCCCGAACTATGGCCATTAAAATTTTTCTAAGTACAGTTTCTGCTATCTAATAAGTATAATAACAACTGATTAAACTTTCATCAAAATTAAAAATGGTGCAACTTCAGCACCTTGATGATTTTATATGGAATGACCCCATTAGCAAATTTGCATGCTTTTGGTGTAAAGAAAAATCTATTATTTTTACGTAGTTATTGCTGCATTATTCAGGGGTGGTTCGAATATATTCTGATATATACTTCTTAAGAGGTATCAAGAGAAGTTAAAATACGAAATTTAAAAAAAAAATACTGGCACCAGTTATGGCCGCTATAAGAGCAACTGTTTTTGTGTGATTGACGGGCTTCTTTTGTGTAATTCTCATCAACTCATGTTATTAAAAAAACAAGTAACTCTTTATTTAATCAATTTTTTTACCGCAAAGATAGTTTATTTTTTAAATTATAACCTTTTATTTTGTTTATGTTTTTCTCTACTAATGGATAAAGTAAAACCAATAATGAGCACGCAGTGATGGACACTTGCTAATGATTAAAAAATGATGAGTACTAGATAGATATAAAATAAGAAATCGTCAAATTTGAAACAATGTAAAGCAGTTGCTATGGTAATATAATAATTAATAAATAAATTATACTAATAATTAGTTTAAATGTCCACCATTTTGACACCTATTGGCCGATTGTCATCAAATCATGCTGTAAGACAGTTAAATGTATATAGATTAATATTCAGAAATGGTAGTAATCAATTATCAACTATATTTTTAATTTACTGGGGCCATATCTAAGAATTACTTATTTTAATAGTAATTTTAACGATTCAGTAATACTTATAATAATTATAATTTTCTCGAGCTTAACTACTTTTTTTCAACTAGTACTTATTTTTCAAGAGAGTCGATTTCTCTCCACGACATCTGCGACATGTTTTTTTTATAAGGTACCTACTAGCGAAGGTAATCGGTTTTTATTTCCTGTTCAACCCTTTGACGTTTATTCAATTTCAGCTCCGCACCAACGGTGTAAAGCACAAAAGAAAAGTCATCATCCCACATTTAGAGGGTATGTATTGTGTATCTATACACTCTATACTCTACACCAGCGGTACTAGACATTTTTATGAACACGCCTCCTCTACATCCAATATTTCAGCTTCATTTATTTTTCAAATATAGATTTCTACATGTACTTATATTTTGAAATTAATAATATGAGTTATTGATATGTGTCGCGATGGTAGCGACGCGTTCAGTGGTTAAAATCGAAACTAATGCAATCGGGATAATTGTCAACAATTAAATCAGTGGTTATATTATACGTTTAACAATTAGAGTATTTAATTTATTTTATTAAGAAAACAAGTATAACTAATGAAAAATATTAAAAGTACTTAGAAAATGGCTGGTGCTAGGTTTTCTTAAAAAAAAAATGTATTATACTGTTGCGTATATATAATTATATATAAAGGTTAGGTTATTTCTTTTTTTATAAAATTAAAAACCTAATAATTAGTATAACGCTTAGTTCTAGATAACTGATATAATTCTTTAAATAAACAGTATAATTGTACATAAATAGATACTGCTTTCAATAAATAAGTGAATTAATAATAATTTGATTTAAGAGTTTGTGTGCTTACAACAGTAGAAGAAATCAAAAACTAGAACCGAAAAAAGCTCTTAATTCTTTTAGTTTAATAATTAAAAACAAAATTGTGATATAGGTATGTATTTTTTATAATCAAACTCTTAATTTTATTAAATATAAAATAAAATTATAAATTGGAGGAAAATAATTGTGTTAACCTGGGGGCCAAAATACCTAGCTAATGAAGGATAACTAAAACATGTATTATTTTATATAATTTTTTATAGGGAATATTAATTTGGTCAATAAAAATAAAGAACATTTCTGCATGGTGTGGTATTGAAATAAAAATTAATAAATAATTATGTTTAACAATTTACCCTAAATAAATAAATTTATTTTAGTCTTTGGCTCTTAAAGTGTATAAAAACTGCACTAAAATAATTAAATTTTTATCAGAACTTATACAAAAAAAGTTATTTGTCATGTTATGAAATCAAATCTATTCCCCAGCATCTCCACCATAATAAATATTTAAGTTTAATTCACACAACTGTTACGTTAACGAATTCAAGTTGTTACAAGCTACTTATGTTACTAGATGTTGCCGAATGTTGCACCTTGTTTTCCAAGTTGAGCGGTGAAAATCAAAGAGAAAATGACAATATCATGTGTCGATGCTAAAGTTCCTTTAGTATGGGAAGTTGCTACTAATTGATCATATTTGGACACTGTGTTGCTAGTGACGCCTGATCTGAGCTATCTATGACTTCTTTTTACCCCTTCCCCCCCAAAAGTTGGATATTGTTTTTTAGGGGGTGGGGGGGTAAGCGACGTGCAATTATTATGTTTTTTTGTAAATTTTTACTCTTAAAAATTCTTTAATTTTTGTAAACTGATGTTAAAGCTCACAAACAAATTATAAAATGTTACCACGAGTCTAGTCAGAGATAAAGAAAAATAAAAAGTGAGTACAGTGAAACCTCGTTAGTACGTTTTTTTTAGATCCAGGCATTGTTCCATAAGACCCCATGGACCCCATGTTAAAATATTTCGTTAGGACGTTTTTCTCGTTAATACGTATTTTCTCTCAGACCCTTTAAAAGCGTACTAACGAGGTTCCACTGTATTCCTATATTTTTTTAAATAAATAATACGATCTTAATCACATCAAAGAAACTTAAAATCAATTTTGAATTTTAAGAACACCAAGTAAAGTTATATTAGGTCAACTTAATTTTTGAGGTTCGTACTGCCCCCTCCCCCCCCTAGAAAAAATTGTTTCCGGCACCGTTGCATGTTGCCATTTGTTACTATAAATATAAGAATGTCTAAAAGTTAGAAATCATTAATAAGTGTACTTTGTATTTCAACTTCAATAAAAATTTGATACACCTATTTAATAACTACATTTTGCGCTCTTGATCAGATAGTCAATAAATAAATATAACAAACGCTAATAAATAAAACAAACAATTCCGATCAAGTTAACTAAACATAGACAACCCGCTTTGCATGCAAGTAGTGACTTGTTTATCGGCGTGTAGCTGATTGGCTGTCCGTAGCGCCTCCCCCCTGTAATGGCTGCGCCTTCAATGACTGCTGTTGTTTTACACTGCACCGAACGCACCCCACATACGTGTCTGTTTACTTTGTTTACACTGTACAGGTATATGTACTATGTTTACATACATATATATCGAGTTAATTGTGTTTTGATTAAATTTGATTCGACTGGAATTTATGGCGATTGAATTTAAATGGTTTATTAGAATTTATGATACCTATTGATTTGTTTATTGATGAAGATTTATTGTAGTTTATGATTATAATAGTGGTATTATTGAAATTAAATTCAGTTACTATTGATTTGGTCAACTAAAGACTTTTGCTGAATTTCATGAAGTCAAAATATTAGAGCATTAGTGATAAACGTAAAATGTTTAATTTTCACCATAACTCAGTCTATCAACATAATCAATTATCAGATGTATTAGTAAAATGAATGAAATATATACAAAATAACATGAGAAACATGAAACTACTATTTAAGAATTTAAGAAAAATAGATTTTTTCTTATCTAACAATCCAAGTTATCCCCATAAAAATATGTAGAATCGCATGCAGAAGTGGTCGACCAGTTTTCATTCAAAGTCTCCACCCATTTGATTATTATAATATTTAAATCATTTCTACATGTACCAAACAAAGACAGATATTTTGAAACCCATTTGCTAGATAAAGAAGTACTCTTCGTTTATAGTATTATATATATTTGTGCCATTAAATTATTATGTAATCTATTGTAAATTGTATAAATAAATTTTGTGGCAAAAAATATTTGATATTCCGAATTTTAGTAGATATATGTTCAATATATATTTTTTAATCTGTTGTAAGCGATTCTGACATTTAGGGTGGAAGACGACTTCTGAAGCCCATAGTACCTAACAATAAAAGTTAAATTTCAAAATCTAGTACCTACTTCCTTTTAAATAATGTTTCACAAAATAACTACAACAAGTAAAAGTTACCAAAATTTAAACAGTTGGCTCTAGTGAAATTAAATAGTGATAGAAAGTTATCTGTCACTACATTCAGGTAGGAGATACATATACACTTGATAATTATCAATTACTAATATCAATTTATAAAATAGTTTGTTAGTCGGTTGGACTTTTGAAGAGTCGAAGTATTATTATTATAAAAAATTACCATTGTACCTACAATTTTTCTAAAATTTTAAAGAAGTATATATTTTTTGCTTTATACAACATATAATTGTTTAATTAATCAAGTGAAACATTTATATGTTGTACCTACATGTGCCCTCCTAGTTTCGGCCCTGCTTACGCATTAAGGACGATCGGCAGCCCCACTTTATTCGTTGGTGCTTTTAATACCAACATTAAAAATTCATTTCCACTTCGGTATCGCCACCACCCTAGGGTTATCTACTGAAGGGTTTCATGGTAGTTTATAAACACACATACACACGCATGCACTCACATGTGTGCAATGACTGTGTATGTGTGAAATGAAAAAAAGTCTAAATTATATATGATAGTATGTACCTAAATCCAATCTTAAAATTTTTTTATTTTAGGTAGAATTTTTATGAAATGTTTTTTTTTTGTTTTAATTAGGTGTGCAATAAAAATTTAACAGGCGTTTTATAATGGTATAAGTCAGGTTCTGAAATAAATAAACTAACTATTCAATATAATATATTCATATTAACTCTCTTAGTATCATTTAAAAAATGAGAACCACCCTATACAAAATTTTTTAGCATTTTTTTAGTGATATAATTTTTTTAATAATAAATAATTTTTGATAATTCTTCTGTATTTTATTGAGAAAAACTCTTATCCTTATATAAATATAAAACTTTTCGTTTTCAAATCAAGTTTAATATTTTAGAAAAAAAATCTTTAATGATGGTATAAATTTTGAAATTTTATGTATTACACAAAAAATTGGGACTCCGAATAATTATTCTTCCAAGCCCCCGACTATCCATAGAGATAATTTATATATATAAAAATGTCATAGACATAGAGCACGGACCACGCATTCTATATTAACATAATGGTGTAATTTTTTTCCAAAACAGTGAGAGAGATGCAATAGGTTTGGGATATATCTATCTCGTTTTCTAATAAGAATGAAATATAACCACTCCTGTTTAAGAAAAGTTTAATAAGTATATCCCAAACCATTTTCTATCTCTTTCTTTTGAAACGGCTCTATTTTTGAGTCAGATGTGCAGTCCATTCTCTATATCTATGGCAGGGCCGTAACTACAGGCTCGGGGGTCTCCCAGAATATGCAAAAATATTTTTTTTTAATTCTTACTTGGAAATTTAACACTCATTACTAATTTTGATTTTAATAACTTTTTTTGTCACCAATTCGAATTTTCATGAATAATAAGTTGGCAATGAAAAAAAATCATTAAAATCAAAATTTTGCCCCCCTTACTCTAGCTACCCGGTGGTAGTTACGGCCCTGATCTATGGCCACTGTATATAGTTGCGTCTATAATCTCATAAAAATTATTTATAAGTTACCTGACAGTTAAAATAGTTAAACCCTTTCATTAAAATCATACTTCATAAACCATGGAACAAAAAACATAAAACATATGTTGAAAATAATGAGAAATAACTGACCTGTATCCTATCTTCGGGCAGATCCGTTTTAAGGGACAGCATTTCCCTGGCGTAGACATCCGGGTAGTGCGCGTCCTTAAACGCCTTCTCCAGCTCCTCCAGCTGGTATGAGGTGAAGATCGTCCTGCCGCAGGAGCAAAAAAACCACGTAGGGTAGTTAGCACGTTCGGGACAGTTTACACTAACTTTTACATCTGTGCGTACTCACAACACTACAGATTTTTTAATTTAATACAGTGCAACCTCAATATAACAAAACTGAAGGGAAGTAGAAAATATTCGTTATACCGCAAGTAATTTGTTACAGTGAGGTTTGTTATATAAAGGTTAGGTTGGTCTACAATTCGTTATAACAAGGTAAGAATGTAACGATGTCTATTTTTATCGTTGTAGGATTCTCGTCTACATACTTAATGATTTCTCGTTTCTTTGCGACGGTTAAGGAACGCCTTTTTTTGTTTCTCAACCATTGCAACTTTAAAACTAGCAACAGTGGCAAACAGCAAAAAAACAATAATGATTGTTTTACGAAAAATTTAACGTGTCTGAACCTGTCGAAAAATTCGTTATAAAGAGGATGTTGACAAATGTATTTGTAATATAAAGGTATATTTTGCATTAGCTCTTACGGGCAGTTTTAGGGGATTTCGAAAAATTTGTTAAATCGAGGAAATCGTTATATTAAGGTTACACTGTATTTAAGATCTGGAAAAATATGTAATGTTTCCCCCTCTCTTCCCATGGGTTATAAGAAATAGGTTAATAAAATTTTGTTGGTTAAGCGTTGATTACATTGAGCGAGTTTACAAGCTACAATCCAGCGAGTTTACAAGCTGCTTGTAAATTCGCTCAGTGTAATCATGTTCACTAGCTAACAAGCTGCTTGTAAACAATCTGCTACAAAAGTTGAAATCCGGGTTACTTTACTCGCTACTCGCTGGCTTGTAGGCTTGTTAGCTTGTAAACAAACCGTGTGTCATCGTAGTAACTACTTCACTAGCTGCTAGTATCTCGATGATTCCTGATTTCAGTGTCTACAAAATGTATTCACAACACGTGGTTTACTCGCTAGCTAGTTGGTTACTGAGCGAGTGGAAAGTTTTGTGTGTCATTATCACTATTTTACTATCTGACTCGCTCACTTGTAAACAAGCTGGCTCAATGTAATCGAATGATTTTTGTAATAAATCGACCGAAAAAAATACTCACCTATGACGTCTCTTCTTCTTTTTCTTTTTACTAAAACCTAATCCATCTACGGTAAAGTCTTTCGATGAGTCCATTTGGCTAACGCCTGAAACAAAGTAAAAATATAAAGAATATGTACCTAAATAATATTTTTTTTTATAATAATTTCTTACAAACTAACTGTTATTAAAATATAATATATGCAGGCCCTGAGAGAGCTTCAACGAGGCCCCGACAAACAATATTACAGGGGCCCCATACCTCTCCATTTCGCGAGCGTGAAGAAATACTTAACAAATTAAAATACATAGGTGAGTTTTATTTCTGACAAATCCCATAAAAATTTTTCATATACATAAAAAAAGAGCATGAAATGGGAGTCGCATGTATACCGATATTTTACTATACTAACAAGAAAAAATGTATATATATACGAATCTGTCAATATTTGCATGCATCTGAAATAACATTGAAATCCTTATGTACCGTACTGAACTTTTACACGCGGTATATGTATATGTATATAAGATTGTACAATTTCACAGAGCTGTTGCTGATAAAAACATCACGGTCTGGAAGCTAATCCCAAAGCTCGCTTCAAAACGACCCGGGTAGTTGAACAACTCCCCCCCCCCGTCCCCTCCCTCTAAAACCCTATCTACATCAACATCCCCGTCTTGTTTCCACGTCGTCTTACAGCAGCGACAAACTTTACTTCTTGCAACGGACAGTAGCAAAACACACTGATTATATTGGGATCTACTAATTTACTCCTCACAAAAAAGCTGTCGTGTGAACTGTGGAGACCACATGTAATTAAATATTGTAATATGTGGCGAAACATTGTCGAAATGATTTGTTTAACAATGTGCTTATTATGGGTCGTATTATGATACTTTGGCGGTGATTTTTGTTATTCAGAATTTAATGAGTGATAAACCCTTAGACAAGGAAAGATAAAGAACAAATAACACATTATCTAGCGTTGTTACCATATTGCACCACAAGTCATTGGCGTGTCATTCAGATTTTAACATAAATATCAATTGTTTTGAATTATAAAATTAATTAATAATAAATGTTTTATATTGTTTTTAAAAGTATTTTAGTGATAATTGATAACAGGGAAACGTCTATTTAGAACTATCATCTCTCAAACATACTAAATTCAATTGTAATTAAAACATATTTGCATATTATAAATTTTAAACGAACGCCTCTGGGAAATATGCATGGAAATGACGTAACTGACATTTATAAAAGATAGCTTTGGTTGTTATGTATTCATAGTCTTTCCTAATCTAAGAATAAACTAATGCAATGTTTTTGTTTATTAAAAATTGTTTTGTCATTAATTTCTAAGTCGACTTGGGAATTGGGTTCCTTGTCTGCATAACTAACTATTGTCAATAATTAAGGTTTATATAACGGTACGGATCCCTCAGGGTGTGAATTTTACTCGCACTTGCCCTTATTTTAATTAATTAATATTTCTTTACCGGAACAAATGATTTTTTTTTGCGTGATTATGATTAATCATATAAGTCCGTAGTATTTTTTGAAACAGTTTTACTATTTTATGATAGAATTTTAAATAGGGGCTTCAGAAGTCGTTTGCCACCCTAAAGGTCAGAAAACTTACAACAGATTAAAAATATTAAGACAAACATCATCGATTATCTTTTTCTAGGGCGGAGCTTATATAGTTACATCACTTTAAATATCTTTTTAAATAAAAACAGAAATATACGCCCATTTCATTAATTAATTTTCTATCAAGTTTAACATATTTAAATACTAAAATCAGGAATATCAAATATTTATTGCAAAACAAAATTTACTTATACAATTTTCAATAGATTACATAATAATTTATATATTATATTATATATCTAATAAATGAGTTTCAAAATATCTGTCTTTGTTTGGTACATGGAGAAATGATTTAAATATTATAATAATCAAATGGGAGGAGCCTACTAAGTTTGTAATAAGTGGATTTCAATGAAAACTGGACGACTACTTCTGCATACGACTCTACATCATTATAAAACCCTGTGGATAATAATCCAGCTTTGATTATTAATTTCTTAAAAACGAGACGGAGGAAAATTTCCTGTATAAATTTGAAATCGATTTAATTATTTTGATTTCGGTACACAACCCCCTAAAAGAAAACTTTGTATATTTGAAGACTTAAATATGTTAAATATTTCGTATACATTTCTAGCGACATTCTTTAAGGCAGTGTATTTTTTGTTCGACATTGTTTTGCATGCGATCTTCATCTAGAGAACATTTCGACACCATCCAAGGAAACGATGTCAGGAAAGAGGGTGCCAATCGTATTCGCCAATATGGCATCAGTTTTATTGCCCGAGAGAGACAGCACCACACCGTGCCAATTACTCACAATACGTTGATCCTTGTCTACGTGCAAAACGCATAATTGAATTTTCTTATCGCGAATTGGAATTGCCTAAGTGGGAATCTCAACTGAGTTTATCGATTTACGTTTTTATTATAAGCTGTAGATGAACGGGCTCTATTGAATGGAAGCTGTAAGTAACCAGGGAAATTGGAAAAAATGAATGATTAGTCTGTATATCTGAACATGTATTGGATTTCGCTCGGATTTCATCGGTTATAGTTTGATTTAATTTGACGGGGTTGGGAATTCTTCAGGTTGTATTTTTATTTGTTCTCTTTGCAGTTTCAGTCTTTTAAATATTTTTTCGATCTCCTAATTTGAAAATTTAACAGATCATTAATTTAACATGCCATCAAAAAAATACATGTATATTATTTTTAATATATATATATATATATATGTATAAAGATCAACATCTGTCTATCTATCTGTCCGTTAGTGCGCTTATAACTCGAGAATATTCATAGATATGTTATTTGGCCAGGTTATAGGATATATTTTGTTACGTTAAGTAACATAAAGACTAAGCAGTGACGATAATAGTAAATCAAGTCGGAAAAAAAAGCGCTCTTTTACAATACACTGCATAAACCGTTAAATATTGAACAAAATAATGTAGTAAAGAATTGTATAGAATCAAAAGATCTAAAATAATGTCCGAATACCATAAATCTTACTTTTATGTTTAAGCCACAATGATTGCTTTTATGTTACAAAGAAAATTAGTGTTTTGTTTACGTGGGCTTATGACCTGAAAAACATTAATCCTTATCGAAATAAATGATTTCAAATATTTAAATTTAAACAGAACAAAAATTATTTGGACTTTTTGTTAGGTAATTTTGATGTTGATTAGTTATTATTAGAGATTGGAAAAATAGTTGTTATTTTCAATGAAATAGTTACTAGTTGAAATTTTTTTCGGTTAAATTGTTGGTAAATAGTTTTTTTACGATTTAATAATAATTAGTGCAAACGAAGCAGTAAAAAGTGTCGCAAATAGTTTAAATATAGTTGGAAAGGTAGTTGCAAATAGTTGAATTCAAATTGTGTTCAATCAAACCAGTTTTCTGAAAACAGTGGAGATATGTAATAAAAATTACAATAAATGCATTTTTACGCAATAGTTGAAAAACTATTTTTCCAATCTCTAGTTATTATTACAATAATAACTAATCGTGTTTATACTTAATTCAATTATATTTTTCAAAACTCTTAAACAATAACTCCGAGCAAAGCCGCGGGCATAGCTATACTTATAATATATAAGAGTATGAGATCATTTTTTAAATTATATTACATCATGGAAACAAAACGCGTCTTTTGGTGTTAACTTAGGTTTTCATAAATTATTAATAGCCAGGATACATGCACAGAAAAATTATCTAACTATTGGTGAAAACCGCATTGAAATCGGTTCAGTAATTCCCAAGTCTATAAGCCCCATACAAACGAGAATTCATTCTTATATTATAGATGTGGAGAGGAAAGTAAACTATTTTGAAATTTGCATATGTAATTGTAAATAATACAGATCAAGCCAGCCCTGCGCACACACATGCAAACAACTGAACAAAGCACGGCTACCCCGCCGAGTTCCCCCCCACTTTACAGAGTCATACTCATAAATCCCGTTGATTGGATATTTATGAGCGCCATTTGCGGCGGGCGATCGCAGCCCCCCCAAACCCCTCTGTTTTATGGCTTGTTGTTGTTGTCGAAGGCGGCGCCACCTACGCAACGCGCGATTTGAATTTGCGCGGGAGTTGTCGTCTGATTTACGATATAGCTTTCGGTGATTCGCATGAAATATACACGGTGGAGATCATATGTTGTTTTTACGAGAAGGGGGAGGGATAGTTTGTTAAATATACAGGGTGTCCCGTAAACATACCGAGAAACTTTCAGGAGTTGTCGAGGATATTAAAATAATCACTTTTGATCAGTAAACCTATGTCTGAAAATGAGCCGTTTCAGCAGTAGGGGAGAGGTGCTGCAGTTGAAACAGTTTTTGGATTTTCGATGATAACTTTGTTATTTTAATTAGTTATTATTTCAAATTTGGACACAATATAGTCTTTCTATTAAACTTCTAATCAGAAAAAGAAAGGACCTCACAAAAAAGCAATGAATTTTGCCTTTTTGTAAAAAAAAAATTTGTGGAAATTATGGTTCAAAGTTGTAATGGGTGTAACCTACAAAAATGTATAATTTTTGTTTTAGGGGGTATCCATAAAGCAACGAATTTTGCATTTTGATTGAATTTTTTTGTAACTTGGGGAAATGACACCACAAAATTTCTGCTCCAAAGGGCATCCAAATATTATACATATGTTTATGTATATTTTTATGTTTATCTCTTAAAGGATCAAATTTTAAAAAAATTTGCAAATAGTAAAAGTTTTTAGAACTAGCAAAACCGGCTTAAATTTTTATGAGACGAGATAGAGACGATATGTCTTTTTTTCACAACAAGATCGAAACGAGACTGTCACTGCTCAAATTCGAGATCTAAAAATTAAAATCAAACTTATTTAATTCTCGTCTTATGTGCAAGTTATTTCAAATGAAGACATTTTCTTCAGTGTCTCATATTAATCTTAAATATGCATTTTAATCCTTATATGATTTACCGTTTTTGAATTACAGCGTTTACAAACAGTGTTTGTTTCGTAATTTTACCCGACAGAAATATTGATATTTTTTCTAATAAAAATACACCTATGGCCACAGTTTTGTCACAAATCAACCAAAAAGATACAGTGTCTGGTATACTAAGAATCACCCAAATCTTAAAACATCTTAATAACAAATTGAACAAATAGACACATTTTAAATAGAAGACATATGCTTTAAAAACGTTTAACCATTCATTCTGAAAACTGTTTTGACACATCTATTCTGCGTATCTGTGTAATCTCCTTTAAAAGTTGGTCACACCTTTCTATTGACGTTTTTGTAAGGGTTTAACCCTGTACCAGGCATGTAACACAAGTCACTATTCTAATGCTAATGCATGTAATGACAGTTTGTACATGTAGGGGCGGATTGTTGTTATGGAAGGGTTAACAAGCTTGTCAAAGTGAATGATAATAACGTATTATGATTATTTCGTTGAAGGAATTTTTGTAAAAATGATGTATGGGTATATAATATATTGATGTTTTTAATAAAAATATTGGTATAAAGAAAATAATTTCAAAATTGTATGATATTATAATGGCCTATTACAATAAACTAAAAATTAAGTTTAATTTTTTTAGATTATCTAATTAAAAAACATATTAAAAAAGCGAGCGTAAGCAAACCAGTCATAAAAGTCACTAGGTAGGTACATTATTAAAAAATGAAGTTATTTTGAGACACTATTTATTACATTTAAAGTTGTTATTAAATAAATACGAAATCGATGTACAAAGTTTTTATTTTTTTGTAGGTTTTGTATATAATTAATTTAAATTTCATAACGAATTAAGTGGTATATTTTTTATTCAATTATTATTAGAAGCCCCGACATTTCAGAAACACTGAAAATTCTTATAAATTCTTATCTTCAATACACGAATAATAGTGTTTTATAAAAAATATATCTCACTTAAGAGCTCAATATGAAAAAATATTTTTTATGGATTGTTTTAAGGATAAAAAAAAAAATTGCCAAAATTTGGTGCAATTTGGGGTATGGAGAAAAAAGTTTTTGACCAAATTAAAAAATGTATAGATATTTGGAAACTACAAAAAAAATTAAATAAAATGACCTATACCAGAATTATTTTCGTTGAAACCAAAATATTTGGCGGCAATTTAAAAATCGTCTTTTTTTGCAAAAAGAAACAAATTTAATGTTTTGGTACCGCATTCGCTCAAAATTGAATATTCGGATCCGAAATAGATTTTAAAGTTATATTTATTTCATATATTCGGACCATCTAAATTAATAACGATATATGAATGTATACTGTATTATTATTATTATATTACCCCTCCCCTTCCTTCCTTTTGAGTTATAAAGAAAACGCTGATTTGAATAAATTAAAATTAAATAAACTTCAAACAGTTGAATTGAATGAATAATAAATTAATAGAGACAGACGGGCAAAATACGATGTTTTTAGTGAAAAAGACCCCGACAAAGAAGTCTGTGTAAGGATGATATTAAGAAATATGGATTAACAGCGCTACAAAGAGCTATAAATGCACGCACCACTGAGCTACCATACCGAGCTATGTGCTGTTGAATAACGGAGCTTTATTCAGACACGGATTTAGTTCGTTTTAAATATTTTCATATAAGGTACTGGCACCAGTCTTGGCCCCATTAAGAGCAAGATATACTGTTTTTTTGGATTACTGCGGGGTTATTTTTTGTAATTCTTATGAACTCATATTACTAATAAAATAAGTACCTCTTTGTTAAATCAATTTATTTACCAAAGTCCGCAAATGTAGTTTTTTATGTTTTTTCTCCAGTGATGGACACATGCTAATGATTAATAAATGATAAGTACTACGACGCAAAAGTTATAAAATAAAAAATCGAAAAATTTAAAACAAAGTAAAGCAGTTGCTATGATAATATAATAATTAATAAATAATTTACATTAGTAATTAGTTTAAATGTACACCATTTTGACATACATTGGCCGATTGTCATTAAATTAAGCTGTTTTACAGTTAAATGTCTATATATTATGATTCAGTAATGGCAGTAATCAAATATCAACAAATATTTCTAATTTAGTACATTTAATTAAACTAGAATCCAACACTGGGGTATGATCCAAGACTGGTGCCAGTACCTTAGTAAAATATGAAATGTAGTCAATAAAAATTATCTACACATTTAATGAATATCTTAAAATATTTAAAAATCAAAAGTCTGTATTCGAGTTTTGAAACCGAAAAAGATAATTTATTTGCATATGATCGCATATTTATCAAAAATTATATAAGAACAAAAAAGTTTTTAAATTTTATTGTTAACAAAATAAGAGCCTTAATGTTTCAATTTAATAAGCACATCTCGAGATACAGCTGAAAGCTCACTAAAGTCGAAATAGTTTTACTTTATGAGCTTGTGGCGTGGGTTGTTTTTAAATTTTATATAACCCTTTATTTAAAACACATTTTCTCACTATAAAGTTAACAAATATGGTACCCTTAAGTAAAATTAAATAAAAAGTTATGATTTCGTTTCAGCCATGATATATTCTTAACAAACATCTATGAATTTCTTTGTCGACCGGTACTGCACAAATCTATTGAATATAGAGAATCTATATCTTGAAGATTATTATAAAGTTTAAGAATGAATATCTGTATAAATTGCAAGATGCATTCGTATTGAAGTCCAGCAAGTAGAAGGCGATTACAAGAACAAAAGATACCATGACACAGCCATCTCTATTTTATTACAAATCGTATATTTAATCAGTCGATTCAGTAATATTAACTGTAATAGAAAATTATTTTCGATATCTGGATTTGAAGGTTTATAATTATATTTCGTTTGATATATTATTAAGTAAAGGATATTAATCTTAATAATTTATAGAAAATATTATAGTTATTTGTATAAGCAGGAAAAAGAATTGAGGCTGAATTTGAATAATTTATATATATATCTGCCAAGTTAATGCACAGTGCTTCCTCGTTAAAATCATCAAAGGTAGTTAATATTAATTTAAATAAAAAACAATAAAGTGTTCAGATAAATTGCTTGGTATTTGTTAACCAATTAAATTTTATACAATTTTACTAAAAAATATTTGTTCGAAATTTTTTTTTGCGAGGAAGCAATATATGACAAGCTATATTTTCATATTTAACATAAATTCACAATTTTACTCAAAAAATTGGATAACATCAGCTATCAAAGGATCCTAAACCTAAAACATATTTTAATGGTTAACTTCTGAAACTATGTCAAGAACTATATTATTATTCACCTACTTCAATAATCAAATCATATTAATTAAATAAAAATTAATAAAATCAGCATGCATGCCATTTTGAAATAAATTTTCAAAATGACGTATGCGACATATCGCTGTGAAATGAACATAAATAAACGAACACATAAAGTGTGCTGTGCATTTCCTTCGTTAAAACGAGACGACAGACGCTGGCGGCGTTACCATGACGACGGGCGTCGAAAGCACGTGGGTGCGACAGAGACGGCGAGCGTCGGATCGGAGAGAGACAGCTACTGAGACGCTCTCAAGTCACCAATTATCAATTATTCTGCACTAACATGACAGTTATGTGTTTTAAAATGTTGTTGTAACGGATGATAATTAATTTTGTTACGTGACACATTGTTTATGAATTGAATTTGCTCGTGACTAATTGCAGTTGATAAAAATGGCGTCACTTTTATTATAATTAAGGACGAAATTTTTCAATTAATTTTAAAATTTTTTTTTTTTACTAATACTTAATAATTGTCCTTTCAAATGGAATAAATGCATTTTTATTGTGTTAATTTGCTTGAGAAAATTTATAATAATGTGTGACATTAAGGATTACTGTTATATTTAAAAAAAAATAGCGTAGAGTAGACAAATTTTAACAAATTGCATCTCAAATATTAAAATATCTAACCATAATATATGTTTATCTTTTACCGGCTTACACTCGGTATTATAAAGAATTAGCTTGAGTGCAAATGAAATTAGCTTCCAGCTAACGCTATCTGCTAGGTGTCAAATTGTTACGAAATTGCTCGATATTTTAAAGCAGTGGTAATTAATGTATAATAATGTAAATACTATGCATTTTATAAGGTACACTTGTTAGCATTTATTTTAAGTCACTTATTGTACATACTTATCGCGCATGCATCAAGGTTATGATATGTACGATTTTATTCGCTACATCTGTGAGTGTGTTGTCATTTATATTTAATACCTAGCAGATAGCGTTAGCTGGAAGCTAATTTGCTTTTGCACTCAAACAAATACTTTATAATACCATGGTAAATGAATTAATAAATTTCTGGTAATTAGACAACAAAATTATTTTATTTTTCTGCGGTTATAATGCTATTAACCGTTAAAAGATGTTTATACAATACATATTGTAAACGTTTGAATAAAATAAATTAAACCTTAATTAAAGGTACAATATTTAATTAATACCTTTAAAAAATAAAAATAAAACAACTCGCATATTTAACAGAAATTCACTATCTACATTACTGAATTGAAATTAACAGTGCCGTCTTAAAAACTTTACGGGCCCCAGGCCACGGTTGTTTTAAGAAAATTTTACAACTGCACATTTTCCTTATTTTTATTTTTTTACTATCTACTTGTAATTTTTTTCATATTTTTTTATACTACGTATATATTAGGTACCTATATACATATAATATATTTTATAATTTTCAACTACACAAATTGACTATTACAACTGCAGTTTTCATTTTTACAGCTACAGAAACAAACTACAACTACACACTAAAATAACCCCTGTCTTAGGCTACAGTAGTTTTATATAAGGGCCCCTTTTAATATTGGACTGGCAAATTTTGACCTTAAAAAAAATTACAATATTTAATTTAACAAATATACTCAGGTTTTTTTTTAGTGTGTAGTTAAAGCTTGTTTCTGCAGTTCCAAAAATAAAAACTGCAGTTGTAAAAGCTAATTTGTGTAGTTGAAAAATTGCAAGTAGAAAAAAAAATATAAAAAAGTCATCAAAATGTTTTGTAAAATTATTTACATACATTTTAGTGGTCAACATTTAAAACAGGTCAAGAACTTATGTGATATCTATGTGATGACCATAGACTAAACACTAATCTCAACAAACAAACCACCACCGTTGTGTTTGTTATTGATCTGTGCGAGCGAGAGAGCGCGCATTTCACACACATACACACACACCCATCTCTCGTTCGAGGGGAGGGGGGCGTCGTGACGTCTGCGCACAGCAACCTCTGATCGCACGTGAATAATTTATGCCATATTTTATTAAATTACCCAAAACGAGTGTCAACTAATTCGATTGAATCCACGAGCTCGATCAGTTTTTGTTATGTTTAAGTATGATTTAATTAATTATAAGTTATTTTAATGTTGATTTGATAAGACATAATTAGTAACTTTACTACTTTTAATTAGTAAAAGGATTATTTTAAGAAAATTTTTTTTTTGCTTTTTTGCTCTTCACTTTATATTTCTCTCTTACAAATTATAGTGACCTTTTTTTTCTATACTTACACTTTTTTATATTTTTTTTCTACTTATAACTTACAAAAATTAGCTTTTACAACTTAAAACAATTTTGTAAAACAAATTGAGATAAATTTATTTATATTATTTTACAACAAACATTGTGGTAACCTATATTATAAGAAATTGAATGCTCTACAAAAAAGATGCTATAAAATTTTCACGTAACATGTGTCGTTCTTGAGATATCTTAAAAAATATTTTTGGATGTCACCCTTTCCCCTTACACACGATTTCAGCGACCTCAAACCAGACCCAACCATACAACCAAGTTTCATTAATATCGGTTCAGTGGTTCATGAGTTATCCGTGTGGCTAGATTCAAGGGACAGACACACTCACAGAGAGACAGGTACGGAACAAAAAACGGAAAAATCAAGTGAAAATTTTGAAATCGGAGAACTTTTTTTTGTCTCATTTTAAAACGATCACAAAGTTTTTCGTATCTTCGATATCGCGAGGAAGCAATATTAATTTCACCTCGAGTTTATGTCAAATGTTTACATTTGAGCCCCCAAATCTGATAATTTTTAGAATGATTGGCGAACTTTTTAATTCAATTTTTATGTAAACTTATATTAGACCTGATTTTTTGATTGAGTTTTACAATCTAAATATAAAACTTATTATATGTATAAAAAATAATTTAACAATAAAAAATACGTACCATTTTAAATCTCATAAGGTGGTCCACAAGTTAAAATAATTACCTCCTTGTGATTTAATATATTTATTATAACATAATGACTACAATCATCTCACAGTTTTATAGAATGACGAGCACATTTTAACTGCTACAATAAAACTAAAGAATTGAGAAATATCTTGAGAAACAGTCAAAAAATATTTAATATAAGAATAATTATAGCAGAGTCATCCACTTGTGAAACCCGAAAAATACATAAGTAGGCCTTGATTGTGTAAAAGAAAACAATACATGTTTATTGTCTGTTATAGAGGAGCTTCTTTAAGATGAACATCAAAGGGAACCAACCTATGAAGCTTCCCCCTAAATAAAACCCACTTGTAGAGAACACAAATGGATGATAGTTGGGATTTAGTAAAAAAATAGTTTATTAAACTATCGAGTATAAATTTTAATATGTTAATCACAATTTTTTACGATTAAAATTTAAATAGACTTTCTTTAAATTTACCTAAATAGTCCTATTTTTAACATATTAAAAAAAGTGTACCTCATTATAAAATTTACAAATACAAACAAGGTATTGGCATCAGTCTTAGACGCTTTAAGAGCAAGGTAAATTGTTTTTTGGGGGTTGAGAGGTTTCTTTTTTTGTAATTTACTGTAGTAATATGCGTTCATGAATTAATAAAGAGGTACTTAAATCAATTTAATTACTAAAGTGCACAAATATAGTTTTTTTTTAATTATAGCCTTTTATTTTGTTTATGTTTAATCTCCAGTAATAGACAAAGTAAAACCAGTAATGAACACCCAAAAACACAAAAGTTATAAATTAAAAAGAATTGTATAGTTATAAACAATATAAAGCAGATGCTATACATGATAATTAATAATTAATTAATAGATTACACTAATAGTATTTTAACATCTATTGGTCGATTGTTGTTAAATTAAGCTGTTTTAGAGTTAAATGTCCATAGATTATAATTCAGTAATGGCAGTTATCAAATATCAACAAATATTTCTAATTTAGTACATTTAAGAAGGTTGGGAAGTTACTTTTGAGGGGCAGGTGGGGGGTAGGATGCAGTATTCGCTGTTGCCAAATCTACGATCTGCTTTTCTCACTTGCACTCATGTATTTTGTACATCATTTCACATATTTTTCGAATTTCGTATATTGTTTTTTTAATAATATTATGATCGAAACTACTAATTCTTATTTAAATAATTACATAAATGTATACTTTACAATATTCTTAATTTTTAAATGAATCTTATTATTTTTTAAATTGATTTTTATAATTTTTCTGCTATTTTACAAACATTAAAATTTATTTTCTTAAAAACGAGTTAGTCAAAAAGTCTGAAATTGTGTTTAGACAATTGAAAAAATTTTCAACTTATTTTTACTGGTTTGACGTAACTTCCCAACCTCCTAAATTAAACTGGGGTATTGTCCAAGACTGGTACCATTACCTTATATTCTCAACAACAAGGTACCCAATATTATTTTTCATGCACCTTGTTAGCAAAAACTTTATAAACAATCAGCAAAACAAACACTATGATTTGGTTTTGTTTTAAAAAGCTGAAATAAATAGATCAAGACGTCTTTGCAAATAAACATTAGATTGTTTGGATTCTGTTTACACTTGTCATGTTTAAACAAAAACAAGGTGTTGATTGGTCTGCAGCTCATTATTCGCCTGTCGCTAACGTACAATACGTTATCTTGGACATGACCTGTAACCTGATATACACACATTTTTTTGTTCTAATAAATTGAAATATAAAGAAATAATGCATAAATTTTAGAAATGGTTTTACTGTGAAAGATTTTGAATAAAGAAAGAGATTCAGCGAAAAAATTAATCGAGAAAGCCAAAAAATTTGCACTTCTTAAATCTTTGAATGTAAATTATTAATTTGAAAAACAAAAGGCCTACTTAATAGATTGATGTAAATTTATTGTGTTAAAATCAAGAGTAAAGAATGTGGACCCTTTTTGTACTTTTAGGTTTTTTTTTTTTTACATTATTTTTTTCAGATGAAATTATTTTCGTAGATTTTTATGAATTGTAGCTCATGAAAAAACATTTGCCAAGTAAATGCACAGTGCTTCTCGTGCTAAAAATATTAGTTCGAAAATTTTCTTAAGACGTACCTGATTATTTTTTCGTATATTTTTAATTTTTTGATAATTTAAACTAAATTCATACAAACGTCAAAATGACATTTAATATGTCAAAGTAAATATCAATTTAAAAACAAAACACGATTTTTTTAAGCAAATTAAGATAAATCTACACATATGTAAGAGAATATTTTACAACAAATGTTGTAGACCTATATTATAGTAAATTGAATACTCTACAAAAAAGATTCTATAAAATTTTCACGTAACATGTGTCGTTCTTGAGATATCTTGAAAAAATAAATATTTTGGGAAGTCACCCCTTTCCCTTTCTCACGATTTTGATGATTTTGAAATGGAACCATCCTCAAGTCAGATCCAACCATTCAACCAAGTTTCATAAATTCAATGCTTCATGAGTTATGCGTGTGACAAGGATTCAACGGACAGGACACACAGACAGACAGACGCGGAACGAAAAATTATGAAATTTTGTGTCTCATTTTAAAACGATCACAAAATCTCCTTAATACCTATCATATAAAAATTAACTTGAAAAACATAAAGAACGTAATTTTATACCTAATTTATTTAACATAAGACCACAAATACATACAAGGTAGAGTGGCGTCTGCAACAGATGTATGTAAACAAATGTCTGCACTTTGACAGTACGAGTGTGTGTCTGTGCGTGTATGATTAGTTAAAGGCGCCGCCGTCAGACACGGCGTGGCGCTGTCGTCAATGACGAGACGCGTACGTATGTGGTCATGTTACATATGTTACACACACACATATGTAGCGATAGTGTCTTTGATGTCGTTATAATTGGTTCATAACGGGCTGACCAATTGTAAGCATATTATATTTACGTTTTAAAACCGCTTGCTGCCAAAATAAACAGTAGGTACTTTTGAAATAGGGTAGTGTTTTCTAAATTTTAATATACTGCCAATTTTCTTCAGTGTTAGGGTCCCCAGACTAGAACAAGGTTGCATGTATGGAAATGCATTATTTATGTAACATTTGGGCAAGTCCATTGAATGGATTTTACAAGTTTATGTTAATGAAAACGATATTTTTGATATTAATATGAATTTATACAGTGTATTCCAAGTTGATTAAGACATAGGTTTAACATGGGGACAATTAGAAATGTTGTAGTAACCTTTGGTCAAATTTAACGATGTGTGATTGGTGCATTTTGAAATGCCGCCTTGAAACTAACTGATAAATTTTAAATTAATCAACAGTATTTTGTTCTCAACTTTAATTTCATTAATTTAAGCATCCTAGATAAAAGTATAGTAATATTTTTTAGCAGATATAAATTTGAAAACAAAATAATAATTACAATTTTATTAAATTTTGTGTCTAACTTGAAATACACTGTATAATTAAGTAACACCTGAAAAGGAACTGTTTTTTTATTAACTTCACTATGTTAAAGGAGAATTGTACACACTTATTATTAGATTTGTAAAATACTCATGTGTACCTGTAACGCCCGTTACAAATTTTGGAAAGCTATTTAAACTAAGTTATAAGTAGAGATTGGAAAAATAGTTACTAGTTGAATTTTTTTTCGGAAAATAGTTTCTTTTACGATTTAATAATAATTAGTGCAAATGAAGCAGTAAAAAGTGTCGCAAGTAGTTTAAAAATAGTTGATTTCAAATTGTGTTCAATCAAACCAGTTTTCTGAAAACGGTGGAGATATGTAATAAAAATTACAATAAATGCATTTTTCGCGATAGTTGAAAAACTATTTTCCAATCTCTAGTTATAAATCTGCAAAATCTGTTATTCCATTTATGTGTTTTTTTTTTGTATACTGTGACTTTATTAATATAGACAGATGTAAACATAAAAATGAAGTTAGATTGTATGTTTATCAATTTTTAATGATTTTTGATAAGTGTAACGGGCGTTACACACAACTGATATAGATAATTTTTTCTTCATTGCTTGGAGCTGGTAAATGTTAAGTGATTTTTAAAATAATATGTAATAATGAAAAAGGTCTTCTTTCTTATTCTTTCTTACCATTTAGGCGTCAATTTATCAAGAAGTGAATTTTTTACACAAAAAATTAATAAAACAAAAAAGTCAGTAAAAGTAGCGGTTAGTCTGGACTAAATTTGTCGCATCTTATAATGTCCGGTATTATAAAGAATTCGCTCTAGCAAATTTCAAGCAAACGCTATCTGCGAGGTGTCAAATCGTTATATACAGAATGTCCCGTAAACATCTTCTGAAAGTTTGTCGGTATGTTTACGGGACATCCTGTATATCTATCAATCACTACTGATTTTAGATCACTAATTTCTATTTAACACGCATGCGCTAGCTCTTTCATAAATGCCATGCTAATTGATTACAGCTATCAGTGAACTGTCATTAAAATTTAATGCCCTGAAGATAGCATTTACTTTACTTTTGGTCTACGGCAAAATTCATATCAAACAACTAGCATTTATTTTATTTAATTCATAAATTAATAAAACAAAATAAACGTTCAAATAAATAAGTTTACGTTGTAGAATAAGTCAAAAGTATACGAACTTGTAAGAACCTCTTTGTTTAACATAAGGGTGTTAAAAACAGGCGTGTCAAAGGGGGTAGTTTGATGCCTCGGGGGTAGAGGGGGGCAGCACGAAGGGAGCTCTCGAGTTTTCTAATTAAGTCACCCAGGTTTCCTCTAACTAGTTAATATTTCTCTCAAAGAGGGCTGATATAGATTTTAACAGTCAATGCACAATGTCACGCACTAGAGAAAGATAGCTATATATAGTATATATGCTTATTATGTCGATTGTCCTTTTTTAGCAGTGCACATTTGCGGGTGGTTAATCAAGACGTTTTCTAAACAAAGACAGGCTAATGGTTTCCAGTGCATTGTAAGTGTACTGTTTTTGTTTACACGTGTTTATTAGCGTTTGAGAATATTGTTTGAATAATGGATTCCAGGTTTATGTTGAATTTCCAAGTTGTGATAAAAATGGCGTTTTCTTTTGTTCAAGTATTGAATTTATTATATATGTTAAATAAATGCGCATATTTTAATTAGTAAACCAATTTAGAATCTAATTATTTTTATAAGACAATCAAATATTATTTATTATAATATATTTTAATTGGATATAGGTAAATTAATATGTATTTTTACAAAATAAAAATAAAAATTTCAATAAATAAGAGCCTATCTTATTATTCTTAGAATTTTTGATAATTCTCTAATTTTGATATTTGATTACAGTGGAACCTCGTTAGTACGTTTTTCACCATATTACCTACATTTTTTTTAGGTCCCGAAATTCTTCCATAAGACCATATTTTGTTAGTAAGTTTTCTGGTTAGTATGTGTTTCCCCACAGTCCCTTCAAAAACGTACTAACGAGGTTCCACTGATATTTAAAAATATATATATATATATTTCGAACCTAAATGGTGAAAGTGATGAAAAATGAGTGATAATGAGTATATGGTAAAGTAAAAGGGCCTCGTAATTCGGTCTCAAGCCAAAACAGCAGCAAAATAAGCAACCAAAAACCTCTAAGCTGACGTAGTCTCGAAAAAACGTCGGAACTAACGTCAACGTTTATATGTAATAAAACATGCAGTTTTCAAACTTTAAACTCATTTTTATCAAACCACGTTTTTAAAAACTGTGGAAAACGTATCATAGCCAGAAGTACACACAATTTTTATATACGATTGGTTAACAATTAAGTACGGTTTGTATAAATATTTAAAGTGGTTTTTTTCGTCAAAAACGCGATTTGCAAAAATCGATATTTTAATAATCGTGTGCACTTCGAAAAACTCATGTAAATAATGAGAATTTTTTTCTGGGTGTTGGTCCATGGTTGATCCTAATTCTATTTTCCGCAGTGGAGCACATAAAAAAAAAGATGCACTCAGTTTAGCAACGCTAAAGTAACCATTTTGTTTTATATTTCATTAAAAAAAATGTTTTTGTATGTTTTGAGACATGTACAATAAACCCTCCAAATTTCATTTGACTGTTTGTTTTATTAATTAAAAAAAAAGTATCATTTTCCGAAGTGACCATTAGATGCAACCCCTTATTAATACAGCAACCAACTGTAAGCCAACAAACTATTTTTAAAATTAAAACATGCCGATAGATTCAAAATATAATTCCAATTAAAAACATAACTTCATGTCACCAAGAAACCAAATTACCAGTTAATTTCTCATCACTATATAAGTAATCCGTCCCTGACTCTATTCTGTTTCTAATAAACCGATTATTTTTCCCTCTAATCCTCGACTCTACTGCGCATAATAAAATTCTTCAAATACTTTTCAATTGGGTCCCCTCGCTGCCAGCGCGCGTTCATTTTAACTTAACAAGTTAATACTTTGCCACGACGTAGTTGCCCATCTAAGTAGTCGAGCACAATTGTCATGTGTTTGTTGAGGAGTGTTTGTATGGACGACTGCAAGCTTCAAGCTACTGACTTGACGAGCATTAAAAAGTTTTTTTGTCATTCAAGAAAAACGAGTAGCTCATTGGAAGGAGCTTAATAGGGAAATCTCGGTCTTGTGCCGTGTTTAACATCGTTATGTCAATTGTGTTTGGGGAAAATGGGTGTTGATTTCTTTTCGTTTTGTATTTTCTATATTTTTTTGTAAATTTTTACATAAAAAAATATACATAATATTTTAAAAACTTTTAGTTGATATATTTTCTGATAATTGATTAAATAATGCAAGTCTTGAGGCGGTGATCTTGATATGGATATTGGCTTCTGGGTGTAAGCCGCGTCGATTTGGTCGTGTTATCGGCAAACGTAAAAAGTGCAACTTTTAGAAGAGCCCTGATGAAAACGACCAAATCGATGTGGCTTACACCCAGAAGCCAAGATCCAGATTAAATAATGAATCAAAATAATAAATCTCTGCATTTTCAGCATTCTACAGATATTTTGTCCATTAAAAATCTAGTTTGGTTCTAGAACCTTGTTTTCTTGTAAGCGAATATAAACCTACCAGCAGTACTAATTGTGATTGTATAATATACTAGCAATACCCGCGGCTTCGCTCGCGTGAAGTATATGGAATTATTGTTTAGAATTTTTGAAAAATATAGTTGAATTAAGTACAACACCTAAATTATCTAACAAAAACGAATCAGACCAAAAAGTACAAATAATTTAATATAAACTCCCCCCCCCCCCCCCCCTCCAAATAATGCTATTATTTATTTCCACTCGGATATACAAACAACAATTAGACACATTAGTGTGAACGCATATTTCTGTATCGCGTTTCGTTCCCATAATAATAATCATTAGAAGGCGAACATATCGAGTTACCCCGCCGTACCGATACAAATGTGTGTTACTTTCTTCCAACGCGTAACGTTTTAGTTGTGAAACGTGCCACATGTTTACCGATGGCGCCAGTGTCGATCTTTCACCCTTAGAGATTTTTTTCTGTAAATTTTTTTATTTATGTTATCTTAATTTCGATTTAAAAAAAATACGTTTAGTTATGAACTTTATTTTATTTAAATGAAACGACTGAAGATAAAGTATCTCTGGTTTGAATAACTCGATTTAAATTTTATTAGGGCAGTTATTTGTTATTGTTATTAATAAATAGTTTAAATGTCCACCATTTTGACATTCATTGGCCGATTTTCATCAAATTAAGCTGTTTTACAGTAAAGTGTCTATAGATTTTGATTCAGTAATGATAGTAAACAAATATCAATAAATAAGGTACTGGCGCCAGTCTTGGATATGACCCCAGTAATGGCTTTTAAAAAATAAAATTTGATTACTACAATTTTTGAATATTAATCTATATACATTTAATTGTATTACACCGTGATTTGATAACAATCGGCTAATAGGTGTCAAAATGGTGGAAATTTAAACTAATTATTAGTATAATTTATTTATTAATTATTATATTATCATAGCAGCTGCTTTACATTATTTCAAATTTGACGATTCTTTCTTTTATATATTTTGTGTCGTAGTACTTATCATTTTGTAATCATAAGCAAGTGTCCATCATTGCGTGCGCATTACTGGTTTTACTTTATCCATAACTGGAGAAAAAACATAAACAAAAAAAAAGGCTATAATTTCAAAATGGACTTTGATAATTAAATTGATTAAATAAAAAAAACTTGCTCTTATAGCGGCCATAACTGGTGCCAGTACCTTATCAACGAATATTTCTAATTTAGTACATTTAATTAAACAAGTGTCCAGCACTGAGGTATTATCCAAGACTGGTGTCAGTACCTTAGACATTAACATAATATGCCTAGAAAGATTTTGACTTGATTTTGCTTGCGAATAATTTCTTATATGAATGTATAATATATAATAAACACAAAAAATCTTTACACTTTTAATTCAATCACACATCTTTTATATTATCGTGTATTATTCTACGACTATAACAGAACTAGAAAAATCAGCAATGACGTGTGTAGACAAACCACAAAGACAATCGTGTTAAAAGGAGCTCTAGATCGGATCAAATTACAACTCATAGTTGGGTTTTCTGTCTATTGCATTGTTCGTAGCCCGGTGGTGCCTGATAGAAATGACGGTTTTTTCTACAAGATAAACGCCCTTTTGTGTTACATGGGATGGATGTTTTCCTTAAACGTTTTTGTTTATTTTTTGTGCGATTTTTTGTGAGTGTTGCTTATTAATTGAGTGTGGGTTTATTAGATTAAGGTTCCTTTAAGTACTTATTGTTGTATATTAAGCGTGAATAGCCACTTAAGGTAGTTCTCACTTGTATTATTATTTTTTTAAATTCTTGAAATTTTGACAGCATTAATTAACGATAAAATATATTAAATAGTTTCTAATTAAAGCATGAGCTTGTCATCTAATTCGGTAGAAAAATATATATAAGTCTTAGATATGACCTCAGTAATGGCTATTTTTTAACTGAATGCATTGAATTAGAAATATTTGTTGATATTTGATTACTATCATTTCTGAATATTAATTTAAATACATTTAACTGTCTTACAGAGTGATTTGATGACAATCGGCCAATAGGTGTCAAAATGGTGGTCATTTAAACTAATTATTAGTATAATTTATTTATTATTTATTATATTATGATAGCAGCTGCTTTACATTGTTTCAAACTTGACGATTATTTCTTTTATATCTTTTGTGTCGTAGTACTTATTTCTAGTTTTACTTTATCCATTACTGAAGAAAAAAACATAAGCAAAATAAAAGGCGATAATTTAAAAAACAAACTATATTGCGGACTTTGGTAATTAAATTGATTAAATAAAGAGTTACTTGTTTTATTAGTAACATAAGTTCATGAGAATTACAAAATAGAAGCCAGTCAATAACAAAAACAGTAAACCTTGCTCTTATAGCGGCCATAACTGGTGCCAGTACCTTATTTCATCAATACCGCCCAGTTTCAAATAAATGGTAAATGTTTAAAAAATTAATTTACCCAGATTCTTGATATATTTAGCAAGGATTCTATCAAACAAAAAAATCTTAATTATTATTATTTTTTTTTATTAAATTACACGCAATCTATCTGCATAATTAAAAAATAAAATACAATCAATTTACTAATTTATCATTAATTAAAGTTAATGTAGCGTAAAATGAACGCCAAAGGATATAATAAATAACAATAAAATAACATTAACATTTTAAAATATGCACAAAACGTATCATAAAGCTAAATACATATAATTGACTCCTCGAGATATTAGATAAGGACAAAAAATACAATTCTATTCTCCTTATTTCTTCTTAAAAGTATATGGTACAAAATAAATATATTTTAGGTAAGGTACTGGTACCAGTTATGGCCAATATAAGAGCAAGATTTACTGTTTTTTTATTCTTTTTTATAATTCGCATGAACTCATGTTACTAATAAAACAAGTAACTCTTTATTTAATCAATTTAATTATCAAAGTCCGCAAATATAGTTTGTTTTTCAAATTATAGCCTTTTATTTTGTATATATTTTTTTCTCCAGTAATGGATAAAGGAAAACCAGTAATGAGCACGCAGTGATGGACATTTACTAATGATTACAAAATGATAAGTACAAAAACACAAAAGATATAAAAGAAAGAAAAATAAAATGGTAGTAATCAAATATCAACAAATATTTCTAATTCAGTACATTTAATTAAAAAATAGCCATTACTGGGGTCATATCCAAGACTGGTGCCAGTACTTTATGTGTTAAAATATTTCGTAAGTACGTGTTTTCTCCTATAAGTCTTTTCAAAAATGTACTAACGAGGTTTCACTGTTTTTAATTAATTATATTTTGATCAAAACATTTCGGCCCTGTATATATCTATATTACATAAAGATACACAAGAAGAAGATTCCCCACCCTCTTTTATTCTCATTTCTACCCCCCCCCCCCTCTTGCCCAACAGTTTTTTAAACGTGCGCAGTTCTGTCGCGAGCATATCAAATATATCAAACAGTTTTTCGCCCATTATATTTTTTCACTCGATTACGCCGTGCTAATGGCCTGTTATAAAAATATACACATAATTATCTGTTTTCCACGTCTTCAAGACAGTTCTTTACAGTAAAATGTGGGTGGAACTTGTGTGGGGCGAATAGTTGGGAGGAAGATGTTATTGCCATATCTTCAACAAAGAATATACGGATTTCGTCATCTCTTTTTCACGGAGTGGGTGGAGGGGGTCTACTACATCCTCTTTCTCTTAAATCTTTCTACTATGCTGTAAATGATTCAGATTTGTTTTTTTCTTCATCGTCGTTGCTGATTTTGGTAAAGTAGCTCTTTTTAAATTGTTGTATTATTTTTTATTTCGTTTTTCTTCGTTTTTTTTTTAGATTGCAGATTTCAATGAAATTATTTGAGATCGACTTTTTGATAAACTATTTTCTGTAAAGAGAAATATTGACCGCGGAAGATATGCGTAGTTTTTAATCGACTTCAAAAAAGAAAGAGGTTTTCAATTCGACGATATATATTTTTTATGTATGTTCGGGCATTAATTCGATAAATATGCATCGATTTTTGTCTTTTTTTGGAAGAGGTGGTCCCATATAAATTTTATCAAAATCTGACCATGGACTTTGAAGATACGCCACTAAAAAGGGGAAAATAAAAAACTTTTAAGTTAAAAATAAAACATTAAAATACTGGAAAGTATATAAAAAATTAAATTTGAATATTTTTTTGAAGTCGGTGCACTGCCAAGCCAATAAAAAAACTGACCTCAAAAACTGTTAGTTTATTTTTATTTTTTTAAAGTTATTTTTATATTAATATACCTACAACAAGTATTATATAATTATGTGTGTTATAGAAACTAACAACGGTACATGAGGAAATCAATCTTATACCCGATGCATGCAAATATTTGATCCCCTGTAAATAATACGACAAACATTTTTTGTGGTTAGTTTTACATAAGTAGTTCATACAGTTAAATTTAAATCGACGTCGACATAAAACATTAGATCGATTTGCAGAAATCTGTTTTACCTGCAGATCATTGTTAACCTATCAAAGGCGGTCTATTGTGGAACACTACCATGTATCACTTCCGTTTCCTTTGAGTGTAATCCAATCCAGAGGTAACTCGATATCTAGCGCTTTTTCTGCAATCTATTGGCATGCCAATTGTTTGACGTTTTGCAGATTTTGACAACTATTCAGGGGCGCTTGATTTTTAAATGGTATTATTCATTTAAAATATTGTTTACCTCGTAATGAAATTAAGTGAATGATATTGTAAGCCAGCGGTCCCAAAACTACTACCATATCCGGCCTATATCGATTTTTTGATAAAAATTACAGTTACCGATTAAAAAGTTCAATTTTGTATCAAAAAATATTATCAGTTTTAACATGTACTGTCTATTCAGTAACTTTTACAATCCCATTATAATTTTTATAATACGCGATTTTTGCTATATTCGTAAATATCATTTACATGATTTATTCAACTAATTATTACAAAAATTACTGTAAGTTAATGTTCTAAATTTTGTTTAAAAAAATAGAAAATATATATGTTTATTAATTTTGGTTTTTGGTTTAGGTACATATACAAAATATATTAAATGGCAAAAAGGTTGATTTTCGGATTAGTTGAGTTACTCGTATAAATATTTTAAAATAAAAATTTTATGAAAATCATGCATTATTATTTTTAATATGCATAACTAACTAAACAAATAAATGTTTGTAAAAATATAAAATTATTTACCTATGAAAATGTATTCATCAAATAATAATTCCATGTTTGCAGATAAAAGTAAAATTAAAAACGATGATAAATTATCAAATAATTATTGTGGAAATTTTTGAGCTGGAAAAATAGTGCAGTTTTTAAAATCATTTCTGCAAATGAATTGATTTAACACTATAGCTAAATTATTTATAAACTAGAACGTATTTAATAATTTAATCACATCACTTAACAATTTTATTTGACTGTACCAAAATTAACGTACCGTAAAAACGTTAAAGTAATTTTACATTTGATAATAACATTACCCATTGATATGGTATTGAATAATTCAAATATCTATTCAAAGTTTGGAAATGCATTTTTACAAAATAACTGGTGCATTGTAAAATTTAAAATTGTGGTCAATGGGTGTTTTGATGTTGAAAAAACTGTTTTTGTAAATAAAAACATTTATACTACCGGTGAAAAGTATTTTGCCGCTATTAAAAATTTTAAAATGTTAGGTTTGACTGAATAATTAAAAATATATTGGTTTATTAGAACAAACCTATATACATACATTGAACTAGAACTGAGTGTGGGTCTTAAATTTTTTGGTCGTGAGTAAAATCAGAATTATAATATGTAAATATAAATAGGTAATTTCATTAAAAAAATATTGGCTTAAAAAATAGAGAAATACAATTTCATTCTGAATCCTTGTCACACGCATAACTCATGAACCACTGAACCGATATTGATGAAACTTTATTGGATGGTTGGGTCTGACTTGAGGACGGTTTTATTTCAAAATCATCAAAATCGTCTGTAAGGAGGAGGGGTGAGATCCCAAAATATTAATTTTTTAAAGATATCTCAAGAACGACATATGTTACGTCAATATTTTATAGAATCTTTTATATAGAGCATTCAATTTCCTATAAAATAAGTCTCCAACGTTTCTGGTAAAAAATTTCCTTACAAATATTTATCTCAATTTGTTTTAAAAATTATCATATGTTTTTTAAATTGATACATTCATGAAAAGTTTCGAAGTAATATTTTTTAGTAAAATTGTACAAAAATTAAATGGTTATTTAAACAGTTTATCGGTTTTTATTTAAATTTGTGAATTAATCACGAGGAAGCACTGTACATTTACTTGGTATATGTTTTTACTTTCTTATACCATGTATATGAAATATAGTACATTAGTATAAGTAAGTATAGTGAAGCCGATTTTTTTCGAACTCCCCTTTTGACCTTCTCTGAATCCATTCTGACTATTTTCGCCATGATGTCTGTGTGTCCGTCTGTCTGTCTGTAAGCGCTGTAACTCAAATACGACAAATCGTAGAAGGGTGATATTTTATATATAAGATTAATTTTTGGCTGGGAAGAAAACGTCCTATTTTTGAAAACGATCCTTCAACCGGATACGGATGTTTACCTACGTCGATTTTTTAATTTTTCGAATTACTTTGAAACAGTGCGAAATAGAGAAGAATGGTCAAGTTAAAAAATGTAGGTAATATCTATATCTATAATTTATGTTCTATTCATTTTTTTGTAAAAACGAATTTTTGAAAAAAAAAATTATAATTCAAATGGTTCATAACAGAGAAAAAAATGTATGGGGAATGAATTATAGATAATAACATACTCGACATTTTTTATCTAAAACATTTTTTTCTTATTTCAAAAATAATTCAAAAATCCAAAAATTTACAAGAGTAAACATCCGTTTTCAGTTATTACGTTAAAAAAAATCACTTGTTATATAAATATAAAATTATTCATTTTGTTCTTTCTTGTTAGTTTGTTAGAAATGTTTTAATAAACAAAAAATCACGTATACAATTCACTGTTAGGTTAGGTTAGGTATAAGAAAGTCCCGTGGTTCCCAAGGCAGATATTTTTAAATGTAAAACATACAATAACAATCACATGAACAAATATATTCCATTTTGACCTAATTGGTACTGCGAGACGCTGGTAAAATGGCAGAGACACGAGTCATTAGCGCGCGATGTTCATTACTGCTGTCGTCTTACCAGCCTCCGTGTGTTGTAATGGGGCTCTCAACAGTTTGAATATTAATTTTATAACAGCCGTATGTAAAACGTGAAGTTGGAACTACTAACAAAACACACTGCTCATAATAACTGGCTCTGTAACACAAATACACAGGTCTTATGGGGTTTTTATTCACGATTACATCGACATACGATATTCTTAGGCGGCTATTACACTATCAAATAAATATGTCAAAGATCTTTGACAAAGATTTGATCATATTTCTTTGATAAAATATGAGATTTTGTTCTATTACACTACATAAAATATTTGATAATATTTTCTTAGTATTATCTAGGGATATTTTCTTCTTTTTTGGTGCATTTTGATAATCAATGTGTGGATGTTCGTCAGTTGACGCGATCAAGGTTTGAATTTACAACTATGTATTGCAGTTTTTATAATCAATAAGAAGATTATCATATAATACTGGATTTTGTTGATATTCATATATTAATAATTATATAACTGTAACTGTCAGTGATAACTTGGTAGTCGCCATTTTGTTTTTTACGTCAAAAAACTTTGATCAAATATAAGAGACTGTCATTATGATCATAGAAATATTATGAAGGTAAATATTATAAAAGTTGACTTATTACACTGTCATATTTCTTTGATCAAAGAAATTTTATCACATTTCTTTGATAGTGTAATAGCCGCCTTAGGAATTGGTTACCTTCAATTTATTTCCTATCAAAATAAAAAAAATTAATAGTTAAATTTGTTGTTTCTAATTTTAAAATTAGGCGATGCATTATATTATATTAGTTTTAAAATTTATTTTATTTATTTTAAAATTAATATTACTTTTAAAATATACATTTTCATGATTGAAAATACCTAAATTCAAAGTTTTATGAACTTTAAAAAAATTATAACAAATAAATGAGTAGAGTTACAGTTATGAGTGTTTTTATACGGAAAGGCCAAATGATGATACAAAAAAAAATTAATTTAAAAAACAGTTTTTTCCTTTTGTAGGGCCTTTTCACGATTTAAAAAAAAATGCACCCAAGTACCGTCCAGCACCTTGACTTTTTAAATTCTTTAAGGTCTCAGTTATATAAATCTGAACATAGTTGCCGGTTGTCATATTATGTTCACTCACTTCCTTCTAGCTCCTGATCTACAGGATCATTTATATTAAGACGACTTTTTGGTGTAGTTAGAAAATTTTAATTTTTTAATTGAATTTGAATCATTTTAATATACTAATTTCAATTAATGTTTAAGCTTGGATTGGAACTGAACCACATTGACTTTACCTAAACATTCAACTGTCTCTTTTAAAGTTAGGTCGTACTAAATTATAATTTTGACGTGAGAATAGGTTTTTAGAGGTTGTAAATATAATAATTGTTTTAACTTTTTTATGTAAGAGTAAACCCAAGATGCAATAATTTGTGAGTTTTTAAAAAGCTCTTTCAAAATATGAAGTGAGGAAAATGTGCATTAACACTATATGACAAGTAGGTACTAAGGTACTTATAATGTCACTACCAGGGGCGCATATATATAATTATGTAGAGGGGAGTATTTTAGTCAAAATTTTTGAATTGACAAATTAACATAAAAAAATATATTTTTTACATTTATATGTAGTTCTGTATGTACAAAAAAAATCAAAAAAGCTAAGTTTATTGTTAAAATTTTTACATCATTTTATAAAAAAATGTTGTAGGGTGACTTCAAGACTTAAAACTAAATATACGACACTACATATATGTATGTTAAAAACAATGTCTATTTTTTAAATAAGTATTTTTTGATGTAAGTAATGAGATTTAAAAAAATCTACCAAGTAAATGCACAGTGCTTCCTCGTGGTAAATTCACAAAAGAAAATTTTTAATAAACATCGATAAAGTATTATCATGTACTGTCATTGGTTAACCATTTAATTTTTATACAATTTTATTAAAAAATATTTATTCGACATTTAATACGCGCCTGATTTATTTATTCTTGACATATATTGAAAAAATAAATATTACACACGATTTTGATGATTTTTGTTCCATTTCAAAATCATCAGACCCAACCAACCAACCAAATTTCATTAATATCGATTCAGTGGTTCATGAGTTATGCATATGACAAAGATTCAGGAGACAGACAGACACACATACAGATATGGAACGAAAAGTGCCTTGAGTTGAAACGGAAAAATCAAGTTAAAATTTTGAAATCAGAACAATTTTTTTCTCATTTTAAAACGATCACAAAGCTTCTCGTATCTTTGATACAAGGAAGCAATAATAACGGTGGAATTTTTGCTCATATTATTTTGTAATGGTTTTGGCCGCAAGTTTCGAAATAATAAGCGTCCCAATAATCACCCTGTATAATTACACAGACAATACCTACTACAAAAAAACACAATTTTTCTCATTTTAAAACGATCACAAAGCTTCTCGTATCTTTGATACAAGGAAGCAATAATGACGGTGGAAATTTTGCTCATATTATTTTGTAATGGTTTTGGCCGCAAGTTTCGAAATAATAAGCGTCCCAATAATCACCCTGTATAATTACACAGACAATACCTACTACAAAAAACACAAGCTACTTGTCTACGTACATTTTAAAAAACACATCCACACCCACAAGTTTACAAAATTACGTCATTACGACATTTTCTTTTAAATGTATACATTTACACATAACCCCCCTGCTCCCTTCACAAACCCCACGTATTACATACATACACTTTGTGTACTTCCTGTAACACGGCAGTGTATTTTTGCACAGGGTACACCCCTCGCGAACTGGCGCGCGCGGCAGGGACTCTGTAGGGAAGATGGGGGGTAAGTTGTGGGCAAGAGTAAAGGGGGGGACGTACACCATTACCGGTAACGTGCGAGGGGGCCGGTAATGAGCGCCACTAGCGGACCAAACAACAACTACACGAATGTACATATGAACACGCAACTCACGTGCATGTGTGTGAGGGGTGGAGGGGGGGGGATATGTGAAAGGGTAGAGAGAAGAGGTAAAAAGGGATTCAAATTGAAAATAGAAAAGTCAATGAAAATCTAAAATGTTATATGAGCTATTATTTTAGAAAGTGGTTTAAAACAGGAACAAATAATAATTGGGTATATTGGGTGTATTTTACTTATTTCTGTTCCTTAGCAAAGTGTTCCTTAGTCTTAAGTTGAACCTAAATTTTACGTCGATCTCACAGATCTATCTTATGATATAGTTAATCAAGTGTCATTACGTTGCTATGATGCAAGTTTATAATTTGTTTGTATCCAATGTAGTTACACCTTGGTTTATGTTAATATAATTTTGAATAATGAATTGTGGATTTGATTTGTACTGTAATTGTCATCCAAAAAATATTCAGTAATGTACACGAATATATCAAAAGCGATAAAAGAGAGGAGCAAGTTTCACGCAGGAAGATAAAATATTGCCTTTTTATATTTAAAATATATTAAATATATGAAATTTCAAAGTATTATAATTTTTATAATATGGCAGTGGTTCTTAAACTAGGGTCCGCCGAACTTTTGCTGGAGGTCGTGAAACATGTTTGGCATAAATAAATATTTTTTATATTTCTATTTACCAGTGATTAATTAATATCTAACGACCTTCTATGTATTTCTATCCGGGGGAGTGAGTCCCTGATAAATAACTGTTTAAGAACCGCTGATGTAAGATATAGATTTGTGAATATCAGGTTATTAATTGTAAGTGAGACATTAATGTACGAATTTCTTTTAAACTGTTCTGTTCCAAAAAAAAACAACTGGTGTAATTTCTGCAATTTTCTTTAGTTGCTTTGAGTATATTCCAAAGTTTTGACAATCTCCATATATCCATACTTCCATACTTATATTATAAATGCGAAAGTGTGTTTGTCTGTATCTCTGTCTCTTTGTCTGTCTGTCTGTTTGTTACCTTTTCACGGCTAAACCGCTAAACCGATCTTGGTGAAATTTGACAGGGAGATAGCATGCACTCTGAGAAAGGACATAGGCTACTTCGAATCCCGAAAAAACAACCCCTAAGGGGCTACTGGTTTGTTTGCTAGATTCAATGCTGGTTTTCAAGCGTGTTTTGGCGCTGGATTGTTGTCATGGTTTCAATGTGTGTTGGCTTTTGTTGTTGTAATTAGTTTCATTTGATCTGGCGGAAAAAATATCATGGGGATGGGGGTTTCGAAATCCATGCGAGCGAAGCCGCGGGTAGCAGCTAGTGATTAATAAGTGTGGGGCTGAGATAAATCTTACACATTATCATAAAAATTAAATACATTTGTAAAAAAAAATATCTGAGATTGATATTTTTCCGTTATTTTCAAAGAACATATTTGCAAAATAACATATCATATAGAGAAACAATAAAACGATGTTCTGACAAAATAAAATATGTTTACGAAAAGTTTTTCACAGATTATACTATAAATCTAGATAGCATATAAAAAAGTCAAAAATACCGGAATAACAACCCTTTATATTTATTACAGCGGCGCCCTGCGGTTAAAACAGAAAACATTATAAATCACACAAATTGCCGATTTGCAAAGAAAAATGTGTGCGTGTGTTTTCAGTAAACACATAAAAACAGTTTTCAATTGTCATTATTTAAATTTTTGATTTATAAAAGAAAATAAACACGCAGATATTTAATTTTTGTTTATTTTAAAATTTTAGGCTATCCAATTAGTTTACCTACTTTTTCAAGCTACACATGGACCAAGAAATCCTTGTTTTATATACAGTGTATTCCAAGTTGATTAAGACAGGAAATTTAACATAGGGACAATTAGAAATGTTGTAGTAACCCTTGGTCAAATTTAACGTGTGATTGGTGCATTTTGAAATGCCGCCTCGAAACTAACTGATAAATTTTAAATTAATCAACAGTATTTTGTTCTCAACTTTAATTTCATTAATTTAAGCATCCTAGATAAAATTATAATAATATTTTTTGACAGATATAAATTTGAAAACAAAACACTGATGACAATTTTATTAAATTTTGTGGCGGCATTTCAAACTGCACCAAATATCACCATCGTTAAATTTGACCAAAGGTTACTACAACATTTCTAATTGCCCCCATGTTAAATTTCCTATGTCTTAATCAACTTGGAATACACTGTATAGCGAAAACAATATTTTCTTATTATAAGAACTATATTAATCCAACTATATTAATGTTTCTCTAAGCTTAACGTATCTCTCTGTGTCTGTCTGTCCGTTAGTATGCTTATAACTCGTGTTTTTTTTAATTCATAGATACGTTCTCTGGCCAGGTTATAGGGTATATTTTGTTACGTTAGGTATCATAAGGAATAAGCAGTGACGATAATAATAAATTAAGTGAGAAAAAAGTGCCGCGTCGGAGCGGGGCAGAGGGAACGATTCGTATGCGCTCAGCCGCCATTCGGCCGTTGTCTTTTGATCGTCAATTGTTTATTTTGTTTTCAATAAAACAAAAATTATTTCTACTTTTTGTTAGGTAATGTAAGTGTTAATTAGTTATTATTACAATAATAACTAATCGTGTTTGTAATTAATTCAACTATATTTTTCAAAAATCCTAAAAAATAATTCCGTACTCCACGGAAGCGAAGCCGCGGGCAACGCTAGTAAATATATAAAACAAGTATTTCTTGGCACATGTCAACGTTTCTACCCTTATGTTGAACCCTCGAAATATTTGGGGGAAAATATATTTTATTAACATTCTAATATAAATTTATTTTGATTAAATATAAAATAACTAATTAATTTAAATTTATAAAATATTAAATAATATATAAAGAACTTTCCAACAATAAAACATTAATTCCTGCTTAAAATATAAAGCATACATAAAACAGTAATAAAATTATCTCAAAAAAATTCAAACAACGTAAATAATTTAATAAAAAAATAATTAATTAAACAATTATCTTCAAAACGGTATTCCTTCATGTGTAGCATTTTATCATTTGGAAAAATCTAATTATCTTTTTTACATTCCATATTTGTACACACACATACATAAAAATAAATTACATAAATATATATATGTATATGCATATATCAGGGGTTTCAGTTTCAAATAAAATATATCATACTATCGTTAACTGTGTTTTATTAAATTAGGAATGTTATGTAGGGGAGAAGAGGCAGAAGAATGGGTTTCTGAAAGTCACGTGACATTGTAACCAAAGCCGCAATCATAAAATAAATGTATGTATAACCCATAGTACCATGTCAAGTGCACTGAAATGGTACTAAAATATTATTTTATATATGTTTTTTTATATTCAATATACAGTAAAATCAATGTTTGATTCAATTTATTATGCATTTAAAATATAAGAATTTGCGATAAATAATTATAAGACGCATTTTTTAAAGGATTATTTGAATCATTTCGTAAATACATTACTCCCAGTAATATATGTATAAGGTACTTGCACCAGTCTTGGATATGACCCCAGTAATGGCTATTTTTTAATTAATTGTACTGAATTAGAAATATTTTTTAAAATTTGATTACTACCATTTCTGAATATTCATCTATATACATTTAACTGCCTGATAGCGTGATTTGATGAAAATCGGCCAATAGGTGTCAAAATGGTGGACATTTAAACTAATTATTAGTATAATTTATTTATTAATTATTATATTACCATAGCAACTGCTTTATATTGTTTCAAATTTGACGATTCTTTCTTTTATATCTTTTGTCTCGTAGTACTTATAATTTTATAATCATTACCAAGTGTCCAATACTGGTTTTACTTTATCGATAACTGGAGAAAAAAGATTATAATTTAAAAAACAAACTATATTTGCGGCCTTTGGTAATTAAATTGATTATATAAAGAGTTACTTGTTTTATTAGTAACATGAATTCATGAGAATTACAAAAATAAACCCGTCAATTACAAAAACAGTAAGCCTTGCTCTTATAGCGGCCATAAATGGTGCCAGAACCTTATGTGTAGTATATATATTATTTTTATAAATAAACCATATAAAAATTAACATATAATTAACATTTTTTTATTAAATTATGAGCGATCGACCCTTTGTTAAAAATTTCATAGCTCACCGGACTATTCAGAGGCCGGACTAGCAAAACCCGGAATAGCGAGAGCCAAGACTAGAAAATAAAATTATTATAAAATGTGTGAATTAACTTTTTACTTATTGTTAGTTATGGCAATTAATTGTTCAACTTATGGTTATAAAAGAAATCAATACTTTTCATTATATTTCCTGATATATATTATTTAAAGACTAAAACTAGTTAATAAAACCGATTAGTTTATACGTGTATATATTTACAAACGATTTTAATAATTAATACTTATCAAACCGCTTACTCATTTGAACGTTGATCAATAATACAGTTTGTATCAGTTTTATTGAACATCTCGGGCTGTTGGTTACATAACGTACGACGCAACAACCAGCCGACAAATGACTTGTGTAATCAATAATCGTGTTAGGCTAATGTCGGCAATGCAGCGCTCGCTATTACCCGTTCACGGAGTATATACAATAGGGTTGTGCGTATGAACTAGTCATTTTATTATTTCACTTTACGTTTCGACTCTAATGTCGGAGTCTACTTCAGAAATGAAACCTAGTTATTGGACAATGCTCACGAAAACCTATAAAACAGGGGATATTTTAAGAAAATTTTTCAACTACAAATATGTTTTTTTTGCCTACACTTTGTATATTTCTCTCCACATTTTTTTTTAATTTTTCTACTTGCAATTTTTCAACTACACAAATTAGCTTTTACAACTACAGTTTTTGCAGAAACAAGCTACAACTACACACTAAAATAATCCCTGCTATAAAAGAAAGTAAGGTTATATACTCGAAAACAAGGAATCTTATAATTATTTTATAATATGCATTATTTACAGGAGAAACTGTACCAAAATTATTACAATTCATAAATAATTAATTTTTAAGACAATTATCTCAGATTTTTATAAAAAATGTTTTTAATAGGTTTATTACGTATGGGGTAATAACATTGCCCCGTAAAAAAATATTGTTATACTGGATGGAAACTAACCATTTTATATGTATTTCGACGTACGTACTAAAACCGAATTTTATATTCAAATATATGTACACGTCATCATTTTTGGCCACTTTACGTAATATCAAAAATTTACATGATCTTTAGCCAAAGAGATTGTATGACATAGAGACAGTAAGCCAGCCGAAAACGATAACTCTCAGTAGAAAAGATTGTGGACCACAGAATAAAAATACTCCAATATTTTCTTTCTCTTATTATTTATGATAAACGCCCACTTACATAAAGTGCTATGGCTCACTTCCTCTATGTCATACAATCTTTTTGTCTTTTGCACATTACACATCACAGTGGTGGACTAAGGAGAGTGGGGGGGGGGAAGTCTGCCATGAAAATATTAATTAATGTTATATAAATAATGATACTAAAAAATGCATTAAAAAATTTACAAAAAAAAATCAATTTTTAGTTAGACAATACATAATAAAAACTTTTTCAACGTGTACAATTAACGAGCAGTCAAATTTGAAAATAACAACGCCAAGAATATGCACACCCCAATTATACTATTCCGTGAAACATACCACCCAATTGAAGCGAACAGAGAGAAGAAAAAACTCCCCGCACCCTCTTCGAACTATTATACCCTGTTTTTATACACCCGATAATTTAATAATTTGATAAATATTTCCACTATTCATTTAAATGAGGCAGACAAGACTCTAATGCGCTGAATTGTTAAATGTAATTTTATTGCGGACGTAAATCTAGATGATTTATATTGTTTGCCGCGAGGATTCAGTTTTTCAGAACGACTGAAAGCTCATTTTGCAGTTTCCCCGGTTTATATCTGTTACAGTGGTTGTGTTTTTTTTAAGTGATTTAGTATTTTAGTCTTTTTAAGAAATTAAACATTCGTTTCACAGAATGACGTTTTTTCGTCTAGGCTTATGAGGCTCTGACCTAAGGATCTGGCCAAGTCCCCCCCCCCCAAATTTTTAGTGGGGGACAGAGACTACTTTTTACCCCCCAAAATTTTGATTTATAGAGCTGGTTTGAAGCGACGTGCTCACAAAAAAATTATAAAATGTAACCACTAGTCAGAGACAAAAAAAATGAAATGTTAGTAAGTTTAATTTTAACAAATAATTCGATATTAAGCAAGTTAAAAAAAATTGAAGTCAGTTTTGAATTTTAAAAATACCAAGTAAAGTTAGGTCAGCTTCATTTTTAAGGTTGATACTGACTCGTTTACTCAACATTTAAAAAATTGTGTGACAACAGTTTCTCTAAAAAATACCGATCTTTAATTAGATCGAACATCGACCCTTATACATATATATTAAGAATGATCAAATATGTCATAAAATAAACATAACAAAATATATAAAAAATCATCAAAAAATTACCTGTTAAACATGAACCAGGGCCTCCAGATCCAAAAGCGTTTTTTAATTGTGAAAAACCTGAAAATATAAAAAACTATATAAAAATAGGTTCTTGCTTATGTATTCATCTTGGTAATACCAGCTTCTAAAGACTAGGTAATTATTTCAAAAACAACTTAACTAATGTCCGGTATTATAAAGGATATATATATTATAAACTTTATCCTTCCTCAGGATGCAAGTTATCTCCCTTCCAAATTTTATCAAGATCGGTTCAGCGGTTTAGCCGTGAAAAGGTAATAAACAGACAGACAGACAGTTACTTTCGCATTTATAATATTAGTATAATGAATTAACAAATTACCATAATTAGCTACATTAAAAAAAATGTTTTCATCATTTTAAAACACAAATATCAGAAAATTATATACACTCTATTTTCTTTGTGATTTTTTTTTAGATAAAAGCATTTAAATTGTTCTTATATATTATTTAAATTTGTATTTACACGAGAATTAAAAAAATATACATTCAGAAACAAGTGTTTAAAATGTAAATAACGTTTAAATAATTATAATATATCCTTTGATAAATTCTGTCAAACAGCAAATACTTTTATTTAATCTGTAATATGTATGTATACAGGCTGTCATATTAAGTGTTCTGTAATATAGTAATACAAATAGCAAATTAAACATTTAATTTAAAAATAAGGTACTGGCACTAGTTATGGCCGCTATAAGAGGAAGGTTTACCGCTTTTGTGATTGACGGGCTACTTTTTTATAATTCTCATGAACTCATGTTACTAATAAAACAAGTAACTTTTAATTAACCAATTTAATAACCAAAGTCCGCCAATATAGTTTGTTTTTTAAATAATAGCCTTTTATTTTGTTTATGTTTTTTATCCAGTAATGGATAAAGTAAAACCAGTAATGGACACTAGCTAATGATTATAAAATGATAAGTATTATGAGACAAAAAGATATAAAAGAAAGAATCGTCGAATTTGAAACAATGTAAAACTGTTGTTATTATAATATAATAATTAATTAATAAATTATACTAATAATTAGTTTAAATGTCCACCATTTTGACACCTATAGACCGATTGTCATCAAATCACGGTGTAAGACAGTTAAATATATATATATTAATATTCAGAAATGGTAGTAATCAAATATCAACAAATATTTCTAATTCAGTAGGTACATTTAATTAAAAAATAGCCATTACTGGGATCATATCCAAGACCTTATATAAATTTTCACGTTACTCCCCCCCATGACAAAAAGACGTTCTACCCCCACATGAAGTGAGTCAATCAGAATTTTTATCAATGTTTAATTTTGTTCTGAATTTTAAATAATAGCTTTAGGTATTAGAGATATATTTTTTATTATGCTCACCCTATATATATAAGTATATTGTATAAAAATATATATATGTATGCAAGTTATACATATAAATATGAATACATTTTACACAGAAATGATGTTGTATCGCATGTCCTTTGATATAAATAATCACAGTTGTACAAAACCAGGAGCACTTTTTAATAAGACTCTTTTTGTGGGCCTTTTTCTTGTTCCCCCTTCGCCACAGATAGACGTCAGTGGTGGGTATGAATATAAGAAAAAATGTTACACAGAAGAAACTCGGGTATATAAATTTAGAATAAGAATGAAAATGAATTCAAAAATATGTTTCCTTAATTTAACATTGCTTTTATTATATGATTTATTCATTTGCAATAATTAATTATTAAATTATGTTGCCGAATAACAAGTAAGATTCATAAAAAAAATTTAAGGGTATATTTTCTTATTAAACTATTATTAAAAGGGAATGGTTATAAAGCGAATCATGAAAAAAGGTTCGTTAATAATAATTATTATCAAAAAAATATTTCAGCAGTTGACTATTTTAATAAAACTAACCAAAATGGTGTAAAAATGAATTTTCTGATTATAATATATCTTGATACATATTCATATTTACAAACAAACAAATCAATGCACGTGTTAACCGCAGAACCCTTATTTTTCGCATTAATTATACTAAAAATATTCAATGCTGTTATAAGATACTGCCACCAGTTATGGCCGCTATAAGAGCAAGATTTACTGTTTTTGTGATTACCGGACTTCTTTTTTGTAATTCTCATGAACTCATGTTAATAATAAAACAAGTAACTCTTAATTTAATTAATTTGATTACCAAAGTCCGCAAATATAGTATATTTTTTTTCAATTATAGCCTTTTATTTTGTTTATGTTTTTTCTCCAGTAATGGATAAGTACTACGACACAAAAGATATAAAAGAAAAAATCGTCAAATTTGAAACAATGTAAAATAATTAATAAATAAAATTATACTAATAATTAGTTTAAATGTCCACCATTTTGACATCTATTGGCCGATTGTCACCAAATCACGTTGTAAGACAGTTAAATGTATATAGATTAATATTCAGAAATGGTAGTAACAAATATCAAGTAATATTTCTAATAATTCAGTACATTTAATTAAAAAATAGCCATCATTATTAGGGTCATATCCAAGACCGGTGCCAGTATTTTTGTATATCCTTGGCATTTAAACATCTCAAATTAATGATTTAGATTTTAAAAATCCGCACGCCACTGTACGCCATATCCTGAAGCATGATGTATAACCATTCAGAACCAAGGCGTATAATTTTTTTGTATAAAAGACTTATTTTCTGCATCTCTTCTAAATGTTTTCAGCCAAACAAACCGAGAGATTTGGGTCGTTAGAATGTAATTTGCAACATGGGAGATTGGTTGTATACGCGGTACCAAGACAATAATACACGGTTCTTGAATAAAATGTCTTGTTTTCTTGCTAATTCTTGTACGCAGGAGATTAGTTGTTATATTATTTGTTATATATGTTACAAATCAGTAAACCGTAAACATTTGCGAATACATATTTTTAAACAACAGCCATTAAAGGGATGAAAAACACACTTAAAATTTAAATTTTAAATACTAATTAATATGTCATTAATTCATGTTGCTTTGGAAACAAATGCAACTACATTCAAATTGTCAAATTAGTTGTTCTACGAATGTGTATTATGTTTTTGACATTAGGACATTAGAAAACTAATATTTATATACAAATGGCAATAACAGCTGTAACCGTCGTAAGTATACATATTTTTGGCTAATACGGAGAGTCTGGGGGTCCTCTGTCAGATTATTGAAAAATCACGTATATAGTTATTCAGAATAAGGTTGACGCGCATGCGTGACTAGATCAGTGTTAACAACTTTTGTAAATCACGCATTTTATAAAACGACTGACAACGTTTAGCTGTGTTATATTTAATTATTTAGTTTAAGTTAGAGTAGTCCAGATAGATTGGTTCGTTTTCAGGTAGGGTTAGGTTAGGTTTATGAATTTCTGTTTATGCACTAAATAATATATTAACATAGATACAGCATACTCTACTCTATTCTAACACGTGACTTTCAGAGTTTTTGACAGAGGACCCCCAGACTCTCCGTATTTACCATGTTTTTTTATGTATATTCATAGTAGTAGGTTATATAAATAAAATATTTAAAAAAATGTATATTTAAAAATTATTTAAAAAGATAGAAAGAACATGGAAGCCATATATGGAGCTCCATACCGACATTTTTTATCGAGTTATGGAAGTATTCAACTACATAATTTTTTATGAAAATAAAGAAATCCTTTAACGTTTAAATTAATAGGAGCTTAGAGCGATCGCTTCCATCGCCCTTTGGAATCGACACCTATGGCTCCATTTTTTTCTTATAAATGACTATGAACGTTAATAAAAGCTATATAAAAACCATATTAAATAATGAACTATGACCTCAATTTACCGCACACGCATTTGCACACACACACATGCACATGTATGTGCCTATACATACATATTTGTACGCAGGTGTCACATGTCATCCTTGTGCTGTCTTTATCTACAGCCCCCATTCACACGTCTATTCAAGATCTGAGTGGTTGCCTTCAACACCTTCATTGTACCACGCTTTTATTAAACTCACATACACACTCACATTCCCTAGATTAGTTTTTATACACTACATGGTTATTTGCATTAAAATATTCGTATTTATCTTCATAAAAAAATAATTCAGAAAATATTAAATAAAATTAAATATACATAATGGCTATTTTTTTAAATTAAATGTACTGAATTAGAAATATATGTTGATAATTGATTACTACCATTTCTGAATATTAATCTATATACATTTAACTGTCTTACAGCGTGATTTGATGATATATTTCATATATTTTGTGTTATAGTACTTAACATTTTGTAATCATTAGCAAGTGTCCATCATTGCGTACTCATTACTGATTTTACTTTATCCATTACTGAATTAAAAAACATAAACAAAATAAAAGGCTATAATTTAAAAAACAAAATATATTTATGGACTTTGGTAATTAAATTGATTTAATAAAACTTACTTGTTTTATTAGTAACATGAACTCATGAGAATTACAAAAAAAAAGTAAAGTAAACCTTGCTCTTATAGCGGTCATAACTGGTGTAACGTTTTTGGGTTCAACTGACTTTAATAATTTCATTTAACCTTTAATTGGTTCGGTAGAATGACCTGTAGGTGCTTGGAAACGTAAACACTGTTATACTAGCTAAATAAATTTAATTTTAACTACCTTACAATATGCCTTTACAAAACTTTCACTATTTCGAATACACAATCGGGCCTTTTGCGATTACAAAAAAAACTAACTATTTCAAATACAAAAAAACTATTTCAAATACAAAATCTTTCACTATGTCTATTTCACAAAACTTGCACTAATTTGAATATAAAATGGTGGTCACTACCACAGAGCCTTACTACTCCTTAGCTTGCATTACAGGGCTAAGGTAGCTACACTTTCTTAGATTTATTTTAACACCTTCGGCACTTTATAAATTATTGTGTTTCTCATGACTCTGTGCTAACAACTGACTCAATACATATTTTTCGAGGTCTCTCTACAAAAAGGATTACCTAATCTTACAACTAATTTCTACAAATCATTATATGATAACCCAAGCGGCTATAATATAATATTGTTACCACTGGTGCCAGTAGGTACCTTCAGGCGAATCAATTAATTGAATGAGTTCTTGAGATCATCACATAACGAACCTTGTTGCTCACTGAGAAATGCCTTAAAATAATTTTATATACAATTACAGTAAAATTAAAATAATTATGGCAAATCAATTCATAAATAAATAATTTTTGACAAGTGCACATGTTTACATGGTTTAAGTGGATGATTGATTATTTCACTTAATATGATTCATTCTTGTTGGTCTGTCTTCTATATTAACGTTCAGTTATAATCTAGGAGAGCAATCTTGTTAATTAAAAAAAAAATACTAAATAATTACGATAACTTGCATTACCGTAGGTTAGGTTACATTCTAGGGGGTGCAAATACACCGTTTCCCCCCTCCCTTTACGGACGCTTATCATTATATGTTGCATTAATAAGAGTTTTGGGCACGCACATGATAGGGTTCTGTAGTCATTCTCACTATACGATTTATAAAACATACTTATTTAAAAAAATTTATAAACTATTTTTGTTACAGTATTCGTTATAATTTTTATTCATAAAATTTTTCAGACTTTTTGAATTGATAATTTAGAAAATAGAGGGGTAGACACTCAGATAACGACTTTGAACGCAAATATATCGTGACTGAAGGGTTAAAACCGAAAACATTTTTTGTTGCATTTTAGGAAACCTATTTAAAGACTATATGAATTAAATGACTTTTTTTAATATACTTTTCAGTCTATTTGTTTTCAAAAATATCATAATTTCTGTTTTTGGGGTTATCAATCTACGTCCTTATACAAAATTTCATCTTAATCGGTATAGACAGACAGACGGGCGGACAGAGCGAAACTATAAAAGTTCCTAGTTTTCTACAGAACCCTAAAAAATGATTACGTGAAATCTGAATTACAAGGCTCATTCAGAACAAGATGAAATTTATAATTACCCAAATTAACACCAATGACATTCCTTCTTTCTATACTTAATTACTACATTAATACTTAGCAATTCATTCGTAAATTTACACATACTTTTTTAAATTTTCTTAAGGCCCAAACAAAACAGATAATAGGCATGATGCCTAATTTTTAAAAACTATTTTATGATGATCTTACGTGTCTCTTATTTCCAAAAAAAAAATGCTTATTTCTGCAGGAAATAAAGGTTTAATCACAAAAATTGACCCTTTTAAAACTAATTTTGAATTTGACGCCAAAACGCTCGCAGTTATCATGGCGCATTTTTGACGTCACGCCTATGTAAACACTCCTTGTCAACTATAATAAATCCCTGTTCCATCGCTAATGTTTCTCGGTTTTACTTTTGGTAATACAAAACTGAGCAAATTGATAATTTAAAACCACAAAATAATTTATAAACAGTGCAGATATTAATGAAACAAAAATGACGTTTACGTAGCCGTGACGGTATTCACTCTGACTGGTGTTTTATCAAACATGGCAGATTGCTGTATTTTGCGTTTTTATTTTAACAAAAATCATATTAATCTCGCTGTTAATATAAAAATAAATACATTTTTTAGAATTTTTTTTTTTATTTCATTATTTAAAATCATAATTTCAGTGATGCTTTGCTATTCATTCGTGAATTTACACACGCTTTTTTAAATTTTGTTAAGGCCCAAACTAAATAGACAGTTACAAGTGTCAAATTATAACATCATCTTCAGTAAAATTACCTAGTAAAGAAAACGGACACTGGCAACTACCTCCTACGATTTCATCAACAAAGGCTATCTAAAGTGGCCGGACAACCACAATGCTCGATCCCGTGCACGCACAATTGGACATATTCGTCCTTAGGTGTCCTTTGTCGACATGGATCACTTAAACCGGCTTACCGGGTAAGTCTATTATGTTGGCGGAAACGGACGCTCACAAAAGGTACATAATAGGATATTTAAAAGTGTTGTGACCAACTCTTATTGTGCGTGTGTCCTTTTCATCCTGGATTACCAGACTCCTTAATGTCTGTGTGGGTGGGTTTGACGGGGAGGCTTGTGCTTAATTGCTAATATATTTATGCCACTGGCTGCTGTCCAGAAAATGCTTCTCAAGTTATTGTATGTAGTAAACAGTGGCGAGGCGTGAAATTTTTAGTAAGGAAAGCATATTTTGTCAATCCTCTCCCTCCTATTAACAAAAAAAACTGTTTATGAAACACCTTAAGTTCAAGCTTTTAATTTTTAAAATAAATTCTTATATATTTATATAGTATATTGTATTTTAGTCGATATTTGTATGACGAGTTGTAAGGAAATTTCACAAAAAAATTTCGAATTTTTGATTTCGTTAAAAGTATGTTTATTGTATATAAAATGACGTGAAAAGTTGAACTGTTCAAACTGCAGGTCTGTATCTCAAACCGTTCTTGAGATATAGCCTCTCAAAGTTTCAATTTTTTCAAAATTTTGAAGAAAAATGGCCCTAACTTTTGAACGCATGGTCGGAATTGATTTTAGTTGACGGATTTGAAATCAGCGTGTCAAAATCTATATAATGACATGTATAATACTTTAAAATCCGACAAAAAAATTTAGGTCAAAAATCGACATTTTTTTAAGGCATACCCCTTTGAATTTTTTCGATTTTTCGCGAAATTTTTTTTCTCGAGTTTTAAGGTATTGTACATGTCATTATATAGATTTAGACACGCTGATTCTAAATCCGTCAACTAAAATCAATTCCGACCACGCGTTCAAAAGTTAGGGCCATTTTTTTCAAAATTTTGAAAAAAATGAAACTTTGAGAGGCTATATCTCAAGAACGGTTTGAGATACATGCCTGCGGTTTGAAACAAACAACTTTTCACGTCATTTTCTATACAATAAACATACTTTTAATGAAATCAAAAATTCGAAATTTTTTAGTGAAATTTCTTGCAATGAACTTTAACTCGTCATACAAATATCGACTAAAATACAAGAAAATAAGACGTAGATGTATTATAGTTTTATAATTGAGCGTGTAAGTTAATATTAAATGCTATTTTTGATTTTTGGTTAAAATGTTTGAGTTGCACAAAAAGATGAATATTCTAATAACATTTTTAAATTATTTATTAACTGAAAACACAGATTTGTATTAATTTACCCATAAAGAAAGGGAAGCACTGCTTCCCCTGCTTCCATGGACGCTTCGCCACTGGCAGTAAACCAGAATTTTCAATTTTTTTTAAACATGAAATTTATACTTACAATTAGATATGACAATTTCTCTCAATAATGTTTGTTATATTATGTACATACAAAGAACCAAATTTCCAGTGGAAACAATTTTTGTTATTTATATTTTATTAGAAATCTATGATACCTTTAATCTAACTTATTGTTAGCAATAAATTCTTTCATGGATACTGACTTTTAGTCGTTATTTTAGCCAATGTTTCCTTATACATTGCAGTGCACTTTTTAGAAGCTAACAACGAGATCACTGAGAAAATCACAAAGCTTGTTCTTCCGTGTTATAATTTGTCTTTGTGCGATTGTGCATTTGTTAAAACTTTTCATTGAAGTTTTTGCATAGCAACAAAGTCAGTATGTTTTACCCCCTCCCCCCACTTCTTCCATCCAAGACGACACAAGTCTATAAAATACTGCACAAACTGTAAATTGGATTTACTGTAGACAAAATTAAGCAAGTTCCATGCATCGAATTACCCTTATGGCATGAAATTGTGCATTCCAGCAGGTACATGTGCACTCCATAAAACAGAGTTGTAATAGCCACGGGGTGAAACGGGGGAGGGTGAATTTTAATTAAATACATTTCATTGCGTTCTCGAGTCCCAGTAAAAACTGGTCGCAATGACGTGTCGGTATAGTGTTTTCTTACGTAAACACCGTCGGAGAGCATGCGATTAGATCGGGTGGTGTAGTAAATGCCGTAAGACCGCAGCATAGGGGATGAAATTGTGTTGTTCAAGAAGTTATTGTGGTGATTATTGTTAGTTCGTAACGGATTGAAGTTGGCGTTTGGCGAGTGGTATATATTAGGTGTTGGAATATTTAATTAAGAAGTTGAAATTCTCGGCATTTTTTCGCTAATTTAAGATGTTACTGCACTGAATGTTTGTTACATTTTCTTTTTATTCTCCTATCAAGGTATTAACGGTAATTTAATTGTGTCGGTTTCTAAGATGTAATTCGTTTTGTATTCATGTCTTAATTTCTTTAGTTCTATTCGGGTGAAGATTTTCAGGTTTATGTTAAATTTGTGAGTTGAGAATTTTTTTATTGATTAATTTTTGATTTGTTATATTCAGCCAATTTTGTGTATTTGACAAATTTGTATTCGGCTTCGGCAAAAATCAATTGAGAATATATTATATTTTATGTTTTATTTAAATCGGCATTTTTTTAAGGAAAATAAAAACTATTTCGCTATTTATAAGCTAGATTTTTTAATGGAACTAATATACGTCTCGATTATTTTAGTGCCAATCAAATGCATGGCTGTAGGCCCCCGAGAAATATACATACACAAAAATGAAAATTTAGTGCCGTTTATGCATGAATTAAAAAATAAATTACATGATAAATATTTTTTTAAATATTTATTTTAAAGTTTCTTTAATTTTTTCACTTTTCATTTTTAATTTCAATAAAATAAACATATTTTGATACAATTAAAATCTCCCAATACGTCTTGCATCCAAAAAAAACAACAAACAAACGTATAAGAAAGTACAAATTATAATAAATAAATAAATGCCCATATAAAATATCTACCACACTAAATACAATTCGATAACCCTAAAAAAAATTCACATTTCTTCAACACCCTACATAACTGGTATGTTTTTTTCTTTCATTTACTGAGATAAGCAAGGAGTACAACATTCACATGTGAAGGTGTCTGAGGTCTGAATAGGCTCTCACATCAGCGAGACGGCTCGCATTTATCTGAGGTGTGTTCAATTATCACACATCTGAATAAATATGTCACACACTAATGTGAGATAAATACTCAAGCCAATTTCATAAACAATTATAGTGTGTATAGGCAGGCCCATATAGAGGAGGGGCTAAGAGGACTTTCAGGGGCCCCGAAAATTATTTACATTTTACATAAATATTTATAATTTATATCATCTTACATAATATTAGTTCGAACTAAAAAGGAGTTGGAAATATCTGTACGCTCGCAAGAGGAGGGGTATGAGCCCCCCAAAATGATGCCGACCGGGCTCTATTGAAGTTCTCTCAGGGTCTGTGTATATTATAAAACTGAAAACAAATTGCCATAACCTTTGAATAATGTTTTTTTTTAGAATAAATAAAAATTAACCTTTCCATACACAAATATAATTTCTAACATATAAAAATACCTATAGCAGATGCAGCGGCGGATTTACGTTAAGTGCCGCCCTGGGCAAAAAAAATTACCGCCCCTTTGTCCAACCTTGTGAACCATTTGGGCCGCGAGCCAGAATAAAGACCTTTTATTTTTTTTTTGGTTGCGTCAATTCTTAATTTTTTAGTGAATAATTAAAATAAAAATAGGAAAAATAAAAATTAAAGACCTTTTTTTTTAGTCGTGCTAATTTCAATGCAGGTTTTTTTTTATTATTATTATTTTTTTAAATTTTCTTCACGGGCTGGACATTTGGACAAGCTTGTATTAAACTAAAAAAGTTGTATTTTCCCAGAATTGCCCCCCCCCCCCAAATTTTACCGCCCTGGCCTAAATCCGCCGTTGCACAGATGAGAAAACTAACTAATAAGTTGGAAAAATCTATGCAAATTTAGCTGTATTATTCCAATCGAAACCCTACAGTATTTAATTTCTTACAGTAGAATTAAATAAAATGTCCAACCAAATACCATAATTTGTCTTAAGCTACATGAAAATATAACAAAACATAGACAGACGTAACTTAAAAATCACATTATATATAAAGGAATACTTTTTTTTAATGCACAGATTCAATTTACAATTTTAACAAACTTAATTTACAACTTCTGCAAAAAATTCATTTCTTTAAAAAGTATAAATAAAATACCACAGACACAGTATATTATATATGTATGCGAGTGTGTGTGTGTATGTGTGTATGTGTGTGTGTACAAAGAGAATGAGTATAAATAGCTAATTACTTCCACGGCAACACCTCTACAAAACAGTGCTAACTATGCACCATTCGAGACAAATTGATTAAAAGATTGAGTGAGCCTTGCTATACGAATACACATACACATTCGCATACAAGAGTGCGCGTATACTATATATGTACAACACCTGGTCGAAATGGTGGAGAAAAAAATGTGTGTATGTATATTTATATATGTGTATGTTAGTCCAATCAAATTAGAAATTTTCTGTATGTTACAAATGAAATTAATATTTGTCTCGTTGATTTTAGTGACGATCTATGGCTAATTATCAGGGCTTCGAACCGGAACTGAACCGAAAACCGAAAACCGGAAAAACCGTTATTTTTTGCGGAACGAAAACCGGAACCGAACCGTAATATATTTTTTTACTCGAACCGGAACGAAAACCGAAACGAAAAAAATAACGGTTCGAAGCCCTGCTAATTACATATGTCCTTATAGAAATATCAAAAATGCAATGTTGTGGGCTACTGAAAAATATACAAAAAATTGAGTTAAATTTTTGATCTAACAAAAATATAATAGTCGTTTAAAATTTAAAACTATACAGATCAGAATGCAGTTTTTTTAAATGTTGCAATATACTTCGATCATTTAAAAAATGTAAAATCGGTATAATAATAAAAATTTCCAAAAAATTACGAATTCAAAACTATTTTTCACTTTGTGATTATAGGGGCTATACTAAAAAATAATTTATTTTATTTTATAGGCTGTTTTTTATGTAATTGCTTCCTCGCAATATCGAAGATTCGAGAAGCTTTGTGATCGTTATAAAGTGAGACAAAAAATTGTTCTCTGATTTCAAAATTTTAAATTGATTTTCCCGTTTCAGGTCAAGATAAACACTTTTCGTTCCGTGTCTGTCTGTCTGTGAGTGAATCCTTGTCACACGCATAACTCATGAACCACTGAATCGATATTAATAAATCTTGGTTGGATGGTTGGGTCTGACTTGAGAACAGCTCCATTTCAAAATCATCGAAATCGTCTGTAAGGGGGAAGGGTGATATCTCAAAATATTTATTTTTTTCAAGATATCTCAAAAACGACACATGATACGTGAAAATCTTATAGAATCTTTTTGTAGAGCATTCAATTTCCTATAATATAGGTCTACAACGTTTGTTGTAAAATATTCCCTTACAAAGATTTATCTCAATTTGCTTTGACATATTGAATGACATTTTGACGTTTTAAATGTCATTCTTACATTTGTATAAAATTGTCAAAAAATTAAAAATATACGAAAAAAAATCAGGTAAAATTGTATAAAAATTAAATGGTTAGTTGGTAACCAATGCCAAGCAATTTATCTGAACACGATTTTTATTTAAATTGTTCAATAAGTTGGTGAATTTAGCACGAAGAAGCACTGTACATTTACTTGGTAGATGTTAGTTTTATAAACTGTTAACATCAGAATAATTCAACAATATTAATATTAATTCCATTTAAAAATCCAATATGTTTGGACTCAACATGAAGTCTTGAAAATTATGTGAACTACTTTTTGTTCGTTGATTTGCTCGTATGAATATAATATGAAATAAAGTGTAAATATTGGTAGACGAGACTGAACGAGACTTAAATAACTCTCATTTTTTTCCAAAATATCTAACAAAGTAATTTCATATTTTGGACTTTCAAGAATTTTTATTCAGAAAGCATAAAATATAGAAAAAAAGTACAAAACACAAAAAATGAATTATTTTAAAAATTTCAAAACTTTTTCTATTTATTTTATTTAAGCAAAAATAGAAAAATGTTAAAAAAAGAGCCGTTAGTCAGGGTATGATTTTAGACAGTATTATTGATTATTTTAATTATCAAATATATATTTTTCCTCTGCGTGGTTATGAATCCCAGCCACAAACCCACAGTTGTATATCACAAATATGTTTGTTAGCCGTACAACACCCTTCATAAAAGGTGCTTTTGTTTTCAAAATGAATTTTTATCAAAAACGCGAGGTCTGCACACATCCTGACCAAAACAACATAAACACCACAACGGGTACGTAAATACCGTCACATCGTACACCTTTTAACTCAGCTACGCAAAAACAAATAAAGCTTTCACACGTTTTTAATTAACTATTGTGTTCGTCAAAGACTGATACGATCGGATGCGATGGAGCATATTTAACGTGTGCGTTTACGTAATTAGCGTTGGCGAGCGTGTGGTTGGAGTGGGGCTCAGGGGGAGGTTTTAGTTGGTCGTGATTTTTTCACGTTTTGTCGTTATTCAGCGAGGCCTTCTACTATCGAATGTGATAAACTTTGATGGATTGAAATTTAAAATTGAATGGAATTTCGTTCAATATGTGAAATATTACTCGAAATTGGTTTCAATAATTAAATTCAAATTAGAAAAATACTATTAAAATTTAAACTTTCAAATCAATTGCTAAAATATTTTTTAACATGTTTTACAATGGAATCATACATATTTTTAATATACATACCTACTTACAAAAATTTGTTAATATAAAAAAAAAACATAATTTTATATTTTCAGTTAGCTTTATCTGGATGTATTTCAAAATCAATTAATTCCACCCCCACCACGACAGCATCTCTACTGCTCAGTCTTTTGAAAGAATAGCGTAGAAATAAGCCTTAATTCTAACAATGAAAATCCTCTCAAAATTGGTATAGTAGTTTTTGAATTTACTTGGAACAGAAAAAAAATTATTAAAACATTTTAAAGATTGAAATTTCTATTTTTCAGTTATAGAATTAAAAAAGAAAGTAAAAAATATGTAAATTTCAGTAGCTGACTTGATAAGTCACATCATACCATAAAATTCAAACAGATTTCCAGTATTAGTACTTACATTTTATAATCTCTTTTAAAAATGATTGGAGGAAAATATTAAAATATTAAAAATAATTTATCGAACCTTTTAAAAATATATGGTTACAGGTTATCCATGAAAAGGTTCCGATTCAGATTCAGGTTCGTTGACTTTAGGATATAGTGGTTCGGTTCGGGTTCAGCTTAATGAAAAATATGGGTTTTTTCGGGTTCAGGTTCAAGTCCCGGATTTTAAACCATCGATATATCGAAATAGATATTTTAAAGTTTTTTTAACCTATAATATAATCATTTTCTTCTGATATTCTTCAAGTTTAGCTTCTAAATGATGACATATAAAGTGTCCGTAATAACGCGCACGTTTTAACGCAGCCTGTAGCACGTGAGGGCCCAGGCCCGCCACTGCACGCGTTCCAGTGTGAAGTACAACACTTCACACCACCATGTCGCTGTGCGTCCGTCTGCTAAACACCCAGCTATACCATCTGTATGTATATTGTATATGTGTTTCGATAAATAGCGGATTTTTTTTTAAATTAAAATAAACAAAAAAAATGTTTCGGAGTTTCAAATAATTTTTTTTTTTCAATTTAAATGACCTTTTTTGCTCTTTACATCTCAAAATTTTATAGTTCAACCTTTGGCTTTGGCAAAACATTCGGTTTGATTTTGGCCGAACTCGAACCCGAATATTCAGACGGAGAAAATTGTATTGAAAAAAATTAGAATAAAAATGTAGATAATTGAAAAACAAATAAAGTAAAATGTAAAATATGTACCTACGGTAATATTTGAAATCATAATTATTGAAAATTTATTATTTATTTTTGAAAAAAAAATCAAAGCAGTATTTTTATTTTTTATTTTACTGTGAAAAGTGATCTACATTTTAATAAATTGTAGCCTTATATTACAGAATTGTTTTTAAATTATACTGCATAATAAATTTTACTATATGCAGTTCTATGTATATGTATTAATTTCTTTAGTGCAATGAGTAAGAAAAATTCTATATTATTTGCAATTATTACCATAGAAGATCTTATTTCCGAGTTTTGATAAAATATAGAAATTTTTCTAATTAAAAAATACCTTATAAAATTTTCTCCGTCTAGATTTTAACTAAGTACCTATACTATATCTAATACCTACTTGAAAAAAAAATTCTAATTTTAAAGCTTCGTCCAAGGGTTCAGCCATAAATATCAAAATAAGTTTTTATAAACAGAAAATACGAGACCGAAAAGAATATATTAAATTGCAACAAAACGAAACTTAAATAAATTTTGGAATATTCAACATGATATGAAAATACAATAGTGTTATGTTTGACCCCCTCCCCTCGTATTTCTTTTGTATTATGTTATTTAAATTTATATACCTTGTTATCTTTTTTGTTAAATTAAATAATGTAGATATCATAAATTGAAATTTTTGAGAAGAGGGGGGGAAATTTTGACCACTACCCCCTCTCTCATATGTGCGCTACAGATCGGTATTACATTATTTTATTTATTAAGATACAAAAGTAAATTTTTTTTAAATTATGTAAATATATAAATCTAATTTTTTCAAAATTTAAAAGTGTATAAATAAATATATTTTCTAATTCTTTATTCTCCGCAAAAAAAAATATTTTTTTTCCAACAATAAGTTAATTATTACAATTTTATAATTTCCTGAGATCCGACGGCTTTCTACATTTATCGAAAAAAATTAAAAATTAAACATATTTTTATCAGAAAAATGTATAATAAAACAAATTTATGAAAACTGTTAAATATTAAATATTTATAATATCAAATAAAATTTTATCTATCAGTAAAGGTGTATATTATGTTATTTTAATTTACAAATTAATTCATATTCATAATTCACTTTCTTTTTTAATATTTTTTTTAAACTGTATCTAATATCTAATTTCATTTCGCTATATTTATGAGAACAATCTTTATTTTTATTTTTCATTATTTCTGATAACAATGTAGAATTGACTGTATTCCTACAATTGTATACCTAGAATGGCAAATTTTTAATGTAGGTACTGAATTACAAATATGTGTTGATATTTGATACTACCATTTCTGAATATTAATCTATATATATACATTTAACTGTCTTGATGACAATCGGCCAATAGATGTCAAAATGGTGGACATGTAAACTAATTAATTAATTTATTATTATTTTATCATAGCAACTGCTATACACTGTTTCAAATTTGACGATTCTTTCTTTTATATCTTTTGTGTCGTAGCACTCATCATTTTGTAATCATTACCAAGTGTCCATCACTGTGTGCTCATTACTGGTTTTACTTTATCCATTACTGGAGAAAAAACATGAACAAAATAAAAGGCTATATAAAAAACAAACTATATTTGCGGACTTTGGTAATTAAATTGATTAAATAAAGAGTTACTTGTTTTTTATTTGTTGTATAGTCTAACACAGCGGTTCCCAATCTGTTGCCTGAGGATCCCAAAAGGTCCGAAGTAACATTTCAGGGGATCTTTATAAGTATTGAAACAAATAATAAATTACTGTTAATTCAATTGACTTGAATTAACAGTTACGCTCTGAAAATGTATCAAAGAAAGTCCTGAAAAATGTGATACTTTTTAAGTTTTCCTTTATATTCTAGATAATGAATAATGAAACATTGAATCTACAATATTTTATTTTATTTTATTATTATCGCACTATATGCAGTTTAAAAGACATAAGAAACATTTAAAAACTTTTAATTCTATAATATCATCAATAAAATATGTTTTATTCATCCACCCGGATTATTTATATACCTATAGATAGTTTGTTTATGTTGAACATACCAGCATGTGCTTGCGGAGGTCCAGGTGGTAGAATGCCGGCGGCCTGGTGCATATGCGGCTGGAGGAAGGCCGCGGCGACGGCGGCCTGCGCGTTGAAATACGCCATGCGCGATGCCGCCGCCGCCGCCATCTGGTGGTGATGAGAGCCTGCTGTGTAGCCGCCACCTCCCCCGGACAGAGCGTCGCCCGAAGCTGGCCCAAACGTACCTGCAAATACAAATAAATAGTTAATAGAAAATCTAAAACGGTAATTAAAAGTAATAAATTAATAGAAAATATCAAAAATATAGTGTACTATGCAAATTTTCAGATATTTTTGCCATTTTTTCGAAGTAATTTGGTATTTTTCGGAATTTATTGTTTTCATATATTAGTGAGGTAAGAAGAACCATTATCTGATAAGAGAGAGAATGCAATTGTTTTGTATAAAGTATATTGATTTATTTTTTGTTGGAGCTTGGCTTCTGAGTGTAAGCCGCGTCGACTTGGTGGATGTCCACTGCAATGTGTGATGAAACGTTGGCCGATAATACGACCAAATCGATGCGTCTTACACCTAGAAGCCAAGATCCATATCAAAATCACCGCGGAAACCTCATGATTTGTTACAAGTTTATTTTTATTCTTTAACACGTGGTTATTACTCGTGAACGTCAAAAATACTCAAAAATAAATCAAAATCACTCATTCAGGAAAAACTAGATTATGTTTTTTGGTGAATTTTGTAGGTTATCTCACGTCATGAACGTGTTAATAATATATGAAACTGGAATGGAAATTAGTTTGATGGCCTTCGTTAGTCATGTGTATACAGTTATTGATAAAAAATGACTTTGGCCAAGAAACTCTTCTTTTCTAAATATAACGAAATCTTGATTTTCTTAATATAAGAATAAACTCTTGGTCCAATTGCATGTAGGAAATGCCAGCCTTGACGATGGGCCCAATATTGATATCGATATTGGCCCCCGTCTAGGCCAATCTTTAGATACCGAGCTTCGGGTCATCTATTCTTTACCCAAGATTGGATCAACTCTGGGCCAGCCTTGGTACGATAAGCCTTGGCCGTGTCTTGAAGGAAGTTATCATTTGTATCTTGTTGGCAAGCAGTTGCCCCTTTGTAATTTCCTAGATGGGTATCTAATATAATGGTTATATTTGTAAACGCCTTCGAAGAAAATTTCATATTTCAAAAACAATCTAACTAAGTGTCATCAAAAAATCTTTTTGCAGATTGAAATTTCATGCATTCTCTTCAATTACAAAGTTTGGGGTTTTAGAACAAGCAACAAAAAATCTTAGCCCAGTATTTGCTAGCATTATAGCGCAAGCCTGGGCCAACCGTGGCTCCTTTGTAAATAATTTTCTACAAGGGATATTCTTATATTAAGAAAATATTGTTTTCGTTATATGTATACATATAAAACAAGGATTTCTTGGCTAAAGTCAATGTTTATATATGTGTGATAGAATTGCACGCCGAGACGAGATTGGGTTAAGTTCAGACGAGACAAAACATTAAGGAAATACAAATAAATAACTTTATTTATACTCTATTTCTTTTAAGAATGCAGTGGGTTGCCATCGTTTTTGATGGTAAAATGCACGATTCGTACCGTCAAAACCCCGGAAACCACTGCATTCTTAAATTAAATAGAGTATAGATATATCTCTTTTATAAGAATCTAGCTGGGAGTCTTGATTTTAAAAGACTACAATTAAAATAAAGTATATAAAATTAGAATATTTATATTTTTGTTATAATACATTTACTACATAAGAATAAATTGGTCACGTGTACGAAATCAGATCGAGACATACATAACAGGTTTTAATTTTTATTAGACGAGACATAACTCTCGTCTCATCTCGTTGGTATTATAAAGAAACTTTAAAAGACATTGTAATAACTGCATCAAAATAACTACAAGTTTAGTGAATGTGTCCTATTACCATTTTGATATGAAACCGGCTTATAAGTTTTTTTTTAATAATTGTGAATACACATAAAAATCAATCATTAATAATTTTCTTATTTCTGTTGATAAATTGCAATTATTTTTATCAATAGAAAAATATATTCCTTGCATCCAGGCTGTGTTTTACACTGATAGAAACGTTGACTTCAGCCAAGAATTCCTTATTTTATACATAATGAAAACATATATTAATATTTTCTTTTAATATAAGAAATATACTATTTATCTAAGTAATTATTGTTGGACGAAACAATAATACCAGTTTATAGTTTTCGTTATATATGTATATATAGGTATACAACAAGAATTTCCTTGCCCATATCAGTTTTTTACCTGTATTGGTATGGTTAATGGATGCAAAATTAATTGCCCAGTTTATATTTATAATATACTTATTCTTAAAAGTGGATTAAAAAAAGAATAATTAAAGTATAGTAAATCTTTGTTTATCTTCCAATAAAAAAATAGTGTTTCTGGTGTAGCTAAACAATTATTTAAAATGTATAGTATAATTTCTTCTGTTGTTGATATTTGAATATATATGTAAGCAATGTTATTTTTCTACCCTTAAACACGACATTTGGAAAATAAATTTAAATTTCCTATTTAAATGGATTACAAAACATCAAAATTTTATGGAAAAAATCAGTGAGGTTCATCTGGAAAGATATTCCTTGTATCTCTATTATCCATTATAGCGCCTTTAAAACATGTTCAGTATTATTCACAAACATTAAATATTATTTATTTATATTTTAGTCTAAATTTCTTAGAGAACTCTGCATATAACATTTAATTTTTCTACTTATTGACTATTGATACTATGATATCGACGATTGTGGTTTCAATTCGGTTACATCAAATTAAAATTCATAGCTTAATCGGACAACTCAAATAATAATTTTGATTTGATAATAAGTAGGTACCTATAAGTAATAAAATAAATATTTTTTAGTACTGTTTTTTATTATTTTTAATAGGATCTTACAATATATAAATAGAAAAGAATATAATATGTCAGAAACTTATATTCTTATAAGGAAATGAGTTGATCCTGAAATTCACTAAAACAAAAAATCACGTAAATAGTAATACATACCACATGGAGGTCCCGTTAAATTTGCAGCCCCAGTGCCGCCGGGTGTTACGGCGGACACCCCAGCAGTGGGGCTCCTGTGGTGTGGCGGGGTAGCGTCCCCCAAGCCCAACAGTTCCTGTATGGCAAACGGCGACCGCTGGTGAGGCATCTTGACCGGCCCTTTGCCTCCGCCGCCCGCGGCAACGGCCCCTAAACTAGTGTTGTTGTTATCACTCATGTCTCCAGTACGTTGCAAAGCGCCATGGTACCGCTCTAGAAATATCCGAGTGCCATTGCTGGCGAAAATCGTGCCAACTTTGTAAAAATTTATTTAAAAGTCTTTTTCGGGGAAAAAAATTAACTCATTTTTGTACACAAATAACACAAATGTTCGATGGTATATTTTTTATTCGCGGGATCGTTGTATTTTTTTGATATTTCACTCACAAAGTATTATAATAATAAGTATCAACAATGAACACAGTTTGTAACAGTTTATTTTGTCGAACAGTTCCTTTCTGGCGAACACGTACCGCAAAACTGAGTTGTCAGTCAATATCTCGGGAGCTATGTGTCCTCCTCGACTTGGCCCCTCCCTGGAGGGGGCGCCACATTGGCCTTCCCAGCTAACATTGGCGGATTAGATTTTTTGCAACCCCGTGATGTATACCCCTACTGATTAAGCTAGCGGCGGGGATTTTACTACTCCGACCAATTGCGATCGCACACTTGTTGTGTCTATTGGTCGGAGGGTGGAGCTATGGTAAGTGGGTGGGTATATGTAGCTCCGAGAGGAGGTATGGTGATTTTTGGTGGGTATGATGTTAATGATGATGGATTTCAAGAGTCTACCGATTTAATGCAGAGTTTATAATGTAATACACGATTTGTACGGATTTTTAGTGTCGTAAAATTATCATATTTCTTTTTTTTTGGAATTATGTGGTTTATAAGTAGTAGTTGGAATCCTGTTGGGAATAATTCATATAATGATTATGTATGAATATGTTATGGCAGTTCAAATGTAAGCAGAATTATTTATAACTCCATGAATATTGTTAGTTTATAATAGCCTAGTCAAAAATCGTATAGTTTTAATATTAATACTCAAATTGAAAATATTTTTTTCAAATTAATTAGGTAGGTACCTACCTAAATAATGTATGGAAAACCCTTAAAGCATAACAGGTGAATCGACGATTATTTCTAGGGAAAATTGTAAATAAAATTAATATGGTAGCATGCAAAAGTTAAATTAAATTAATTGTATTTTTATTGCTATCTCGCGATAGCCTTTTAAAATTTTTAATTTTCCAATTTTTCATAAAAAATATTATTCCTTGAGAAATTGTACTTAGGTATTTATTTTTACAAATCCATGTAAATAAATACAGAAAAAGGAAGTTCAAATGCATATTTTTAAGCAAGCATTTGAAAGATATTAAATATTTTCTTTTTTATAGATACCTGCCACATACCTATAATAATCGTATATTAAAAAAAATCAATATATAATTCAGTTATACCTTAACGTACGTTATACATATTTTCAGCTATAGGACTTCAAACGAGACTATATGCTTAGGAGTCTCGTCTTGATCTCGAAATTTTAACCGCAGTCTTGTTTCGTCATTTTAACCTGTCTCATTTCATTACAGTTTAAGTCTATCTCGTTTCTGTTTTATCTCATCAAAAATTAAACGAGAAAACAAAAAGACTTATTGTTAGAAAAAACAAGGTCGGGAAATATCTAGCCCCTTAAGATGGCACTAAATTTCATATATCACGTCACTATTTGACGATATCATTATTAATTAGATTTTTTTAAATTTTTCAAGAATTTTAAAATTAATTAATAATTTAATCATTGTCGAAGAACGTGTGAATTAAAATCAAAACTAGTCTATTTATCATTATAATATAACCTATTATTTTATCAAAAATTTAATAAACTATACCAACAGATTACATTAAAATTCAAAACTATTACTTTAAAAAAAATTATTTGTAAAATTTTAATTTATTAAATTTTCATTAGCACGCTATAATATTTTAATTGGCGATTTCTATTATTCAATTTTAAGATAATATTTACGGTTATAAAATATGTATTATTTAAATACAGAATGCTTTATTTAATTAAGACATTCGTTTTCGATATATCTCGGAAATTAAATTAAATTATGTTATTTACATAAAATATTGGAAATATTGATGCTTTATACCGTATTTAAGCGATATTCTACCCCTATAATTATAATAAAAATAGCAATGTTTATTCCTTTTCGACGATGCTCAAATATGTATATAATAAATAAACTAATCAATGATTTTATGAACGTCAAATATTTATTGAAAAACTTTTCGATTCCCAGAACAGTTATCAATAATAAGCAAATAAAAAATTATAAAAATACAGTATACATGCGCCCGCACAGGGTACGTTCACTTTTAACCAACCACAACAGACTTACATACATATAATAAACAAATACACCTGACTCGGGTACAGCACGCACCCGCAGCAGGCATGAACGCGGAGAATTAATATAACCCTGTTGTTGGTATACGCACTGTACACAAGGCAAGCGTATTTTTTCGCTATGTACTATGGGTTTCAGAAGTCGTCTGCCACTCTAAAGATCAGAATCGCTTACAACATATTCGAAAAAATTAAGACAAACATCTTAGGTTATTTTTTTCTAGGGTGGAGCTTATATAGTTACATCATTTTAAATAAAAACACAAATATACGCCTATTTCATTAATTAATTTTATATCAAGTTAAACATATATAAATAATAAAATATTTTTATCAACTTGATGATGATTCTGTGGAGCTAAAAATAATCCTAGTAAAAGTAAGGTACTGGCACCAATTATGGCCGCTATAAGCGCAAAGTTGACTGTTTTTGTGATTGACGGGCTTACTTTTTTGTAATTCTCATGAACTCATGTTACTAATAAAACAAATAACTCTTTATTTAATCAATTTAATTACCAAAGTCCGCAAAAATAGTTTATTTTTGTTGTTTTATAGCCTTTTATTTTGATTATGTTTTTTCTCCAGTAATGGATAAAGTAAAACCAGTAATGAGCACGCAGTGATGGACACATGCTAATGATAAGTACTACGACACAAAAGATATAAAAGAAAGAATCGTCAAATTTGAAACAATGTAAAGTAGTTTCTATGATAATATAATAATTTATAAATAAATTATACTAATAATTAGTTTAAATATCCACCATTTTGAAACCTATTGGCCAATTGCCAGTTAAATGTATATAGATTAATATTCAGAAATGGTAGTAATCAAATATCAACAAATATTTCTAATTCAGTATATTAAATTAAAAAATAGCCATTACTGGGGTCATATCCAAGACTGGTGCCAGTACCTTGTATAAATTATTATAGAAATAGTCAATATACTCAAACAAAATTTTTAATACCTATACGTATATATTATACATTATTCATTATATTTCTATAGGTAGGTACAACATAATATGTTAAACGAATTCAATCCTGGATTTCAACATTTGCATGCGTTTAAATACATATATTTATTTATTTTACATTTATTTTCTTGAATAATAAATCATTAAACATTTCAGAATTATTTTACGTGTGCATTTTAAAATGCTTAGCTACCGTTCGTTAAATTCTCTCCATAAAAACATTTGCATATTCATGTGCATTGGTGCCGCAAATAAAAAAATAGAAATAAAGTTAAAGCATAAAATTAAAATATACAACTGTGAGAAATAATTTATCTTTTATTAACAGCACCTGCACATATGATTTAATAATAATATCCTTGTATAAACTTTTTATTATTGGGTTTTATTCCGCGTTGTACTTAAATGTTACTTGACGTTTCGACCAACATCTCGTGGTCTTCTTCAGAAGTGAAGTGTCGAGTCCAAAATTAAAGAAGCGTTGATGTTTGCTAGAATAGTTTGTGATAAAAAATCAAGTGTTGCTCCAAGTTGATTAAGACATAGAAAATTTAACATGGGGACAATTAGAAGTGTTGTAGTAGCCTTTGGTCAAATTTAACGATGTGTCATTGGTGCATTTTGAAATGCCGCCACAAAATTTAATAAAATTGTAATTAGTATTTTGTTTTCAAATTTATATCTGCCAAAAAATATTATTATAATTTTATCTAGGATGCTTTTATTAATGAAATTAAAGTTGAAAACAAAATACTGTTGATTAATTTAAAATTTATCAGTTAGTTTCGAGGCGGTATTTCAAAATGCACCAATCACACTTCGTTAAATTTGACCAAAGGTTACTACAACATTTCTAATTGTCCTCATGTTAAATTTCCTATGTCTTAATCAACATGGAATCACTGTATATTTAAGCAGCTATACCTTCTGGACTCGACACTTCACTTCTGAATAAGACCATGAGATGTTGGTCGAAACGTCAAGTGATATTAAAGTACAACGCGGAATAAAACAGTTTATATATACAATTAAACAACCGCGAAAGTCTACGTTCAAAAATAATATTCTTAATTATACAGCCAACAAATTATTTCAATATACCTTTACCAAACTGGGATTACCGGTGAGATAACATATTGTTCTGGGATAATCCAGGCAGGAGACACTATATAACAAGACCCTATTTAATTGTGGCTTCAAGGAAAATACCCCGCACATCTTATTGGGGCCCATGGGTCAGGATTTTCAGCGGACCCCTTCTGACAAAAATTTTTCCGAAATAGAACATTTTTTTTCCAACGACTAAATGACTCGCCGCGTCGGACTCCCAGGCTACAGCCCTGTCAGCCCCTCCCCCCTTTGTGGGGGCTATATCTACGAATATACACACGGTATTGTATCTATATACCTACCTTACATATACATTCATATAAAGCAATTATTATGCCCAAATCGACCTATCTATCAGGGATTTCGATACACTGTACTCATGCAATTAAATATAGTATAAATGAGATTATCAGAATGAGTATAATGTCACATATTACCTATTAACCTATTTATTAATCAAACAATAATACTTTGAAACAATGTACAGCAGTTGCAATAATTGATAAATAAATTATATTAATAATTAGTTTAAATGTCCACCATTTTGACACCTATTGGCCGATTGTCATCAAATCACGCTGTAAGACAGTTAAATATATGTATGTAGATTAATATTCAGAAATGGTAGTAATCAAATATCAACAAATATTTTAAATTCAGTACATTTAATTAATAAAAAAAATAGCCATTACTGGAGTCAAATCCAAATAGTGCGTATAAATACTTAACGCCTGCACTGTTTCGGCAGCAAATGCTATTTAATTGAAACCTGTACGACTGAGGACCAGGGGCCATTATGAACTTCGTATGAAATGCATTATACATACTACATATATGAACGCACACAGGCATATATACAAAATCAAGTACATAATATAAGGCCGAGCTGTAGAATGTGTGTATGAGTGTGTAGGTGGGTGTGTGAGGTGGGTGTGTGAGGTGGGTGGAGGTGGTAGAAGAGGGGGAAGTACGTAAATATGAATATGAAAGGATTTCTAATGAATATTCCATTCGCGAATAAGGTGAAAAATGTTTTCTTCAAACCCCATAGGTATATAAGGATGTTATATACAATACAAAAAATTATATGGGAGTGTGATGTGAAAATTTATACACTGTTAAAATTGAAACTGCAGTTTTAAAACGTGCATGATGTATAAAATCGAACCTTTCATTGTTTTTTTTTTTTTTTTTTTTTTTTTTAATTGAATTAAGGTACCTACAATAATTCTCATCCACAATTTACAAATATATATTCCTAAATGAAAAAAAATAAGGTACTGGCACCAATCTTGGATATGACCTCAGTAATGGTTATTTTTTAATTAAATGTACTGAATTTGAAATATTTGTTGATATTTGATTACTATTACAAACATTTAACTGTCTTACAGCGTGATTTGATAACAATCGGCCAATAGGTGTCAAAATGGTGGTCATTTAAACTAATTATTAGTATAATTTATTTATTATTTATTATATTATCATAGCAAGTGTTATACATTGTGTCAAATTTGACGATTCTTTCTTTTATATCTTTTGTTTCGTAGTACTTATCATTAGCAAGTGTCCATTATTGCGTGCTCATTACTGGTTTAACTCTATCTATTACTGGAGAAAATACATAAACAAAATAAAAGGTTATAATTAAAAAAAAAAACTATATTTACAGACTTTGGTAATTAAATTGATTAAATAAAGGGTAACATGTATTATTAGTAACACGAAAAAAAAAGAAGCCCGTCAATCACAAAAACAGTCAATCTTACTTCTATAGCGGCCATAACTGGTGCCATTACCTTATACTGTTTTTTTTTTCAATTAAATTTATTAATATTTACAAGCTAAATCGTGGAAAGACAACATTTACTATTTTTTAAATTTATTTAAAAAAATGTTTTTCTAGTGTACTAAATATATACATACCTTCAGACTTGAATAACTTTAAAGCTGCATTTCTTTGATGTATGTAAACATAATGTAACTATAACCCTGTGTACACACACACACACAGACACAAACACACCTACTAATGGACCCCGTGGCCTTTGTCACATATGTATATGAGTGAATGTTATAAAATGAGCATTTTTTAATTATGTTAGATATACGACAATGCAAGAGCCTTTGTAAAAAGTGGTTTATAAAAGTAAAAAAGGTGTTGGTTTCTTAATTTTGTTTGAGGAAAAATACGTAGAACTTATATATAGCGAAAGAAGAAAATACCTACCTATCAGTTTTCCTGGCACCAGTTATGGCCGCTATAAGAGCAAGGTTTACCGCTTTTGTGATTGACGGGATTCTTTTTTGTAATTCTCATGAACTCATGTTACTAATAAAACAAGTAATTCTTTATTTATAATCAATTAAATTATCAAAGTCTGCAAATATATAAAATATAGATTTTTTATTATAGCCTTTTATTTTGTATATGTTTTTTCTCCAGTAATGGATAAAGTAAAACCAGTAATGAACAGTGATGGTCACTTGTTAATGATTACAAAGTACTACGACACAAAAGATATAAAAGAAAGAATCGTCAAATTTGGAACAATGTAAAGCAGTTGTATGATAATATTTATATTAATTAATAAATAATTTTGATACCTATACGCCAATTGTCATCAAATCACGCTGCAAGACAGTTAAATGTAGTAATTAAATATCAAAAAATATTTCAAATTCAGTACATTTAATAAAATATAGCCATTACATTAATATAGAAAAAATAGTATACTAAAGATCAAAAGTATATTATAATATTAATATTATATTATATATATAATAATTAATTATATATAATATAATTATAATAGCCATTACTGGGGTCATATCCATGACTGGTGCCAGTAACTTACTTACCTTGTAATGGCGAGAGATGCTATTTTTTTTACTTATTATGATGTGCAACTATCTGTCAAAAACTCCAAAATAGAACTTTGAAAGTGCTTGCAAGTTAGTAACTTTTATTAGCTTTTTACAGTCATATATCATATATTCATTTCAAATTTCAACACTCCACTTGATCTTTCCGTGTCAGTTCAAAACAAACTCCTTTAATACCGTGTCTGTCTATCTGTCCTAAATCATTGTCACAAACATAACTCAGGAATCACTGAAAGGATTTTAATGAAACATATAATAACAACAAACCTTATGTCCGGTATTATAAAGGAGCTAGCAAATTTGCTAGCTAGCAAGCACTTTCAATTGAGATATCAAACTTATATGACAGTTCTTTTGGAGTTTGTTGATAACTGACAAGTTTCGCGCACGCGTTGTTGGTAAATACCAACGGTATTAAAACAGTGGTGATGTTATGAAAATTATTTTTATTGTGTTACAATTAGTTGAAGTGTCACTGCTCTAAATTCCATAGCTAATTCATAGATACTAGCACAGAATTAATACCCCATTTGAAAGTAATTGCTAGCTAGCAAATTTTGCTAGCTCCTTTATAATACCGGACATTATACATTTTGAAATACGGAGTGTTTTCAATTCATGTTGCTGTTTTTTCGTTTCGATCTAAATACTACACTACATTTTAAAAATGCTATCTCGCCATTAAAGAGCGGACTTTTTTTGCATCCACCCGGTAGTTACATTTTTAATCAGATATATATTTAATTTATTATACCTACAATTCATAAAATTTCTCGGTCTAAAAGATAGATACAGGGGTACTTTTGAAGAGACGAGATTTTTTTAATGAATCAGAACCCTCTGTCTGGGACATTATGCATGCTCATACACACACACACACAGACACAGACAGACACACAGACACAAAGCCACACACTCGCGCGTCTATTGTCTGCCTTTGTACAATTAAGTGTCTAGAGAAGATTTTGAAATTTTTTTGTTAACGAAAACATGTATACAGTTTAACTTCGTTGATAACTAACTCACTAAAGCAGACTGTTGCATTGTATTTTTGTATTTCCGGCGACGCTTCTTTGATGAAATGCTTTCTTCCGTTTTGGTTCATGCGTTTCGTTTGAAATTAAATTAAATAAAGTATTTTCACAGAAATATGTGCGGGATTCAACATTTATTTTTAATGATATGGGGCTATTAAAAAATTACGTAGGTAAGCATATTTTCGTTGTTTTTTTTTTCAATGATAATTACACTGAAAAAAAATTAATTAAAATTAACAAATACGTTGTATGTTGTTCAAATACATAACACGAGTTGGAAGAATCAAATATTAAAGCAATTACTTGTTGAAATTATCTTGTGATTTTGAAAAGGTAGTATTTTTGATTATTAATAAGGTCTAACAATAACATGTTTGTCATTGTTATGCCGTATTTAAAAAGACAAAACAACACTTAATATTTAAAAATATATAGGGCTTTTTACTATTTTGTCCAAAAATAACCGCGTTGTTGTTTTGTCTACTTAGTCTAAACACGGCAACAACTCAAAGGGTCAAATTGATAAGTAGGTATGGAATTATCCATGATTCTGTCATATATTTTGCAGCATTTCACCCAGCGCAATTCTTTCTTTTAATAAAGTTATTAAGTATTTTCAACCATATGTAAATGATTGAACAAAAAAATTTGTTAAGAACACAGAATATTTGGTTCACTTGATTTACCAGACTAACCTTGGATTGCATAAAGCAAAATTAACCACAATTAGTTAATCAGTTATTTTCAAACCATGATTAATGTTAATTCTAAACTTAATTTCAATTTGTTAATGAACAATTCACTAAATATGATAATTTTTTTACCTTATAAAATTTATTATAACCGTAATTGTTTTTTAGAATTGACATAGTAATGGTTTGAAAACAACTGATTAACTAACCGTGATTATTTTTGATTTGTGCAACCTAATTAAGTATTTTTAATAAGTATAGGTTTGGTTAACTCAACTGAATTTTGCCGTGACCAAATATTTTAGTTCAATTTAACAATGATAGGTGAATTCAACTATTTAATTCTTTTTTTCAGTGTAGTACTTATAAAATACATTTTTTTATGAAGAACCTTTCAAGGTTTTTAGGTTTGTTGTAGACACTTAAATATCATATCACATATAAATTCATTAAAAAACTTATAAGCAATGAAAATCATTTTACGAGGCATAATTAATATAAACACTTCTAACAAATATTATTACTATAGAAATACAGTTCTTTACAAATAAAATATTCCCTAATAACCCTTCAACATTATCTCATCAAAATATATACATCAAATCCATATTTATATAAAAAAAATATTCCTTTTTGCAATTATACGATAAAATATAATGATTTCATTATCTTAAAAATCTGCATCAAATGAGGGGCATCCAAAGAGTTCTTTGATAAGGATGAGTGGAAAAAATCAGTGGCGGGGGAAGGGGGTTCATAGTCCGCGGCTTTGATGACGACATCTTTACAATTACATCTGCATAACTGAATATTGCATAATTTGCAAATCTAATCCATTTCAGAAAATTACAGGAATCCTTGATCATCAATACACCCATCCACTTATCGGCCTTCTCTCTCACGCTATCTCTCTTTCTCGTATTCAATCTGTACACTCCTTCCCCCATTTACCCCACTGGTCTCATACTCTTTTAACTGCCTCCTCAATTCTTTTATATGATTTCATTTGTGTTCGAGTATTTCGTGTAATTATATGTATCTGAAGTAAAAAGTTTTATATAGCCCTTTCCTAAAAAGTAGAATGATTACAGTTAGTATGGTAATTGTTTATAATAAGAAAGAAATAATATAATTGCCAGAATCTATAAATTTCAAATATATCGAATGTTAGTTTTTTCTTAGATTGGATAAACTTGGATTTTTTCCAAAAATTCAAGAAAGTAAAAAAAAATCATAAATAATTAATAAAATAAATAGGGGAAAGTCGGGTAATTTGGACCACTTTTTTAAATTAAGATATTTAGCATACTAGTTTTAGGTTTAGACAAATTATTTTTTTATGAAATGAATTTGTTTTTAGTACGTATTAATCAACATAATTATCATAAATTCCACAAAAATCAACAAAATGTAAGATCGGAGCTTTGTTTCAATTTAGCCAACCAAAACTATAAATTGGACCACGGCGTTGCTAATTTGTATTTTAATAGAATCTTAACTAAAATATGCTTGTAAACAAAACATAATATATATTAATGAATTACAGACTATCAAATAATTATTTATCATAAGTATTAAAACAAAAAACTATAATAAATCAGCCTCGTTACATATTTCATTTAAATTATTCAAGAAAGACAATCATCACATATGTCAGGATTATTGGTACATGTTTCATGATTCCAATTATGGCAACTACGTGCGGTTCATTTTAACCAACAGTATGAAAAGTGAGAAAAAAATCTAACAAAAACATAACTTATCAAAACCGCCAATCAATCCACGACAGTTAATTGTTGATAAATTGCTGCTGCAAACTATAAATTAAAAACGCTGTATGCTTACCTTCACATCAAAAATAATTTATTTACATTTGCGGAAACAAAACACTAACATTTAACTTGTTAAGGAAAACAATATAGCCGATATGCAATAAATTTAGGCGCCTATTGCACGGTATTACCGTTTAAAAACTAATTTTCGAGATATAATTCCCCTATTAGTTCAGTGTTAAAAATTCTGTTACCTTCCCATGGATAAACCGCTTAACCGATCTTAGTGAAATTTGGAAGTGAGACAGCTTGCATCCTTAGGAAGGATATAGACTAATTTGTATCTCGAAAAATTTATTAAATAAATATATACAAACGAAACGAAGTCAGCTAGTCGTTAATAAAATTCATATAAAAAATATCCCGCCATCTACCCATTTCTAAAATAAACTCCCTCTAGACAAAACTAACCTCACACGTCCCTGTCCGACACACACACACATACAAATATTTGAATGGTATTCACACACACTTTCTCGTATTGAAGTTGTCAGGTGGTGACATGTTGTGACAACACGCATTCACCATGTTTGGACATGTCGCACCATTCATCCGGAGCTTTGTGAGAATGCGAGTATGTGTATGTACAGCATCTCTATTCTATCATCAGTCCGAATTATCATGTGCAGATTCTATAAATAAAAATAAATTTCTAATTCTTTTTAAACTATTGCATTTAGGGTTTGCAATCCTTTTTTCCCGCGGGAAATCCGCCAATCTCGCAGTTTTTCCAAAATTTGTATTATTCATGCAGAAAGTTACTATTATTTAGTTAACGTGACAATTAACTACACTGAAAAAAATGATTTGGTTAAAATTAACAAATACGTTTAGTTGAAAATATTTGGTTCAAAATACTAAATACTTGTTGAGAGAAACAAACATTAGATATATGTAACAATCTTTGCTTGTTGAAACAACAAAAAATACTTGTTGAGTTTTTACTAAAAAATTTTTTAAAATGACCAAATATTAGTTTGAAACAAATTAATATTCGGTCAGTTTTTTCAAACTAAGAGTTGGCAACAATGTATGACTTGATTTTTGTAAATTAGATTTTGCAACAACGCGACAATAACAAAAAAAAGCTAACCCACCCCCTTCCCCCGTATATTTAGTAGCGTCGGTTCGCTTGAAGAATCAGTAACGTTTTGCAGATACTTTATTTTAGCTTCACGTTGTTTCTTTTATTAGTCTAATTATTATACTTATTATTGTTAATATATGTTTTATGTGGTGTGTGTTATGTGTGGTGTATTTTGATAAAAAAATAGTGTTAATATTATATAATTACAAACAATGGAGCAGGACAATGAAGTATTATTTAAATTATTATATAAAAACGTTTGTAAATGGTGTAAAATTCAAATTAATTCTTCGTATGAAGCCTACATTGAAGTTGGTAAGTACTCGTAATATATTTAATTTATTATTAAAATTATTTATAACTGCCAGGTTTGTTTTTTACACTAGAACGAGGGGTTTATACCGATTTTTTTAAATTGTAAACTATTATTGTCGAGTATTTTTTTCAGAAATTATAAAATAGTATTTTATTGAATATATTTATATACAGTTGTCCCAAGACTGTGTCAAAGTTCAATATTTCATTTATTATAACAAATGGACGAAAACTTTAAATACAAAAGTTGTCAGGTGAGACAAGCCGCATATTTTAAAAATAGTTACATTTATATAGGCTGTTCCATAAGTGCGTTATAAATCAAAGATATATTTTTTTAAATACAAAGTATATTTTTTAATTGATAATCTAAAAGCATTAATTTTTCTGGACATTTTGATATAAGCATGCGTGGGATTGTACTGCCCGGTTTAGAAATTATGACCATTTTTGTAAGAAAATTGGAATATTTTCAACATCTTGTAATTTTCTAATTACAACAAAAAAATTTGTTCTCTGCTAAAAATAGTTTTTGTATATGCTCTTTTATTGCGATATTACATCAACCATTTACAAAATTGTATTCTTTGTAAAGGATGTATCAAAACTGAATTTAATTTTTTTTCAAAATTTTCAAATAAAACACCCTATATATTTTCACATTTTCGAATTGCCTATTCAATTCTAAACACATTTTATAAACTATGCTTTATACTTAAATCCAGCCTTTAAAGAGTTATTTGAAGATTTTTAAAATCTTAACATGTTTTATAAAAACAATACAACTTTATTATAATCCATAAAACAATTCACTAGAACTTACAAATTTAAACAACATAAAAATCTAGAAATTAAATAAACAAAATAATACACAAAAGTTAATTTCTAGGTTCAAAATGTCCACCAGCGGAATTAAATCAAATTAAATATTCAAATAACTTTTTAACGGCTGGACTTAGGTATAGAACATAGTTTATAAAATGTGTTTAGAATTTAATAGGCCATTCGAAAATGTAAAAATATATAGGGTATTCCGTTTGAAAAAAAAGGGTTCAGAGTTTTGATACATCCTAAACGAAGAATACAATTTTGCAAATGTTTGATGTAATATCGCAATAATAAGAGCTTATACCAAAACTATTTTTAGCGGAGAACAAAATTTTGTTATTGTAAGTAATTAGAAAATTATTAGGCGTAGAAAATATTCCAATTTTCTTACAAAAATGGTCATAATTTCTAAACCGCTCAGTATAATCCCACACATGCTTATATCAAAATGCCCAGAAAAATTATTTGGAAGATTTTTATAGTTTTTTTTTTGCAAATAATTATGCCCCCTCTCTTCCTCATTCCAAAAAGATACGACGTATTGTGAATTTATTTTTATTCTTTTTTAACATAATAAAAAATAAACTTTTCATTACAGCTAAAGAGAAATTTGAAAAATTAAACAGTTTTACCAAAATATTTTTGGCCGACAAAGATGGAGTTATAATTGACCGAGATATATTTACATCCTTTATCAGCAATCAAGTAAATACAGTAACGTTACAAGTTTTGTCTTTTAGAACAACAACATCATGTATGTAATTTATTAATCTATATATAATTTGTAAAATCACAATTGAAATTTTATTTTAAAAATGTAATTTTTTTAGTTTCTCACTCGACAGAAAAAATTGAAACTGATTCTGATAACAATACTTCTTTCAATGAATCTGAGGTGATTAAAAAAAAAAGATAAATTTTATCCCTTATAACATAAATTTTTATTAACATTTATTTTTTTATAGACTCCAGCAACACCTAAAAGATATCGTTATGGATCAGTCTTTGAAAATTTTAATTTAAAAAATATTTTGAATGATTCTCAAAGTGGACAGTTAATTATTGCCAATTATAAATCCAATTTGCAATTAAGTAGAACAACAAGATCACTTTTAGTAAGATTAATATTAGAAAATATTTTGAAGGGTAATAATATGTAAGTCTATACTTATATTTTTTTTATTATAATATTTGAATTTACTATTGATAAATATTTAGACCAGAACATAATAGCGCAGTCGTTCGGAAAATTATTCCGATTGAATTTTTTGTTTTTATCTTATTGGGGAGGGTGGCCCGATTATAAAAGTGTAAGGTGCCAGTCTATACCTCGGTCGGATATTGTTTAAACCGCGAAAAGGCCCTACATTAGTTTTAAAGTAAACATTTTCAAGGTTTCATGAACTTTAAAAAATTTGTAACAAATAAAGGAGTAGAGTTACATATATGAGTGTACAGACCTTTTTTGTGAAAAGGCCTTAAGATGATACAAAAAAATTTTTGATTTCAAAAATATATTTTTTCTTTTTTAGAGACTTTTCGCGGTTTAAATAATATCCGACCGAGGTATAGACTGGCACCATACACTTTTATAATCGGGCCACCCTCCCCAATAAGATAAAAAAAAAAATTCAATCGGGATAATTTTCCAAACGACTGCGCTATTATGTTCTGGTCTAATTAGTGATGTGTTAAACATAACTAAAATTATGATATTTTAAATTTTTAGCCGTTTATACGAATCAGATTTTGTATGCCTAACAAATAAAATTATTGAAGAATTCCCTAATGAAACAAAAGAAACGTACTATATTCCTGCAGTAAAAAAGAATAATTCTCCGACAGCAAAACATTTTATTTCAAAAGGAAAATTAGTGGATAAATATCGAAATGAATTAAAAAAATTTAAAAATTTTAGAGAAAATAAGATACATGATCCTCCAGATACAGGCACCACCATTATAAATACAGGTATTTAATCTATTTAATAACGTATATTAGCTGGATTATCAAAATAGTTTTATATGAATTTTAGATGTCAATGAAAGTTATGCATGGCTGCAAAATAGTAGAGAACCATGGATGTCTGTTTGCCATCACTGGGAAGCAACATTTTCATTAAGAAGAGACAATAAATCAACATTAGTGAATGATTTAATTAATCAGTTTAAAATACTACGAGAACCTCTGGGATACTCTTTGGTAAATATCACAAATATTTAACATATCTTATGTATCATTTGTTTTGCTCTTTTGATTAAATTTATTAAAGTTATACTTCTTTATGCTCGTTGAGGGTAAAATTTTAGTAATGCAACGGAAATGAAACGCTATGAAACACGCCAAAGAAGTATAACTTCTAACATGTGTATATAAGTATACACCCAATTTTCTTTTAATTACATAATTTTGCTTTTTGGATAAAACAATTTAATCTTATTGCAGATTGAATCCGATTTTAAACAATTGTATCCAGAAAATACTATGAATTTACTACTGAATTGGGAGAACTTTTTTAAAAAATTAAAAGACACTCAAAAATTAGACAAAACTGGACAAAATTTGTTAACTATTCTAGAATCAACCAATGATTTAAGTATGTTATATATATATATACATATATAATATATATACCTACAATAGTTTAAAATATAAATGTTATATTTTATTTAATTATTTGTAGATTCTCAACATGCTTTACAAATCTCCTTACTACCGTACTTTATTCCGCCGAAGGGTCATACAAGGAAAGGTAAAAGCCACTGGAAACCTTCAATAATAGAATCCCAAGAAGGAATACTAGTAAATGTTAAAGTAATAAATCTAATTGGTTTCAATGTTAAAATTAATTATACTAAGATTGTTTATATTTTTAGATAGCAGGAGACGTATACAACACTATATCAAATAAGAAAATTAAAATGCAAAGGCTCGGGCTACCAGTGCAACCTTATATATTAACAGTTGGAAATACCAATAAAATTGAGGTTAGTTATCTCATTATAGAAGATATTATATACAAAATAGACTCTGTTTTGAAATGTTTTGATTTATGTTTCAAATCGTTTCACGCACTAAATGCTAAATATTGTTACGAATCTGAGCACATATGGCTTCTTATTCAATTAAGCTTATATAAAATTGAAACACAATATGATAAAAAAATACCTTATGTCTGTAGTATAATGAGAGCAATGGAAAATATTGATCACTAACAAATTTTATTCATTTAATTATGCTGTGTTTGTAAAAAAAAAATCCATACAATAAATTGTTTAATTTTTCATATTAAATGTAATCACTATCTATCAAATAAACATAATATACATATGTATATAGATGCGAACAAATAATTGTAGTTGAAGTTTTGAAGAACTATCAGTTTTTAAAAAACATTTAAATACAAAGCATGATTCATTTAAAATTGATAAATACCAAAAAAATATATCTCTTAATTTTAATATTCTATCTATAAGTACTCAAAATAATGATTTGGTGGGAGGAAGTACACCCTTAATTGAAGCAGTTGAAAACAACACAATTATTAAAACCAATAGGTACTGTATAGTGCTTTAAAAATAAAGACAAAAAAACCTTATAATTCGTGTAATTAATATTATAAGTTTTGTTGCAATATAAAATTTTCCATTGCTCAAAACGTGAAGAATAAATACAGTAGAATAATTTAAATTAGATAAAAGAATGCAAGAATATGTATGTTAAATTAATATTGTATGCATGTAAATGCAAATCATAATAATTAGTGTTTACGTTTTTAAATATAAAACAAACATCAACATTATTAAACAAAATATACTCAAGTAATCCAAAAAAAGGTAATTTATTTATACTAGAACAATAAGTAATCGAACCTACTTTATTAGTATTTTCTATTGTCTTTATCCAGTCTACAGTTATAACTTTTGTTTATAAATGTACTTGGAAATTTGTGAAAAAATTGATATTGTCCTGTAACTCGTTAATGTCTACATTCTACATATTGTACCTGACTGGTACTATTTATTACTAAATGTTATTCAAACTGTGTTACGAAATTATTAATTTGTATTGAATGTATATTAACTTTTTATAATTTTAATATAATATAAATAATTAAATATATAAATAAAATGTTAATGATAATTTAATATAGTAATTATTATTATTAATTTAATATAATAATTTATAAAATAAAATGTTTCACATGTGAATTATATCGTTTTTTTAACTTATTCTTTTTTCACAGAAAATGATTATTTCGGAAAATATTGACTAAAAATGATATACTTTAATTGAAATGTTTATTATTCTAAAAATGTTTCAATCAGTTCAATATTACAGGTACAATACTCAGTTCTACTCGGTGAAATGTTTTTACTTTGTTAACTGGATATTGTTGTTGTAATTATATATTGATGGAAACATTTTTGGAATAATAAACGTTACATTTTAAGGTATATCTTTTTTAGTCAATATTTTACCGAATGTATATATTTTGAATCAACTAATCCATTTGTTTAAACAAATCAAACATTTGGTTGTTATTACTAAATAAAACAGTAGTATCAAAAAAATATAAAGTTGAATCAACCATATTAGTTAGTTATTTTAAAAACCCATAGAGTAGTATTAACAAAAATAAATGGTTGAATTAACAATATTATTTGGTTTCTTTAATAAAACCATTTAGTTGTATTAAAAAAATAAATAGTTGAATTAACAAAAGTATTTGTTTTTTTTAACAAAGCCACTTAATTGTATTAAACAAATATATGATTGAATTAACAATAGCATTTGGTTTCTTTAACCAACTTATTTGGTTATTTTAACCAAATATTTATCATTGACCAAATATTTTAGTTAAAAATATAGAATAATTGGCTAACTTGAAAAAATATTGGGTTGACTCAGTCTAATATTTGGTCCAATTTACTAAATATTTTCAACAAGTAAATTTGGTCATTTGAACCAAATCTGGGGTTGCCCGTATTTGACCAAATTTTTTGGTTCAATTTAACTATGATAGGTAAATTCAACTAATCTTTTTTTTCAGTGTAATGAAAAATAGTTCCATAGCGCGGTAACATATGATACATAAACGTAACACGTACCGTATAGACCGATATAAAATCCATAAAATACACCTGTAAATAGGAGGTACATGGACAAGATTCTTCTAACTACTTTTGTCTTTTTGTTCGATTATCCATTTCAATTTTTTTAACTGCTTGGTTGCGTTTATTAACCCTTGTTTTATACGTAGGTCGCCTTTTACGCCGCGCCGGTATATACGGTATGTAACGTAAAACTAAACCACTGAATATCATTATTTACGGTTATATTTTAGGGACAACACTGTTAATAAAATATCGTGTAGAATGTATAGAAAAAGATGGTTTTGAGAAAACACGAATTTTGTGTATTAAATTTTTGTGGTTATAAAGATAGTACTTTAAAGTACATATCTTTCCCCTATAAAACGAACTTTTACTTTTCACTGTACGATTTTTTTCGCCGAGATATAATTTCGAAAAAAAATAAATTATATCTTCAAACTATTATTTCTCGACGAAAAAAATCGTATAGTTTTACTTTAAAGCGAAAAGAGTTGTAGTTAAATGAGATGAATTATTTGTAAGGAAAGGGTTGAGTAAAAACACGTTCAAATATAAAAAAAACTAAGCTTAGAGCTTGTAACTCATAAACGAAACATGATATAAAAATTCTAAAAACACCAATCACCTCTATACAAAAAAGTACTTTAAGAAACCGCAAATAAAAAGTATATATCTACTTTGACAAAAAAGTTATAGCCATTTAAAGAAATTCGTAATTTTAAGATTTTTAGATGTACCGCCTAAACCCCATAGAATTAAAAAAAATATATGATATATATATATACATATATTCGACGCCAATCCAATAAAAAACTTTTTAAAAAACCGACTTCAAAAACTGTTAAATTTAATTATTATATACTTTTCAGTATTTTCAGGGTTTTTTTGAAGACGGTTATATTTTTTTGTTAAAAAGTTTTGTATATTTAATAATACCTACGAAAATGTTATTTTCAAAATACCTTACAAAAGACCGAACGGATTTTAGAAAAAATATTCAGGTTCCCCACCCCTTCCTTAAGTAGTTTAATTAAATGAGAATTAAAAAAATATATATTTTTTAGAAATATTTATTTTTGATTTCTGAAAAATATATCACTAAAAAACTACTGGACTATAATATCTAATAACTATATGCATCCGGAATAACATTTTCGGTTTTTTTGAAGATGGTTATATTTTTTTCTTAAAAAGTTTTTTATATTTAATAATACCTATATACGAAAATGTTATTTTCAAAATACCTTACAAAAGACCGAACGGAGATTAGAAAAAATCTTCAGGTTCCCCACCCCTGCCTTAAGTCGTTTAATTAAATGAGAATTAAAAAATATATAGATATTTTTTATAAATATTTATTTTTGTTTTCTGCAAAATATATCACTAAAAAACTACTGGACTAACTTGGGAATATGCATTCCGATTAACATTTTCCATAATTTGAACAATTTTCACCCCCAAATTAAAACAAAAGTAGATAATACAATCTAAAAGAAGAAGTATCGATACTAGAGAAAAATTCAAACAATAAAATATCAGTTTACACAATTTCTTCACAACAGTATGCAGAGTCAGCACGCTCAACAACATAACGAGCTAAACTAGCACAAAAAAGGCTGGATTGCCAATAGAACATATCCAAAGATGACGCTAATAATATGTTCATAGTACACTGAGTGTGTGTATTGTCTTTTATATCCAATTGACACGTTTTTCTTTGTGTGTTTTATAGCGCTATACATATAATATGTCACATAAAGCCTCAAAGTCAGCAAGAAGCACTTTCATGCAAAAAAGAAGTAAGAAAAACCATAGGTATATCCAGTTCCGGCCTTAGCAAATCTGGCGCCCTGGGCGAGATTTATATTTCCGCCCTCTTTCCCCCTAAAAAATGTTAAAAAATCACCGAAAATGTCTATTAAAATTGATAAATTAACAAATAAGTTGAATAATTCATATCTCAGCTTGGCGCGATCCTACAGACTCAAACTTTTTTTTTTAAATATAACTTACATCATTAACTTTAAGACTATCAAATGCCCTAAGACCGTCGAGACCTCCTTCCCCTATTATGAACAAATTAAAATTGATAAATCAACAAATAAGTTGATTAGTTAGTATCTCAGCTAATACCTTATTAAAGGTTTTCTGGGTTAGTTAGTTTAGTTTCTGTTAGTTAGCAGCTATCAAATAATTGATTTTATTTACAAATTAACATTGTTTATATTTAGCTATATTTTTTGCTTAATCGGGTTTAACTGATCGACATAAAATTTAAAGATAAAAAGAATTATACTCAAAAATTACAGCCTGTACACTGATTTAAACCAAAAAAAATACTTATGCTCCATTGTGAGATGCCCAACCTGGCCTGGCGCCCCGGGCGGTCGCCTTGATTCCCCCCCCCCCCCCCCCTAAAGCCGGTACTGGGTATATCCTTCATATATGCCTATCTAATATCAGGAATCGAGTGGATATTGCTAACTTTATTATTATTGGAATTGGAAAATCGATAAGAATAACGTATTAGTAATTTTTCCAATATAAACAACGGCGTTATTAAAATGACACAAAAAACATCGAATCTCAAAAATATTTTTTTAAATATCCTTTTAAAATTAAAAAAGGCGATTACAGTAAGGTCTCTTTTTACGCGGATTTTTTTATGCGGATTTGAAGTTACGCAGTGCGATTTTTCATGCAAATTTAGGGATTCCCCGTTTCGGTGAGTGGGGTATCAAATGAGAGCTGACAATTCAAGGAATTAAAAAATTTGATTATTAAAATCTTCGTTTAACTAGATTTCGCACCAGTTCACAAACGGTGCCGAGTTGTATTTCAGATACTGAAAATAATTCTGATGAAAATTGTTGTTTATTTTTTGGTTTGGTTTTACGCGGTTTTAGAAAATTATGGAACGTAACTATTTTTAATTTTACAATGTAAATAATGTCTCAGAACGTATCTACCACAAAAGAGACCCTACTGTATCCATTAATAGTAAATTGAGAGGGGGGGGGGGTGTAACATGAAAACTAAAAAAAAGGCTCTTCAAAAACTTCAGGAGAGCGCAAAAGTAATTTTTAACAACGAAAAAATAGGTATTCATTAATAGTAAATTGAGAGGGGGGGGGGGGTGACATCAAAACTAAAAGAAGCTCTTCAAAAACTTCAGAAGAGCGCAAAAGTAATTTTTAACAACGAAAAAATAGGTATTTATTAATAGTAAATTGAGAGGGGGAGGAGGGGGGGGTGACATGAAAACTAAAAAAAGGTTATTCAAAAACTTCAGGAGAACGCAAAAGTAATTTTTAACAACGAAAAAATAGGTTAGCTACACATTTTTTTTATGATGTAAATAAATTTAAAAAATTATTCGTGAAAAATGGTTAAAAAAAATACCTACCTAAACAATATTGGCTTAAGTTCTGACGAGACGGTATCAACTTTATTTATGTCTCGTCTAAATTCTCGTCAAGAATCTCGGTCTTAAAAGATTATCAATAATTAGTAAACATTTACTATTTAAAATTAATCATTAAATCAATAATTAAAGTTAATATACAGTAAAAGCTCTTTATTCGCGGGGTATATGTTCCATAAATATGCCGCGAATACAGAAACCGTGAATACGGAATGGTAATTTATATGGGATTATAGGGGATACGTTCCTAGGTGACAAAATAAATAAACAAATACAATATAAAAAAATCAATTTAATTGAAGTTTTTGACCATATTGATTAATTATTATCTTCAGGCTTAGGCAATGGTTTAAAGAATTTTGTAATTTTTTCTTGCTTGGCAGTTTTTAAAAGCTCCTTCAATTCAGACTGATATTCAGCAGTGGCATTAGCAATTTGCCTCTTAAAAATAAGACTTCGTTCCATAGACGAATCAATTTTCATAAAGAAATCACAAAGCTCATTTGCCATTCTTAAACCTTCACTAAGATTTTTCAAATTAAATGTCACGTTTCCTGATTAGATCCGCGAATAAAGAAATCTTTAGCCGCGAATATAGGAATTGGGTCGCATTTTTTTAATCCGCGAATAGTGAAAACGCGAATGAAGGAAGCGCGAATAAGGAGCTTTTACTGTACATAACTTTCGTTATATTTCAAAATTCATATAATTATTTTTCTCCGTATGTATTTTTTCAATTTCTGTGCACGCCACTGATTCAAACAACCTAATATTTCCAACTCATCCTATATAGATATCACTAACAGCATCATAACGGCCGTCAAACTCTATCTGTAACATTAACAAGGCCAATGGTCGGATGATTGGCCCGGTTACAGTAATTGGGCGCCCGGCGTGTCACGGCGGGTACTGATTTTCCAATCACGATCGTGACTCCGGGCTGGAGCTCATTACGGAGTTATCTTGTTATTTTGTAACGACACTGCTGTCACTTAATTGACGCTTGATAGAATTTATGTTCACACTGTTAATAAGTTTGCATTATTATGTAATAGTTCAAATTGAGCTTGAAAATAATAAAATTCTTACAATTTTAATATTTTATTAATTGTTAGAAATTCTGACCTAACTTATTCAATATAAAATGTTAGTTTAATAACATCAATATCACCACATGATTACCCTTTTCATTTTTTTTAGAAGTGAGATCCAAAAGTCGTTCGTTCCATTTTAAAAAATAATCCAAATTATTGAAAGAATGCCAAAAATTCTTCCAAAATCCACTGCATCTCCATTATTTTTTAAAATGGATCGAACGAGTTTTGGAATTCACCTCCTCATATGCTCGAATTCACTATCATATACTTAGCATAAACAAAATCTAGGGTTTTAAGCTTTCGAACAGTGAAAGTTCCATCAAAATCGGTTCAGTAGTTTTTGTGTTAAGTTAGAACAAACAAACAGAATCCGAAATTCTAAAAACAACGTATAATGCTACTCTAGACTTATATTTTATTTTTTACTTTTACAGATATTTGTGAGAATATAATACATATATGATAAATGAAAGTTAAATAAATTGATTAAGCTTTCTTATATCTCATATTTAACTTCCAATAATGTACAACTCGTTTTAAGTAAGTATATAAGGTACTGGCACCAGTCTTATATATGACCGCAGTAATAGCTATTTTTTAATTAAATGTACTGAATTAGAAATATTTATTGATATTTGATTATTACCATTTCTGAATATTAATCTATATATATGTACATTTAACTGTCTTACAGCGTGATTTGATGACAAAATAGGTGTCAAAATGGTGGACATTTAAACTAATTATTAGTATAATTTATTTATTAATTATTATATTATCATAGCAACTGCTTAACATTATTTCAAATTTGACGGTTCTTTCTTTTATATCTTTTGTGTCATAGTACTTATCATTTTGTAATCAAGTGTTCATCACTGCGTGCTCATTACTGGTTTAACTCTATCCATTATCGGAGAAAAAACATAAACAAAATAAAAGGCTATAATTTAAAAAAACAAACCATATTTTCGGACTTTGGTAATTAAATTGATTAAATAAAGAGTTACTTGTTTTATTAGTAATATGAGTTCATGAGAATTACAAAAAATAAGTCCGTCAATCAGAAAAACAGTAAACCTTGTTCTTACAGCGACCATAACTGGTGCCAATACCTTATGTTTGAATGACATATTTTAGGTCTTTCAAAAGGAAAAAAATGATAGGAATGTTTGAACGGCCATTTCTTAAGTCTTTCATTTAAAAAAATTATTCGTAAATATCAATCAATGACTTTTTTAGTCACCGCGCTGGGCCCCTTTAGACCCGGGACTAGAGTACATATATTGTGGCTATGTTTATAATGTTTAAACCATATATTAGAAAATGTTATTACAGTATCAATGAATATGCTTCTTAGTGACTTTGTATTTTTTTTTCTTTTCCATTCATGCTATATTATGTATTCTTTTGTATTTATTTTTTCTTTAACTTATGGTTATTCAGCTCTTATTAAAAGTTAAATTTAATTAAGTTTATTATTATTATTATTATTATAAATTAGATTAATATGACCTAACAAAAATTTTTAAAATATTCGCGTTCATACCATTTAGTCGTTGATTGATAACAAAACAAGATATTATTTGTGACATATCGCCCCAGGTATCATGACTTGCTGTGATTAGAATCGTTTAAAGTTTATACAGTAACAAGACACTGGCTTGAGGCCGCAGGCAACGACATAATTGCAGATATTCATCCCCGTCTTGTTCGTGATTGTGCCTTTACTTTTATAATCAATTTACAACAAGTAATAGGTGAATCTTGACTCCTTTGTGCAGGAAGTATGGAGTATTATAGTGTTTTCATCAATTAAGAGTGTGTGATCTATCTTAGTGATCATGAAAATTAATGGTATAAGATTACTTACAGCTTATATTGTTTAAACCAATCAGAGTTCTTAAGCTGATTTTAAGTAAAAAGTGTATTACTGAATAATAAATTTAATTTTCTTATTGTTAGTACATTTCACTATTTGAAAAATAATCTTATTTCACAAAACAAATACCAACTTAACAATAAACAACTAAACTTCATAATTCAGAATTTTCTCAAATATGTAGAGTTGCATGCAAAAGTGATCGACCAGTTTTCTTTGAAATTTGCTAATCACAAACTTAGTAGACTCCTAACCTAACCTCCCATTTGATTTTTATAATATTTAAATTATTTCTCCATGTACTAAACAAAGACAGATATTTTAAAACGCATTTGCTAGATAAAGAATTACTATTCGTTTTTAGTACTCATATAAAAATGATGTAACTATATAAACTCCGCACTAGAAAAAGATAGCCAATGATGTTTGTCTTAATATTTTTGAATCTGTTGTAAGCGATTCTGACCTTTAGGATGGCAGACGACTTTTGAAACCAATAGTACAAGACAGAATTACTAAAAATTTAAACAGTTGAATCCAGCTAAAATTATAAAATAATTTAGTTTTCAGTTATCACATTCAAAGTATTTATATATTAAACGTAATTTTATATACTTGTCAGTCTTGTCAGCTATATTAGTTTGGTAGATAGATACTTCATTCAAATTTTATTCCTGTTTAATGAATTTTAATTTAAAAATATGCAATTCATTAATAATTCAAGAACTCATTATTCTTAAGATCGGTGATATTTAAAAAATGCTGAAAATTCATGTTTTTAAGAGCTGCAAATTGATGAGCTTTGAAAATGATCTCACCATGCATGGACATTGTTATTTACTAATGTATCAATCCATAAAATATCATTATTGAATTATGAATGCAATTTTCAATTACAAATTTAAAGATTAACTTTATAATGGCTATTAAACTTACATCTTACTGCAAAAAACTCTGAGGTAAAAGCAATGTTTTTCAGATTTTATTGGATAAGATATATCTATAATTAACCAACCAAACGCCATTTTTTCAATAAAAAGATATAAAAAGCAATGAGATGTGTTAGTGCATAGCAGTGTCCGACATATTCATGATTAATAATTTAATAATATTACTGCTTAATATAAATATCAATACCAGTTAAATATATTGGTTTAATAAAAATAAATAATTTCAATACAATTTAATTATTAATATTCTGATACCTGCATTAGCAAATCGACACTCGATATTTACAAACGATAGTTACCAACTGTTTCTCTCAAACTTAGTTGGATCAACATAACATTACATAAGGTACTGGCACCAGTCTTGGATAAGACCCCATTAATGGCTATTTTTTAAAATTAAATGTACTGAATTAGAAATATTTGTTGATATTTGATTACTACCATTTCTGAATATTAATCTATATACATTTAACTGTCTTACAGCGTGATTTGGTGACAATCGGCCAATAGGTGTCAAAATGGTGGACTTTTAAACTATAATTATTAGTATAATTTATTTATTAATTATTATATTATCATAGCAACTGCTTTACATTGTTTCAAATTTGATGATTCTTTCTTTTATATATCTTTTGTGTCGCAGTACTTATCATTTTTTAATCATTAGCAAGTGTCCATCACTGCGTGCTCATTACTGGTTTTACTTTATGCTATAATTTCAAAAACAAACTATATTTGCGGATTTTGGTATAAATTAAATTGATTTAATAAAGAGGTACTTGTTTTATTAGTAATGGGAGTTTATGAGAATTACAAAAAAGAAGCCCACCAAAATTAAAAAAACTGTATAACTTGCTTTTTAAAGGGGCCAAGACTGGTACTAGTTCTTTCTAAAGTTTATATGTTCCTAAATTCACTTTAAAAGTGGGTTCATGATTACTTATAATTTTTAGATAATACTCATACAACTATTTATATTAAATTTTAAAATATAACTTTTAATATTATTTCTATAAATAATAATAAAAAAAAAATTATCTTGTATAAGAATATACTTCACATTTCCTAAATAAAAAAACTATGCATTATTTTAAATTAATGTTGAGTTCATATTCAATATTCCATAATGTTATAAACCTCTTACACATGAAAAAAGTCAAAAAAGACAAAAATATTACAACCCTTATCAAAAGCATGCCCTGTTCCTTTTTCACATCACGCTTAAATAAACTCCACAAAATTGGCGAATAAAAAAGAAAGACAGATAATTTTTATGAATAGGGTACAATAGCTCCATCACGCTCAATCAAACGCCATAATTATTTTTGGAATAAAATCGCGTCAATTATATACCAGAGAAGGACAAAGATATTGTTTATAATACGATATTGGATTATTGTCTTTGTTTTATAAAGGACTTCCTGCACACAACTAGGTGGAGTCAATCTTTGATTTGTGTGGAATGAACACGTCGCCATGTTGTGACGTCACACGAGTGCCACCCGTGATTTGTCGAGTGTTTTTTGTGGGGTTTTTAATGTGTTTGGTTGGTATTAAAGGTGAAGTAAATGTAATGAAGATATTTTATGAATCACCGATTCACAAAAGCATTATTATTATTTTTAATTACGAGTTTGCGTTGATGAAAAAAATAACAATAGTAAATAAAATAATGCAAATGGATTTGTAATTAATTTATATATAAATTAATAAATATATAAAAAACAAACTAAAAAAAGATGTTCTGCCACTATTTCATTTGTTAATCGTTTCCAATTTTTCATTAAAAATTAAAATTTTAATTTTTCATACACTAACTTAGGTTATAATTATCCAATTTCAATAAACAGTTACAAGGTATTCAATGTTATCTACGGTCTGAATATATAAAAATAGATATTTTTTTACCAGTGTTTAATTAAAAGGAAATATTCATTCCATCACATTTATATTATTTTAAAAATGAATTCACCTAAAGAAAATAAAAACTTTATTTATAATTTTTAGCAAGTATTAAAAGCAAGGCAACAATTTTAAAATACAAATTGAATTTTCTCTACTTTTATCTAAATGCAGTTACCATATTTATGTGCTTAGCAGGGCAGTATAAGAATGGATTAAGTATTATTATATAGCAACTATATATCATAAATATTTAAATTAAATAAAAATACAAAAAAAATACTTTTAATGGTTGTTAGAAACAACCCGATAAAATCAATATAATTTTTACCGATAATTATCGTTCTATCATTCTTGACAAGTACAATTACAATTCAATTTGGAATAACAATAATTGATACAATCAATAATACAAATCTGAAAGACGAATCGGAGCTGGAGTACTTTATCATTAGAAATCAAAAACCATTAACGAGAAGAACAAAATAATAAAGTATTTTCGAACACGATTCTCAAATAATCATCCCAATTCCATTGCCGATATTCAAATCTGATTTTAAAGAGAGAAAAAATAAGTATATACACTTTATTTGAATACTTGAATATGATACGCATATTCATTAAAAATATCATCTACCATATATGTATAAGGAAAAGTTGATTATTATAGGCATATATTATATATCTAATATATTATAATATAAGTGTACATATGTTTGTAAAAATGCATTATTTTTTTTCTTCTCTCTCATTACAAATTAAGTTATTTTATAACTTCAAATAAATCATTGCCGAAGGATTACCTTGTAGTTCAATTTTAAGAGATGCCACAAAGGAGGGTCCCATTTCCCATTTAAATAACATTGAAAAAAATTTATTTACTATCAAAGTTGGTATTGCTGATTCATGATAACTGATAAAAAAATAAGGCCGTCATTCTGTAGAGAATAAAATTATTTTCTAACAATGCCAGTTATCGGTTGGGTCATTCTTTCTCCGTTAGCTCAGTAGTAGGGTAATATATTGCTATTTAATTAATATTTATAGAATATTTATGTTTAAATGCTGATTTTTGTAAAAAATATTTTTAAAACGCTTATAAGTTTCATTCATTTTTTTTTTTTTATAAATAAATTTCTTGTCAGCTGGATTTCTTCCTCTTCTGACAGCTCCTTCGTGATATTATCCAATCTAATATTTCATTCATTGCATTTACACTTATATCTCTCTAGACTATTTTTATAGAGATTTAAATTTCCCATAAAATTTAACTTATTTTTATAAAAACAATAGTTAAGTTGTGAGAGCCTTTTAGACGTTAGAATATCTGTAACTTTAGATACGTTGAAATGGGGATCATGACTTTGGAGACACTTTTATACAGAATTATATCTTCTACAAAATGTTGTTTTTAAGAGGAAGACAACCATAATTTGATTAGTGCGCTGTTTTGGAAGCACTGGTTCAGTAAAACGTAAGACATATTGACGAACCGCGGGAGTGACAAATGAAGTCACAATCAAGCGGCAATTCGTGAAACAACGTGATGTAATTGATTGGACTTTATAAGAAATCCGGATATGGATCCGTTACACGACGCAGTTGACACAAGAACAGGGCAGGAACCAGAGGATTTTATGTATTTTATAGTAAATACTTTTATGTACTATACCTACAAATAAGTCCCTTGAATTTAATTAAATAAAATATAAAATACATTGAAATTTCTTCAAAGACAACATTTAATTCTTTATGTACAGTAGTTAATTTCTGCACACGAAATATAAAAGCAATATCAAGCTTTTTATTTAAGCTTTATAAAACTAACAAAAATATATAAATACCTATAAAAAAAACCCTGAACCAAATATACCTATGCTATCCCCCATTTTTATCGCTTCAATTCTGTTAATATGACCACCATATCCGACTTACTTTGCAGTAAATGGTCCATCAGCAACCTCCACCATCCATCTTATGTCTCTGTAAACCTTACCAATCTGTCAATTGAAAACGACTTTTTAAAATTTATTTAGCAGAGTAAAAATCTTGTAAAATTTATTGTTTTTTTTTTTATAAAAAACATTAACTGTTTTTGAACAATTTAATATATGCAATGGCAGATTAAAAACTACCTTTATTTTCTTATACTTTAATGGTACTACTAGAAAACGAAGAAACTGTTTTCTTAGTCGCTTAAACTATCTATTTACATAAACCATATACCTTAACGACAATAAAATAATTTTTTATTAAAAATGTAAATGTCTTTGGACCCGACTGGTTCCTTTAGACAGCCATTGTGTGGTTAACTAACATTGTTGACAATAAAATAATGTCACTCAACATGTGTTTCGACTTCACAAAAAATGTTCACCAGGAGAATTGAGTCAGTCAGGAACTATAATGATAATATTGTAAAATTGTGGTTGAGATGTATATATTTATCGCATTCAGAAGTGGTCGACCAGTTTTCATTCAAATTCGCTTATCACAAACTTAATAGGCTCCACCCATTTGATTATTATACTATTCAAATAATTGCTCCATGTACCAAACAAAGACAGATATTTTCAAAACTCATTTGCTAGATAAAGAAGTACTCTTCGTTTATAGTACTCATATATATTTATGCGATTAAAATATTATGTAATCTATTGAAAATTGTATAAGTAAATTTTGTGCTAATAAATATTTGATATACCGAATTTTAGTATTTAAATATGTTAATTAAACTTGATATAAATTTAATTAATGAAATGGACGTATATTTGTATTTATATTTAAAATGATGTAAGTACATAAGCTCCGCTCTAGAAAAAGATAACCAATGATGTTTGTCTTAATATTTTCGAATCAGTTGTAAACGATTCTGACCTTTAGAATGGCAGACGACTTCTAAAGGACATAGTAAATATTTCTCTTCTCAATTATAATAATAATAATAATAATAATAATCTTTATTGTTATTGTACATAGTACATAAATTGCATCAAATTACAATTTAAAATTTACATTAAAATTACAATAAAAATTAGAATATATATTTAAGATTTACCCTGACAATTCCTATTCAACAAACTCTCTTATTGAGTAAAAATTTTTCACATAGAGCCACTCTTTCAACCTATTTTTGAACTCTTTTACTGGTAGTTGTTTAAGTTCTTGGGGCAGTTTGTTGAATAGTCTTAAGCAGCTATTTACAACCCCATTGAGTACATAGTTTTTCTTTGTGTTGCTTATTACGATACAAAAACAAACCCCCAAATACAATCCTGCGAGATTTACACCATTGCAGATATATACTTAGAGGATTGCGGGCGTGGGCCGTGGCGTTGGAATGGGGGCAACAGGGGGGATACGTTAACAAAGTGAAAATGACAAAAATCATGTCTCAATCAGATTACAACGTTGCGGTATCTCATCTAATGGCATCGTTACACACAGCTCTCTGTCATGTACACCTGCCCGAGAGGTGGTGTGAAGAGGGGGAGGGGGGGGGGGGTTAGAGAGTAAAAATGGGGTACAGTGCAAATGTAGATATACTATAAGTTAAAGGTTTTGGGTGGATCTCAAACGGTAAGGTACTGGCACCAGTTAAGGCCGCTATTATTGTGATTGATGGGCTTCTTTTTTGCAATTCTCATGTTACTAATAAAACAAGTTACTCTTTATTTAATCAATTTAATTACCAAAGTCCGCAAATATAGTTTTGTATGTATTTTCTCCAGTAATGGATAGAGTTAAACCAGTAATGAGCACGCAGTGATGGTCATTTGCTAATGATTATAAAATGATAAGTACTACGACACAAAAGTTATAAAAGAAAGAATCGTCAAATTTGAAGCAATGTAAAGTAGTTACTATGATAATATAATAATTAATAATTAGTTTAAATGTCCACCATTTTGACACCTGTTGGTTGATTGTCATCAAATCACGCTGTAAGACAGTTAAATGTAAATAGATTAATATTCAGAAATGGTAGTAATCAAATATCAACAAATATTTCTAATTCAGTACAATTAATTAAAAAATAGCCATTACTGAAATCATATCCAAGACTGGTACCAGTACCTTATGACTTTTTTTTAGAAAGTAAATTTTGAAGTTATGCATGATAGAAATTCGTCTGTTGATTCTTGATTTCAGGATTAAATCTTACCATTTTGTTTACTGTATCGGCCGACGTTTTGTCAGCAATAAGGCTGCACGGAAGACGAGAGTCAAATAAACAAAAAATAAATAAAATAAATCGAATATTTTACATTTTAATTTAATTACTTATTGATTTAAAATCTAATATCTATTCAATTTTTACTAATTATTGATAATCTTTATAAAAAAAATTAAAACTTTGGCTGAAGTGATCAAATCAGATCTTGATAGATCTGCATTTTGAGACAAACTCATATTTTTTCACTGGTTTTTAATCTGTGGAGACTTGCAAAGATCTCTAAAGATCGCTGTAGATCGTGATCGAGATTCAAACATTGAAAATTCATAAATTTTCAGTATTACAACTATCTTCAGAGATCTTTGTAGATCATTGCAAGTCTCCAGAGATCAAAAACCAGTGAACAAATATGATTTTGTCTCAAAATGCAGATCTATCAAGATCTAATTTGATCACTCAGATCTGAAATTTTTTCCTAAGAATGACTAAAACTCATGAAAAAATGGGACCTACTCAGAGGCGGATTAAATGTCGAGAGCGCCCTAGGCAAGCACCTCATCGGCGCCCCTCTCTTCCACTGTTACGTAACTTTTCATATTAATTAAATATAACAATGAAATTTTCGAAATTCAAATATTTTCTTATTGTTGCGTCTATATTTTGTTTGTTAAAAATTATCACATCATCTTTTTGTGCACACAAGAATCTTTTTATATTGTGTAAAGTTTATATTGTGCGCGCGCGCCCCTTTGTAACCTCGCGCCCTAGGCACGTGCCTAATTTGCCTTATGGATAATCCACCTCTGGGTCTAGTGCATTTTTCGTTTGAGATTTCCACCCGACATGACCGGTAAAATTTCTATTAACTATATATAGATTTCGGAACAAATTATCCGATTATGGTACGTCAAGCCTTTATACTTAAAATATGACTATTTTCCAACAACATTTTGTGGACTACTGTTCCCCACACCGCCACCAATCGTTTCTGAATCAAGCTATGTTTTCTAATCGTTACACGAGTTTTCTAACGTTTATTTGTAAATTTCGTCATGATTTTTAATGGCGTGTTTTAACGCAGATGGCTCTGAATCCGATACAGCAATTGTTTGATAATGCGATATACTACAATTGTTATCTTTTATCTCGTTTGTATTTTAATGGCATATGCTTTCATGTGTTTTTAGTTATTGGTATTGTAATCATGAGCGTATATGCAGTTGTTTATTTTCAGGGAATAAATATTCTATGCATAGATATTTCTTCGTGAAAATTTTATAAATTTAATTTAATTTCAATATTATAACAAGCTGTGGACTCTACAAGTCTGGCATTTGTAACTAAATGCGACCCTTAAATCCACGCAATCAATACTTGAATAATGATTGTTTATTGTTTTTTCACTATTATTGCTACCAAAATAAATTAGATTTTTTCAATTTTTTTTAATCTACTTTTTGCAGTCTTTTTATTCAAACGGCTGGACGCAATTTGATGAAATTCCTATCAGATCATATTAACGTTAAGTTCTTCGATTGGTATTCCAATGAAGTTAATATAATTTTTTATTTGCAAGATTTCGTACAGGAAAAGAAATACTACGCACATACGTACGTTCACACACAAATACATCTTTTTAAAAAAAAGTGTAAAAATACAGTAGTAACTTTGAGACATTAAAATTTGTTATTTCTATTTTCGGACCCATTACAATAACTTCCCTATGCTGGGAAAATTCTTAAAAGAAATACGCAAGTCTGAGACTTTTGCTTCCTCGCAATATCGAAGATGCGAGAAGCTTCGTGATCGTTTTAAAATGAGACAAAAAAATTGTTCTACGAAAGACAAACACTGTTAATGAAACTTGGTTGGATGGTTGGGTCTAGTTTGAAGATGTATCTTTTCAAAATCATCAAAATCGTGTGTAAGCGGGAGGGGTGACCTCAAAATATTTATTTTTTCAGATTTCTCAAGAATGACACATGTTACGTGAAAATTTTATAGAAACATTTTTGTAGAGCATTTTATTTCAATATTTTTTAGTAAAATTGTATAAAAATTAAATGATTAACCAATCCCAGTCAATTTATCTGAACATTTTATCGGTTTTTATTTAAATTGTTCAATAATTGGTGAATTTAGCACGAGCAAGCACTGTGCATTTACTTGGTAGAATTTTTTTCGTAACTGTCAGTTATAATATTTAATACTGAGACGAGACATACCCAAATCTCGTTTTGTGTGCAGCCCTAAATAATATATATACATTGAATTATATAATATATTATATAAACTGGTTTGTATACTTACCCAAATTTCAACAGAATCAAATAATATAATTAATGAAACACCGACGTTAGTTATTTTTTCAAGATTTCCAGTAAATAAGTCACACATAATAGTTTTATAACTCAACCAACTCATTAAAAACTCAAGCTGTTGTTGGAGAAAAGCTAAATACATACATATATACATACATGTCGTTAACAACCTCAAATCTGATGATACCACATCGACATCACACGCATTTGGAAAGTAACAACATAATAAGTAAAACGTATACGTTTAAAGTAAGCCTACCGCGCTAGTGATTTTGAAAAAGGGTAAAATACTTTTGATGGTATGTGTTAATTATGAAATTATACAGTCACAGCCAAATAAATTAACACAAAAGAACCCGAAGAAATTAAATGCAGGGAGTCATTATGTTAAACACTTCTTAGAGGTGTTGATGGGATTATTATATGTTTAATTGAACTTATGACGGTCGTACATGTGAGGTCTTGTGTGCACCAAAGGAATTAACGTATGGATTAATTTTTAAAGGGGTAACCAGTGGTGGGTCGTCATAGAAGTATTTAAAAGTTTTTTAGCTGCCTCTAATTCCGAATTGCTTCCTCGCCATATCGAAGATACGAGAAGCTTTGTCATCGTTTTAAAATGAGAAAAATTTTTTAACTTGATCTTTTCCGTTTCAGATCAAGACAAACACTTTTCGTTCAGTGTCTGTCTGTCTGTCTCCTGATCCCTTGTCATACGCATAACTCATGAACCACTGAACTGATATTAATGAAACTTGGTAGGATGGTTGGTTGAGTCTGGCTTGTCGACGGTCCCATTTCGTAAGGGGGAGGGGTGACATCCCAAAATATTTATTTTTTCAAGATATTTCAAGAACGATACATGTAACGTGAAAATTTTATAGAATCTTTTTTGTAGAGTATTCAATTTTCTTGTAAAATATTCCCTTACAAAGATTTATCTCAATTTGCTTTAAAAAATCGTCATTTGTTTTTTTTTTAAATTGCTATTTACTTTGACATATTAAATGTTATTTTGACGTTTGCATAGCAGAAAAATTTTGATTTAGATTGAAATTGTCAAAAATTCAAAAATATACGAAAAAATATTCAGGCGCGTATTATGAAAAATTTCGAATAAATATTTTTTAATAAAACTATAAAAATTAAATGGCAATCTATGAGAAACTTTATCGATGTTCGATAATTAATTAACGACCTTTGGTAAAAACACGAGGAAGCATTGTGCATTTACTTGGAAGATATTTTTTTACTTCAATAAAGGTTAGATGTTAAAGGGTAAAATGATGATTGAAAATAACTCATTAAAATTGCCATTTGGTGTAAAATTTAGAAATCTATATCAGAAGGTAAATAAAATAAAACGTTATAATAAATTAAATAAGTAAGTACCTTGAGGGTGCAAATATACGTCTTATATAGAAATAAAAATTGATCTAAAGTATGGTTGATCATTATTCTTTGGAACTTCAGGAACAAATTGAGTCATTTGGATGATTTTAACAAAAGTTATTAATTTTATAATAAATTATTTATTAATATTTTATTAATAAATTTTTACTTCTTTTAAACCCTCCAGAAAGAGTAATTTTTAGTCAAATTCTATATATGTGGTCCCAATTGATTCATCTATGTGCCTTCAACAAATATCAACCATAAAAATACTTTATCATTGATTTATATTTTGAGATAAATTGAAAAAAAGCTTGGAAACGGGGTTTTCACTCTTCAATCCCATTTTTAAGGGTGTTACACAATTTTTCTCTAGTCCCAAAATCTATAACAATCAAACTTATGTTTTATTTATTATTTTATAATTGCTTGTCCCTAAAAGTTAGTGTCAAAATGCTTCCTTTACTGGGCTATCTAACATTGAACGTAAAACATTATATCAATATCTCTTTCATTAGAGCAATACACAAAATTACAATTGGTTGATACTGGATATCGATAACACTTATTAATATTAAGCCCTGTACCAAATTTCATAACTGTAGCACAATGGGTTCTCAAGATATAAAATATAAACTAATTTTGAGTAAAATCTTTGGAGGGCTGTAACCCCTTCATGAAAAATTTCCGGGCACATGTTCATATAATGTTTTTTGCTTAAAATATTTATCTCAATCTTCGAGTTCGGCACGACAGTGCTAAATCATCCTGTATATCTATAAGTTAAAAACACTAATTTTTATTTAAATTTAGAATTAGGTAATGAAAGATATAAGTATTTTTGATCAATATTAGATTAAATGCACTGATTTTATTTTACAAAATAACCTCAAAAAAAAAACGAAAATCAATTTAATTTTAATAGGTATATCTTATAAATATAAATATTTATAAGCACATCAAAAGAGACACAATTATTCTCATCTTACGAACAAAAAACCCATACCAAGTTTTTCAAAATAAAAGCATATTATATTTCCTTATTAGAACAAACGAAGGTCCTTTCAGAGGATTCCTTAATCAGTGCACCTTTTTCCATGAAATTAAATAACGGTTATAAAAAGCTGATCATCAATTTTCTTCAATAGTTACTCAGTTCTTTCGCGCGTTTTCTTAATTGAGAAATCTCAACAGTATCTTGTTACTTAAAGGAGCGTTTTTTTCTCTGGTAAGTGAGAGCAGTCGTTTATTTTTTAAACCCAGTAATTAATCTTTTAGTCATTTGTTTTCATCGTTTTCTTTTTTATTTGCTGTTTTCATGTACCTACTTGAAATTTTCTTGGAATTAAGACGGTCTTTTATAATTGAAATAGTAATTGCAATTAATATAATCATACGTTTTTTTTTAATATATACCTAAGTAGCTATCACAGCGTTCGTTGTTTTTTTTTTATAGAAATGACCAATATGTATGATTTCCCATAATTCCCTTAAAGTAATTCAGGACGTCGGGAGGGAGAAAGGGAGGGGGTAAATTTAATATTTTTTTGCAAGTATACATCCAAGACAATCAAAAGTTATAAAAAATCTACAAGATATGTTTTTTAAGGGGTTGCATCTAATGTATTAATTAATTTTTGACATTTTTTTACTGACTTAAATGAAATCATCTTAAAAATGATATTCAAATGGATTTATAAACAAAAAAATTGTTTTTTAATTTTTAGAGCTCACTTTCCAAAGTGTCTCTGATAAGCAACCGAAAACCGCCAAACAGACATAGTCTCGAAAAAAATTCGGAACTTACGTCGATGTTTATGTACATATAGTAAAAATGTTTTCAAACTTTAAACTCATTTTTATCGAAACTACGTTTTTAAAAACTGCGGAAAACGTATCTTGACCATTTTCCATCCGATTGACTTGAAATTTTAACTGTAACTTCTTAGATAGATTTTACATCGAAGTACTTACGATTTTTACGATTGGTTAAAACAATTTAAGTCATTTTTTTTGTCAAAAACGCGTTTTTTTGTTCAAAGTGATACAAAATTTGCAAAAATTGATATTTTTTAATAATCGTGTGTATTTCGATAGGAAAACTCATGTAAATAACCTGGAATTTTTTTATTTTGTTTTGGATGTTGATCCATAGAAGTTCTGTTTACCGCAGTGGAGCACTTAACAAAAAAAAATACACTCACAATCAGTGTAACAACGCTATATTTCATAAAAAAAAATTTTTTGTATGTTTTGAGACATGTACATTGTACTATAAACCCTTAAATTTTATTTGATTGCTTTTTTTATTATTCTAAAAAAATTCCTACAAAAAGTCTCATTTTCCGAAGTCATGACTAGATTTTACCCCTTGTATACATTTACTAATCTTAAAAATTAAAATATAAAATGGGGTATATTATGTGATTTATATTAGTCTGGGGATCTAATGACATGTTTTACTTAATAATAAAATAATTATGTAATTAAAGAGTGCTTTAAATAGTACCTAAAGTCTAACGGATCAATTTGACTCAACGCCTCCACTGACGGGTTAATATTTTATTGTAAAAACATATGACAAAAAATAAATACGCATCTTGCTCATAAACCCGAACGTCGTTTTCAATAATTTCAGGAACCGAAACAATGGTTTGCTCTATAAAAATATCTATATCGATAAAAAATTCGATTACAACCCTTTTATTTTTAATTTCAAACTATTCCCGCTACAATGTTCCGCTATCTATAATGAGCGTGTTCAGCCGAACTAAGTCCTGAGTAAACTTAGTAAGTTAGTTAGAGTAAGAGAAAGTTTGCCCTAACCGTCTAAGTACAGTGTGTTTTCCGCCTGGACACACTTACTACTTTATGATAGTTATAAGACTCATAACCTATATACATATTTATGCTCTATCTTGTATGTTGATGACATTATTTATTATTGTAATTACACTCGTCCATTTTGTAAAGTTCAATTTTACACAAAAAAAAATATTTTTGACTCACAAATCGTATTATTCCTTTATTACTTATTTCTTGTTGATAACGTTTACGTGAGTATACTAAGTAAAATGGCGGCGAGAAAAAAGTTCCTTAGTATCCGTAAAGTGTCCAGGCCGAAAACTTAGCTTAGTGCACTTACTAACTTACTAAGTTTACTCAGGACTTAGTTCGGCTGAACACGCTCAATGTTTATATTTTCAAATTCTAATTTAATCTACAACAATCAAAAATTCTAACATATTTAAAATTCAAACCAATCCCGCCAGAAATTACCGCCACCTGTCGTCGATGCGCTGAACCCGTTCCCCTGTAATGATGGCGTCCGCGCGAATGTCAAAAGTGCGACAGAGACACGTATGTTCGATGTGTGTGGATTTTTACATAACCACGCCCGGAGCTTTTATTATTATTATCACACTTTTTAATGGTGACGTCTGTAATAAGGTGGTGTCGACCAAGAAAGTTGTCAGAATGAATTACAACAATCATTTTTCGAATTGAATTTCCTTTACTTTAAATAATTCTTGAAATGTGCTTGGATATTTAATTACAAGCAAAGGGGGAAGACTGAACAGCTGCCCTAAGTCCTCCATACCTAGGAATCCAAAAAAATGACGATTTTTGACGAAAAAAAAAATTGTTTCAAATGTTTTTCTTTATGAATTAATGTTTTAATGTATATTTTCATTTATTGGCTTTACTGTACTAGTATCGCCTATAGTCGAAATTCGACCAATATTTTACCTACCTTAACGGCAACATACACACATGATTTTTTTGTGCACATCTATGGCACAGTACCTTACCTAACCTGCTTTTACAACAAAAATTTCCAAATAAAAATACTACATGCAATACGCATTATCTACGTTTGACAGAAACCCAAAACTATTTATTTTTGCCGCTTGGTGGCGCTAAGAATATTGCTATGTTGTTGAACGATGTGAGGGGAAATAAACAAACAGCGAGAGGGGAAATCATGTGTGTGTGTTATCTTTATTTTACCTGCCTTAACGGCAACATATAAACATGATTTTTTATGTGCACATCTTTGGCACAGTATCTTTCGAATGATATAAGTTTCATTCACCTCCTTTTATAATAATTAAAAAACGTACGACAATATACATATGTATAGATTGTTAGAACTGACTGAGTGAATTGATATACAGACCTTTAAAAACTAACTAACTAAAACTATGATTAGATATAAACAACTATTATGTATTTAAAATTATTTTATTTTAGTCTATTCAAAATAAAAAAATTTAAGTAGTTTTTTTGTGGTGCGGGTCCAAACGCTGCAGTCTAAGTAGCCTGCGCGTAAATACGGTCCTGCTTCCACAGTCATACCGGCATGCTCTATTATAATAAATTAAATACACATAAAATACAAAAAAAATCAGCAGTATTTTATTGACCAACATTCTTCTTTGAAACAAACGGTGCGACCACATTTACATATCGCGCGCCCTCACCGGAAGTACAGCAGCGCCGCATGACGAGAGGGGCGAGAACTATTCACCACCGGTACGCTCGACCAATCACAGAAGTCTATTCAAATCTTTCTGTACCAACGAGCACCAATAAGGAAACTATATGAACCTATAGTAGGGAAAAAAAACTATTTTATTTTTATTTTAGAATGCAAAATATATAATACAAGAAATATATGTATCAGTATGAGGTAGTTATAATAATTATTTTTGGCGAATTGAAAGAAATAACATTTTATTTCTATAATTGTTCTTACGGATATCTAAATATATATTAATTTATTTAAAAAATACTTACCTTGGCATTCAATTAACTAGTCATTTTAACTTTTGTTTAAATCTATATATAATATAAAGAAATACATATAGATACATATTTGTATATAAAAAAAATGTCACATTTGAATAATTATTTTTCATGCAATACACTTTTAAACCATACAAAGCTTTAGTATTAAAAAAAAATAAGCAAAATTTCCCTCCTTTATGATGCATATGTATTATTCAACAGTCTCATATGCATATATGCACTTTTTAAAATTAACATACATATACGCAGTACATATAGAATACATTTCATATGTACTATGGGCTTCAGAAGTCGTCTGTCACCCTAAAGATCAGAATCGCTTACAGCAGATTCCAAAATATTAAGACAAACATCATCAGTTATCTTTTTCTAGGGTGGAGCTTATATAGTTACATCATTTTAAATAAAAACACAAATATACGTACATTTTATTAAATTAATTTTATATCAAGTTTAACATATTTAAATACTAAAAAATAATAATTTTGCTCAGGTACCTTATAAAATGCATATTAGAAAATGAAAATTACATTTTTTTTATTAGTACCTACACTAAATGTGATTTTGTTTTTTTGTTTTGATAACTATTAGCCGATTATCATCAAATCACGCTGTAAGACAGTTAAATGTATAGATATAGATTAATATTCAGAAATGGTAGTAATGCAAATATCAACACATATCTAATTCAGTACATTTAATTAAAAATTTGTCATTACTGGGGTCCATGCCAAGACTAGTGCCACTACCTTACTCAAAAATGTAATCTCCCTCCACACAATCGACAGTTTAGGAAATTATATAACACGGACGAAACCACGGGTAAAGTACTATTATTGTAATATACATATTTTCTCTAAATAATAAATAAATACGTGCATACATAAAAGTACCTATAAAATAAAAATGCAGTACAAGACGAGGGTAGAATGTGACAAATGTTATGAATACTTGAAAGGGGCCCCTCCTTCCCGTAAACGCACTCGATATACCCAAACACTCATGTCCGAATGTGACAGATATATGTACATTGTATATACTGTAATGTCACATGTGATGTTACAATAAAAATGTTGATATGGATGCATTTTATGTGAGAAAAATATTTTGCCAACAAATATGCTACAAATAACATCTCTATTTATTAAATATTATAATGCAAAAATATGTATACAGTGGAATTTCGTTAGTATGTTTTTGAAGAGGCTGAGCAGGGCTGTAACTAGAGGCTTTGGGACCTCGTGGCAGCATGTGATCGAAGGGCTCCTTATAAAAAAAAATTGAATAATTTTCATGTATATGACTATTTTCGAAAAAAAAATATAAAGGCTTTCAAATTTTAATTATTAATATTTTTTGTAAACAATTAAAATATATATTTTTTAAAACAAACAATAATTTCTCATATCGAACTGCATAAATCTTAATTCATAGTGGAGTCATATTAACAAAAAAATTTGTACCTAGTTGAAAAAACGACCATGTTTTTTGTGTACGTTTTTTTTAAATATCTTCAATTCTATTGGCCGGATTGCAAAAATGAGTTTAACTCAAAACTTTTTTTAATCCAAAAATACCGTCTTTGTTCGGGGCCCCACTATGCTCGGTGGCCCCGGGGCACCACCCCGGTAGTAGTTACGGGCCTGTGACTGAGGGGGAAACACGTAGGTACTAACGAAATATTTTAACAAGGAATCTTGAATGCTGGGACCTAGAAATAAAAACGTACTAAAGAGGTTCCACTGTATCTAAAAATGTGTTTTTGGTTTTTACATATAAAAAAAATAACACAGTACTTCCTCGTGCTAAATTATAAAATAAAATACCTTAACCTTTTCATTTTTATATAGAATTTTATTATAAATTTAGTTCACTATTACGATTCGATCTGCGAAAATTTCCTAAAATCGACATATTCTACTATACTATAGGTATTGTATACCAAGAAACTCAAATACGAAATTTTGAAAATGTTCATTGTAACATGCGACGAAAAATTGGGAGAAAAATAAATAAATTTAATCAGCAACTCAATTTAAATAAATAAAAACATGCAACTTATAAATCATAGCAAAATTAACATAAAAATGCATAAATATTTAAATAAATAATTCCGAAAATTATCGTACAACAAAACAATAAATTAGGTTTATAAGATAACACCTTGTTTTGTAACAATTCCACAGCACATTTTCGTAGAATCCCAGTTTTGATTTATGTTTATTATTTTACCATCAAAATAATCCCGTTGCTTAAATAGAATTATTTACACGCAAATAAAAATAACACAAGTCTATAGAAACGTACATATGTAAATATCATAAATGACGTAGACAACATGTTTACTGATGTATATAAGAATAAAAAAATTAACAAATTACTTTCAGTCAGAACTCTGAACAACATAATGGCAGTAAAAATTATCCTATCAATTTTTTTGGTACGTACCAAAATTTTATTTTTTTCTCATCCTATAATCTAATATATATTTTTTTTAGTTTTCCCTCATATCGAGAGAATGCCACTCATCCACAGATGTGAACGCGATAATCCAAAGGGCCCAAGCTAACGACGAAGGATGCCAAAGCGAGACAAGTGTCGGATGCATGGATTGCCGTACTCTCCAACTTTGCTTCAAGAATCAAACAACATCCGAAATGCAAAAAGTGACAATACGATGTGAAAATAAAGACAGATCCACGCCATACTGCAGTAAAGGAAAATGCACCAGCGACTCTAGCGTATGTGATTACAACCCCAAAGAAGCATTGTACTGCGTTGAAGAAGGAATCCAAATGGATCCCTTGAACTGCAGATCTTTCTACACTTGCTTCGATAACGGAGATGGTACTTTCTCAGGACAGGTATACAACTGTCCTAAAGATGAGTACTATAACCATGCCGAACAGTACTGTGAAGGTAGCCAAGAGTGCATTGAGTATACTGAAAAAAGCCTGTGCATGAATATGTCTGGACAGTTAGTTTCGTACACGACAAATCATTGCTATTATGGAAGGTGTCCTCCTAAACCAATTAATCCATACATTAATTTATTACCGAACTTTTATAAATGCCCGAAGGATTATGAGTTCGATATGGCGGAGGGTGATTGTTCGCCAGCCTGTAAGTCGAGAGGACAGAAGATTCACAATTATATGGATTCTACAAAGTATTATGATTGTGTTTTAACACCGGAAGGATTGGTACCGCAACCGAGAGTATGTGGAGGTGCGTTCCAGTTTGATGATGAAACAGGGCGTTGTGTTATGCTCAATAAACCTACCACTACTACCTCTGGTTACCCGACAAAATAAAGTAAATTAATATTATTTAACTGTAAAATTAACTTTGGAGAAAATTGTATGCATAAATGTTTTTCAATATAAAATGTAATTGATACACTTATATTTTTTATTGTAAATTTTCCATAATTTGTCGAATATAAAAACTGTTTTATTTTGCTATGTATAAAAATATTATGTATTAAAAAAATATACAAATATGTATACCTACTGTTTTTTTTATTAATTAAATATAGTTGTCATTAAATAATGTAACCATGAATATTTATTTTTTAACATTTTTATTAGCAGATATACTCTTCAGTAAGGATTATTATAAACCTATTTATAATTATAATGAATAATTCAATAATAAATTAATAGAACAATACTTCAAAAAGCAATTTATTATTTTTCTATATATTGGTTTCCTAAAATAATATTTTTTCTAGATTTAAATAATAATTAACAATTTAAAATAGAAAAAAATAATTATAGTTATTAAAAAAAAATTATATACGTATTATATTAGAATATAAGAACTCAAATTTGTTAATATACTGGCAGAACAAATACATTTTTTAAATTTCGATTGGTAACACATGAACATTTAAAGTAGGGTACGATAAATCTATACAGGGTGTTCGCCAGAATCGAGTGATCATTGCTAACTTTGTTATTATTGGAGCTAGAAGATTGGTTTAATGGGTAAAGTATATTTCCTGAATTAATAATGGCGGTCTCAAAAAAAACAATTGAATGTCGAATTTCAGAGATATATTGAAAAATTAACGTTTTTTAAATGGAATCCCCTGTATATTATTATTAGATTTTATAGCTAATATACGATTTTATAGCTTATAAAAGTGTTATGCATGTACGGTGGTAAAAATGTTATAAAATTAGATATAACAAGTAATAAATTAATCGAAAATATCAAAAAATAATGTGCTATGCAAATTTAATTAAATCAAACAAATGATTAAGATTAAAATAATGGCAAAAATAATTTCAGGTATTTTTGACACTTTTTCGAATATTTTTAACGTTTTTGAATTTCATTGATGAAGAAAAATATTATTATCATAATTAATTATAATTTTTTATCAATAATACTAAAAAAACGTTAAAAATCAACCCGATTAGGGGTGAACATTTCTTCCAGATAAAATGATATTAGGTTTATAAAAAATATAAATGTTTATAATAATTAAACATATCTTAGAAAGGAACTATTATAGAAAGCTCTTACGCGATAGAAATCTTCAAATTGTATTTTTTATAATTTTTATAAGACAACTGTAAAAACGAATTTGATTTAATAAAAAATATATTATTACTAATAATTTATTATTAATGAAATGAAACTAATCCAAATCGACCAGCTATGGTTACTAAAAGAATGGTCGCTTATATGAAAGAAGTAATTTTATGGAAAATTATATTAAAAATAAAAAAACATTAATGGTTCCATAGTTCCATTATAGAGAAGTTTAATTTAATTAATATTTTTCTATAAGCTTTCGTGGTCGTTACCTGACTACTGTCCTTAATTTTCGAATAAATGTTCATTTAAAAATATACATTACATAATTATCACCTGATACATATATCTACTATAAATTAATTTGAAAAACTTAATATTTTTTTAAAATAAATAATAACAAAGTTTAACTAATAATTCATTTTGTTTTATTTAAATTTTCCCTAGAATTTCAATTAGATAATAAATTTAGATAAATAAAAAACATTTCCAAGAAAAAGTAAATCAAAAAATTTATATGATCAGTATTAAAAGATTTCTTTGCAAAACAAACATTGCAATTGTTATCAGCAATAAATTATATGACGATATAAATTCAAAACAGTCTCATATTTTTACTTATTTATACAGAGATTTGAAGACAAAGCATTTATATAAAAAGTAGTAACAGAAATATTTTTCCAGTGTATAAAATTCCAATCATGAAGTACCTCATTTTTTTAATTTTTCTCGTCGTGATTGCGGTATGTTATCTTTTATTTATTTATTTATTAATTATTTAAGACCAAGTCAAATCAATAGTACATAGATCTATCTTTGAAACAACATCCAATTTTATAAGTTCATTGGTGCCTTATTTTATTTGGTACCTATAAAATTGTTTTTTTTTTTTTTTAATTTTTTTTTCGTAACTTACTTCATGAAATTTTTTACTTATTTTTTAATATCAATTATTGATTTTGTTCTAGTTGAAGAAATAAATTTAAATTTGACATTAAAAAATTCTCGCTGAAAGCTATATTAAAAATATTATATATGCAATGAGTATTGAAAAATTACTTAACTTTATTTGTTGTAATAATTTATTTTTGCTAAAAACATTTCTATAATATATCTTTTTTTATGCATTTTTTATTTATTATTTCTCGTATCAAATTTGGGTTAATATTACGTATTTTAAGTGTTTCAGGCAAAATTAAATATAATTTGCGATTTCTTTCCAAATTCACTACTAAAATCTCTTATAATAACCATTTATGAAATAATTATATTTCCAGCATGCAGATGACTCTTCTTTTAGCGAAGAAGAAGAAATCTACCCTACCAGAGTCCCATTTCATCCGATCCCAGTATTTTATTTTCCCAATATATATTTTTTTCCATTACAGCACGCAGACGATTCCTCTGAAGAACAATCAGACGAAGACTCCTCTGAAGAACAAAGAAGCCGTCGAATGATGGTCAGGGGAACCCCCGTATCCATAGAAGGCACCAGTAGTAGTAACAACATTGGCTGCAGCGAGTTCGATCACGACGACATGTGCGCCGACTGTCAAACCCTCCGAGTATGCTACCGCGAAAGCACATCTCTCGAATTCACCCCCGTGAAACACACTTGCAAACATCTGAATCCGTACAAACCTTACTGCGAAAACAACAAATGCATCGCGTCTTCAGAAGTATGCGAAAACACCCCGAAAGAAGTAATGTGCTATGGAGATGGATATCTCCCTGATCCTACAGATTGCACCAGATACATGCACTGCATTAACAAGGTAGGAACCATGATGCAGTGTCCTGTAGGATATACATATGACCACAGGAGGTACGGTGATGGATCGTGCACGTTAGGAAACACTTGTTTTGAGTTCAGTGAGAATCATCTGTGTTTTGGAAAAATGTTTGAGACAGCCACTTATCCTCCAGATCTATCAATCTATGCCCTTTGCTTACCGAAATATTTTGGAGGTCCAGATGTAGACAAATGTCGCGATGGGTATAAATTTGATGAGGACTCAAATACATGTGTTCCTTGGTGCCAGTATGAACAACAAAAAATCAGAGCCTATGAACATTGTACTAAATATTATGTATGCTATAAGGATGGAGGTGTCTTCAAGACCAGAATAGCGTTCTGCCCGGCAGGTTCCAATGCAATTCAACGTGGAGATAATGCGTATTGTTGGAATTATTATAATTGTGAATATTAAAATGTATCATTAATTTAAAAATATGATTGTGTAAAATTCACTAATAAAGATTTAAATACGGATTTGTAAAAATATGAGTACATATTTATTGGACAATAAGCACGTACATTTATGATTTCATGTATCCTTTTTAATTATACAGGTGCTACTATAAAAAATTGTATAGATAATGTAATAATAATAAAATATTCAAAACTTATTTGACTTGAATGCATATTTTTTATTTTATTTTTAATATAGAGGTAACCTAATTGTTTGAATAATATTTCGTTTATTTGATAATTTTCTTTTAATTTTTTGTTTATCTTTAATCGAGGTAGCAATCACTTGGCAGATGTTTTTTTAACATACTTATATGTTCAGAAAACTTTCTTTATTAGGGAAGAGTGGGGTAATTACGAACACCTAAGGCAGCGTTTCTCAACCTTTTAGTATTTGCGACCCAATTTTCAATCACAATTCTCATCCCCCCCTACTCCACTCATACAATAATTTTATTAAACCTTCTATCGAAAAACTTTGCTCTGCAAGACAGGCCCAAGGGAGTCACTAATAATTATTAATCTTGTTTTTAATTTAATATTGGTTAGTTAATTATTAAAATACATAGTGCAGTACTGATACAATCTTATTTATAAGTGTATTATATTAGTGTAAAAGTGAACGTATATTTTAATTTTTTTTATGTCAGATTGTATTTTATTGATTTTCTTTCAGTAAATTAAATAAATTTTTTAATAATATTTTTTCACGATATGTCGCGCTCCACAGGTTGAGAATCGCTGACCTAAGGGAAAAATCAAGTAAATTAAAACCTGAGTACGAAGACACCAATAAATGTATTGCATATTATTATTATATAATCTATTAGTTATGTCAATTATAATAAAATATAATATCAAAATTGGTTATATTTTTCAAATATACGAATAAGTATCGCTACTATAACACTAACATTGTAGGTAGTATTAGAAAAAATTAGAAATACATACTTTTTCCATGTCTGTAAAAGTATTTTTTATTAAATACATAAATTGTAGGAAGTAGTACGTAAAATATTTTACATTATTGACTATGAGCACAAAACGGATTCTAATATTTGCATAGTAGATTACATATAGAGAAGCTTTTATATATGATAAAACTCACGACCCCCTCCGCTCACTTCGCCCGAACAAAATGGCAATCACTGGAAGAACGGTTCCCGCCGAGATATAAGATTTGAAAGACTAATCGTTTGGAAATTGCTTATTCCTCTCACATATTCATGGGAGGGTTTTTTTTATATAGAGGGTGACGAGGAAGATATTGCGTGGCCAAATTATTTCGAATCTTTTTTTATTTGTTCATAATATGCTGAATAATATGTAAGTATTCGGTATATGAGAGTTTTGATTGCCAAAATTTTTTAATTAATTTGTTTTTATTTGTTAAATTAGATATTTTTAAAAATCTATGCTAATAATATTTTTTTGAAAATTGTTTTAGAATGATTTTTTAGTGAATTAGTGAATTTTAAAATAATTTGCCACTCTAAATAAATTTTATTATTATTGAGCCACACTAATCCTGGAGTTATTTTAGTGTGTAGTTGTAGTGAGTTTCTGCAGTTCCAAAAATAAAAATTGCAGTTGTAAAACCTAATTTTAGTTGAAAAATTGCAAGTAGAAAGAAAAATATAAAAAAAGTGTAAGTGTATATATATCTTTTTTTTATATTTGCAGTTGAAAAATTTTCTTAAAATAACCCCTGCACTAATCAACTGTCAAAAAACATTTTTCATCAATAAAACAATTAACCCAATGTAATTTGAAACAACAACAAAACGATATTAATATAACATTTTATTTTACAAAATACACAATTTTACATATTTGAAAACATCATTACAGACATATTTCCAAACTAGATTAAAAATTTACTCAATACATATATTGAGGTAGTGGATATTGGCCTTGTTGAGTTTGATATGGATTCTGTAATTCTTGCCAACGATCAAACTTAGATGGAGGTTCAAAAGGTGGTCTTCTACCCGGAGCTTGAGGGGGAGGTATCATTTTAGGTGTCGTTGTTGAAGGAGTAGTTGAAGTTGTCGTTGTTGAAGGAGTAGTTGAAGTTGTAGTTGTTGAAGGGGTAGTTGAAGTTGTAGTAGTTGTAGAAGTTGTAGTAGTTGAAGGGGTAGTTGAAGTTGTAGTTGTTGAAGGGGTAGTTGAAGTTGTAGTTGTTGAAGGGGTAGTTGAAGTAGTAGTTGTTGAAGTTGTAGTTACTGACCTTAAAACATCTGATCTACTATATCCAGGCATGGCACACCCCATACCCGAACAGCACCCATCATCTCCAATAGCTACAAATATAGAATCAGGAGCACAGAAACCAATTCTCCAAGATAACACACCGTCATTATTATAGTAACACTGGTAATACCTCCTTTCACTTTCATAATCCTTGATCATCTGGTCTGGATATCTACACAAAGGCATGCATGCGTTCTCTTCCGTATCATACTTATAACCGATATTACATTTGGTTATTATGCAACCCCCAATGTCGTCTGGTAGACATATTGCATATATGGATAAATCCAGCGGGTACAATGCAATCTGGTATTCATTATTTCTGCATAAACCATCCCAAGTGAAGTTATAGCATGGATAATTATTCTCGCAAGTTCCAGGCCATACAGAATACTGATTGGGCTTGTAACTCTGGCCTGCAGGACACTGCATGGTTACTCCAACCCAATCCAAACAGTGCATGTACTTGGTACAGTCCGTGGGGTCTGGAAGATACCCATCTTTATCGTAACACTTGGCTGGGGTTTCTGTGTTGTCACATTTTTTCGATTCCTCTACGCATTTGTAGTCGTCACAATGAGGTCTGTTAGGATTTAGATTCTTGCAGCTGTGAGCGAATGATACAAATTGACCTTTGTCATTTCGGTAGCAAACTCGTAGTGTGTGACAGTCCAGGCAAGTGTCAGCGTTGTTCCACTCGGAGCATTCTAAAGCTGGATTGGGTGTCCGGAGGATTCCAGGTAAGAAAGGGTGTCGAGATTGTGCCGATGTTAAAAGTAGCTATAATTTTAATGTTAAGTAATTATAAACTAGCTTATTTATATAATTCATTTTTAAAAACAATAAATAAGGTACTGGCACCAGTATTGGTCGCTTTAAGAGCAAGTTGGACTGTTTTTTGAGATTAATAGGCTTCTTTTTTTGTAATTTTCATGAACTTATGTTACTTATAAAAAATTAAATCAATTATTTACTAAAGTCTGCAATTATAGTGTGTTTTTAAATTATTTTATTTTGTTTATGTTTTTTTCTCCAGTAATGGAAAAGGTAAAACTAGTAATTGGTACCCAGTGATGGACACTTAAGAATAAAATTTATTATTACAAAATGATACGTACTACGACACAAAAGTTATAAAATAAAGAATCATAAAATTTGAAACAATGTCAAACAGATATAATAATTAAAAAATAAATTACACTAATAATTAGTTTAAATGTACACCATTTTGACACCCATTGACCGTTTGTCATCAAATTAAGCTATTTTACAGTTAAGTGTTTGTAGATTATGATTCAGTAATGGCAGTAATCAAATATCAACAAATATTTCTAATTGAGTACATTTAATTAAACAAGTGACCAACACTGGGGTATTATCCAAGATTGGTACAAGTACCTTATATACAAATATTAAACATCAGCCAAGAAAACATATTAATTTTGATTTATTGACTTAAATAAAAGTAAAATTTAACATAAGTCTTACAATAAAGAAACAAAAATGTACCTACATAGATTGTAAACAAAACTATTTTAAAATAAACTTTCTAATATTCTTAAATGATACTAATTACAATAATGATTAATTAATTAATAATAAAAATAACGTACCGAATTTGTTAAGAGAACAAGAAGAAATGTAAAGAAATACATTATTTTTGATACAAACCGATAATTTTTATATCTTTTACATTTTATACTATCGTATAAAGTCAACACATTATTACAAACAATTGTAAATTATAATAAATTTTACTCTACTGAGAAATAAGTACATAATAGCAAATGTTTTTTTATAAATTTCTACGAATATTAATCTTTATTTTTAAGATTGCACACATGTCTAATTACTATATTAAATAAATATTTTATTTGTTATTTACGTAATTTAAATTAATTTTATTATTCGCTTTTTTTAAACAAATCTTTGCATACATATTTGTTAATTAATTTATGATTATGATATTAATCATAATAACATAAGTATATAATCTGCATATTTACTTCAAGCTTAAAACAATTTTTTTATCAAAATATACAATAAACTTATTTCAGAATTAGAGAAACACAAATTAAAATATTAATATACAAATTTTTATACTATAGAATATCTTACATAATTCCAAAAAGGAAAATTAGAGGAAAAAATGAGGAAGGTATATATTTTATACTAATGAGAACGTGGAGGGTTTTTTATAAAGAAAATTACAGCGATTTCTTGTTCTTCATTATTAGTAAGCAACGGAATAAAACATTTCCTAAATTTTCACACAACAGCGATTCTATTTATCCTGGGATTTTGATTTTCACATTAACACGTACCGCACGAATGATGCTAAAGCTGCAACACGAAAAATTAATAAAAATAAAAAAATATAAATTTTATAAGTTGAGTTTGAAACTAACCCGCGTATGATTTTGCAAGAAAGTGTAATTGCAATCGGTCTTTATGCGTTAAGGCGACGGCATTACATCATTATGTCATCCATTACTGGAATTAACGCCCGAACAACCACGGTAATTTTTCTAAAATGAAAATCGTCTCGCATACAAGAGATTTTTGCGATTTTTCTTCTCAAAGAATTTTCCGTGCTCATTCGCCATAATCATACGAAATGATGATGATTGGAAAGCCTACAGGCGTTTGCTTTTTACACATCTCTCTCTCTCTTTCTTTCTTTCTATCTCTCTCTCGCACGCACACATTCATATTCAATACAAAAAGCTCGTTTTGATATTAATGACGGTATGAGAAAGTAGGTAAGTAATAGAATCTTACATGAAATATGGTATAGTCACACGTTGAGGGGAGGATCTACAAAGTGTGACATGATGTAACAAGGGGGGAGGGTCAGGAGTCACAAGCTTCGTGACGTCACATCTAAAAAATCAAAACAATGAATTTTATATGAATTCTTAGAGCAAAAATTAGAGGAAATATTACCAACTCTTCAGTTATTGGGAAATTTTCAAACGTGCTTGGTAAAATATCATATAATTTTTTATTAATGAACGAAAATATTTTATATAAATAAAAATAATATTAACAGGCAAGAACAATGAAAGAATTTTTTTTTTCGTTGATTTTGAGTACCTACTTAGGGTCGTTCCAGACTATCGTGCTGGTCTCGGTCCGGTCTCGCTCAAATCAAATATAAATATACTTGTTATACGCATATCCCATGAATCACTAAACCGATATTAATGAAACTTATTGATTTTTGATTGGGTCTATCTATATAGCTAATAGATGCTCGGTATATAAAAGATATGAAAATCGTATGTAGGGAAAGGCGTTGGTATCCAGGACCGTAATTACCACCGGGGCAGTGCCCCCGGGGCCTCCGCAGCAGCGACAAGATTAAGGAACAAAAAAACTGAATTAAAATTAGTAACATGCAAAAATTTTAGACGAAAAAATAGTCTTCAATTTTTTTATTCATATTTTAGTGAGGGTTCCTTAGTCACTTGCTGCCACGGGGCCCCAGAGCCTCCAGTTACGGCCCTGGTGGTATCCTAAAATTGTTATTTTTTCAAAATACTTTAAGAACAACACAATATGTTAAGTACGTGAACATTTTATAGAATCTTTTTTGTATGGCATTTAATTTTCTAAAAATACTACCTTTTGCTTCCAATCAGTTAGTAACAGTTTAAATACTAACGAAAAGGTGGCAGGATAGTGTATTATACATTTATTGTTACAATTTTTAATTATTTTTAAATATACGTCAGTTTTTTTAAATTAAAATTAAATTACCGATCACTGCTCTTTTAAACATTATTAAAAGACTAAATCATCTATGAAACGTACAAAAATATATCTATTTAAATATAAAAAAAATATTCTTCTTTTAATTTAAGTATTACCTATATACCTACCTACTCTACAACACTGTGAATTATGATACATAAGTATATACGAGTAGACACACATACAGACATACGGATCGTCATAATTAAAAATTCTTATATAACGAGTAAAATGCATTGATGCAGATATATATTCCATAATTACTGCACGCTGAAATGTAGCTGAGTAATTACTAACTGCGCCACCAGGGCGGCGACACAAGAGCGGCCATATTGTCGTAGGACAAGATGGCGGATCGCGTAATTATTCTTATTGTTGCAAAAATGTATTAAAGAAAAGTGAAGCCTTATGCAAATGAAATATACATAACATAAAAATATACAATAGCACTGCATTATTATTTTCAAATTTTAACAATGAGGAAGTTTTATCATTAATGTTTTTTTATTAAATAACAAAAAAATTCTCTATATAAATTATAAACACTTTATATACCTATAAGAACATAAAATATTTTATATTTTGTATATAAGTAATAATAATTTTTATATTCTTATATATACCCACTTAAGTACCTACTTATATGGAAAAAAATAAAATAATAATCAAAATTCGGACAAATTAATAGAAAATTTTAATTTTTCGAATGTTCTTTGTATCATTCTCATATCTCGACAAACATTTTTAATTTTTGAAAAAAATATCTAAAATATTCGGGATTTCGTAAATCATTATTTTCTATTAATTAATAATGCTCTTAAAATTAATTAAAATGACCTAACCTAACTATTTCTTTTAAAATAATATAAATCCTACTTATATTTCCAATCTCTACTATGTACTATCTCCTTCAGAAGTCATCTGCCACCGTAAAGACCAGAATCGCTTAAAACAGATTCAAAAATAGAAAGACAAACTTCATCGGATAACTTTTTCTAGAGCGGAGCTTATATATAGTTATGTATATCATTTTAAATAATAACAGAAATATACGTCCATTTCATTAATTAATTTTATATCAAGTTTATTCGAAATATCAGATATTTATTGCCACAATATTTATTTATACATTTTTCAATAGATTACATAATAATTTAATCGCACAAATATATATATATGTACTATAGACGAAGAGTACTTTTTTATCTAGTAAATGAGTTTCAAAATATCTGTCTTTGTTTGGTAGATGGAGAAATGATTAAAATATTATAATAATTAAATGGGAGAAGCCTACTATGTTTGTTATAAGCGAATATGAATGAAAACTGGAAGACCACTTCTGCATCCAACTCTATATACTTACTTATACATTTTCTTAATTAACCATAATAAAAGCATAGGATATCTTTAAGTTGTACCTACCTACGTTATACCCTGAGAACAGCCCTGAAAATACATAAAACAATTCCGAAAGTGCCTCAATATCCAACTTCTTTCACTGACATGTCAAAATACATCCATTATTACGCTATCCGATTTAGATAATTTTATGAAAACGCTGTTGGCAGATAATATTGAACCTCAATCAGAGTCTATCAGGAAATTAAACTAGACACTGTTGGGCCAACAAAAACCTTTATACCCTCTCCCCTTGTCCCTCATTTATACCCTTTTTGTGTTCAATCAGACGGATATTATTTCCTGTGTATTTTTTTCGATGTTCCTTTGATTTTATTGAATGTATTATATTTTTTAATGTCATTGAAAAAAGGGTAAATTCTTAATTTAGTAGATTTGTCTTAGGAATTAAAAAGTACACGTCTTAAATGGTTTTTTTCGATTATTTTTTATTGTGGAAGTGAGGGAGTTTTTTTTTATTTAAAAATCATTCAATTATTGGTATGCAGTTTGTTTTTAAAGGATTGATAATTGGAAATATTTTATTACACGTGCGATTTTTTTATTTGAACTTCGTTGTTCGGAATTTTTGTATGGGCTGAAACTTCTCAAAATTCCGCTTTGTATTTCCCCCACTACTAGTTTGAAGTAATTAATTTTGTTATTTATAATATGTTATTGCAAGGTTTTAGGCTTCCGCGGTGATTTTGAGGTGAATTTAATCGATCATTTGTCTCATGACAGTCAAAGATTTACATTGATTTAAATGAAGGTTTTCACACATTTTATATTGTAAAAATTCATTCAACGAGCAGCATACAATTCAAGAGCCATATATAGATTGCCGCTCATCTGTCTAAAACAATATTTAAGTAAGTAGGTATTAATCAACTTTAGATTTTTTTTGATAAACCTTAAAATATCCATGTGATCTGTAACAGAACAGATAAATTTCAATTGTCGAGTAAAAAAGTGGGGAGAGGGGGGAGTTGAAGAGTTTTTTTTTTATTAGTTTTTTGTTCATAAAATCTGGTTTAATTATTTCGAAGTTACATTAATTAATTCTTAGATAAGGCGAAAACAGTTACAAATTCCTTGGTGGGTAATTCGACACACATAAATTTTTCGAGTGTCTAGTACAAGAAGACTAGATTAATGCCTACCCTGATTATTAGCATTAGTATGATTTTGGTAACATAATATTAATTTGACATTTATGATTCCAGTAATCATTTGCTTTACAACAATGATTTCCTTGATAAACAATCGTTTGTTTTGATTTTTATACGATACCCTATAGTTGACGTAATATAAATATGATTGGAACAACCATTAGGTATAATCACTATACCAAGTAATATGTTCAAAGTTATTTTTTAAGTGTAACGTGGTCATGTGCAGTGTGAGTTTATATAGGCGGAATTCTTTCATTTTTTTTCAGTTCTTATTTTCTATTCTATTAATTAAGTACGCTGGTAAATTGTTCCTACAGTAAAGTTTGTAAAGTGAAAGATATATGCAAAGTGTTTTAAATACTGCATATTACACCTAAAGTGAGTGAATAATATTTTTGTTATGAGTTTGTCTAAAAACAGCTTTGTTTTGTGTCAATCTACTTTAAATATGGAGGCAGAACTTGATTAATAACAAATAAAAAAATTAATCGAAACAACATGATTGTTGTATTCAACATATTATGTTATCGTCCTCTAAACAAGATGGTTGCATTCAACATATTATGTTCTCGACAATAAAACAACTTGGTTGCATCCAAAATATTATGTTCTCGTCAACGAAACAATATGGTTGCATCCAAAATATTATGTTCTCGTCAACGAAACAATATGGTTGCATCAAACATATTATGTTCTCGACACTAATAGTGTATGGTAGTCACAAAAGAGAAGTTATCATTAAATGGTTATAATTATGATTCCTGCAATAAAGATTACAATCATATTATTATGCTCTCAAAACATTACTGTCGCAACCATGTTTTTTCTCTGCGTGTATACTGCATATATGTCTTAAAATAATTATATTTTCTACATCGGCCATAATACATCCCAAAATATTCATCAGTCTTCAAAGACTCTCATTTCTTCAATATATACATTTTACAAATGTACTTAATTTATACAGAAACGAAATCATTTCATATAAAATCCAATCATATTTCTGCGTAATCTCAAACATTATTCACTGTGGTAGGTACGTCTAAAATGTAAATTGATGAATAAGTAGAATTACTCGTTTCGTTTAAAACTCCGACATCAGCGCTACACGGTGGCTGAAAGATGAATTATTCAGTCCGTTTAACATAAATCCTTGTGATTATTAATCCGGTTAGATGTTCCGGGGAACGATACAAAAGTAATATTATAGACATTTCATATAACTGTCATTACAGGAAACTCAGCCTTGCAAATTATTTAATGTCAATATTCAATTTCTCAAAGGTTTTAATTGTTAATAGTATATTTTATAGGTGGTTTTGTTCATCCAGAATACATTCAAATTGTACAAGAGTATACATTTTGGTAGTGAATAACTTTAAAATATTTTGAAATTATGTCGGATTCAGAAAAATAAGCTTAATTTTTAGTTTAGTACCTATATTATAAATGAAAATATTCGTAATCGAGTTTTAATGAAAATAAACAAAAAAATATATCTGTTTATGAATCATATACAAAAAGAATCAAATTTTTTTTTTAATGCAATCCAAAATTATATTTAGGATCCTAAATAAAAAAAAATGTAAACAGGGTGGGGGGTACAGGTAGGTTAAATAATATAACCCTTAACCTCTACAGCGGGGGTGGACTGTATTTGCGCGTATAATGGTATATTAAACTTATAATAAATTAAACTACTTACAGTTTGTTCTGCTGGGTGGTTCCTGGACTGCATTCAGTGAATTGTATTAAGGTTAGGAGAAAAAAGGGGGTGATGGAAATACAGTTTCACTTTTAACAATACACAAAAAAACACATATCATAAAACAAAGATAACTTAAAGTTTGATTCACTTTTAATTGTAGTAATAATACGGTATATATCACAAATGTGTGATAAAATAAAACAATATTCTAATTTAATGCACAAAGGGTGCAAACTATGCGGATAGTTTATTTGTAATAATAAGGGCATTAGCAAACGCTACTTAATGCTGCCTTTTTAATACTGTACTGATTTAAACTCTTGCACGAAAACAAACATGTTTGGTCCTTGCAAGAAATTACATGTAAAACAATAAAATTAAATTATGTAATTATAAATTTTATTTGGCAGTGGCGCCACCACAGGGTGTATATTTTGAAGGAAGGTAGAATGAGTCATTTGGAAGTGATTTAAATAATTAAATAAATTTTTGAAAAAACCCAAACAAAAGTTAAAAAGCCCATATTTTTCAAACATTTAATAAAATTTATGAATTACAAAAACAAAAAATTGCAGCAGTTTGACAATTAAAAACTTTGATAAAATTATATCTTTAAAAAATTATTTTATAAAATCTAGCACACTTACAGTTGTTCAAATGGTTTTAAAAACTGCTCTATTTTATACCCTTTCGAAAAACCTACAGACACACAGACAACATGGCGAAAATAGTCAGAATGGATTCAGGGAAGTTCAAAATGGATAATTCCATCAAAATTCTGATTTCGAAAAAAATCGGCTTCACTATACTAATACTATATATATTTCATATACATATAAGAAAGTAAAAAAACATGAAAAAAGTAAAATAAATAAATAAAAATTATCGTTTTGCGTCCCTTTAAATTTGGCACTATGGTTAGAAGAAATACTTTAGAAATAAAAGTTAAAACAAATCACACATTTTTTACAGTTGCACTTAAGAAATTCTCAACCCTGTACAAACACACATATAGAAATTCAATTTACAGTGAGTGCATTACAAAATGGCGTCGCATTTTCTAATTCGTCGGTTGACAATTGCTCTGGGATTCTTTGAGGTTATGTGTGTCGCACAAAAGACTCACACCGATTTGACGGTTTAATGAACTGGAAAACAAGTCCAAACAAAGACAGAAACATTTCTCACCCCTAAATTCGAATACTCCCTCTTTCACAACAATTTACTTCCTTCGGTGAAAAAGGATAAATATATATAAAACAATTACAAATTATATACCTCTCTTTTTCTATAATCCGCCGATCTTGATTCTTAACAATCAATAACGAATTTTAAAGTAGAATTTATAAAAAAGGATGGGTAGATATAAAGTAATTATAAATGAGATGTCGATCTTCTTCTTTAATGTGACAAGGGGGTTGCGCTATTATTCTTAAGCTTTCGTGGAGTGATTACCATAATATTCAATTTAATAATAGAGCAGGAGTCATCTTTGTGGTATAAAATGGCGTCTGATGATGGTGACTGTTGCGCTGAAAGAACTCCATTAGCGTTTAATACAAGAGTATTAATTTAATTTTAAATTTTATCGCTATTGTGTGTAATTTTTTTGTTGTATTCAATTTTTCAGGAGGGGTACTTCTAAACGGAGATTTTTATGTTGTTGATTATTCAAGCAATGATAATTGTTTCAAAATGTATGCAGTTGAAGCGAAATTAATTTAAAAAAAATTTAATTGAATATTTTAATTTAAATCATTTTTTTAAAATATCAAATCAAAATTCAAATAGGTGTAGATTATAAATCATAACATAATAACTGACATTTTGGCCATTTTTTATATAAACACTAAAGTGATATACGTGTATTTTTAATAAAAGGATATTTTGACTGGAATTTATCCTTAGAATATGTAAAAGCATAGTTAAATTAAAAAAAGTTTAACATCCTTACCCCTCCCTTTTAGAGTGATTTTCGGACGGTTGTTAATGAGTGCTTACGTCATAAATAGAACATTTCTAGGTTCTGGGGTCTGGGCAGGGCGTTGATGAGTCAGTCACTAATCTACTGTTTCTATATCTATCTATAAAACAAGATAATTAATTTAAACGACTCAAAATAATAATAAAAAACTGTTTAAACTTTAAAAACCCTAAATCAGTTTGATAAAGAAAAAAATATATTTTTTCTTTAAAAAAATGTTAATGATTTCTACAGAACTCGCTATCTCTGAAGTTTTCACACCATCAGAGCCTCAAAATAATAAAAAAAAACTGCTTAAACTTTAAAAAACCTAAATCAGTTTGATAAAGAAAAAAATCTATTTTTTCTTTAAAAAAATGTAAATGATTTCTACAGAACTCGCTATCTCTGAAGTTTTCACACCATCAGAGCCTCAAAATAATAATAAATAACTGTTTAAACTTTAAAAAACCTAAATCAGTTTGATTAAGAAAAAAATCTATTTTTTCTTTAAAAAAAATGTTAATGATTTCTACAGAACTCGCTATCTCTGAAGTTTTCACACCATCAGAGCCTCTGGTGGCGGTTTCAATCACCACAGTGATTATTGAAACACTGCTGTATTCATTACTGATGCTTACTGCATAATGATGAGAGAGATGGAGGTATAAACAATTGTTTCGTGAAAAGAAAACGATACCTTCTGAAGTCAAAGCATAAATACATACATACATATATTGATATTGCATATTTTTATTTATTTATAGTGTTAGAATATTTAAGTTTGTCAAGTTTTTATTACATTATACTGTTTAATAATAAGGTCTTGGATATGACCCCAGTAATGGCTATTTTTTAATTTAATGTACTGAATTAGAAATATTTGTTGATATTTGATAACTAACATTTCTGAATATATTAATCTATATACATTTAACTGTCTTACAGCGTGATTTGATGGCAATCGGACAATAGGTGTCAAAATGGTGGATATTTAAACTAATTATTTGTATAATTTATTTATTAATAGCAACTGCTTTACATTGTTTCAAATTTGACGATTATTTCTTTTATATCTTTTGTGTCGTAGTACTTATCATTTTGTAATCATTAGTAAGTATATATCCATCACTGCGTGCTGATTACTGGTTTTACTTTATCCATTACTGGAGAAAAACATAAACGAAATAAAAGACTATAATTTAAAAAAAAAAAAAATATTTGCAGCCTTTGGTATTTAAATTGGTTAAATAAAGAGTTACTTGTTTTATTAGTAACATGAGTTAATGAGAATTACAAAAAAGAACTCCGTCAATACAAAAACAGTAAACCTTCCTCTTATAGCGGCCATAACTGGTGCCACTACCTTATATCAGTATGAATGTTAGGTATGAAATAAATCAATTGTTCTTAAGCCAAGTTTGTTAATTTTTTAATTTTAATACTTGAAAACCGAAAAAAGGTAAACATATCATTTATTTATAAATTAATCATTATTTTTTTATTTTCCATTAATTTCATCTTTTGTGAAACTAGTTACTTTCACATCTCAATGTCTGAAAAATTATCTAACTCGGTTTAAAAAATAACAATAAAAATTATACCTAAACCAAATAATCCAAAATTTTTAAATGTTATAATTTATAAATATTGATAATATTTCCATTTTTTATTTTATTTTTTCTGGGGCTTCATATACATCCTGGGCAGTAAGAAATAAATTTTAAAAAATTACCTATACAAATAAACTGTTACATTGGTAATACGAATCTCACAATTCCTTTATCTGTTCCCAAGGGAAACCCCCTTACACCCAATAACATTTAAATATAGTTTTTCAAGTACCACACATGCATTTCTGTCCCATCAATACGCGGTATAATTCCACAAGCACTTCTACAAAAAAGCCATCAAGTTTTCTTTCAACATAAAACCTCAAGAGTCGAAAAGCGTTTAAGCAAAGGGTACAAACCACATCTAACCCTTTCATAACAACGTTTCATCTTGCATATGTGGAACTGCATTTAGTCAAGTTCCTTTTTCATTACAAGAAATCGCAAAGGGTGTTTGTAATTTGATTTTGGAGATGAAAATTTGTTTCCTATTTTATATGCGTATGGAGTTATTGAGCTATTAGATATGAAATAAGTTATTTGCAAATAAAATGGGTGCTTCAAAGTCTAGATTAAAGACAGGTGTTGACAAAAACCTGGTCGATATTTTGATTAATATGAATTTTCAATTCCTTTTTATTATTAAACCTTGGCACTTTACAAAAACGGTTTCCGTCACCGCTTCGACTCTGTAAATCTATTATATGTGATTCAATACGAGTGGCATGTTAGTTTTCGAGTAAAAAATTATTGAAAATCCAAATATTTCCCTTTGTTTTGCTCCATATCATAAAAAATGGACATTTTCAGAAAAAATGTTTCAGGTAAAAGTTGCTTATTTTTCCTCATTAATTACGAATCTGCAACAAAAAATACAGGTTTAGATTTGAAAAAGAAAAATTGTACCTGAAAACCCATTAAGGTGGTCTTTTCAAGGTCAACTCATATATGAGCCCCCTCAAAACCATGCAACTTTTGTATGAAACATTTTCTCTGAAAATTCGTTTTTTAGGAAATAATCCACTGGAAAGTGTTTAAAAAACACCCGGTATATATATTTTCTCCTTTAGCATAAACTACCAGTCGTCTAAAGTTTATTATTACATAACTTTAACAATAAACACAAATCCAAATAAACTTCTAAAAAAAATACAAAACATAAAATGTTCCCAAGTTGTGAAGTAACTTTCGTGTCAGGAAAAAAAAAGAAAAAACAAACTTTAAACCCGATGCAACGTATTTATGAAAATCAGATTGCTTCAGTGTGTATGTATGTATATGTGCAAAGACTCCATCAGAATGTGTTACATTTGTTGTAGTGACTTCGTTTTCATTTTCAAGAAGATATAAATTGAATAAGTGTTGAACGTTTACTGACGTGTGCAAGTGACATCAAGAAGAGGGGGGAGGGGTATTCTTACACAGAGAAGGATTTTATCAGTTTTTTTTTATATATATTTTGTTTATTTTGTAAGGGACCTTAGACTTTATACCTACTTCAAGTATAAATATAAACTTTCAGAGATGTACCAAATTTTTGCTCATAAGAAAATGTATAGAAAAATTGTTTGACCTTAATTTGATGCTATTTTAAATTGGGTCAAAAATAAATAAAGTCTTTTTATCAAACGGTCAGAAAATCGATTTTCTATTAATATCCTTTATATGGAGTTAAAATATTGACAGTATAGACTTCAACAATCGAGTATTCTGCAGATATTAAAATGAATAAATAGATAAAACGTGGACTCAACCGCATTAGCAATTGATATGTTGTATTATACAAATTAAAAAAAATCTAGCAAGGAAAAATATAGCCAAGACAATCCTTGTGTCATACATATAGAAGACAATATTTTCTTTATAAGAATATAATTTTAATTTTATTAAATTATTTATTATTGTTTCTCTTTAAAGCAATCGGACGAAATCAATAAATTCTTTATTTTAAACAATATTTGCTCTTGCATTAAGGGGTTCATCTAATCGTTACTTCGGAAAATGATACTTTTTTGGATTTTTTTTAGAATAATAAAAAAAGGAATCAAATGAAATTTGGAAGGTTTTTGTACATGTCTCAAAATATACAAAAAAAATAGTCAAAATACATTCATAGATGATCAAAATGAATATTTCCATCAATTAGAAAAAATTTCATTGAGAAATAAGAAAGTAAAAAAAATATATTTTTACCCCTGAGTGTTTAAATCTACCCCTGTACAGATACACACATCTTTCATCATCTTATTGGAGTCTGATGAGCTATTGTAAACTTGTCACTGACAGCACCGTCTTCATTCAATTTATTTTGCCATCAACGAAAGAAGCGTCGTTACATCCACCCCCAACTCTGTCATCTCATAAAGCGAAATAGAAATACATACAACATGTATACACTGTATCTACCATCTTAGTTTAATAACGGGAGAAAGTTGTGGGATAAACATAACCTCAATTTAATGTTTCCAAGTAATGGGAAAAATACCACAACAAAAAGAGATAGATATAAGGTTTGATATGATTATATGATTTGTTGTCTTTGTTTGTTGGGGGTTGTAAGTGATGCAGAGACAAACATAACCTCAATTTAACGTTACCACATAATAAGGAAAGTACCTTTCGTCTATTGGTTAGGGTTTCTACGAGATTTTCAATTCTATCTGTATCACTTCTACATACGTACATGAAATATTTAAAAGACAAAAATATTACATTGTATGTGTAGTAGTTGAAAAACAAAAATAATATTAATGAACAGCTGAACAGTAAGGAATAGTTATTATAATGTAATAATATCAGTGGCGTAGCAACGGGGGGTGGGACGAAACCCCTTCTAAAAAAACGTGTTTTGAGAAAACATCAGTTCAAAATACCTTCAAAAAATTTAACTCATATGTATTTACCCCCCTATCAATTCAAAAAATCTGAAAAAATTGAGAATATAGCTTTTAATTAGTGCTTTATATGAAAATTATAACGAACAAATTTTCTACCCCCCTCCCATAAACTCACTTTTTTTCCACTTACCTTATTTGTTGTATAAAATGTAACAAATAATGTTATATGACCTTTTGATTTTAACCCTTTACTCACGATATATTTGTTTTTAAATGTCGTTATCAGAACGTCCCCCCCCCCTCTAATTTCTAAACTGTCAATTCAAAAAAGCTTTAAAAAATTCAGAATGTAGCTTTTAATTAGTACTTTCAATGAAAATTATAACGAACACTGTAGCAAAAATAGTTTATGAATTTTTTTTAAATAACTCTTTTTTTATAAATCGTATATAGTGAGAATGCCTACGGAACTCTATCATGTGCGTGCCCAACACGCACTTGGCCATTTTATTATATTTTATATTTCTATAAAAATTAATTGAAATATAAAACATCTACCAAATAAAAAAAAGTAAAAATTAAAAATAATACATTCAATATCTGCTTTAACCGAAAATTCGGTATTCGGCCAAAAGCCGCTTCGGCGCATCGTTGCTTACATCTATATATGACTCCATAACTGAAATATCAAAACATAAATTACAGAAGGCGTTGCCTGTATGTTAATAAAAGGGGGGTACCTCCAAACATTAGGGGACACAAAGTACGTACATACCACTATAAGAATACACCCTACCCAACACATCAGTCAACCCGCCCTTCTTTAGTAAACACTGTGATCTTTGACTGGTACAAAAAACTCTTGAAATAATTTACCATACCATACCACAATTTATATTCAGCGAAATAAACACATTATGATACAAGAGTTACAGCTCCCAGATACTGAATTCTTAAAATGATATGAAGAAAATATTCACTAGGGGTATGATATTGCAATAGAAATATGAAATATGGAAATTAAAGAAAGATGGAGTTTATAGAATTGTAATGGCTGCAAAAAAATATTATAATATGTATTGTTTTTCTGTTTATGAAAAGATGTGATTTCAATGGGGGGGTAAAGAAAGGAGGGGTGTTTGTAAAGGGTGTGTTAAATATAATTTTCAATATTTACACGTAGACAATGCATACTCGATCTTTCTTAATATGGAGTTGTTATTTAATAATTGAGTAAATAATCAATTCGAGGCAGATGTGTTTACAATTTTTTTCGGTACTAACAATAGTTTATATACATTCTAGCGGTCTAGATTTTAAATTATTCAAGTTTTGGATCTTGTGCAAATATATAAAGCTTTTTTTGGTTAGTTTTTTATCATGTCGAAATAATATTAACATTAGGGTTTAGGATTATCCTGTATCGATTTAAAGAGGTGTCGCAAGGGAGGGGGGTCCCGTTTCTCATTTAAATAACATAGGAAAATGATTCATTACTACTAAAGTTGATATTACTGATTCATGATAACTGATGAATTTTTTTAAGGACATTTTGTAGAAAATAAAATTCTCTCAATTAAACGTATCAAAAGTTACAATGATTTATTTGTTAAATTATACATCTAAAATGCTCTCACAGCTAAACTATTGTTTCTATAAAAGTAAGTAAAATAGTAATTTTGTAGGAAATTGAATTCTCTATAAAATAGTTCAGAGAGCTATAGGTGTAAATTCAATGAGTTAAAACTTACAAGCGTTTTAAATATTTTTTTTTACAAAAATCAACATTTTAACGTCAAGTTTCTATAAATATCAATTAAATAGCAATATATTACCCTACTACTGAGCTGCATTATTAGAACATAATTTTATTCTCTACAAAATGACGTCCTTTACTTTAAATCCTTAAAACTGTACTATAGTAGGTACATTGAAAAATAACTAAATATTTTTACAAAAGTACTTGAGGGAATGTCCATTAATTACGTAATTTTCGCCCCCCCCCCTTCCCTTTGTAATAATTCGTAAGTATTAAGAACACATTTCAAAATATGCATCCTAAAATTTTTGTTATATGGGGGGGGAGGAATTCCACAACCCTCACTTGGTACGGTTCTGGGGGTTGTTAATAAAGACGATGTTTACATGAGTATTTTCCTTCATGTTTACATATACACAATGGCCCGCCTTATTGTAACATAACTATGACATGTTATATATGTCATGGGTAGCCACAAAGGGGGCCAGGTGGACCCAATCACAATAATGCATGTCACAGAATAATTTAAATGATAAAAACTCTAAGGGAAATATTATTCAATTATTATATTAACACAGATGTTTTGTACAATTGATTTGAAAATACGATAATGGAGTTTTTATTTTATATATTACTAAAATCATAATGTGCATGTTTGGCAGGCGTAACCCTTGTGCGTTGGGGGGAATTATAACAACCAAAATATATCATTTAGGTTTGCACACATTGAGTTTTCCTTATTTAAATGTTTTGAATAAACCGTCTATATTTATAAAGTAAGTGTAATATATGTATTATACAAGTCTTGGGGTTTCCGCGGTGATCTTGATATGGATCTTGGCTTCTGGGTGTAAGCTGTGTCGGTTTAGTCGTGTTATCGGCCAACGTTTCGTCATACATTTAAGCCAAAATCCATAAATTAAATGGGTTATTTTGATAGAAATATCCATTCTTATCTTCCCTCGATCAAACCTGACTAGTTTCACCATAATAGGTATCTCTTTGTAGACGCTAGAAGAATGATGTTTGGAGATTGAAAAATTTGTACACAGGGTTACACTGGATATCGACTTTATTTTGGAATCTATAAGAATTAGAGCAATATTTTAAATTGTAACTACCCAAACTCTCTTTGAAATTTCAAATAGAACTCCCCATATTTTATTTCAGAATATTAAAGCTAAATTTATTTAATAAACTTTTTTTTAGGGTATAGTATTTTTGTCAAATTAGGAATGAATAGTGAATTAATTCAACCCTGAAATAAGATAATAAAAATTCCTGACTTTCTCATATTTTCAAGCTGTACCTACCTATCATGTAACAATACACAATTGTTACCAAAACTGTCATAATTCTAATAACTATATAATTAAATAAAAATAACAATGAGCAGTACCTGCGGTCCCACAACGGTGGCTAATTACACATTGATTGACGGACCAGCAGACGTGTGAGAACCACTGTGTCATGTTTCTATTTACAAACATATAACACTTATGACAGTTGAATTAAACCCAAATAAGATTTTATATTTGATATGCTGTTACGCCCGGTGTACACAAAATATTGATTTTATTTTTGAAATCATTGTGTTTGAATCTAAAGATTTTCAGTATACATAGGCGCCGATTGCACCACTGCACGACGACATATGCACCCATAAATGTTATTCCACGGGGACAAAATGTATATAGTAAAATTTTAATATAATTAAAAAAATTATATCTCTATATAGTGTATTTCAAGTTGATTAAGACATAGGAAATTTAACATGGGGACAATTAGAAATGTTGTAGTAACCCTTGGTCAAATTTAACGATGTGTGATTGGTGCATTTTGAAATACCGCCTCGAAACTAACTGATAAATTTTAAATTAATCAACAACAAATATTTTTTCAAACAAATAGATTATTTTTGACACATGCTAACAATTAAATATTTTGAATTATATTGATTGAAAATGAAATACACAGAAACATGTCACTTCCAAGAAAGATAAAATATCAAAATTAATTCAAAAGATTAAATTAAAACAAAAATTATTAGAATGAATTGAAAATAACTGATTTCTTGAAATTGTGTATAAGATAACAATTTATTATCAGAAAATATATTTCACTTATGAATAATAAAATCTTGTATAAATTATTAACAACAAATATAATAACAGTATATCAGCGTCCATGGAAGCAGGGGAAGCAGTTCTTCCCTTACTTTATGGGTAAATTAATACAAATCTGTCTTTTAAGTTAATAAATAATTTAAATATATTATTAAAATATTCATCTTTATGCGCAACTCAAACATTTTAACCAAAAATCAAAAATAGCATTTAATATTAACTTACACACTCAATTATAAAACTATAATACATCTACGTCTTATTTTCTTGTATTTTAGTCGATATTTGTATGACGAGTTCATTGCAAGAAATTTCACTAAAAAATTTCGAATTTTTGATTTCATTAAAAGTATGTTTATTGTATAGAAAATGACGTGAAAAGTTGAACTGTTCAAACCGCAGGTCTGTATCTCAAACCGTTCTCGAGATATAGCCGCTGAAAGTTTCAATTTTTTCGAAATTTTGAAGAAAAATGGCCCTAACTTTTGAACGGACGGTCGGAATTGATTTTAGTTGACGGATTTGGAATCAGCGTGTCAAAATCATTATAATAACATGTATAATACCTTAACACTCGAAAAAAAAAATTTCGCGAAAAATCGAAAAAATTCAAAGGGGTATACCTTAAAAAAATGTCGATTTTTGACGAAAATTTTTTTGTCAAATTTTAAAGTATTATACATGTCATTATATATATTTTGACACGCTGATTTCAAATCCGTCAACTAAAATCAATTCCGACCACGCGTTCAAAAGTTAGAGCCATTTTTCTTCAAAATTTTGAAAAAATTGAAACTTTGAGAGGCTATATCTCAAGAACGGTTTGAGATACAGACCTGCGGTTTGAAACAAACAACTTTTCACGTCATTTTCTATACAATAAACATACTTTTAACGAAATCAAAAATTCGAAAGTTTTTAGTGAAATTTCCTGCAGTAAACTTCAACTCATCATACAAATATCGACTAAAATACAAGAAAATAAGACGTAGAATCATTTAGTTACTATATAAATATTTAATGATTTTTTTTATAAGTAAAAGCTTGAACTTAAGGTGTTTCATAACTAGTTTTTTTGTTAATAGGAGGGAGAGGATTGACAAAATATGCTTCCCTTTTTATCTTGGTCATATTTTTAATTTTATGGTACGACATTCCATGCCTTTACATTTGTATCCAGTGCTGGTACCTGAAAAATAAAATTCAATTGACGAATAATCTGTTGGAAACAAATGAAGTTCGACGTTTTAAAAAAAAAAATTTATTGATTATAAGAATCAAAAACTTTTCAAAATTAATAATTCAATATTTTTTTATTTATCTATTTGATAAAAAAAATGGGTTGTTATGAAATAGTACTATAATATATAATAATAAAACTTTAAAAAGGTGCTTGTATATTATATAGTTCGTTTCTAAAAAATAAAATTATCAACGTAAAATAAGCTCCGACAAACACATACTTTAGCTGTAAGATGATCAGCGCAAGCCATTCTTATTTTTGCTGCCGTTGCCGGGGCATCTAAAGTAAAATTCTCCGTCACACCTGCGTCAGAACGGGCTGACTTTATTGCTTCACGTATTGCAAACAACACAGAACTTGCTAAAAACAATGGTGGTTCTCCAACAGCCTACAAACGGTAATATTTAAAAATCTCTAACTTTGGTAAAAATAATCATAATAAAATATTTTTAAAAAAATTGAAGTTTCTATCTATTCTTTGTAGTTAAATACATAAGTCAAATTCACAATTTCTTTCTTACCTTTGACGAATACACTGCTCTTGGATTAGGTGCACCTTTCAAAAGCGCTACATTAAATTCAGTAGGTATATCAGCAAAACCTGGTAACTTATATGCTCCCGGACCTTTAGTCAAAGTAGCACCAGTCGGTGAAAACAACACTTCTTCTATTGTAAACAACCCATAGCCTTGCATAAAGGCTCCTTCGATCTGTCCGATATCAATAGCAGGGTTCAAACTTTCACCCACGTCCATAACTATATCGGTTCTCAGAACTTTGTGATCGCCGGTAAGTATGTCGACTTCAACTTCTGAACAACCAACACCAAAGGTATAGTAACTGAATACATCGCCGGTTTTTGTTTTCCAGTCGAAACCGATTAAGGGAGTTTTGTAAAAGCCTGTTGCGGACAAACTGACCCTGTCGAAGTAAGCAGCCGAAATCCAGTCTTCCCATTTACCTTTAGGGTTTTTTTCAATGAAAGGTTGCAGTCTGTCCATAATACTTTCGCATGCTTTCTATGAAATATAAATAAGCAAATTAAAATGAGTAAGTTGAATGATATATCAATACCAATACTAACCATGACTGCCATTCCATTCATATCAGACCCAAGACTCGCAGCTGTCGAAGAAGTGTTTGGAACTTTATCCGTAGAAGTCTCTGACAAGTGAATCTTGGATGTAGGAATGCCGAGTACTTTACTGGCTATCTGAATGGTTTTAGTATGCAGCCCTTGACCCATCTCTACACCTCCGTGAGTGAGTAGAACTGAGCCATCTGTGTATACATGGATTAAGGCACCGGCTTGATTTAAAAATAATACAGTAAATGCAATTCCGTAAGCTGTTGGGACGATGCTGAAACCACGTTTCCTCCAACGATTTTGTCTGTAATGTTAGAAAGAATACATCAATTAAATAAATAATTGTTTTATTCTATCAAACAACTGACCTGTTGAATTCTTGTACAACTTTCATTCTATTATGATAATCTGATCTCTCCACGCACTCTTCCAAACATCTTGAGAGTGTACAATGGTTTAAAGTTTGGTTATAGTGTGTGATGTCGCCTTCTTTGTACAAATTTAAGCGACAAATATCAAGCTGACTTTTGTTCAACGTTTCGGCAATATTCCTGATCATATTTTCAGCAGCGAACATTGCTTGAGGTGCTCCGAAACCTCTGAAGGCTGTATTTGAAGGTAAGTTTGTACGGCATAAATATCCGAGAACCTTTACGTTAGGAATGTTGTAGGAATTTTGGAAATGGAACATGCCTCGATCTAGTACCTATAACATACATATTTATTAATACATGCAAATGTTTTCTTAAATACACAATATACATATTTATAACAGATACATACCGCTGGTGATAAATCATAAGAAAATCCAGAATTTATGTATATTTCTATTTCACAAGCAGTAATTTTACCCTCTTTTGTAAAAGCAGTTTTATACTTCATCATGAATGGATTTCTGTATGCAGTCATTACCATATCTTCATCTCTGTCTAACATACACCGGACAGGCCTTCTCAAGCGATGGGCTGCCAATGCAGTAGGTAAAACTAAAATCAAGACTTTTGATTCTTTACCTCCAAAACCACCTCCAATTCTTTTTACCTTTGAAACTATTCGGTTTATCGGAATTCCTAGCATACGAGAAGTGTAAGTCTATAGAAATAAATATTAATATATAAATCTAACCAATATGCAATTATCCTACAACTTAAATATAATAATAAACTTAAATGAAACATATATCAAATACATATAATTATAGTTAAGTAACTAAAAGAACTAAATTGCTTACACTCAGTTCAGTTGGATTCTGAGATGAAGCATAAATTTCAATTTCATCGTCTTCTTGTTTAGGTACAACAAGAGCGCAATGCGTCTCTAAATAAAAGTGTTCTTGAGCTCCCGTTCTACATTGACCTTCAATAACATGATCAGCATTTTTAAAAGCTTCATCAACATCTCCGTGCGTAAGAATTTTTGGATATTCAGGGAAAAATGATTTCTCTCTAATAGCATCCTCGATAGATATAATAATTGGTTGTAACTGTTCGTATTCAATTTTAACTTTACTAGCTGCCTTTTGAGCTAACAGCTGATCTTCAGCAATAATTACACCGATTACTTGTCCACAGCAATGGGCCATTTTAGTTACAAAAATCTCTTCATCGTGGAAAATTGTTCCCAGACTGTTTTGTTCTTCGGTCAAATCTTTAGAAGAGAAGAAAGCATGGACTCCTGGCATAGCCAAAGCGACACTAGGATCTACCGAGAGTATATTTGCATTTGCTTTTGTCGTAAGTACAAAAGCTAAATATAATTCATTTTGACTTTTAGGAATATCGTCACAGTATAATGCTTCACCCGTTGCCTGTTTGTAAGCAGATAAATGTACTATCGGTTTGCCTACAGTATCGTACTTTTGTTCTTTCGAAGTAATGCTAAAGAATTGCGAACTTTCAGGGCACTTATATTCAAATTGTTTCGCACCACTTCTTTCTTTTATTGGAATAGAATTGTTTGCAAATCTTGTTCTGTATTTCTCCATTAATGTAATATATGCTTTATAGAACAAACTCAGTGTTAAGGTACTGCGATATTGTACCATGCCTCCAGGTGCATTTGCAGAAAGAGGAAAATCTTCTAAGAGAGTATCGTAAGCAATTTTAAACATATTTTCATTAAATTCTTTGCCGATTAATTTATTCCGAGTACTTTTTGCCATAACAGTGGTAGGGGCCATTCCACCAAAAGATAATCTTATATCTTTTATTTTGTTCGAACTGGATTCAAGTTCCAGATACATCGCCATATTTACAATCGCAATATCATCATCACGACGTTTAGATTGCTTAAAAGCACAGAAATATTGATCTTCATGTGTGTAAGGGACATTCACGGATACGAGTATTTCATCTTTTTGTACAATATTTGTTCTATAACCGGTATAAAAATCTTTGTTAATTAAAACTGTCCTTACCCCTTGTAAGTTCATTAATTCTAATTCACATTCAGCTGCCATGAATATAGGATTCAAATCAGAAATCGGACTTCCAGTCATTATATTTCCTCCAACTGAGGCTACGTTTCTTATTTGCTTACCAGCAAACCAATGTAGCATGTCAACAATGGCTTTAAAAACCCTTGTCTTGTGTTCAGGCAAATCCAAAATCTGTTGTCTCATTAAAATATCAATTTCGTGTAAAGTAACAGAGGCACCTATTTTTAAACCTTCATCTGTAATCGTAACATCCGTAAGTTCCTTAATGAATGTAGGTTGAATCAATACAGGATAATTTATTTTTCTGGCTTTTACTTCAACTCCAACTTCAGTGTTTCCGATAACCAATCTTGAATCTGGATATGTTTTCTTTAGTTTTAATAACTGGTTGAGACTCATAGGACGATACCAAACCACATCGTTACTCTTAAACGTCAAGTACTGGCCATCATAACTGTCATTTAAGATCAATTCAGGAGGGAATATGGGCTCCTGATCTTTATCATATGGAATGAACTCATTAGAATTGAACAATTCTTCTGCATCTGTTTTTTTCATATTCTTACAACATTTATCTCCTTTTCCGCACACTCCATTTTCATTGACAACTATATCGTTAAACCCCATGCAAGATTCAAACTCTTTCGTGAATGTTTTATATCCCTCTATTATTGGTCTATACCCAGTACATCTACAGAGGTTTCCTTGGAATGTTTCTTCTAAGTCCGCCATGTTTGGATTTGGCATGTTTCGAAGAAGTGTATACATAGACATTACGATACCAGGTGTGCAAAAGCCGCATTGAGAGCCGTGTGCTTTGGCTATGCGCTCTTGTACAGGATGTAAGCGAGTTTTTGTACTTCCAATACCTTCTATAGTGGTTACAGCAAGCCCGTGCATGGAGCAAACTGGAGCTAAACATGCATTCACAGAGTAGTGATTCGGTTTTTTGTTTTTCCGGTCGTATTTGGACACCATTACAGTGCATGCACCACAACCACCTTCGCTGCATCCTAGTTTTGTTCCGCGAATGTTTACTAAATAATGCAGTCAAGGAAATATTAAATAAATAAATATTTTAAAAAAATGTATTGTTGCAAAATAATTTTGAAAAAAGGATACGTTTGTTTCTTAAATAATATAAAAGAGTCCATTGTGGATCAACATTGTTATCTGTGACCTGAAAAATTAAAGTAATTTATTATTTTCATAATGATTTTATCAATCCCCTATTTTTCATAATGTAAAAAATTTTATCAAACAATAATTATTATTTTAATTTTCACGAAACAAAACGATGCCAGCATATAGTGTGTATATAGTTAATGAATTTCATATTGATTGTTTGCATTATAAGTATTAAAAACACTTAAGAAATAACTAGAAATCAATAATCTATAATTGATAGCACATTCAATTTAAATTTTTTTAATTATTTCATATACCCAGATAATCTCCTAAATATCACGATATCACAGATAATTTTTTTATACATTCATAATTTTTAATCACACTATTTTATATAAATATAATTAATTAAATTTATTATAATTTTCGCACATTTATATTTCAAAAATGTTCGGGACCACTGCTTAGTACCTGTTGGATTTTAATATTAAATGCAATACTACCCTGTGACTTTATCTACAATTAAATAGTGTTTATTACTGTTTGTACTTGTGGTAAATAAATGATTCTACGTCTATTTCTTGTGTTTTAGTCGATATTTGTATGACGAGTTGAAGTTCACTGCAAGAAATTTCACGAAAAAATTTCGAATTTATAATAAACAAACATACCTTCAACGAAATCAAAAATTTCAATTTTTTAGTGAAATTTCATAGAAATATCGACTAAAATACAAGAAAATAAGACGTAGGTATAGGTATTATAGTTTGATTGATAATATAGTTTATTGAGTGTGTAAATTGATAATTAAATGTTATTTTTGGTTTTTGGTTAAAATGTTTAAATGTAAAAAATACCATACATTTTAATTTAATACCCTGTAGATAGTGTTTGGTACTATTTTGGCCTAGACCAAATTATTTATTATACTATTATATTTCACTTACCTTTTTCCCATTGACAAAAAACACAAGTGCTGAAATTTCATCCATATTTGAAATTATCGTTTGTACAAAATAATGTAGGCAAAATGGCTTATGAATTAGAAATACAATGAAAATTCAATTGTAGTAATTTATATATAGAAAAGTTTTATCAACTCTAATCACAATAGAAACAAATTTTAAAGTTTGGCAGTGGCGTAGGTACGTGTGCCATGGACCATGGATGTATTCAGGAATGCAAGGAGGGGCGCTTTACCCCCCCCCCCCCCCCCCCCGCTCTCCCAAATATACAATAAACAATTATTATTATTACCTGTTTTGATTAAGTATAATAATTAGAGATTGAAAAAAAAGTTTTTCAACTATTGCGAAAAATGTAACTATAGTAATTATTATTACATATCTCCATCGATTTCAGAAAACTGATTTGATTGAACCCAATTTGAAATCAACTATTTGCAACTATTTTACCTTTCCAACTATTTGCCTTTTTTTATCCAACGTTAAAAATTTTGTAGTTTTATATATTTTTAGAAAATTTTTATAGATAGTTATGTTTTGTTTTTACATATTTATTTGTTTTTCCTTTTTTTTTTAGCTTCTAAAATCTATCTAGAATCGCATAACATGTTTTCCTCGAAAATTTCAGATTTGACACTTTTTACTAATACGTTAGGTAATGTCACTAGTTATTGATTAAATCAAAAAAAAATTTAATTGTAAGAAAATTGTAACTATTTCACCAACTATTTTAATTAAAAAAAACTATTTGCCAACTATTTTACAGAAAAAAAATCAACTATATAGTAACTATTTCATTTAAAAAAACAACTATTTTTCCAATATCTAATAATAATATACCTATCAGGTACCTGCATATGCATATTTTTTGTATTTTATATTCGTTAATTAATTAGTATTAATCGTTACTGAAAATTGATAAAGTATTAACACTCGCATATTTTAATTAGCACGCCCATTCTTTTAAGAAACCCTGTAAATATACGTAAAAATTGTATTTTTTTATTTATACGAAATAAATATGGGATTGTTTAAAAATATTTTTTCTTCAATAATCCATTATTTTGTTTGTTAATTAATTATTTTCATTGTCATTTTTTGAGTAATTAATAACTATTATACTTACCAGTAACATACCGAGGTGGGGGTACAGAAGGCAGGGCGGAAAATTTTTGAAAAAAAAACAAGTGAATATAAATTTAAAATTATAAAAAAGGGCTTCAAAATTAGTAGAAGACGCAAACTTGTAGCAACAAATAATAGTCATCAAAATTACTAGAAAGCGCAATATTTTTGATTGGGACGGCAAATTTCAGGCAGCATCGAAAAAAAAGGTCTTCAATTTTCATATAGTGTAGGGGAGAGGGGCGGCAAATTTGCCATCTGCCCCGGGCGGCAGAAACCCACGGTACGCCACTGCTACTTACTTTCAAATATTATCAGTGTTTCGATAATTGAAATTTACTGACAAAAAGATAAAAGTATTATTTTTTTAATAATTGATAATAGCCTCGAAAATGCTAACAAAAATATTATTATTGTCGGATCCTGAATTGAACATTACAGGGCCGGCAGAACAGATAAATTTCGATTGTCGAGTAAAAAAAGTGGGGAGTTGGAGGGTTTTTTTCTTTCTTAAATATGGTTTTTGAAACAAATTACAAAGCTACTAAAGAAAAGTGCGGAGCCAAAAAACGACCTATATAACATTGTAGTATTGGTCGAGCATAGTCGAAATCCAAATTTTTGGAATTTTCTGCTCACCAGTTTTTTTTTATAAGAGCTTGAATTTTGGGTTTCGGTTGAATTTCTCCAAATTGACTAAACCCAATATTCAAGTTCAAATTAAAAAAGATTGGTAAGCAGAAAATTCCAAAAATTTGGATTTCGACTGTCCTCGACCAATACTACAATGCTATATTGGTCGCTTATTTGGCTCCGCCTTTTTTTGTGTAGCTGTGTTATCAATGAATGCCAGTTATACAAATAAAAATTCAAATTAGCTTTTTATTCATCAAATCTGATTCAATTATTTGAGTACATTAATTAATTAATAAGGTGAAAATAGTCGCAATGCTTTTCCAATTTCTGGTGGGTAATTCGAAACACGCAAATTTTTCGAGTGACTAGTAAACATACCGAAGACTAGACAGATGCCGGTCCTGGAACATGATGTAAAAATATTCAAGTATATTTAATCATAAGTACCTATTGATTGATAAAATCAGAAAATACGATGTGACTTACGATTAGCTGTTACTATATACATATGTATAGACATAGTGACTGCACATTCGTAATGTGTAAAATTTGGTTCACATAGCCCGGTATTATAAAGAGTAGAAAAGCAAATTAGCTTCCAGCTACCGCTATCTACTAGGCACTGAATATAAATGACAACACTCACAGATGTAGCAAATGAAATCGTACATATGATAACCTTGACGCATACGCGATAAGTATAAATCAGCGACTTAAAATAAGTGCTGCAGAGTGTACTTTAAAAAATGCATAGCATATTTATTACTACTGCTTTAAAATATCGAGCAATTTCATAACAGTTTGATACTTAGCAGATAGCGTTAGCTGGAAGGTCAATTGATTTTGTGGGGGATCAACCCCAAACCCCCATACATAGGTACTATTAGGTACTTACTAAACAGTTGCTGCAAAAAAAAATCTGCAAAGTTAATGCAAAAACTGTACCTACAGTGCTTCCTCGTGCTAAATTCACTAAAGGTAGTAAAATATCAAACAATTTTAATAAACACCGATAAAGTATTCACATAAACTACCATTGGTTAACCATTTAATTTTTATATAATTTTAGTAAAAAATATTTATTCGATATTTTTCTTAATACGCGCCAGATTATTTTTTCGTATATTTTTTTTTACAATTTCAATCAAAATCTAAATTCTCCTGCGCTATGCAAACGTCAAAATGTCATATATGTCAAAGTAAATAGTGATTATAAAAACAAATGACGATTTTTAAAGTAATTTGAGATAAATCTTTGTAAAGGAATATTTTACAACAAACATTATAGTGAGCTATATTATAGAAAATTGAATGCTCTACCAAAAAGATTATCCTTGGGTTGCACAAAGCAAAATTAATCACAATTAGTTAATCAGTTGTTTTAAAACCATTATTATGACAATTTTAAAAAACAATCACGATTATATTTTATAAGATAAAAAATAATCATATTTAGTGAATTGTTCATTTACAAATTGAGATTAAGTTTAGAGTTTACATTAATCATGGTTTGAAAACAACTGATTAACTAATTGTGGTTAATTTTGCTTTATGCAACCCGAGGTATTTGTCTTTTAGGGTATCACCTCTCCCCCTTACACACAATTTTAATGATTTTTAAATGTCCTCAAGCTAGACCCAACCATCCAATCAAGTTTCATTAATATCGATTTAGTGGTTCATGAGTAGTGCATCTGACAAGGATTCAGGGGACAGACAGACACACAAACAGACACACCCACAGACAGACAGACATTTTGAAATCAGAGAACAATTTTTTTTGTCTCATTTTAAAACGATCACAAAACTTCTTGTATCTTCAATATAGCAAGGAAGCAATAAAAAATAAAATAGAACATATTATTGATAATGTGTATTTACAGAATTGTAGACTTACAATATTTTACAATAAATGAGAGTATTGCCATTACTTACTACTACCAAGTCCAACACTGAATTAAGTAGACGAATGACGGCACCGCACACACACACACTTTGTATGTCCACATATGTCCACAGCACCGTTATTGCTTGCGCCGCACCTAGGGTTGCCGCTCATTTAAGTACCTCACAGAAAGTGAGGTTAAATATACTCTAAACTACGACAGTTAAATGTAAATTGTGACACGTCGATTTTTACTTACAGATATGCTTAAGAATTGATACAATAACGATTTCATGTAGCATTTATTATTTTTTATTTAATTTTCTTCTAATGTTGCACGGTCGTTCTAGATAGAAATACATGCAATTAATCGGAGAAATTTTTCAACAAATGAATTTTTATATACGTACTTCAAAACAAAGTAATTATAACCAAAGAAATGGCTCTACAAGAAATATTATAAACATTTTTTTGTATGCAAATTAAAATGGTGCCAACTAGTCGTTAGGTCGAACACAACCTCCCTGACCTACAGATCTGATACTGTAGTAAGTACATTGTTAAATTTTCATTAAAAAAGTGTACACAATCATTTTTATATAGCTCTTCCTGATCTTAATTTTTGGTTATAACCTATTACGGTAAAGAGCCAATATAAAAATTCATTGAGCAAAGAATTCTCCCGAGCAAAAATCCAGAAAGACCGTGGCTATTGGTTTCTAGAACAGAGGCCCAAGTTGCATTGCTAACGAAACCTCACAATGCGTCTAAGAAACAGTATTCGAGTAAAACGTTTTTATGTAATGTAAATCTATGTGGTATATACGTGTGTCCATATATACGCTGTACCCAAGACTCTACGTCATCGGAACCTGCACTTTTATTTCAATTGTTATGTCTTCTATCAAACGTATCAAAATTCGTAACTGAATTCGTACTGTCAATGTACAAAATAATATGTATTTATGAAAATTATCAAATGGACTAGAATTTGTTTACTTTTTTTCATTTAACTGTGTCTTTTTTTTCTGCTCTTTTAATCTAATAGTACGTATATATTTCAATTTTGACAAATAACCTAAAAAAATTTTTAAATTACTAATTGTTGTGGTTTTTTTTAAGAGAATTAACAATGAAGAAAATGGATATTTTTTTCCCAATCCGACTAATAGAACCTTAGACAAGGAAAGATAAAAAACAAATAACACGTTAGCTTCACAAAAAATTACTTTAAAATAAATATCAATTGTTTTGAATTATAAAATGAATTAATAATAAATGTTTTATATTGTCTTTGAAAGTATTTCAATGATACTAACTGTTAGTTGAAAATTTATAATATGCAAATATGCTTTAAATTACAATTGAATTTATTATGTATGAGAGATGATAGTTCCAAATAGATATTTCTCTGTTAATCAATTATCACTGAAATACTTTTAAAGACAATATAAAACATTTATTATTAATTTATTTTATAATTCAAAACAATTGATATTTATTTTATATTATTTTAATTATTATTATTTATTTGTCCTTTATCTTTACTTGTCTAAGGAAATATCCATCTAGAGTATTTTTTGTTAAATTAAAGCACAAAATGAAATCCATTTGTCAATTTTCAAAATACTGAATCTAATAAGCACATATGTTACAAAATAAATACATTAAAAAACCGTTCAAAATCCATATAAAATATCAATTCCAGCAAACTGGATCTAAATAGTATTTATTTAAATCTTTGGTTGGAAAAAAATTATTCGAAACATTACAAATACATGAGCAACATTTTACACAATTATATAAAAAATGGAATATTATATTTTGGCACTCTCATTTTATGTTTCACATAATGAGCATTGGCAGTTTGTGTTCTCATACAAACACGGCTTACAAAGTTTCTATTTTAATTATAAACGATCGGACCAAATTCTAACACCTTAGAAAATGGTTCTTCTTATTTTATAAAAATCTCTTAATATATTTTAATTTCTTTACCTATATAATTTACTAAAGCATTTACAAAATGTTTAAAAATATAAGAACACTTTTAATAATAATTTCTGATAAATAATATAAATTTGAAGTCGAATTAAAATATATCAGTTTCTTAAATATACCAATTACAAACACCTTTGTTAACATTCATACCGTTCACATCAAGGTAAGCTATTTTTTAGAATTTATCTTATTTTAATCTTCAACGTATGGAAGGACGATTATTTTACGTCATATCTTTTCGTCGTAGATAGTAAATAATATTTATATGAAATACATTTAACGGGAGCTCCAACCTTCCAACACAACAGATCTTACAATATAAATAAAATAACTTTAAGACTTGACAATTTAATACACTTCCTGAATTTTAGATTTTTTCAAGCAAATGATTAGAAGGAAGAAGATGTTAATTAACTATTAATAATATCAACAAAGATCTACTTGTGTTGTATAGATAGAGTACCAATACAACATAAATAGGTATTTCATTATCTTGAATGAATCTTTAAAATAGAAATAGAAATGGTTTTTATAGAAAGAAACATAGACTGCGCATTCTGTATTATAATGTGTCAAATTTGGTTCATATAAACGAAGATAGAGATATAAATTAACCAATACTCTATCTTCTTTATACTCATGTTTAAATAAATGTAGACTCTATTTTGAAATCAAAAAACAGTCCATGTTTTAAGTCTACGGAAAGAACAAAATATAACTGCAGTTTTTTAAATATTTTTGTAACTAATGAATCGATGCATAAACTTGAAATTTAATGTCGGAACCCTTCTTATTTATTTAAAATACAGGATGAATTAATAATAATAAACATTGATTCTACGTCCTTTTATCAAAAAATGTTTCTTGAATAATTATTCACCGTAATTTGTTTTTTTTTTTTTTGTGACCGTTCATTTATTATGATAAATAATCATTAAAACATATTTTAGTAAAATACCGTGAATCGATGTTAAAGTAAAACATCATTTTCTTGTTTGGAATTAATCCGTATGTATGGACAAATATATTTTCATAAGCAATGTTTATTTATAATATTATATACTTATTATTCTTGATATGAATTGATACCCTAAAAAATATTTACTTACTAATAATTCTCTTAGTTCAAGTCTATTATTATTTAATTTAAATAAAGTCGTAAAAAATATCTTTGTAAATCCAATTTTAATATAATTAAAAATTGGTATTATCACAGAGAAACTAAAATACCCACAGAACAAACATTTTTCCTATAATATCAGTTCTTAATTAAATTCAGTATATTGTCGTAGATGCCATCACAAACTAAAAGCACAAATCCTGTGTCAATTATTAATAAAAACAATTAAATTAAAAACGATTAAATATAATTAAACTATCAATGATGATATTTTTAATAAGAACTTAGATTTCTGGGTGATACTTTATTTAATATTCATTAAATAAAAGTTATTAATTAATTACTTATTTAACAACAATTAAATTTAAAGATGAAGAGGTTGTGAATGAGGTTAACAACATATTTTCTCTACCATTATTTAAAGCCCTGTGTGGAAAAAGCAGATTCCAAGTTTTAAATGCTATCTTTTTACTTATCGTCGTTGTCATTTTAATATCTCCTATGTGACAATATTATCAAAAATGAGATTTTTGAATATTACGGTTGGCCTTTTTTTTCTCTATCTGTTCAATAATATCCCATATGTATATCAATCTCTGTTCCTTCTTAATGAGTAAATTTAATTTATCCTATGTGATAGGCTCGTATAGCTGATCCATAATTTGTCCTATGTGTCATATGCAACATATAGAAGAAATTAAAGAAATCAAAACAGGTCTATTTATACACATAGGGGTTTTTGTTTCCTAAATATAAAAATATTAAAACAGCTAAAACTTGTAAATAATTTTTTAAATAGTTTTTGATAATTTATTCAAACAATTGAAATTTGCACATAGGAGATATTAATTAAAATGACAACGACGTTATACCCTTTATATATAAATATGTTGATCCTCTAATTTATGAGTGTGTTTTCTAATTAGAGAATTTTTTGAGCAATCACTCCGTCAGAACTTGTGAATGCAAATTAGAATAATTTATAAATGAAGTAATACAGCATCTACAACAAATAATTAACCCGTGCAAATTCGTTCCCCGGTATATTATTTACTCTATGGTAATATCAGACTATACAAAATATACCTTCTTTTACTTAATATATTTTCAGACTTGTAGTTAGTTGAACAATTGTTCTACAAGCGAATATCATTTATTATTACTGCATTCACTCAAAAACAGTATTAAATTTTGTAAGCCGTGTATAATTAATAAACCAATCATATGAAATAATTTTCTTCCAAAATTATTTTATAATATAATTACAATATACTATCCATTCAATAATAAACTGACTGTACATCTTATATACACAATAAATCATATAAAATCTACACGCAATTCCAGTTCCATACAATATATCCCTGCGTATGCACTCCACAAAATAAATAGCGACATAACCATCAAAATAAAACCAGCGCACCCGAGTGGCAACCCTGTTAACTACGTACGTGTGAGACCTTGCTATCGGGCGTGCTACAAGGACTTGACCCAGGCTGCGGGAACCCACTGCGGCTCCCTTTCCAAACTGTTTATTTCAGCCAGCAGCTGGTGGTATGCCCGTTCTGTCTCGTTGTTGATTATAATCATGTCAAAGAAATGTCCGTATCTGTCCTCCATTTCCCTGGCTTTTTCTATAATATCCTTTAGTTCATCTTCTTTGCAAGGTTCGCCTGCACGCATTCTCTTTTGCCTGAGCTTTTCTAAACTCGGCGGTGCGACAAATACAACGTAAGGCTTCAAATCTGACGATCTTAAGATTCTCAAGCTCTGCGGATGTAAATTCAATACACAGATCTTACCGCTATTCACGACAGATCGTATCGCGTCTAGAGAAGTTCCATAGTATGCTTTTTCATATTCGCCGTGTTCTACGAACTTTCTCGATAAGATATCTGCTTCGAACTGTGCCCGTGTGATAAAATGATAATCCTGTCCATCTGTCTCTCCGTCCTTGCGAGCTCTGGACGTATGAGGTACAGCTGCAGCAAACCTCTCCCCATCTTCCATGAGACGTTGGCGTAATTCATGCCTACCGATATTAGGAGGCCCTATCAACACTACAGGCCTTTTGTGGTTAGCTCTTGGATAATATAAAGCTACTTCTTCATAAGTCAATATTTCATCTTGATCTAATTCATCTACAGTTGCTGTGTATAAGGGGTACCCTGCTTCAGAACAAGCTCCTGCCTTTTTTCCAGCAACATGCTTCTTTCTCTTGCGAGCACAGAGAAGCGCACTGGCTTTCCTTGTCGCGGGCCTGTCTCTTCTGTCTGCATCGGCACCCGCTGCAGCTAGTCTGGCCTGTTCTCTTTGCTGTTGGAAAGACATGCTAGGTATAAGACCAGCAAGAGTCTGGTCTTCTTCTCCTTCTCTATATGCTTGCCACCAGTTGGGATCTTCTTGACTGATAACATGTAGAACATCACCTTTTTGAAAGCTTATACCTAATTCACGACATGGAATGTAGAGGTCATCTTCAGGATCATAATCAAAGTGAGCACGGACATGTAAGACTGTATCCCTTTGAGGAGGAGGTCTGTCACAAGATGCTGGTACAACTAGGAATGTCAGAGTGCCGGTCATACCGGCTAGAAGGTCGCAAACGGCATTTACACTTTTTCCACGTAGTTCAACACCGTTTACTTCGAGGACCTCATCTCCTTCACGCAGAAGCCCGCTTTTCTCGGCAGCACCTCCACGGACAACTCTTCCTATTACTACAGCATCACCTGCAATATCATAAGTATAAAGTTTGTAAATTTTTTCTTCAATATTAAATAGATTAAAAATATTTCTACTGAATCAAGAGAATTTTAATTATCTTTGTTATTTATATAATTTTGGCTTTCTTTTTTTTTGAATTTATGGAAACAATATTTACACAATAACAAGAGATATAATGTAATAAATTATATGTGAAATAATATATTAATACTTTTTCTTCAATAAATCTATAAAATAAATTGATTAATACACAATTATTATTATAAAAAAATTATCGTACATCTATTACGTATAATAAATAATAACCTTCATTTCTGACAGTTGCTCCTAGAGGTTCATTGCTCTTCTCAATCCTAACAATACGGATTGAGCTATCGTCAGTAATAACCATAGGATTTTCCGCAGCAAGTTCTGTAGTGCCTGAGACCATCGGTGAGTCAGCTGATATCTCTCTAGCTACCCCATCATACGCTGCAAGTAGCCCCTCCATCTCATACCCAGTCAGTAGATCTGCGAGTTCAACTGCTGCCGAAGAATTAGCACAATTAGACAGCGCATCTAGACATTCCCTCAACGCAGGACCTGCCGATGGCTGTGTCATTGAATTCACCTTCGACCGTGCGTTCTGAACTGCATTATGAATAGCTACAGCCCTTCCAAACCCTGGACTAAGCAGTAAGCTCTGTACTGCAGCTGCACGACCTTCTAAACCGAGCGCTGGGCCCCCGTGTTTTTTCAATTGGAGCTGGAGACGCTGTAAACCGGCCACCAGGGCTCCATAACTAATAGGGATGTGTACAGGAGGCGATGGAGGTGGAGGCTCTGTTTCTGATTCACCGTCAGAACTGTAGGCTTCGTTATCGTGAGCCACGCCGCCACTTTCAAGAGCTTGTAACTTTCGGGAGCCTCGCAATGACCGGCGCAGGAATTCGGATTGTTGAGCTAGCCGATCTTCTTCTTCTTTACGTCGGCGAAGTTGTTCCTAAAAACGTATTTATTTTTATTTGATAATAATTAAAATTATAAAATAACTGTTTGTTATAATACTTAATTTTAAATCTTGTTTCTGGCCCATTTAAACACTTAATTACATGTCTTAAGGGATTTAACACCATAATGTTACATTTTTTTTAATATGATTTTCTTCAGTACTCAATAAAAAATGGAATTAATACTTGTTGATTTTTATACATACTTTAAGGCTTGCTGGTGTAAAAAATACACTACTTGTATGGAAGCAGTGGGATTGGGGATTAGAACTCCCCCCTCCCCGAATTTGTCAATATACATCTTTTTATCTAATAATTATGATAGATAAAAAAATTAAAATTATATATAATTACAAAAAAATAATTTACCCCCCCCCCCCCCCCGATTTTTTTTCTGAGTGCGCCACTGTGTGGAAGAAGCTACCACAGTTGTTTAAAACTACCCTTTACCACCTTCTATGAGAGAGTTACTCTAATAAAATCAGAGACCTGAACCTGAATCCCAACCCGAACCCAAAACCCGTATTTTTCATGAACCTGAACCCAAACCATGATATGTTGTGACTTATTAAGTCAACTACTAAAATTTACATATTTTTTACTTTTTTTTTAAATTTTATAACTGAATTACATTTAATTTGCAAAAAAAATCTGAAAAGTAGAGATATCAAACTTTAAATGTAATTTTATTTTTTGCCCTTTTTTCTAGCAATATTTTAATGGCTATTAATGATTTGTTTTTTTTTTTTCAGAAAATATTTGATTTTTTTTTCGAACAAAATAATTTTCTTTCAATTATAAACTTGAACCCGAACCCGAACCTGACCCTCAAAAAATAACGGTTTTTGAACCCAAACCATAAATAAATTACAGTTCAAGTCCCTGAATAAAATCCTACACACCTGATATTTCCTAATGCTTTCAAGTTGCTCTCTGGTAGGTTGCTCTGGCAGACTGTTATTGTTCATCACGACCACCGGCTGCGTATTATTATTCGCCACGAGCGCAGGTATCACCGGCGCAGTCACCACGCTCGTCCTCTGCGGGAGCTGCGGCGGCTGCGCTGGCTGCGTCTGCGCCGACAGTGCCTGCGCCGACAGTATCTGCGCCGGAGGTTGCTGCGCCGCCGGCTGCTGGGAATTCACGTAGGCAGGTTTGTCTGTGCGCGGTTGCGGTCGCGGTGGAGGCGGTGGATACCGCGGTGGCGTTTTGTTACGCGCAACCCAGCTGTCTGGCACGTCGACGGCCATCTCGCGGTGGCCGGTCGTCGTCACGTCGCTCAGCATTGTCACCATCTCCTCGTCTGGCGGCAGGGGCTGCTTTACCGGCTCATTCTGACGCGGGTCCAGCACCAGAGACGAGGGAACACCACCTGCCGAACGTCTGCGCACAGCCCTACACAAAAATAACATTACATTGAGTACGTTTACACAGTGGCGTAGATAGGGGGGTGATTGAGATGATTAATCACCCCCCATGAGTTTAGTTAGAGAAAATTGAATTTTTTTTTCAAAGTCCCCAAGTAAAAACAAAATAGTAGAAATAAATGGGAAAAATTTGGTAAATTAAGAGTAAAAAAAAAAGGTCTTCAGAATTTTAAATTACCTTTTTAATGATAAATAATAATAAAAAGTAAATGAATTACAGATTATATGAAAAAAAAAAAGGTCATTCAATTTTAAATTACGTCAATCGTTTTTTTTCGTATATTTTAGAGGCCCCTCAGTCACCACTTGTCATATCGCCCCCCATCGTAAAAAGCTATTTACGCCACTGCGTTTACACAGCCCCGTTATTTCGGTTTAACTATAACCGATGTAATAAAACCGGGTGTAAAAGTTCGTGTAGATGACACTTTATAACCGACATAACTAAACCGGAATAGATCAGGAATAAAAATGCGTGTAAACTGCATAAACATAGTTAAATCTATTTAACCAACCTCAAAAAATATAAGTATCTACGAAGTATAGGGATTTCATCGTAATGCACTTCGCATTAATATTTGAAAAGGCGTTGTCAGTTAAAATATGGTTAAAACACCTGAGACGAAGAGATGGAAAATAAAAGAAACGTGATTCGTGGGACGTAAAGGAGACGAAATATTTTTGAAATTTCTTGTTGGTATCTACGCCATCGAACTTATAGCATATACCTAAGCACAGCAGTTTAGTTAGTGTAATATTAATATTAATTCGATAATTTGCTTCATCGCTTTCAGGGATCGTATAATACACAAAAAACACACATCCATTTCAATTTATCCATAATTACGGATATAATAAAAACGAAACGATTTATAAATTATTATATTTGAACTTGAACGTTCAAGGTTATACATATATACATACTTACTGCAGTGTGTATTTCATCACCGTAATAATTAATTCATAATAATGTTAATGTATATAATTATATACAATAATAGTAATAGTATTAATACATTGATTACTTTTCATTAAAACTCGGCAATAGCCACTTACCAGTGGCGAAGCAAGGGTAGCAGTGCTTCCCTTGCTTCCATGGGTAAATTAATACAAATTTGTGTTTTCAGTTAATAAATAATTTTAAAATATTATTAGAATATTCATCTTTATGCGCATCTCAAACATTTTAATCAAAATACCATTTAAAATTAATTTACACGCTCAATTATAAAACTATAATACCTCTACGTCTTATTTTCTTTTATTTTAGTCGATATTTGTATGACGAGTTAAAGTTCACTGCAGGAAATTTTACTAGAAATTTTTTAATTTTTGATTTCGTTAAAAGTATGTTTATTGTATAGAAAATGACGTGAAAAGTTGAACTGTTCAAACCGCAGGTCTGTATCTCAAACCGTTCTCGAGATATAGCCTCTCAAAATTTTAGTTTTTTTAAATTTTTGGAGAAAAAAGGCCGTAACTTTTGAACGCGTGGTCGGAATTGATTTTAGTTGACGGATTTGGAATCAGCGTGTCAAAATCTATATAATGACATGTATAATACCTTAAAACTCGAAAAAAAAATTTTCGCGAAAAATCGAAAAAATTCAAAGGGGTATACCTTAAAAAAATGTCGATTTTGGACGAATTTTTTTTTGTCGAATTTTAAAGTATTATACATGTCATTATATAGATTTTGACACGCTGATTTCAAATCCGTCAACTAAAATCAATTCCGACCACGCGTTCAAAAGTTACGGCCTTTTTTCTCCAAAAATTTAAAAAAACTAAAACTTTGAGAGGCTATATCTCGAGAACGGTTTTAGATACAGACCTGCGGTTTGAACAGTTCAACTTTTCTCTTCATTTTCTATACAATAAACATACTTTTAACAAAATCTAAAATTCGAATTTTTTTAGTGAAATTTCCTGCAGTGAACTTCAACTAAAATTAGAAAACCCAAACAAAATTCGATCTAGTAAACATCGGAAACAAAATTCAATCTTCCACATATGCACGGCACACTTAGTTGTAAAACAATCACTATTATAATTTATAATCAAGATCATTGATTGAGTTAAAACAACAATTTTCAGTAAACCATTAAGTAATTGGCGCGTAATAAATATCCTCTTCTAATTAAGTATTTATTTATTTGTTCTGATCGTTCGGGTATAAACAAACAAATAGAACATAAAATAAGAGAGTGTGGAGAAACAATCTCCAATAATAAAAACACGTATTAATTAATTAATTGGAATTAAATTAACATGTGAGTGAACAATTCAAAAAAAAATTTTGCTCCCTGGAAAATTTTTAGCGGACGCCCTTGTATTATGAATGATTCCTCATGGTAAATTCATTATTAATTATTGAACAATTTAAATAAAAACCGATAGAGTTCAGATAAATTACTGGCATTGGTTATTATAATTTTACTAAAAAATATTAGTACGAAATGTATGCAAACGTCAAAATGACATTTAATACGTCAAAGTAAATATTTAAAAAAAAAAAATTTTTAAAGCATTGAGATAAATCTTTATAAGAGAATATTTTACAACAAACGTTATAGACCTATATTATAGGAAATTGAATGCTCTACAAAAAAGATTCTATACAAATTTTCACGTAACATGTGTCGTTCTTGAGATATCTTGAAAAAATATTTTGGGATGTCAACCCTCCCCCTTACACACGATTTTGAAATAGGACCGTCTTCAGGCCAGACCAAACCATCCAACCAAGTTTCATTCATATAGGTTCACACAAACACAGATAGACAGACAGACAGACACAGAACGAATAGTGTTTGTGTTGACCTGAAACGGAAAGATCAATTTAAAATTTTTGAAATCGGAGATTAATTTTTTAGTCTCATTCTTAAACGATCGATATTGCGAGGAAGCAATATTAAAATAATTTGACGATGAAAATAAAATACAGTAGTGAAAATATTTAAAAATTAAATAATTATTACAAAAATAAAAGAATGTACGATTTTATACTTTCGAGAAATTCATCACTAATTAGATAGACATATTTCTATAATTACCAACAGTCTATAACTTTTACTGCTCAAGAAAGTATCAGCAGAAAGTCAAGTTTATCCAAAACACCATTCAGAAATGTATAAATTAAATTACTCTGATATACACATCAGTTGTTTCCAACTAATTATTTTCTAGACACAATAATAACATTGACATAATTATTTTCAAGTTCAACTCATAATTCATTATTGTTACGGTAAAAATATGCATTTAAATTAGGTATATTTGTTATAAAATTCACAGTTTTTATCTAAAGAAGTACATCGTTTAATTCCGCTATAAGGTTCCATGAATTTGAATAGTTTACTTTAAATTCTTTGCATTCCTAATAACAAGATATGGTACAAACAAGTATTTTAACATCTATCTACATTTTATACAGTAGAACTCCATATATGCAGGACAACTTGTAGGCGAATCGATAAAGCCGAAAGTTCGTTATTAAGAGGTTTCACTGTATTACTTCAAACTCTTATTTTTTATGTTACATAAATTCTAAAAATTTAATATTTTTATTTAAATCTATTTTAAAAAAGATTTAGAAGTTTTAACGAAATCTAAAATAATTTTTTTGTGAGTGTTTTTTCAAAATTTTGGAGAAAAGTCGCCGTAACTTTTAAACGGGTGGTCGGATTTGATTTTGTTCGACATATTTGAAATCAGCGTGTAAAAATATATATATAATAAACATACTTTTAACGAAATCTAAAATTTAAAAAAATTGTGTGTAGTTTTCAGTGTTTTTTCAAAATTTTTAAGAAAAGTCGCCGTAACTTTTGAACGGATGGTCGGATTTGGTTTTGTTCGATATATTTGAAATCAGCGTTTACAAATCTATATAATAAACATACTTTTAGCGATTCGGTTCTGGTTCAATTGAATGAACAACAACATAATACAATCAAATAAATACAAATTCGAAGAATAGTCAAAATGACGCTTCCCGAATTGACCAAATGCTTTTTTATGATTTTGCAATGACGAATTTGTACTTATTTAATTGTATGTGTTGTTAAAATACCAAAAAAATACAAAAACAAGAATAAATAAAGGAATTTTGTGTAATTGATATTCTATTATACATTTATAGCATTTGAATACATCCCCCCGTCAATTTCCGCGCCAACGCTGATTGGTCAAGGAATTGTTGAAACTACCTTGTCTTTATATACCTTGACCGAAGACGTAATTCTATGTAAAAAAAAATTATAATAAAAAAAAAACGAGACAATATTAATTTTTCTCCAATATACTTCAACATTTATTACAGGAGTAATATTTTAAAGAAAACATTGTTCCCTAAACAAAGTCAGTATCCACTTATTTATTTAGGATTCGATTTATTTTCCGAAACCTCAGTTAAACAAACGCCTTCATTACATAATTATAATTTAATTAACGGACTGCGAAAAAATAAACCATTACACAATAAAAAAAACTATAAATATGTAATTCAGGTTTACCACACGAATAAAATTTGTAGAGCGTTTCCCAACATAATAAAGTTAAATATTTCATTTATATTAGTTGCATTTGTACAGTGTTTAAAATAACATACATACATACAGACGTAGATAAGGTAAAGGCACCGGATATGGCGGCTATAAGTGCAATTTTTTGGTTTTTTGAATTAATGGTTTTGTTTTTTGTAATTCTTATGAACTCATGTTACTAATAAAACAAGTAACTCTTTATTTAATCAATTTAATTACCAAAGTCCATTTATAAATTATAACCTTTTATTTTGTTTGTTTTTTCTCCAGTAATGGATAAAGTAAAATCAGTAATGAGCACACGGTGATTGACACTTGTTAATGATTACAAAATATGATAAGTACTACGAAACAAAAGATATAAAAGAAAGAATCGTCAAATTTGAAACAATGTAAAACAGTTGCTTTGATAATATAATAATTAATAAATAAATTATACTAATAATTAGTTTAAATGTCCACCATTCTGACACCTATTGGCCGATTTTCATAAATCACGTTGTAAGACAGTTAAATGTATATAGATTAATATTCAGAAATGGTAGTAATCAAATATCAACAAATATTTCAAATTCAGTACATTTAATTAAAAAATTGCCATTACTGGGGTTCTTGCCAAGACTGGTGCCACTATCTTACCTACCTATTTAAACATTGAATAACATTTCAATTACTGTTGTTTTATTTTCGATCAATTTCAAAAATAATTTCTAAACTTAATTTTTTTTATCAATAATAAAAAAACTTTTTTAATCAAATATAATATTTTTTTAAAGTTACTTCATTTCTCTTCAATTTAATTAAAGCGAGTTACATTTTAACATCCGTTCCCATTACCAAAATATAAGACACAAAAATAGGTACATTTTTTGCTCATTAATGTATAATTACATTTCTATCTATAAAATATATTTGCCACATCGCAAAGAGATTTAAAATAAATAAATTACAGAAAAATTAATAAAAACTTATTTATGTTATATTTTATAGAACCTTTATTTAAATTAAGCGCAGTTTAAAAAACATTTCGCAAGGTTTTACGTTACAAATATTTATCATATACATATAAGGGGCGTAAATTTGATAGTGGCTGCATACCAAACAAAATTATAATTTTTATTCAAACGTATTAAAATGTACTGTCACAGAAAAAATGTTTATACTCCTTTCATATATATCTATTATGTCTTAATACCAATTATTAGACAATATATACATATATCTCAAGATACGAATGTAACACTGGCGCACCCATGAGGGGTTTAGGGGTCCAAATATCCCCCCGAATTTGACAATATAAATTATTTAATTTAACATTTATGTTATACAAAATAAAAAAAATGAAAATTATAAGATACTATAGCACCAGTTATGACCGCTATAAGAGCAAGGTACTGTTTTTGTGATTGACGGGCTTCTTTTTGTAATTCTCATGAACTTATGTTACTAATAAAACAAGTAACTCTTTATTTAATCAATTTAATTACTATAGTCTGCAAATAATTTTGTTTTTTAAATTATAGTCTTTTATTTTGTTTATGTTTTTTCTTCAGTAATGGATAAAGTAAAACCAGTAATAAGCACGCAGTGATAGACACTTAGTTATGATTACAAAATGATAAGTACTACGACACAAAATATATAAAAGAAAGAATTGTCAAATTTGAAACAATGTAAAGCAGTTTCAATGATAATATAATAATTTATAAATAAATTATACTAATAATTAGTTTAAAATTCCACTATTTTGACACCTATTGGCCGATTGAAATTAAATCACGCTGTAAATATATATATGTTGAATATATATACATAGATTAATATTCAGAAATGCTAGTCATCAAATATCAACAAATATTTCTAATTCAGTATATTTAATTTAAAAAATAGCCATTACTACTGAACCGATTTTAAATAAACCTTCACTAATTCAAATATCTTAGAATTAGTTTAAACTAAATATCATATCACTAATCTATCAAAGGGCTGAGCAGTAATATTAAATACGTACAGGTAATTAATTAATTACTAATGAACTGATTTTAATGGGATTTGCATCGTTACATATTTAGAGCAGTGTGTCACGAAGGGATTCACTGCAATTAAAAGCGAGTTAGTGGTATGAACATCGATTTAAACTCTTGTATTTAAGTATTTTTGAAGTACTCATACTTCTTTCATCTAGAATTCTCAATTTTAACTTGACTGATATATTTTTCCATTCTTTATTTATCTATTTCAATACCTACTCATTTCTATAGTACAATAAACTATACAATTTCTTTTTAAATTATAAACCACTAGATACAACGCTGTTGAAATACAAATTCCAAAGAATGACCTCACATTTTAGTTTCTGTACGACTATTATTATCATGCGATCAATTAGTATTTTTATAACAATATTTTAAAATATGTGTGTCAAAAATTTATCGTACGTATATAGGTAATTGTTTATTTGTTTAAATCTAAATAAGCTATTATTTTATAAAATTAAAATTCAATAATAAGAAATGTTTACACGCCCTCAAAAATTCACAGTATATAAAATTATATATACAGGGTGGCCCTCTATATATAATTGCAAAAGATGAAAGCAAAATCGACGTGTTCGAGTGTTTTTTCAAGTGTCCAAAAGCGTGGCCGTTTCGTTTTCGTTGGGCCACCCTGTATATACATAGGTAAATTGGCAAATACTACAAAAAAATTTTTTTTAAATAAAAGTGACCTCAAAAAAACCCTAAAAACACTGAAATGTATATAATAATTAAATTTAACAGTTTTTGAAGTCAGTTTTTATTAAATTTTTTTATTGGCTTGGCACCTTCTCTGTTAAATTTAATTATTGTATACTTTTCAGTGTTTTTTAGGTATTTTTAACTCGGTTTTACTATCGGAAATATACTCTTTCAAACAAACAAAATTCACCGAATAGATGCATATTTGTCGGAGTTATGCCCAAAATAGTTTTTTTTTAAATATATAAGTACAGAAAAATTTTAAATCTCTTTTTTTAAGTCTGATATAATTTAAATGGGACTACCTCGGAGATATACTTTTTCTAACAAAACAAAAACGTTCAAATCCGTGCATATTTCTTATGCTCGAACATAATATAAAAAATATTTGAGTCCGTTAAAAATGATGAAAATTAATACATTTTTTAATATAAAAAATCAATATCTACAGTTTAAAAAACAATTTTAAATAGGAGTACAGACCATTCAAGAATAAATCTAGTAATATATTTAGAATTCGTTGAAACATCTGAGCGTGACATTTGGCTAGGGGTTGGTATGGGCGGAAGTTACCTGTAGAAAAGTACCGTCTTTATCCATCAGGTAGAACCATTGTGTTTTCACATGACTTAAGAGAGCAAGGCACGTTTCACAAATACAACTACTAATGTTCCCACGCTATTACTTTACAGTTTAAAAGTTTTAAACTGATTGTTTAAGTGATTTTAATCATTTTGGCTTCTGAAGAAATTATAGATAGATAGATAGATTTATTGATTTTGTAGATCTTATCCAGATGTAAAATAAGTCACAAAAAATAACTAATGTGTCTTGATTCTTGATAATCCATATTAATATTGTAAATGTGAAAATGTCTGTCTCTCTGTTTGTTATTTTTTACGGCTAAACTGCTGAACCGATCTTGATTAAATTTGGCAGGGAGATAACTTGCATCCTGAGTAATGTTGAAAATGTTTTTAAAATGTTTAAGTACTTCGAAATTTTTCTCAAGACGCACTTAATTTTTTGACAATTTCAATCTAAATCTAAATTAATACAAACGTCAAAATGACATTTAATATGTCAAAGTAAATATCAATTCAAAAAACAAATGACGATTTTTTACAACAAATTGAGAAAAAACGTTGTAGATCTATATTAAAAAAATTTCACGCAACATGTGTTGTTCTTAAGATATCTTGAAAAAATAAATATTTTGGGATGTTTCATTTTGAAATCGGAGAACAATTTTTTTGTCTCTTTTTAAAACGATCACAAAGCTTCTCGTATCTTCGATATTATGAGGAAGCAATATTCAAAAACACGATAAGTAATAATTGGTCGTGTGAAATATGCCCAAACATTATACTAAATTAAATATATACACAAATTTTAAATCACCCATGTGAAACATCCCTAAATCAGACACGAAAGTACCTGTAACGGTTTTGTGAAAAATGTATAACTTTAACAACAGATTTAGAAAATGTTTATTTTTATTGTCCAGCACCTGCCGACGCCACTGGAAACGTCAATACAGACAGGTAGGATACTCGGTTAATAAGTATACCATTTATCTTTATTTGAAATGTGATAAAATTGTATACATTCCATTTACATTTTCATTAAAGATACTGTGTGTATTACAGATAATATTTTGATTGCATTCGATTTGAATTGCATAATTTTATATACATTTATTAGAAAGAAAAATTAGTTGTAAAAAAAATTATAGCGGAAGGGGCTAACCAAAAATCATGATCTGAGGACCCACGATGGTATCTGAGAGCCATGCTTTATTAGATTTTAATATAGAGGGCTATTTTTAATCGACTTCAAAAAAGGAGGTTTGCTAGCAAACGTCAATGCTTATTTAATTAAGCAGCTACACCTTCTGTACTCAACACTTCACTTCTAAAGAAGACCACGAGATGTTGGTCGAAACGTCAAGTGACAATAAAGTGCAACGCGGTATACAACCCAACAATCAAATGTTTATACAACTGAATAACCGCGAAAGTCTACGTTCAAAATAAAATATATATTCTCCTCTACAGCCTAACGTTTTTTATTAGAATGTTAATTTAAAAAATACATATAATTAATATTAAAAAAGATATATATCTAAAATACGCGATATATAATATATAAAATAGTATTATATATATAGATACCTTTATAGAACTTTCCTAATAAATCTTATTAATTCTTGTTTTTCATCTATATCTTTACCTGCTAGTTTTCCTGTTTTCACAAAGTAAACAGTTTTGACAAACTTTTTTCCCGGTAACAGTTTAAATTAATATCCATATTTTTGTCTATCTATCAAGATAGCATTTATACAAACATATTTTATACAAATACCACGATTTACAATAGGATTTCTCGATTTTGAGCAAAACAAATCAGTATGATTTATATGAATGACTTCGACGCATTTGCAGTGCAAAATCAGCAATCTAAAAGCAGTGGTGTCAAGTGTACACTATAAAATGCATATCATATATTAATATACATTTATTACCACTGTTCTAAAATTATGAACAAATTCATAACGATTTGACAGAGCTTTTGCTCTAGAACAGGGGTGGTATAACAGGGGCCTGAATTTGAATTCATATTTTTATTAATTATTTGTATTTTTTTTTTAAATATAAATAAAATAATAATAAAACAAAGTTAATTACTATAATTATTTCTCTTATCATTTATATGTGTTTAATTTTTTCCTCAAAGGTACTACCCTAATCCTATTCTTTCAAATTTTTGTTTTTGAAAATATTTATTTATTATTTCTTCTAAAGATCTCGCGGGCCGTATTGGAACTTTTCGCGGGCCGAAATTTACCCACCATTGTTTTAGAACAAATTATTTATAATATCCGACATTATACATCTTTATAAAACATTGATGTTTGTTGGCTTCGGAATAGAATTGTAACCTAACTTTTTTCTAATAATAATAAAACTACACATGTATAAAAGTACATAATATTAAAATTATAAGTTTATTAATAAAACAATGTACAATTTTAGTTCATTAAATTAGAGAAAACGTACCGAGGTATACATTGTATACATAGATAAAATTAATGTTCTAATACTGACAGTATAAAAGATGAGTATTTTATATTACATCAGATTATCGAATATCTGGGCTACTCAAACGGACCATAAAATTATATAGATCACATTATCAGTTATTACTACAATAGCACTTGATGAGTAATACCTATGGAATTATTAAAGTGAATCCAAAACATACAAATATAATGCTATCTATATTGTTCTGATAAAAGATTAGTTAATACATTAATGCATATTCTAAAACTATCAAGTAAAAATTAAAATTGATCAGTATATTTATATTTGAGTTTTTCGACCACGAGATAATAATTAGTAATATATTTTATTTATGTAAATTAGCACAACTAAGGAACAAGACAATTCAGCGTTTAATATTCAAAATAAAAATTATTAATAAGGTAGTGGCACCAGTCTTGGCAAGGACCCCAGCAATGGCAAATTTTTAATTAAATATACCGAATTAGAAATATGTGTTGATATTTGATTACTACCATTACTGAATATTAATCTATATACATTTAACTGTCTTACAGCGTGATTTGATGACAATCGGCCAATACGTGTCAAAATGGTGGACATTTAAACGAATTATTAGTATAATTTATTTATTAATAGCAACTGCTTTACATTGTTTCAAATTTGGTGATTTTTTCTTTTATATCTTTTGTGTCGTAGTACTTATTATTTTGTAATCATTAGCAAGTGTCCATCACTGCGTGCTCATTACTGGTTTTACTTTATCCATTACTGGAGAAAAAACATAAACAAAATAAAAGGATATAATTTAAAAAACAAACTATATTTGCAGACTTTGGTAATTAAATTGATTAAATAAAGAGTTAATTGTTTTATTAGTATCATGAGTTAATCAGAATTACAAAGAACAAGCCCATTAATCCAAAAAAAAACAAAAAACGAAAATTTGCTCTCATAGCGGCCATAACTGGTGCCTTTACCTTAATTAAAAATTCATGCAAGTATTATCTACGCCATTCCTGATATATTGCGCCATAAAAAAATGTTACTAATTTAATATCTATACATTGTTTACAATAAATAATAATTAAAATTAAATTTACTATATCACAAAAACTAACTCTAAACGAAAGAAACATTAACTATTATGGTGAACAAGAAGATCCTTTGAACCTTGTAAAAGTCCTGAGGCCATATCAAGTTACGTGAAAGCACTCATCCTAATAATTATTCTTCCACAAGTGGTATGTGTTATTTATCATTTTGTCAAAGCCAAAGATAAATGCTAATTTCCCTGTCTGGACGTTCAGGCACTGTCCTTAAAATATTTTACCTCTCTCAGCCCAGCTAATTTGTATACAAACAAAATATTAAGAAGAACTATATATACATATCTACTCACTGTACTGAATATCTTATACAAATGTAGTAGGTACATATTATATACGTAAAGAAAAAAGTAACAAATATATACCAGGTATTTTTTTAAAGACTTTCCAGCGAATTATTATCAAAATAACGAATTTTCAGAGAAAATGTTTCAGACAAAAGTTTGATAGTTTCGAGGGGGCTAAATCTTGACAATATGGATTGACCTGGAAAAAGTCACTTTAATGGGTTTTCAGGTTCAACTTTTCTTTTTCAAATCTAAATCCATATATTTTTGCAGATTCGTTATTTATAAGGAACATTAAGCTGAAACATTTTTTCTGAAAATGTTCATTTTTATGACATAGGGCAAAACAAAATGAAATTTCAATAATTTTTTTACTCGAAAATTTTTTAGAAAAAGAGATTTTTTTTATTTCAAATTTATTATTTACTTTTTATGTAACTTTTTTATAAAGTAATTTTTTTTTATTAATTAGATATCTAATCTAAGCACTTCTTGCCTCTTGCGATTATAGTATAATTTTTTTAAATTAATAGTTTTTTGTCGCACTGGAAATACCTCGTAGAAAGGCAAAACCAAATTATTTTTATATTTTACTTAAAAATTGTAAGTACAATTTTAATTGTTTCATTAAAAATATCGACAATGAACCAAATTAAACACATAAAAAATCAAGAACAAACAACTATTAATTTTTATTAACAATAAATCCAAAACACTTAAGAATGGAGAATTTATTATCGTCTTTCCAGTAAAATGTAAAGAATTTTAATAGCATCTAAAACTGTATCAACACTTATCAAATGAAAATATTTCAAATCAATAGTTTGCCCTTGAAAACAAAATTGACATTTTATCATATTATTATTTGATTTTTCAATCGTAGACTTTTTTGTCGCTATTATTCTGTAACCCAAAAACCAAGAGTATAGTGACATTTGTCTAAAAACAAAACGCCTACAATAATAATTAATAATTAAAATAAAATCAATACAAATTAACACAGTAATCTTGTACTTGAAATTATTAAAATATTGACGGAAAAATAGAATATCGAACATAATAATTGGCAAGTGTAAATGCGATTTTCAGTCGTAATAAATATTTTTTAAGAACTTGAAATTGGTGTAATACAGGTTTAATATAAATATTAAACACGTACGCCCCTGACGCATATATTTTTATATTTCTCTATACGTGATATCAATCGTAATACAAATATAACAACAACACTAGAATGTATAAATAAAATAATAATTAAAATATACGCAACATCAATATTAAAACATTAACGACAAAAAAAAACACTTGGGTATTTTGTTACAAAAACAATGGACAATGTTAATTAAGACATAAACCAAATACAGATTTTGAATTAATGATATCGACATTTTCAAGAAAGAACAGTGGATAGAAGTCATTCATGGTAAAGTAGGAAGAATTGACTCAAACCAAAAGAACACAACTTATATTTAGAAACAAATTTTTATCCCCAAAGTTAAATTTTTGCACCTCAATAATTTAAAAAAAAAATTTTAACTAAAAATATACTATCTAGATTTTTATAATCAACTCAAAATGAAAAGAATCGTCTTATACTAAAGGCCGCATTAAAGTACCCAGAGGTTATTTATTGATAATAACCGAAAAATAAAAATTTATAAATATACATAAAAGTTTCAATCAATATATTCCTAAGGTACTGGTACCAGTTATGGCCGCTATAAAAGCAAGGTTTACTGTTTTTGTGATTGGCGGGCTTCTTTTTTGTAATTTTCATGAACTCATGTAACTAATAAAACAAGTAACTCTTTGTTTATTCAATTTAATTATCAAAGTCCGCAAATATAGTTTGTTTTTTTAAATTATAGCCTTTTATTTTGTTTATGTTTTTTCTCCAGTAATGGATAAAGTAAAACCAGTAATGAGCACGCAGTGATGGACACTTGTTAATGATTACAAAATGATAAGTACTACTTAAATGTGCACCATTTTGACACCTATAGGTCGATTGTCATCAAATCACGCTGTAAGACAGTTAAATGTATATAGATTAATATTCAGCAATGGTAGTAAATCAAATATCAACAAATATTTCTAATTCTGGGTGTCATATCCAAGATTGGTGCCAGTACTTTACTTGTTTTTGAAGTTTACATAATATATTATTAATGATTTTTTATTTTTACAAAAAAAATTACTGGCGATTTGGTAGAGGCCCTCTAATAGTGGTGACCTCTATGGTTAATAAAGCCCTAACTCTATCCAAGTATTCTATAAGTATCATACAAATATGTCTTATTAATTTTTAAATTTCTCAGCTATAACTTCACGGTAGGATGATCTCTAAAACATCCAAAACCTCAACAACCCAAAGTGAAGGACGTAGATACTTTACATACTTTCTCATAACAATTATTAAATGATAATTATTCTTTAGAAAATAGAATACACGTATAGTTTGTAGTTTGTACAGTTGTTACACATAATTATGTCTATGTAGCTCTTTAGAAGAAATAACATGCGTTTTTTATTCATGTACAACATCATTTTGTATTGTAATTTTGATGGAGCTACCACACACAGGTAAAAAATTGAATTGGGCCAAGTAATCCTTGTCATTGTGGCTTAAATATAAAAATTAGACATATGGTGTCGCTGACTTTATTGTAGATCTTTTAATTCTACACAATTCTATAATACATTATTTTGTTCAATATTGAACGGTTTAAGCAGCGTATTGCAAAATAGCACGCCGAGGCAAAAAATTTTCCGACTTGATTTACTATTATCGTCACTGCTTAGTTGTTATGTTAACTAACGTAACAAAATATAGCCTATAACCTGGCCAGAGAATGTACCTATGAATTAAAAAAGAAACCACGTAAATCTGATAAGTGGTTCGGACAGACAGACAGACAGAGAGATGTTGAGCTTTTTATAATATTTTATAAAAAATATACTCTTAAGGATGTATGGCAGGTCTGAGAAAAAAATGATGTAAATCTAGATGCAATGAACTAAATAAACACCTGCTAAATAGGTTCTACTTACAAAAAAAAACGTGAGAAAATATTATAAAAATATGTTTTTCCATTGTTTTTTTTTATCCTTAAAACAAGCCTTGTTTATTCATAATAATATATTCATTTTTGTAGAACCAGCACTTAAAATATAATTTTTTTTTGCGAGTAGAAAATATATTATAAAATTATATTCCTTCCATTGTTTTGTTGTTGTCCTTGAGGTTCGACTTACATACGTCCTACTGTATAAATAGTTATTAAACATAATCTATTAGATTAGTGATGTTGCCACGCAAGAAGAAGCCAGAGGTCTGAGGTTCAAGCACGAAAATATTGTAAAAAAAATCTTTCGAATACTTTTTAACATTTCCAGTGTAAAAAGTGACGAAACACTGGATGATGATTAAAAAAACAATGGATACAATATGACATCAATAAATAATCTTAATTGAGTTATCAAAATTTTCGTACCGATTAAATTCGAAAGTGATTTTGAATACGATTTTATAGATTTAATCTGATTTATGTGAATAATTTTCTAAACAACATGTGGCTATTTTTTTTTACCATGTAGAATGAAAATTGATAAATATCAATATTTAAGAATGGGTACCTACATTGTATTTTTACTTTCTTTTACCCATGTATATGAAATATACATATAGTATGAGTAATAAATGTGAAACCGATTTTTTCGAAATCCGGATTTTGATAGAATTATCCATTTTGACCTTCCCTGAATCCATTCTGACTATTTTCGTCATGATGTATGTCTGTCTGTCTGTAAGCGCTGTAACTCAAATACGACAAATCGTAGAAGGGTGAAATTATATATTTAAGATTAATTTTTGTCTGGGAAGAAAATTATTATTTATTTTTGAAAACGATCTTTCAACCGGATACGGATGTTTACTGACGTGGATTTTTGAATTTTTCGAATTATTTTCAAACAGTGCGAATTAGAGAAAAATGGTCAAGTTAAAAATTGTAGGTCTGTTTTCGGTTAAGTTATTACATTCAAAAAAAATTAATTTGAAACATAATGTAGAGAATAATATTATCTATAGTTTATGTTCCATTCATTTTTTTTATCTTTTATTAGTTTGTCAGAAATATGTTTTAATACAATAAGAATCACGTATACTGTTCACTGTCAGGATTACGTATAAGAAAGTCCCGTGGTTCTCATGACAGATATTTATTATTACAGTTTACTCAAGCTAAAACAGTTATTTTGTATTGTATAAACTGATTTTCTAATTTTAACACCAAAGTATTTATTTTTTGTAATAATTAGTAAAAAAAGCACTGATTTTTTTATAATTTGACTCGCTTATGAAGTATTTTATTTTCAAAACACAAAAGTGATTTGTGGTAAACTATTTTATTTATTTATAAAATTAATTATTTAGCAAAACATTTTAACGCCCGGAAAACTAACTAACCCCTCTCCTCCCACTTTATTAATATGGTCTAATGTTTACAAGTCATCTAAAAAAAATTACAAATATATTTTTTAAATGGTCATTTAAACAATAAACGTCAATCTGTATTTACAAAGATAATATTTTCTAAATGCTTTCTATTTTTAGAAACCAAATATGTTTTCTGATAATAATTATTGCCATTTATATTTCTGCAATAAAGTTATCAACGTCGATTTAAAATAATCAATTATAATTTACAACTGTAACTGTGAGATTTTTTTGTTACAATAAAACTAAAATTCATTGTGAAAAAATTTAATTTATCAATTAAGATAAGTTATTTTTTATCTAATATGAATTTTACATCCTTTTTCCTGTCATTACAATATTTAATTTATATAATATAAATTAATCTTTCATACGCTTAATTAATATTATTTTAAGCTCTAAAAAAGACGTGGCAGAGTTTTTCAAATGTCAATAAATACGTTTCCGTTTTTTTCTTTCAAAATTAAAACAATATACATTTATTTATAATTGTTTTTTTTTTTTCACATACAATAAACACGTTGAAGGCTATATATCATTTTTTAAATTCTTATGTTTTCTATAGATTTTTATCTTAAATTTCATAATCTTTCAGCATTGTATTTTCACAGTTTAATCAATTTAATAACAGTTTCTAAGAATTTATTACACCAATCAATTAAAATTTTAAAGAAGTTAATTTATATAAATTTTATAACTTTGTATTTTACATTAAGGGTAGGTCTAACTATAAAAATTCAAATTTCCAAAATTTTATTGATTTTTTCAATAATAGAAACCCCAAATCGTGAAGTAAACAAAGAAATCATTTTTTTCCTATTTCACCCTTAAGAGAATAAAATTTTCGTGCTGTAAATTCGCTAATAAAATCATCAAAAATAACCGAATTTGTATATTTATCATAGTTAAAACCGCTTGATTAAAATTTTACGAATTTACGACATCGACCGGTTGATTATTTTTTCAAATACCGTGTTCGTTTATTTTTATACTGATAGCACAATCAATGCACAGCTATTTTCAACAGCCATCCATGCGAATAATAAGTTACAATCCGGATATTTCGTAACTAATTCATTAAAGAATCCAACAACAACCTTGGGAAAAATACACACAGGTATGTCAAGTTTCAAGACAGGTAGCTCTGCTAAGAAGATATCTTCAAAAGAAGAATAACAACATAAAGAACAGCAAATTCGTACCAATCAAAAATGAGTATCTTCATGTCGATATCCAAAGACGATTTGATCAAAAACCGATCCACAAAATCACAAAACTGCACATACACATCAAAAACACAATTCACGAGTATTTAAAAAGCACATTGCATGGCTATATTGACTTCAATCTACCTCAGCGTGTTCACAAAATAACATTACTAAACGCACTGAAAAATATCACATGTATTCAACACAACAAGTGGCAATATTCAACAATATACCCGTAACGTATCGCTTCGTCTCTGTCTAACGCGCGGACGGGTCATTGCATCTACCTCACTCTACACACCTGTTGAGCACGGACTATAGAATACTATGTTAGCTTTGGAGTGGGTGGAAACGTCAAATGACGTTAGCCAGTCGTGCGGTAAAGTGAGAGGACGATATGCGATGATGTTGATTCGCATATGTGCATTCTTGTTAGATACGGGCCGTGTGCAATATGATGTTTGTAGTTATTGTGCGTACGGTTTTGTAAAAGAGATCTGCATTGCATGTTTCGGTGATCAGTATCTTTTTTCTCTGTTATAGGAATGACAGTTCGGATCTAGTAATTTGTAATGCAGTAGCGGGTTATTTTTTTTTATAAAAAAAATATATTTTTTATTTTTTGGGGGGTAAATTTTTTATTACTGAACAATGTTATTATAAACAATTAAATGGTAGTTGATAAAATATTTTTTTCTGCTTAAATTTATACAGTAACCCACGTGAAAGTTTACATTTTCTGAAAGACCATATAACAATTTTCATGTCTACTTTTGATAAAAATGACTTAGTTTTCTGTTTAAAAAAATATAAAATAAGTTCGTCGTAGCGAGTTAATTATGTATTAATTACCTATCTATACATTTGACGTTTTAAATGTCATTTCAACGTTTGCATAAATTTAGATTTAGATTGAAATTGTCAAAAAATAAAAAATATACGAAAAAATATTCAGATGCGTCTTAATTAAGAAAAATTAGTAAAATTGTATAAAAATTAAATGGTTAACCAATGCCAGGTAATTTATCTGAACAGTAAAGACTTTAAATGCAATATATTAGAATTTACTACATTAATTATCATTAATGCGAGAAAATGTGTATTTTTTTTGTTATTATTATTTTAATTGTGTATTTTTTGGATTTGCAAAACTATTTAATTATTTTGAAATCCTTGACGTGCCGCCACTGGCACCCATACCTACAGACGCCGGTCGTGAGTTAACCAAACAAGTACTTGTAACATTCCAGCACGATTGCGAGTGTCCGTGGCGCTCACTAATGCGACTGCGGCGGCTCACGGGGGCCCCTCCCCCCCACTACCAAATTCCTCAAAAATAATCTCGAGACAATAACGCACCCGCCCGCCATTGTCAACAAATAATAATAAAAACAAATTTTATTTTGTAATTACTGGGATGCAAAACATTTACAAGGAAGGTTCAATTTTTTTCTGTACTGCAGACCGGTAAATTTACATAAATTAATATTTTTATTAAAAATGCATTAATATTATAATTTATTCATTTTTTAACATTTTATACAGCCCGGCAAAAAAATCTCGTATAGAATATAAAAAAATACGTGTATTTTTGGCTTCTGGGTGTAAGCCGCGTGTTATCGGCCAACATTTCGTCACACATTGCAGTGGACATCTTCAGGACTCTTCTAAAAGTGCACAAAGGTTTTAAATAGAACATGTCCACTGCAATGTGTGACGAAACGTTGGCCGATAACACGACGAAACCGACGCGGCTTACACCCAGAAGCCAAGATCCAATACGTGTATAGATAGATATGAGGAGGTGAGTTCCGAAACTCGTTCGTTCCATTTTTTTTAAATTAATTAAAAATTTTCAAATTTAATTAGTTAAATTTAATAAATTAATTTACCATATTAAAATGTCCCTATTAATAGCCCACTGCAAATAAATTTAAAACAGCTTAATTTATGATATAACAAAATTTCGGACACCCCTCGCCAGAATAAATTCATTAAATTGAGGTTCTACTGTACATCTTTTTTTTTAACTTATATTCTGCACAACGATTCATTTTAACGTAACGCCACTGTACAGACACTACCCTGTGTCGGCGGGATAAACCCAAGGATATATTCTTTGTTACAAAATTACCATTATCGTGTGTAGGTAGTATGTATATGATGCATTTTCTGGAATCCCAACACAGAAAGTTCTGTGAATTTTTCGAATTCCTTAACGTTTCATTCATGCGAGTTATATTGGCGAAAATTTCAGTTTGTATTTTATTTTAAACAGAATTTAGTTTGGTAATATAAAATTACATTATTACATTACTATTTCATTTCCATTTAAATTAATTTCATGAACCAGTGTTTACACAAAATATACATTTTTAATAAAATGCTATATACAAAAATTATTTTTTAATATTATAAAATAAAATCAACATAGGTTTTGATAAAGACGTGGAGTTAAAACGTCGACAATATGGCAACATTGCACTGGCCGACAGACAGATAGACACAATCAATCCGTTCTTAGAGTCGAGGGCGTAAACACAACAAAATGCAATTGCAATGTCTCTCGTACCTGGAATCCGAGGCTACTTTTCTTTTTTGATCTCAGTGTGTCATACAAGATACAAGCAGACAAGCATAATTCTCTCTCTCTCTCTCTATCTCTTTAAAGTTTAAAGGCCCGAACACACAATAAAAATTTTAAAAATCTTAATGAATTTAAAAAAATTATATATAAATATTAATAAATATTTTATAATAAATCTTCAACTATTAACTATAGAAACAAACATAAGGTACTGGCACCAGTTATGGCCGCATACTAATAATTAGTTTAAATGTCCACCATTTTGACACCTATTGGCCGATTGTCATCAAATCACGCTGTAAGACAGTTAAATGTCTATAGATTAATATTCAGAAATGGTAGTAATCAAATATCAACAAATATTTCTAATTCAGTACATTTAATTTAAAAATTGCCATTATTGGGGTCATACCCTTACGAGAGGAATTCATAACCCTTTTTTGTTGGTATAAGTATAGTGTATAGTTATATAATTAATTGTATTTGCCTCTTTTGACAATGTATTTCTGAAATATTAACAATATTGATAATTAAATTTGATCGTCTATTCGAACCCTTACAAGTTAATAGTAGATGGTATAATAATACGAGGTTATTGTCCGATTTTAGATATAAGTAGGATCTATGTACTTACAATGTTTACTTATTTCTTTCTATTCACTTATATTGACTTATTGTAAATTTCTCTTGCAATAATTGTTTTAATGCATTTGGTTAATTAAATGAAAACTATTGAATGTTTAGACTGCAGCAACCATTGTTAGTTTGATAAGGGAAGCATATTTTGTCAATCCCCCCCTCTCCTATTAACAAAAAAACTACTTATGAAACACAAACAACAAATTCTTATATATTTATATAGTAACTAAATGATTCTACGTATTAATTTCTTGTATTTTAGTCGATATTTGTATGACGAGTTGAAGTTCACTGCAGGAAATTTCACTAAAAAATTTCGAATTTTTGATTTCGTTAAAAGTATGTTTATTGTATAGAAAATGACGTGAAAAGTTGTTTGTTTCAAACCGCAGGTCTGTATCTCAAACCGTTCTCGAGATATAGCCTCTCAAAGTTTTAATTTTTTCAAATTTTTGGAGAAAAAAGGCCATAACTTTTGAACGCGTGGTCGGAATTGATTTTAGTTGACGGATTTGAAATCAGCGTGTCAAAATCTATATAATGACATGTATAATACCTTAAAGCTCGAAAAAAAAAAGTTTCGCGAAAAATCGAAAAAATTCAAAGGGGTATACCTTAAAAAAATGTCGAATTTTGACGAAAATTTTTTTGTCGAGTTTTAAGGTATTATACATGTCATTATATAGATTTTGACACGCTGATTCCAAATCCGTCGATTAAAATCAATTCCGACCACGCGTTCAAAAGTTAGGGCCATTTTTCTTCAAAATTTTGAAAAAACTGAAACTTTGAGAGGCTATATCTCGAGAACGGTTTGAGATACAGACCTGCGGTTTGAAACAAACAACTTTTCACGTCATTTTCTATACAATAAACATACTTTTAACGAAATCAAAAATTCGAAATTTTTTAGTGAAATTTCCTGCAGTGAACTTCAACTCGTCATACAAATATCGACTAAAATACAAGAAAATAAGACGTATAGGTATTATAGTTTTATAATTGAGCGTGTAAATTAATATTAAATGCTATTTTTGGTTAAAATATTTGAGTTGCGCATAAAGATAAACATTCTAATAATATTTTTTAATTATTTGTTAACTGAAAACACAGATTTGTATTAATTTAACCATAAAGTAAGGAAAGCGCTGCTTCCCCTGCTTCCATGGACGCTTCTCAACTGCTTAATTATTATTAAAGTAGCGATACCTGCCATGCGTTGCAAAACTAAAAAGTAAATCATTGATTGTTAATTGAATTAATTGAACATAACATTTACGAAATCGATAATTTTATCAGAAGAAAATATCATGCTTTTACTGCAAAATATTAAACATATTATAAAATATAAACCCACTCAAAACAGATGGTTTATTAACAGGAATATTGTTTTCAAATATTCATTTGTTATTTTTATTGTTGTTATTGTGATTTTTGTTTAACAATTTTTGTTTTTCATGGCCTACTTAAATGTTTGTAATAAAATACTTAGTATTTAGTAGTTCGAGTTATTTTCGAAAACAAATATGACGACGTATAGACTAAAAAAATATTTATATTAGAAATTGTAAGTATTTCAGTTTGTAATTATAAAATAATTTTAAAGTATTAACACGACCGACTACAATCATTGCTGATAGCGAATCATTTTTAAAATTAAACATTAATTACAACGAATTGGCAAACAATTTAAAATTGATTAAAAGGCATATTTAATATTTACAAGTGACAGTTCCACTAATAATAAAACTGTTATCGATTACTTGATTTTGTAATCAGCATAGAATATAAATCTATAAATATATTATAGATCAATTTGAGGAAACGAAATTAACAACACGTTTAATTTGCATTGTTTAATTTCATATTTTCATCGATTAATAAATATTATTGTCTACACCCAATAACATTTTTAAATAAATGGTTTGACAACTTCAACTGCCAATGGACTCTAACACCTTTGAATAACACGTAATATGACGGCTATGCGTGTCGGTAAAAATAAAACCCTACAAAAAACAAAATTACCTTAATAAAAACAGGTACATTTGCATACGTGCATTTGCATTTTAGAATAGGATTTCAGAACTTAATCGTTTACCTAGAATACACATTACAATTGGCCAAACCATGGGCCGGATACGAACTCCAACCTGTTCGTATAAAGTTTAGTCTGATTTAATTGTTATGTCCATAGACGCCGACTTCGGGAGAGGCGAGAGGGGCAATCATTTAAGCTGTTTAAATTTTTGAAAATAGTTTTCGTGGCGATCCCTAACGTTAGCCCAATTAACTGAAAGTAACATATTTTTTCATTGACATCCATATTTACACTTTTTTTTTATTATTATCCATATCACACTATTTTTTTCCTTAGTGTTATATCTCAAGAGTATTAGCTTAAAATTTCAGATTTTTAAATTAAAAATTAAAAAAGTTTTTATGTAAAATATGCATTTTTCGAATTTTACAAAGTTTTCAATTTTTTAAATATATTAAATATATATATTTTTTTAAATAACCAATTAGAGTGCATTCCGTATCCTTCAAAGAAGATAGATAAATTTTATTGAATTGAAATATTCAATAGCATACAAGCAGTTAGCATTTTATTGTCTGAGGTACGAGGTGACTAGGGTTTGCAATCCCGCAATGCGGGATCCCGCATTCCCGCGGGATCCCGCACGTTTTGGAGATCTGCGGATCCCGCACTGAAAATGCGGGATCCGCGCGGAATTTTTTGAACATTAAATTTTTAGGTCGCGTGCGTTTTGAATACTTATTAAGCGTAAATATGGATAAAAAAGGTAACAATTTTGAAAAAAAAAAATTAAGGTTGAGATGACTGAATATGAAACTAGTGAAATAAATTATATCTAGTTCACGATTAGTTAAGTGGTTACATACTCCAGAATTAAAAAAAAAAACGTTCGAAAAATGTGACCGCGCAACCGATTAAAATATGCCAGGATTCGCGCGACTCAGGCGACGAAAGAAGCTCGAACAACCCGCAGATTACAAAAAAAACATAAAAAATACGAAATAAAAAAATTTAGATGAAGAATGCAGATTAAACGAAAGTTAACCACAAAAATTTCAAAATTGTCACAAAATTCGTGTTTTCTCAAAACTATCTTTTTCTATACGATCTACACGATATTTTTTTAACAGATTGTCCCTAAAATGCAACCGTAAATAATGATATTTAGTGGTTTAGTTTTACGTGACATACCGTATATACCAGCGCGGCGTAAAAGGCGACCTACGTATAAAACAAGGGCTAATTTATACGCAACGAAAAAAAAATTGAAATGGATAATCGAACAAAAAGACAAAAGTAGTTAGAAGCATCTTGTATTTGTATCTAACATATTAGACAGTCTCCTATTCACAGGTGTATTTTATGGATTTTACGTCGGTCTATACGGTACATGTTACGTTTATGTATCATATGTTACCGCTATGAAACTATTTTTCATTATTTAATTGTCATGTTAACTAAATAATAGTAATTTTAAGCATGAATAATACAAATTTTGGAAAAACTGCGGGATCCCGCGGGATTTGCAGATTTCCCGCAAAATTCCCGCGGGAAAAAAAAGTCTGCGGGATTGCAAACCCTAGAGGTGACCTCAATGTGGCAGTTTTCTAAAAAACCCAAAATTTTGTGTTTTCGATTTTTTTAAAAGTATCAGGTACAGACCATTTTAACTTTTCACGTCATTTTCTATATAATAAACATATTTTTAACGAAATTTAAAATTCAAAATTATACCTAAAGTAAAATTTCATGCATCAAATTGCAATTTGTCATAGAAATATCAACTCTACCCTGGATTCAACAGTGATTTTGTATTTTGGTCGGTCCGCCGGACATTTGCCCCTCACCGTACCCCTTTCGAAATGCTCTCATTCTTTCAGCGTCTACTAAATGCATTTCACCTTCAAAACGCAAATTAGCCAAATCGTGATTTATATGTAAAAGTTTCATGTTTTGAAAGGTAATTATGCATAGCAGCGGTATTTAAACTATGTTAATTTAAGTTAAAATAAATGGCACGTTATTTGAGTATTGATATTTTTTAGGGGAAAAAATCTTCTGAAAGTTTTGTCTATATTTGTATGAGGCTTATAGACTCGGGAATTACTGAACCGATTTCAATGCAGTTTTCACCAATAGTTAGATAATTTTTCTGTGCAATATCGTGGCTATTAAAATTTTATGAAAACCTAAGATTTAACATCAAAAGACTTAAAAAAATCTTTATCAAGTCGTGTTTTGTTTCCATGATGTCACAGCATACAACTGTCATTTAGGTATATAAAAACATAGAACCTAGCCATGGAATACAGAATTCTATAATTTACGGTTTCAATCATTTATTTTATTAATTTAGGTTACTATGATCAAATATTTTGTCGAACAATTCGAAGATTTTTGACATATGTTAACAATTAAATATTTTGAAATACCTATATTGATTGAAAATTGAAATATAAAGAAACATTTTACTTCCAAGAAATTGATTAATTAAGATTGTTGCTAGCCTATTAATTTTTATTTTTTTATTTTCATACAAATTCTACACGATTTTCTCAGTAATTACTGAACGGATTTTATTTCGCTTTTCACTAATGAATAGGTTTATGGTGAGCATGTTGGGTGGGCATGTTGAATATTTTAGGTCACTATGATTTTGTGGATATTAACCCGGGTAACACCGGGTCCAATGCACTAGTTATAAATAATAATTAACTATCCATCTATTTAAAAAAATATATTCAAAAGTTTATATATTTCTTGGAAAAATACTAAACGCCGTCACTGATTTTAATAAAAAAAAGTATACGAACATTTGAACAAACTTAAAAGCATCCTACAGATATTCATCTATACAAACAAGTATGCTAAAATAATAATAATTCTAAGAACTACAAATGCTAATAACAATGAACACCATTCTCAGTGTTTTTTACTCTTAAAAAATACTCAATCATTATAGATAGACAATACTCTGCTCTAATTATATAACTTTAGAGAAAGTTCTTTACGACAATTACAATATGCACAATAATTTGATATGCATATGTTATTATTATATTGAATTATCACTTAATAAATACATATACAATTGTATTTGTAATGAAAGAGATAACTTTCTTATGAAGACAATTTTTATCCAACTGCTGTTAAAGTCATATTCTTGAATGGGATTGTATAATTATACAAAACTATAGCTGTTACCTTATCGAGTTCGATTTTTTTCGGAACAGTACTTTTTATAAAACACGTATAAAAAATCAAAAATTGATTGCCATTTTAAAGAACTAATTGCTTCTTTATTACGCGGGAGATAGAGCTAATTTAATGTCCGGTTTTGTAAAGGAGCTAGCAGATTTGCTAGCTAGCAAGCACTTTCAAATGGGGTATTAATTCTGTGATAGTATCTATGGATTAGTTATGAAATTTAGAGCAGTGACTCTTCAACGTATTGTAACACAGTTGGCGACTCTGACCGTACAAAATAATTTTGTTATTTGTCCTTTTTTCAGTGAACTCTCTGACAATGAGCTGTGATTTTTTATTGATCCACTATGTGTTTTTTTTCTCTCGAAAAAAACTTAATTTTGTCGCAAAATCATGACCTACCTCGCGCCGGAAAGAGATAGAAATGCACTATATTGTAAAATTTGTTACCGAAAATTATGTTCTTAATACAGTAGAACTCCTATAAGTTCTAAGCTACGGGACCTAAAATTCTCGAAATTATAACTTACGGGGTACCCCATCCATCACAATACCGATCTAATAAAATGAGACGGGAATAGCTTTCTCTCTCTCTCTCTCTCGCACACTTTACTCAGAGCGATCTAACATAACCCACATGCCACTCTGGTGGTAAAATTGAAAAGTTATCTGACAGTTCATCATTTGTAATATATGACGTCTTCAGAAAAAGATATATTTGAGTTTTATTTGAATACTAATGGAGGTATTTGTTTACATATTGTTTTTTTTCGTCTGTTTAATAACGTTGTACGTATATTTCCATTTATTACATTTTTAATACAAAGTATCAAAATTTAAAGAAATCATTTCAATAAGGAATTTTATCTATTAACCCACTGTTTTCAACAGCGCAATAGAAAACAATATAATTATTGTTTATTTCTTTATATAAGGTCCTGCCCCCTCCCAAATCGTGGGAGTCGAGATCTGTTTTTTGTCCAGTTAAGTCAAATGTTAGTTAAGTGACTTATTATTCTTTATATATTTTATTCTCTATACAAAAGTGTATTATTAAATCTCAAATAAATATTATTTTTACTAAAAACTTGTGATTACTACAAATCCTGCATTTTCAACGTGTCCGTAATCCTCCGGGTTTACGACACGGTCGCTGGTTAAAATCCGGCTCGAAGGACCAAATGATAAATACTTAGTGTGTAAAACTAAATACTTATATAAATTCGCTGATTATTGAATGAAAAACTGACAAATTATTAGATATTTTATTTTTACGACGATATTATAAAATTTTTTCACATATTGTTATTCTGTTATGATTTTGTTTCTATCAAAAAACACAGTTTTCATAACCAACTATGTAAATCGTTAAATTAAATCATGGGATTTAACTCACAAGGGGAAGCAACAGCACGGTCCATGAGAATTTCAATGAGCTTGTGGTATGTCAAACTAGAGCAAAAATAAAAAGACACGTGTCCAACAATTTGATCTCATAGGCCTTAATTACAAAGATAATTAACTTTGAAAATTTGTGTATTCAATATAACCGTGTATTATGTTCGCTCGAAATATAAGTGTGTTGGCCCTACGGTCAACGCGCTGGCGTCTCGCCTGGTTTTAAGATTTTGATTTTAATTTTTATTTACAATTATTTTTTATTTTTTTGTACACATTACCTCTCCCACTTGCGTAAAAATCGATAAATTAGACATAAATAAAACATATATTATTATTGACAATGAAAATATTGATATATACGCCAGTACATAATTATTAATTTGTTTTAAAGTAAATTTAATTTATTATTGACACAACTCATTAGTTTTTAATTAATAAATTGAAAAGTTTTAATAAAAAACAAACTTGAAAGAAACCACAAACATCTATTGTCAATAATAATATATGTTTTATTTATGTCTAATTTATCGATTTTTACGCAAGTGTAGAGGTAATGTGTACAAAAAAATAAAAAAATAATTGTAAATAAAAATTAAAATCAAAATCTTAAAACCAGGCGAGACGCCAGTGCGTTGACCGCAGGGCCGTGTTTCGAGCGAACATAATACACGGTTATATTGAATACACAAATTTTCAAAGTTAATTATCTTTGTAATTAAGGCCTATGAGATCAAATTGTTGGACACGTGTCTTTTTATTTTTGCTCTAGTTTGACATACCACAAGCTCATTGAAATTCTCATGGACCGTGCTGTTGCTTCCCCTTGTCAGATCCCCTAGTATCAACAATATATCCTTACCTGTTCTCAAGATCGAATCCCAGCGTACTGTTACTGACAGTTGACGTGGTCGTCACAATCGTATCCGACGTGGACACAACCGCCGCAAGCAGCTTCGGCTTGTCCTCGGCGCCAATGAGCACCTCGGTGCAGCCGTTGGTGAACGGCGACGAGCCCCTCCTGGCGCCTACAGCTATAACAGCACTAGGCACGATCGCGGCACTTTGCTGTAGGATCGCTGTCGGCGGTGATACGGCGTCCGCCAAGACAGTCGGCGGTATCTCTATGGACGCGCTCGTCGTCACGTGGTTGCTCACGAGCGGCTCGGTGTTGGACAGAGATGTCACGTATATCGGAGTGTGCTCGATCAGCCCGTTCGGATCGGTTTTGCTTATTGCGGTTGTACTTGATGCTTGTTGGTTTAGCTGGAAATATATTTTAAGTTAGTGTTTAATCAAATGTTACGGTTATTCGATCGTTAGTGCAATGTATAGACAGAGCCTAGGGCGGCAGGTTGAGAGGGGCGGTAGATTTTTTTAGTTTAATATAGCATATTTAAAAAACATATAGGGAAATAAAAAATGAGTAGCGTGACAAAAAAAAAACATCTGCCAAGTAAATGCACAGTGCTTGCTCGTGCTAAATTCACCAAAGGTAGTTAATTATAGAACAATTTAAATAAAAACCGATAATGTTGAGATAAATTGCCTGGAATTGGTTAACCATTTAATTTTTATACAATTTTACTAAAAAATATTAGTTCGAAATTTTTCTCAAGACACACCTGATTATTTTTTCGTATATTTTTAATTTTTTGACATGTCAATTCAGAAAAACAAAACACGAATTTTTAAAATAAATTGAGATAAATCTTTGTAAGGGAATATTTTACAACAAACGTTGTAGACCCATATTATAGGAAATTTAATGCTCTACAAAAAAGATTCTATAAAATTTTCACGTAAAATGTGTAGTTCTTGAGATATCTTGAAAAAACAAATATTTTGGAATGTCACCCCTCCCCCTTACATACGATTTTGATGATTTTGAAATGGGACCGTCCTCAAACCAGACCCAACCATCTGACCAAATTTCAATAATATCGGTTCAGTGGTTCATGAGTTATGCGTGTGACAAGGATTCAGGGGACAGACGGACGGACGGACGGACACACGGACACACGATTGAAATTCTATACAGATACGTTTTAAACACTGATTATTCGAAACTTCAACCCTTTTAAATACTATAAAAATTATAAAACACATACATTCACGTGTAGTTTCAGAACCAGGTTTATTCAAAATAATGAAAAACTAGAAATACCTGTACATGACAGCCATGAGAGTATGTATGTAAAAACGCGTGAAAAAAGAGCATCCGTAACAGTAATAGAGTGCGTCTTACAGGTAAACAACGTGTACGAGTGCAACAATTAGAGTCGGCGAGGCCATAGTATATATTCTATATACTGCAATCGCCAGATCATATCTAATTTTTTACTTTTAATTATTAATTAAGTAAAAAAATACTTGTGTTCTGCATATAAATTAAAAACTAAATTTCAGCAGCGCGTTTAACTCGTTAAGTTTAACGCACCCGGTTGCAAGATTTTTAAGGCTGATTATGATAAAAGGGGTTCTTACTTACAATTAGTATACTGCTTACAAATAAATTTTAAGATTTTATAAAGTAGTTGCAACATTTTTACAAAAATAAATCCGCCCCTGCACCAAACGCTAACGAAACTAACTGACTGACGGCAGGCTGTATTTCTACACCACAAATGTGACGTAATATAAAAAAATCAGCCTTTATAAAGTAGTCGCAATTTTTGTCGCTCACCTCTCCGACTATTATGGCTTCCATACAATACTGTAACAAGACTATCTTAGAATGATGTAAGACGATACCAGATTAGTATTTTTAAAGACGAGAGCGGTTTAAATTGTGTACTTGAAATTGGACAAAATTAAGACAGTCTCGTTTTGTCAAAGATTAACCCAGTAGCGCTCTTTAAAATATTAAAAAAATTAAACTATTCTCGGTTTATAAATACTAAAGCCAGTTTCATTTTAATTTCGTATAATTCGAAAAATTCAAAAATTGACGTCAGTAAACATCCGTTTCCGGTTGAAAGATTATTTAAAAAAATAGGAGGTTTTTTTTATTTTGGAAATAATCCGCTGGAAAGTCTTTAAAAAAAAAACCCGCTTTATGGGTATAAGAAAACATAAATCATTCATTTTCCTGGAACTAAATTTAAACCAACAATCATTAACTTAAAAATATAATTTTTTAAAACTTTGTTGAAAAAAAAATCAAACAAAAAGGTATTTTAGAAATTCACAAAAACTATTTTGCCGCAGCAAAAATATTCATAAAATTCAGAGCAACTACTAAAAACAACTTTCTTTTTATGCTATCATAAATATATTAAGCCAAAAAAATGTTTCGTTATATATTTTTCAACTAGAAAACATACCCTAGCTGTTTTTATACTGTTTACCATAACTCCGAGAAAGAGATAGAAAGAGATACTCCAACAATGTACAGTGGTCCAGAATTCAGAATAATTGACTACAATTAGATTTTTTTTAAAATATAAATTTTACACATATTTTTCACAAATTTACCAAACGCATTTTTTACATACAAACAAAGCAAAATTGATTTACAATTTTGGGAATTAAATACCCTTTTATATCTTGACGTTTTTAGGGGGAATCACTAGTCATAAAATAAAACAGAATGGAAGATGAGCAATTAATTTTAATAACCTAATAAATATCTACAGCACAAGCTCATTAAAATATATTTCAATTTTTGGTCAACTTTTTCTGGTTCTGGCCCACTGTAGTACTATGGTTTACTTTACAGCAGTGTGTGGATGTATCTATATGCAGATTACTCCATGAATACGGTAATTTATTTAAGCAAGGAGGGGCACAGTGTTTTTTAGGTGCGCCCTTCCATACAGACTCATATTTGAAACCTGAATGTCATTGTTAAAACTAATTCCATTGTTAAAATTGCGATACATGTATGGGACATACATTTTATGACATTACCTATTTATAATTTATAAGCTTTGATGCTATTTTACTGAATCTTAATTTCTGCAATCAAGGTGTCCACTGCTTTTTGAAAATAAAATTTCCTGACTTTCCCTGACCACAGATTCAAAATTCCCTGACCACTAGAGGCTCAGGGGCAAGAAATGAATAAGAGACCCCCAGAATGTGCAAAAAAATTTGAAGACATTATGTCAAAAAAAAAAAAAACACCGTGTATTTTTTCTAAAAATTAAAATAAAAAATTTAATAGCATATTTTTGGGAAAAAAACATTTAACTGTCATTTTTCACTAACTGCACTAACAAATAACCAGTACACTAACCATAAACCTAATTAAAGTATCTCCATACTGCGTTCCACCATTGACTCTCATGGAAATCATTTAAACACAATAAAATTAATAACAATTAAAAAATATATTTTTTTTTACAACAATCACATTTTTTTAATTTTTGAAACAAACAAAATTCAAATATCAACAATAAATATAACACTTCAAGACCGTCACAAACTAGTCGAACTAATATTAAATAAATATTAAACAATTAGGTACACGTGTGTAGGCATATGAACGTATATATGTATATTATATTCATTAATCTGCGACATACGGTCTGTAAATGCCACTCTGTCTGTACTTGTAATGATTCACTAGATATGTATGAATAAAAGTGGTGTAAAAAATGTTTTTAGAACGGTCTTTTTTATCCAATAGATTTTTTATTAGAATTATCATAGAGTACGTTTACACAGCGCTGTTATTCCGGTTTTACTGTAACCGATGTAGTAAAACCGAGTTTAATAATGCGTGTAGATGGCGCATTATTTGTATGAGTTGATGTTCACTGCAGGAAATTTCACTAAAAAAATTTGAATTTTTGATTTCGTTATTGTATAGAAAATGACGTGAAAAGTTGAAATTTTCAAACCGCAAGTCTGTATCTCAAACCGTTCTCGAGATATAGCCTCTCAAAGTTTCAGTTTTTTTCAAAATTTTGAAGAAAAATGGCCCTAACTTTTGAACGTGTGGTCGGAATTGATTTTAGTCGACGGATTTGGAATCAGCGTGTCAAAATCTATATAATGACATGTATAATACCTTAAAACTCGAACAAAAAAAATTCGCGAAAAATCGAAAAAATTCAAAGGGGTATACCTTAAAAAAATGTCGATTTTAGGCCAAATTTTTTTTTTCTAGTTTAGAAGTGTTATACATGCCATTATATAGATTTTAACACACTGATTTCAAATTCGTCAACTAATATCAATTCCGACCACGCGTTCAAAAGTTACGGCTATTTTTCCCCAAAATTTTGAAAAAACTGAAACTTCGAGAGGCCATATTTCGAAAACGGTTTGAGATACAGACATGCGGTTTGAAAATTACAACTTTTCTCTTCATTTTCTATACAAAAAACGTACTTTTAACGAAATCATTTCATATTTCATGCTTCAAATTTTAACTTTCCATAGAAAAATTAATTTAAAGATAAGAAAATTAGAAGGAACATCATAACTTACTTTATAAATAATAATTTTCATTATATTTCATTTAATTTTTTTTTAAATCACAAGTATTACCTTTTAAAACTGTATAAATAGACACGGGTCTGACAGACTTGACGCCATCATTAATATTGTCAGATAGTGGGTTAATTTAAAATAAATACAATTAGGTTTATTATAATTCTACCCCTAAAATATATGTTTTTCTTATAACCTCCAAAGAATTTCTTTAATACTGACATAAAATGTGTTACTGACAACTCAATAAACGTGAAACAATCTTGACAATTGTAAAATAAGTGGAACAGATTCGGCAATAATGTACTTGGTATAGATTTCTAATTTTTAAGTTCGATATTATCTATAAAAACAGAGACTATACCCTATGGCTAGCAATGCATACATATATCAAAGAAAACCCCGCCTTATTTTACTACACTGTAAAATATTCGATGTAATTACTTTACTAAATAATAAGTTAGAAGTAATATTCTTCCACTTTACGTAGATTCTCACCCTGTAGTCATTTAAAATAAATTTAAAACACTAAAAAATGCACAACATTTCATGCTGATTTTTTAAAATCATAATAAAACAATAAAAATAATGTCGCAATAAAAAATATTTACTACTTCAATACGCAGACTTTATGTACATTACGTGCTAAAAGAAATATGCACATGTACAATATTTAAACAACAATTATTATCAATATTACATGTTGACTTGAACGCAAAAATACATTACAAATAGAGACATAATTTTTTTTAGTTTCAATAATTTAATCTATGTCAAGAACAAGACTATCGTTACAACAAAAATATATATAATATAAATGAACATTAACAATAATTTGTCTGTCAGAAACAAATTATAAATCAACCTTTCCCTTTCTATCAGGCATACATGTGTTGAAATTTATTCTTATTGAATGAATATTGATAAAAACATTTTTAATTTTAATTGTTGCAATATTTTTTTTGTATTATCATTTCCTATTTTTAATTGTTGCAATTTAAAAATTAGGTTGCTAACCTGCACAGACAGTTTGGATATGTCCACAGGCTTAATCCTTTTGAGCGCTGATAAGCGTTCGAGCCGTTCGCGAGCTTGCTGCTCCACAGCAATGACGAACGCATCCTGAACGTTGCTTGAACAGAGCTCCAAGTCCACTGCTGCAATCATAAATATCAAAACAAACATTAGATATCTACAGTCTGGTCACGAATATCTGGAAAAATTATATAATTTCCAAGTTTTCTTAATTAAATATACATCGCAAGAAGCTTAAACCTTTTAATAAACGTTCGCCACAAGAAATTAGTACATACATATATTATGTTCTTATAATTTGTTTATTAAAATTGATAAGAAATACAATATACTTTTTAAGCAATTGTTAAAATTCATTATTTAAAAATATATACTTATGTACCTTGTATCGCTCATATATGTATTACAATAATAAATTTTTATTTAAAAACATCAAAAGGTCTTTATGTTCCCTGTAATTTAATAATTCATCAAATAAATATAAATTTTTATAACAATACAATTCAATTAATAATCAATTATTACATTTCAACAATATAATTTAAAATATCCCTCAACAGAACGAATTCTAATCATCATCGCACCCAACTATGCTATACCGTGGGTTTGAATTCATGAGCGATTTTCAAAAGCGACCAGCGAAGAGACATTCGTAAACTCAGCGCAATCGGAATCATTCGGTAAGAACCGTCAGCGCAGTATTGATATTACGACAGCGCTTCATAATTTGATGTGTATATTTGTGATTTCCTAGTGTTTCATTCATATACCTATTAAAATATTGAACGATATGTGTTTTAAACGGTATTGTTAACTTAAAAACAATACAAATATGTCTAAAATTAACAAAACAATTGAAAGCATCAACGTTAGCCAACTTCCAACTACAGTACGCATCCGCTTCAATACAACATGGCGGTATCGTGTAAATGTATCAGCGGGAAATTTAAACTTCTGTCATTTTTAGGTAACAATTATCCCAATATTAGATAAAGATTCGTCAGAGCAATTACAAACTACCAGTGGAATACTCTTAAGCAATGATCCTTTAATAACTAATATGAAGACTGAAATTGAATATTTGGATGAAAATAATATCACGGACCACCAAGTTAGTACAAAATTTATTATTATATCAAATTATTATATGGTTTGTAATATTCTAAATTAAATTTGCTTTTACTTTTTATTAAAGAATACATGTTATAATTTATACAATGTATATACATATATACAAAATAATAACTTAATATTTAACATTAATATAAAATTAAATAACTAACAAATACATAAAGTATTGCCCGCAGTCTACAGAATTTAATAAACAACACGAACAGAATTCAGGATGGCATTCCACAAGTGTATATGCCCTTATCGAAGAATTTAGTAAACGAATAACCCTGTTCCGAGACCCGCAAGTAGTCCAAAAGAAATTATGGGCAGAAGTAGCACAGAGTCTACAAGCCAGAGGATTTAATATGAGCGCAGAAAAATGTGATAGAAAATGGCGAAATCTCAAACACACATATAGAGCTGTTTATTATAACAGAAAAAAACGTACGAAGACATGGGAATACTTCGATGCACTGAAGCCTATATTTACGCCTGATCCTAGACAAGCTTATAGGTAAATATATATTTAAATATTAACAAACAGTCGGCTTATTTTATATTCATTTTTTTCTTCTAAAAATTAACAAATAAAACGAGGACTTAGTAAGGTTGGCAACAGTTAATGCATATTTGTGTATGTAAGGCATTTAAATATTCATCAATCGAACAATTTCGCTTGTTAGTAATTCCATACATGCATTGGTTTTATGCATTTAAATTAACAGTTCTCCGAAACACTTGGCAAATTCACTTTCGTTTATTCATTCTTGTGCAGTGAATAATCATTGATAAGCAAATAAGGCCACATTCATTTTATATACAATACCTATACAATAATGGTATTTATTTAATGATAGACACAATAAAAATCAAAGTGTTATGTAAATAAATGATAGTACATAATTTAATAGTTTTTAGTACTCAGAAATGACTAGCTTTAATTAATTAACTAATATGATTTCCTAAAAGCATAGTTATGTTTCTACAATCCTTATAAAAAGTATTGCTTATGGTGAAATCATTCATAATAAATATATTAAATATTTATAAACTTTAATTATTTTTTTTTCATATTTTGAACAGATCCTCGCAAAGAAAATCACGCATTGTTCCACCTTTACCAGTAGACGAATTTCCTGAAAATGATTTTTTATCTTACGAAGTAACTAATCAAGCTGACAGTGATGAGTCCCGAGATTCCTCTAAACTGGGGAGTCCATCAGACAATCAAATCGATTGGTTCCATACTGATGACAACAAAATGTCAGATAGCGATGATAATCAACAAACCACTGACGATACAAATAAAATGCCAAGTTGGTTTGTTAAAGAACTAAATAAGTTAAAAGAAGAACGTAAGACTGATCGGGAAGAAGCAAAAAGAATGCATCAGGAATTGATTGCAGTTGAAGAGAGAAAATGTAGACTTTTGGAACAGGTTATTACTATGTTAAATTCACGGAAATAAAATAAATATGTATTTAATTAACTAATAATATTATTATAATATATACTAACAAATTATATCAAAAGAATTTTGTTTTATATTTTTATGTAGATATATTTCAACATTTGTGAAAAATAAATTATTTTTTTCTTATTTATATTACTTATCTACTTTTTTATAGTTAAGTATACCTACACCATAAAAGAATTTCTTCAAGTACAGACAAATGTTTATCTAACTATACAAACAATGTTTTGTATTTAAAAATAAATGCATACCATAAATGAATATGTACTTTTATACAATTAAATTTAATGATAGCAAAACAATTAACAGTACTTGAATGTTACATATTACATGAAAACTCCGTAATAAATTTATTTTCAATCGCAGAAGTCAGATATTTAAATATCTAGAATTATGCCGCAATAAAATATTCAAATATAAAAATTGACTATTATTTCCAACAATTAAAAAAATGACATTTACATTTAAAATTAGTTAATTGTTGCAATTTTTTTAGAATTTCTAAAAACATTTGAATAGTTAATAAATAAATAAACGAATACATACATTACGTACTACAAAAATTCCAATGAACTTTTTTAAAGTCACAAAACTTGCCACAAGTTTTAATAAAAATTAAAAAACAATGTCACGACCCACAATCGAACTGCACTTATAAAAACTCGGAATTAAGTTAATTGAATTAAAATAAAATACCTTTAACACATCACCACAAGTTAGTTGGGTACTATTACTATTGATTTGGCACCAGGAAACGGCGATAATGAAACGAGTTGTTAAAAAAATATCCAGGTTACACAACGGTTCACTAATACACAACACACATACACAGTTCACTGGTCAAACGAGATTCCTGTGGCCCCGCGAAAAAAATACTATCAGGCAGAGTCCCTATATTACCAACATGACACGTCAGGATAGCTATAATTGGTTCGATATTATTAAATAAAACACAAGAATGTCAAAACAATTAAATAACACAACTACTTGCTTGACAACGCTACAGTATGACATGGCACACACACATGCACACAAACACACATTATACACCTTACGTAGGTGAATCGGCGGGCGGTAGGGGGCCATGGTGTTGTTTTAGAGGTGGGTATCGAGTTACAACCGATATATTTATTTACATATACGGTTCCAGAATACTCGGACGATGTTGAGTGCTGTTGTATTTTCCATTGTTGACATAAAATGTTCGTATGATATGTGATGTGACATAGAAAATACATTACTGAATGTAATATTAAATTTCTGCGTGTGTGATTTTACTTGTTTTTATGATTATCTTACAGGAATTTTGTTAATTTTTAAAAATCTGTCGAAAATGTTGCAAAAGTTGGCGAAAATAATGTTTTGTGACAAAAATAGTTTATTTAAAATATACCTATTAGTTATTTCATAATTTAGAATAATAATTATAAATAACTTAAATCGAATACGCCCCTGTATACATATATATAGATAATATATTACTTTCTACGTGTCAACAATAAAAGTGAAATATTTTAATTATTTTATATTGCACGAGAAACAATTGCGCACATTTATGCAATTGCATTTTCTTTCGCACGCCTATTATTTGTATCTTTACAATGCAAGAGTAACTGTAAAGAATTTGTGTTTCTTCTATTGTAAATACGAATGCATTATATTAAAACTATCCATTTTCATATTAAGACATTAAAATTATTGAAAATTGTTTTTACAACAAATACATGTTTAAAATAGATTAAAATGTAATACAAAATGCTCAAACAGATATTATTCTAAATTTAATCCCTGGGCCAACATTTTTCCTTAACCCACTTCTGTTTTTACTAAGCCTACCAATATAATTAACAATATATTCTTGTTTTTTTTTTTATTGTTCAAAAATCAATTTAAAATAATTTCAGGAAGAAATTAATTTAATAACGGAAATACAAAAACAACAATGTAGGTATTGCGAAATTCAGTGTCATGGAATTTTGCCGTTTATTTTCACTTATTTATTAATATTTAGAATGGAGAGTGTGTTATTAAATACCATCTCATTTTGTGAAAGTACATTAATATTAACTAGGTACCAACAGTCACGTTGTGAGTATTTTTACTAGTTAAAATTAATAAAATAATACAAAAACTAAGGAGGGGGGGTCGTACGTTTTTTTATAGTATTTATTATGAATGGAGATGAATGAAACTTATATCATTCAAAAAGTACTGTGCCATAGATGTGCACAAAAAAAACATACCTATGTGTATGTTGCCATTAAGGCAGGTAAAATAAAGTTAACATACACACATGCTTTCCCCTCTCGCTGTTTGTTCATTTCCCCACGCATCATTCAACAGCATAGCTATACTCCTAACGCCACCAAGCGGTAAAAATAAATAGTTTTGGGTTTCTGTCAAACATAGAGAATGCGTATAGAGATTTCAATTCGCGTTCAATTGCAGTTTTTATTTAGAAATTTTTGTTGTAAAAGCAGGTTAGATTAGGTTAGGTACTGTGCCATAGATGTGCACAAAAAAATCATGTGTGAATGTTGCCGTTAAGGCAGGTAAAATATTGGTCGAATTTCGATACTAGTATTTATAAATCTGTTGATAGTTAGGTAATGTATCAACGAAATAAGCGTTTTCCTTTTGCATCATTAGACTAGGCCCATTAATCAACCTCTTAAAAGAAAAGTTTAAGCACCACTGAACTAAATCAGTATAATTGAGACATCCGACAAATTACACAATACTAATATTCTAAATTAATTAACGTTCGGTAAATGATGGAGTCGATCAACCGTAACGTTGTCATTCAACAGAGCGTGGCTCGGAACAGAGCCGAGTCCCAATGTACACCTTCGTTTGTTCGGTGACGTAACGAAAAAATAGCCAAACAAAAATCAACAAGGTCAGTTTGTCGTGGTTTGTAAACCAGTCACGTGGATATGAATATTGGCCTAAAGATGCAACGGTGTTGGAAGAATTTATCTTTTAACTTTTAACTCAGCCCTGACAATCTCTCTTATGCCCGGTATTATAAAGAATTTACTTGAGTGCAAATGCAAGTTAGCTTCCAGCTAACGCTATCTGCTAGGTATTAATATTACATATAATGACTTTGACGCATGCATATTAAATAGAAATCAGCGACTTAAAATAAGTGCTGCTTTAAAATATCGAGCAATTTCACAACAATATGACTCCCAGTAGATAGCATTAGCTGGAAGCAAATTTGCGTGCAAATTCTTTATAATTCCGGATATTAAAGTATATTTCCCCTCTACTCCCAAACACTTGATAAAAATTCATTCCTCATCAAATTAAACTATAAAGTTGTTTGGAGTTTAACTATTTTTGATTTATTTGGGTTTATAAATACATATATGAAAGTGCGTAGAGTGTTTTTTCAGATTTTTAATTTTTAAACGTTTACATATTTTAATTTTCTGAATTGTCAGATTTCATTTGATACCACACTCATTGAATTAAAAAAATAGTAACACTTCAGTTAAAAAAACGCCAAAAAGTTTCGAATTCAAGAAGGAACACTAAAAATATATATATTTTTTTTTTTTTTCCAAAAACTTTAAATCGTATATGTAAAGCTGTATTTATCTGCAATAATTCTGTGTCTTTCGTGTAATATAAAATGTATATATACATATATTTTTACTGCATTGTTTTATGCTTGGAATTTTATCATGAAACCTTTCATTAAGGACAACATGAAGAATTTCGCAAAATTATTACATCATCGATATTTTATGAAATCATCCATTCAATAAAAAGTTGAAAATAAATGATAGATGCAGATTGCGTATTGTTTAGATTCAATAAATTTTAAATTACAATCATAAAAACTTCTTTCCATTTACCTATTTTCACAAATAACTAACAATATTAATACAACTTTTATCTGTATTCTCTCTATTTTCTTTTATTTAATACCTTTTTATCAAAAGCATGATGTTAAGGGCACCCGTATACAAATATTATATACTAATTAATCAATATTATCAGTAAAAAATTATCATCTTCGTAAGTAATACAACTTTTTATGATTAAATAAGGTACTGGCACCAGTTATCCTCACTATAAGAGCAAGGTTTACTGTTTTTGTGATTGATGGGCTTCTTTTCTGTAATTCTCATGAACTCATGTTACTAATAAAACAAGTAACTTTTTATTTAATCAATTTAATTACCAAAGTCAGCAAATATAGTTTATTTTTTAAATTATAAATTTTTATTTTGTTCGTGTTTTTTCTCCAGTAATGGGTAAAGTAAACCCAGTAATGATCACGCAGTGATGGATACTTGCTAATGATTACAAAATGATAAGTACTACGACACAAAAGATATAAAAATTAATAAATAAATTATTCTAATAATTAGTTTAAATTTCCACCATTTTGACACCTATTGGCCAATTGCCATAAAATCACGGTGTAAATCAGTTAAATGTATATAGATTAATATTCAGAAATGGTAGTAATCAAATATCAACACATATTTCTAATTCAGTACATTTAATTAAAAATTTGCCATTACTGAGGTCTTTGCCAAGATTGGCGCCAGTAGTAAGTATGTTTTTTTGTATTTATACTTAAGAAAATTGGTTTACTTACCCAATCTCGCATTGCTCCTTCTTTTAACCCTAAGACAAATGGTCCTCGATCTAATTGCCTGTAAAAGAAGAAAAAAATAATTAGATATAAAAAAAAGAATACATTTTTAAGAATATTAAAAATACCAAAGGTACTTCTACATGCAAAAAAATTCAATAACATTTCAAAAGTTGTGAAATAAACTTTTATAAAAACTGTTCCACCTACATAATTAAGGAATCAGGAAATTCACCTTTAGTGTTTTAAAGTTTAAAAAACTTTTTCCAACAAAATATAAATATTTTAAATATCGTCCAAACCAAGATACAATTATTATAATTATAATACAATTATTGATAATGTCAAGTATAATAAAATTATTGAATATTCTAAAACAAGGACAACATAGTATTTTCATAAGTACCTACATGGAAATAAATATAAATTATCATTAAATATTTTTATGTGCCATAATTCACGAAAAGGCCGAACGTAGCAAATATATAAACTATATTAAATATAAAACAGGATAATGTATGAATGGTGACAGTGGCGTCCCAATATTTTTTTAAAATAAATAATAAAACTATCGATTAAAAAAATCTGAAAATAATTCAGAATGTAGCTTTTAATTAGCATTTTCAATGAAAACTATAACGAACACTGTAGCAAAAATAGTTTATGAAAAATTTTGAAATAACCTTTTTATAAATCGTAGTGAGAATGACTACGGAACCCTATTATGTACATGCATTTGGCCATTTTATTATAAATTATATAAATATTCATAAAAGATAAATACAATGCGGATGAAGCCGCAGGTAGACAGTTTGTATAAAATAATTACCTTTTACCAAAAACTTAACTTCCTTAGAAATCCGCTACTGGTATAACCGTTGAAACAATCAATCAATACTATCCGAAATTCTCTTCGAAAATTAAAATAAACAAAAAGTTACTTACTGTAGTAACCTTTGGTTAAATTTAACGATATGTCATTGGTGCATTTTGAAATGCCGCCACAAAATGCACCAATGACACATCGTTAAATTTGACCAAAGGTTACTACAACATTTCTAATTGTCCCTATGTTAAAATTCCTATGTCTTAATCAACTTGGAATACACTGTATAAATAAACCATTTACCCCGCAATATCCACGTTCCTGGCTTATATTAGCTTCCGTTATATTCACCTCTACAAAGAACATAGGCATTTTCGGTAAACATACAAATTTATCTTGTGTGTTTTTTTTTTCGACGAAGATTTCTCATATATCATTTCATATTCCACCGTCAATAAATCTGTGAGAATTTTTTTCCGACGAGTCATTAGCACCCCGCGCGTTTTGGTGGATTGCCGGGGTGGGCACGTGTCTCGTTCCCAGTAATTTATTAGGATTTAATGTCGTCGTATATGTGTAAGGAACTTTTTACGCACGTTTTTTTGAGAACGTATGTTCCATGATAAATTGTGTGAAAAAATATTTATTTGAATTGTCGTTGAAGTAAAACAAACTAAATCTTTATAATTTTGACACTTTTACGGCTAAATATGCTTGTAAATTAAGCATAGTGAAAAAGTAATTTAATTTTTGTTGGTAGAATAATGTAGTTTTGATCCTAAAGATCTTTTAAATTTTAACCCGAATTTTTTCCAGTTGCAGCATATATTTATATAGAAAATGTGTTAATGTTCACAGTAAAGCCTTGGCACTTTACAGAAACGGTCTCCGTCACCGCTTTGACCTTGCAAATCTATTACATGTTAGCTGCGTCAAAACGCAGCGCCGTTTCAACATGCTGAAGTCGAAGCCGTGACGGAGACCAAAGCTCAAAAGTCTTACATAGTTGTTTATAGTCTAATCAAATTAAAAATTACAAATAATTATTTTAGAAAACCGAGGCAAATTACAACATTTTCAAAAAATTACATTTTGGTCTCGAGTTTTGAACGACTCTCATTGAACTATTAATTTTAGGTAAGCCAGAGTACCATTCTTATAAGAAATTTTCTTATCTGTAAAATTGATCCTGTTCATTTTTGTTCTATCTTACATCGTTTTCACTATATCGACGATTTAAGCATAACCGGCACTAATTTTTTTTTTATTTCCCGAAGGTTTACAGCCTTGTATTTTTAATATTTTATTAAAGGCATCATTTGCCATCGATTGGCGCTAAAATAATTTTTTTTATGTAAGTTATTTTATCCCTTGAGTCGTGAGACTCATCCAAAGTTTTATTTCTTATTTTGATTTGTGTATCTTCTCTTTTTATGGCGCTAAAATAATTAAAGCGTATATTAATTCCATTTAAAAATCTAATTTGATTGATCTATTATACAATTTCAACTCTAGTCGCATTAAACATTTTCTTTCTATTACCACTCGTAAAAATAAACAGTGTCACCCCTGAGGAGAGAATCGGCGCACCTGTGTTTTTGTTATGCTAATATGTAGCGCCCTAAACGAACACATGTATTATGTATATGCGTGTCCACACCTTTGTATCTTAGCAACAATCGTCCATTGAAAATTGCAAAACAAAAAAGAATCTACTCAGGTCCAAAAACTACTAGATCATTTCAAAGACGATTCTTTCTTTTATATCTTGTGTGACGTAGTACTTATCATTTTGTAATCATTAGCAAGTGTCCATCACTGCGTGCTGATTACCGATTTTACCTTTGCCATTACTGGAGAAAAAAACATGAACAAAATAAAAGGCTATAATTTAAAAAAAAAAACTATATTTGCGGAATTGTTTTATTAGTAACATGAGTTCATGAGAATTACAAAAAACGAGCCCATTAATCAAAAAAAAAAAAATCTCTTATAACGGCCATAACTGGTGCACCTCATTTTGATCTTATATTCCAATGATATAACGGATATTAAACTATCATAATGTAAATTATCTGTATATTAACGAATTATTGTTAATTCCATTTTTTACCACTTTACAAAATAAAATACTACAATTCACGTAAAATGATTTAAATAATTATAGACATGTATATGAAAAAAAATACAGAAAAGGAATTCGTTAATTGACATTTTTTGTAATGACCGCCAACGGAGAAAATATAAATTCACTTTTTTACCAGATGCCCTAAAATTCAATTACAATAATGCAATTTTGTATTTCAATGAATTTTTTAAATTAATATCATTGAATACATCAAATTAGTATGCGTTTTTTATCAATTGAATTTTTTCGTACGTATCCAATATTCTGAATAAATGCATTAGGCCAGTTATCCTGAACAAAAAGATATACAGAATGTTCCAGTTTCGATGGACCAGACAATTATTCCGAAAACGGTTTTTCTTATTATGCCGACTTTTATATTAAAAATAGAATTTGCTCTGGAACAAATTAACGCTATTTGCAGGATATCCTTAAAATACATACATACATATTATTAATATGTATCTTTAGTAGAAATTAAGGTACTGGCACCAGTCTTAGATTTGACCCCAGTAATAGCTATTTTTTAATTAAATGTACTGAATTAGAAAAATTTGTTGATATTTGATTACTACAATTTCTGAATATTAATCTATATACATTTAACTGTTTTACAGCGCGATTTGATGACAATCGGCCAATAGGTATCAAAATTATCATAGCAACTGCTTTACATTGTTTCAAATTAGACGATTCTTTCTTTTATATCTTTTGTGTCGTAGTACTTATCATTTTGTAATTATTAGCGTGCTCATTACTGGTTTTATTTTATCCATTACTTGAGAAAAAACATAAACAAAATAAAAAGCTATTATTTAAAAAACAAACTATATTTGCGGACTTTGATAATTAAATTGATTAAATAAAGAGTTACTTGTTTTATTAGTAACATGAGTTCATGAGAATTACAAAAAAGAAACCCGTCAATCACAAAAACAGTAAACTTTGCTCTCATAGCGGCCATAACTGGTGCCAGTACTTTAATTTGAAAACAATATACTTAATTTAATAACTGATCCAGATATATGTATAAAGAATTTAAGGTAGCTGATTCACAATTTAAAACGACATAAATTTTCACACTTTTTTTTTAATTTCACGTGTAATATTTCAGTTGTGTAAGCACAACAGATTAACAAATCTGTTAAAAATAATTACAAACCTTAATCAAAGTCAGGATCTCCCCCCCCCCCCCTCCCCCTCATTTACATCAACGCGAAGTTTCGGAAGCGAGATGACTTGCTAAAATTAAGTTGTTTACATGTATTAAATTTATTACTCGGATGAAGGGTTAAAATTTATTACGTAGCAAAAAACAGGCGCTAATTGACAGATATAGGGTTAATGACGACTAATTGAACATTGTAAAAAATCTTGGGGTAAGAAAGTAGGTATACAATTTTTTTATTAATATTATACAGGTAAATTATTAATTTATAAGGTACTGGATATGACCTTAGTAATTGCTATTTTTTAATTAAATGTACAAAATTAGATATTTTTGTTGATATTTGATTACTACCATTTCTAAATATTAATCCATATATACATTTAACTGTCTTACAGCGTGATTTGATGACAATCGGCCAATGGGTGTCAAAATGGTGGACATTTAAACTAATTATTAGTATAATTTATTTATTAATTATTATATTATCATAGCAATTGCTTTACATTGTTTCAAATTTCACGATTCTTTCTTTTGTATCTTTTGTGTCGTAGTAATTAGCATTTTGTAATCATTAGCAAGCACTACGTGCTCATTACTGGTTTTACTTTATCAATTACTTGAGAAAACATATAAACAAAATAAAAGACTATAATTTAAAAAAAAAACTATATTTGCGGACTGGTAATTAAATTGATTAAATAAGGAGTAACTTGTTTTATTATAGTAACATGAGTTCATAAGAATAACAAAAAAGAAGCCCGTCGATCACAAAAACAGTAAACCTTGCTCTTATAGCGGCCATAATTGGTGCCAATACCTTGGCGCAATCCTACAGACCCCACCTTTTTTTTTGAATATAACTTACATCATTAACTTTAAGACTATCAAATGCCCTAAGACCGTCGAGACCTCCTTCCCCTATTATGAACAAATTAAAATTGATAAATCAACAAATTAGTTGATTAGTTAATATCTTATTAAAGGTTTTCTGGGTTGCCGAATAAGTATTTGTTAGTTAGCAGCTATCAAATTATCGATTTTTTTACAAATTAACATTGTTTATATTTAGCTATATTTTTTGTTTAATCAGATTTAACTGATCGACAAAAAATTTAAAGATAAAAAAAAGTTTACTCAAAAATTACAGCCTGTACACTGATTTGAACCAAAAAAGTAACTTATGCTCCATTGTGCGCCGCCCCACTTGGCCTGGCGCCCCGGGCGGTCGCCTTGGTTGGCCCCCCATAGCCGGTACTGATAGTATATTATCATTAATATGGAAGAATTACAAAATTGTCTTCCGTTTTAAGAAAACTAAATCAAATAGTAATATTTCTTTAAAAATTGAGAGACTGTTATGAAATATTTTTCTCTGTGTGGTTTAACTGACCTGTTAGATCCACGCTATAAATATTATATATATATGTAATAAAAAAACCATGTTCCGGAAATCTTAACATTATCTTCAATAAATATATAGGGAGAGTTATGAATACCGAATTGAAGATAATAATTTTTATTAGCCTGTTGGGAAATCTTACATCAAATACAATCCAAGATCTTTCATAAAATGCAATAAATTTAATATCTATACATAAAATCGTTTGCTGAATTTTTCACTAATATCGCTGTAAAGAATTTTATTTATTTAAGTTTTTTTTAAGAAGTTCACAATTAAATTTACAATATTATAGAAAATAACTCATAATCAGTGGCGTAATAAGAAAAAAAATCGGAGGGGGGGATAATACATGGGTTAAATTTTTTGAAGGTATTTTGAACTGATGTTTTCTCAAAACATACGCGTTTTTTTAGAACACTGAATATTTCAGGGGGGGGGGGGGGGATTTCGTCCCTAACCGCTTCCGTCGTTACTACACTGATTATAATTGTATAAAACACTTTTGAAATATGTATGTATCTACTAATTAACCAACCAAACGTCAAATTACTTTTTTCTAATAAAAAGAAAATCACAAATGTATTGGTGGCGCCACTGCCAAATAAAGTTTATAATTAATTTTATTTTTATAGTTTTACATGTTATTTCTTGTTAGGAGTAAACATGTTGGTTTTCGTGCAAGAGTTTAAATCAGTACAGTATTAAAAAGGCAGCATTAAGTAGCGTTTGCTAATGCCCTTATTATTATAAATAAAATATCCGCATAGTTTGCACCCTTGTGCATTAAAATTAGAATATATTTTTTTGTTTTTATCACACCTTTGTGATATATATATCTTATTTACTATTACAATTAAAAGTGAATCAAACTTTAAGTTTTCTTTGTTTTATGTTATGTGTTTTGTGAATTGTTAAAAGTGAAACTGTATTTCCATCATCCCCTTTTTTCTCCTAACCTTAATACAATTCACTGGATGCAGTCCAGGAACCACCCAGCAGAACAAACTGTAAGTAGTTTAACTTATTATAGATTTAATATACCATTATACGCGCAAAAACAGTCCACGCCCGCTGTAGAGGTTAAAGGTTATATCATTTAACCACCTGTACCCCCCATGTATTTTTTTATAAATATAATAAATTTTGATATCTCTTTATAAGCTTTATATCCGGTTTTATAAACGAGCCAAAAAAATTTGTAAGCACTTTCAAAAGAAATTTCAAACCTATCTGACAGTTCTCTAGAAGTTTCATGAAGTGTTTGTCAAGTTTCGAGCACGCGTGGTAAATAAACACCAACGGTATTAAAAACGGTTTTTATGAAAATTATTTTATACGGTCAGAGCCGCCTACTGTGTTGCAGTATCACTGCTTTAAATTCCATAACTAATCCATAGATACTAACACAGAATTAATACAGTGGCGTAGATAGCCTTTTGCGATGGGGGGCCATATGACCAGGCCCCGGGGCAAGTGGTGGCTGTAAAATATGGGAAATAAAAAAAATTATGTAATTTTAAACTAAATGACCTTTTTTTTGTTACTCTTAATTTACCTAATTTTTCCTATTTACTTCTACTATTTTATTTTATTATTTTTTATTTTCTCATGAAGTAAACTCATGAGGGGTGATTGATCATCTTAATCCCCCCCCCCCTATCTACGCCACTGAATTAATACAAAATTATATGTTGTTAGTATATTATTGCTCGAAAATCTTAAAATAGTAAAAGCCTCTAACAATGCATATATGTAAGTCATTATTTTAAATAAATTCAAATAATAAATACATTTCCTGTAAAAGATACAAGAATAAAGACCTATGCTATGAAAATATACCGCACAAATTTGTGCAAAATATATTATACATATGTATTTATATACACATAATATTATATACATATATGACATCATTTTTATCTGTTCGTATTTTTTAACACATTTCAGAAACCTGCAGCTTGAATATGATCAAAAATCTCGAGCTCAAACATTATTATAACGTTCGGGGGCATTATGGAGCGCTCGTAAAATAGATAATGGACGCCCCCTTAACCCACACATACTTTAAAATGAATACATTATCTTATCCAAGCGCGTGCAATCTGTCCTGACTTTAAATAAGCAAGCGCTGATATAGGCAACCGATCGTACACGCGTGTTCTGCTATAAAGCCTACATGGAATGTTGCTTTTTATGATGGTCTTATAGTTTGGCGATTCTTACCTACCCTGAAAATTGATTTTGGATATACATACATAGACGCTTACTCAGGAACACAGAGACGGACTCTAATAAATTTCCTTGCTTAGTTTTTACGTAAAATATAAAAAAAATTAATACATGCGTTTTTGGTTTGGTAATGTTTTTCAAAAATAGGATGTGCATTTTCCACTATAAAAACTTAATAAAATTAATATTTCTGACAACTTACAACAACAACAAAAAATAATGTTTTAAAAATAATTCGAAAAATTCAAAAATAAACATCCGTTTCCGGTTTTAAGATCGTTCTCAAAAATTGGAGGTATTCTTTTCAGACGAGATTATAATCTAATAGACAGACAGACACACATAATTCATGGCAAAAAATAGTCAGAATGGATTCAGGGAAGGTCAAAATCATCGATATTTCACTAATTCAGATTCGAAGAGTATAACACAATTAATAGTTTTATTTGGTAAAAAATATAATTTTGTAAGTTAAACTTTAGAGACCGGCTCTGTACATATTAAACGTATTTGAGCAGACTTGAACCGTGAAAGTAGAAATAAAAAGAAATGAACATATCGCATATTATGTGAATTTACTACACGAAATACATATGCCTCTATTTACCGAATTACCCAATTGTTTTATTTATTATTTCTTTAATAAATAATAATCTATAAAGTATTACCCACGCGATAATAAAATATAAAAAAGGTCGGTGTGAAGTTATTGACTTTAATGTTAATAAAAAAAAATCAGTTTATTTTCTTTTTATATAATTTATATGTTACCTCCTTTTATCACTTTCTTATACCAGTCTTGAGGCTTCCGCGGTGATCTTGATATAGATCTTGGCTTCTGGGTGTAAGCCGCGTCGGTTTGGTCGTGTTATCGGCTAACGTTTCGTCACACATTGCAGTGGACATCTTCAGGGCTCTTCTAAAAGTGCAGAAAGAGCCCTGAAGATGTGTCCACTGCAATGTGTGACGAAACGTTGGCCGATAACACGACCAAACCGATGCGGCTTACACCCAGAAGCCAAGATCCACTTTCTTATACCCATATACTCATTATATACTTACATTAAATACACATGGAGTATAAGTAAATATTTAAACTAAAAATATAGAATTTTTGATGGAATTATCCATTTTGACCCCATTTTGACTATTTTCACCACGATGTCTGTATGTCGGTCCATAGACGTTGTAACTCAAATACGACAAATAGTAGAAGGGTGGAATTTTATATTTAAGATTAGTTTTTGTCTGGGAAAAAAACTCCTATTTTTTAAAACGATCTTTCAACCAAAAATATATCAATTTTTAAATTTTTCTAATTATTTTTAAAACGGTGCGAATAACAGAAAAATGGTAACATTAAAAATTAATATAGATTATTTTTTTATTTAAAATTTATGTTCTATTCATTTTTCAAAAAAACAAATTTTTGAAAAAAATATTTTAAAATTATATTTTAAATGGTTCATAACAAAGAAATATATTCCATATATTACAGAGATTGAACAGTGTACGTGTTTGTCATAGGTACCAAGGGACTTTCTTATATGTAATACTGAAAGTGAACAGTATGGGTGATTCTAATTAATTATTAAAAAAAATTATTTCTGGCTTTATCATAAATGTATGGGAAATAAATTATAGATAATAACATACTTTTTATCTAAAACATTTTTCTTATTTAAAAAATAATTCGAAAATTCAAAAATTGAAAAGAGTAAACATCCGTTTCCGGTTTAGTAATTAAGTTCAAAAAAAATTATTTGATACAATACTTTTATCTACAATTTATTATGATTGTTATGAAATATTTTTCTCCCTGTACCGTATTAGATTCTAGCCCCTGTACAAACATGTTGAGATCCCCAGTAATGATGTAAAACGCGAGTGAATGCGGGGTATATTGTACAAGAGAGAATACTACTTCCACCATAATAAAGTTTTTACGTTATTGAATTAGTTTGAAGGTATTCCCGCTAACCCCAGTGCCATAACTTTTATATTTATTTTTTAATAATTTTCCAGTTCCAGGTACTTTACTTCTTGCCATTCAGAAGCAAACACGACTAAATTCAATAATCAACAGTCATGAAGACAAATATATGTTTTATAAATCACACGTTTAACAAAGCAAGTTAATTGGGTATAGAAAAATGTAAGTATTTTTCAATTGTTTGAAAAAGATATTAACCATTTTCTTACGTTTTCTGGAAAATATTTCATAATCAAGTAATCTTATTAGTTAAAACTTTTGATCATTTTTAAAGTTCCGTACTTCAAAATGAAAAAAAATGGAATCTTTAGGTATAGGATTACTTTGTTGTTCGTCTGTCTGTCAACCAAAACCCTTTTTCTCTGGGACGGTTAGAGGTATCATGTTGAAATTAATATCAAATAATAAGGTCTACACCCTCATTGTCCTGTAAAAAATTAAAACTTCTAATTCAATGCACTAAGAATATTCGGCCTTTCAAAATCTATAGAGTAACCTAGAATCTTGAAATTTGGCACAAGTAAAGGAAAAAATCTGAAAATCATTAATTTCTTATTCTATGTGGAATTATTAGGTGACAAACTTAATTTTGCGGATTTTTTTATAAGCGTCTACGTAAAGACGCCTTGAGAATCGGATCCATTGCCTAAAACTAAATATTGTCAATAATTCAGTTTTACATAACGCATTTGTCTTTTTTTTAATAACAGTGATTTTACACCAAAAAGATAAAAGCTAACATGATGTTTTTTTTTTAATATTCAAATAAAAACAAGCCCCTACACGCCTTACACAATGTAAAATTTTATAAAATAATATTGCCATGCCAACAAAACAACAATAAAAAACCCAAACCTCTACTCAAAACAATGGAAAACTAATATTTCAAAGTATTGTCAAATTTTATTGTACCGCTATCACAGTATTGCCAACCGACTGCAATAAATTCCCAGAAGCCGTTCAAATAAATATTCACTACAAATCAATCTGACATATGCATCGATTTCGATAAGGAGATATGCAACCAATAAATATAAAAAAAGCCACCTGATGATCACTGTCATAAATAGTAAAGTTTTATTGGTAATTTCGACTTGCAAATAGGAAATGAATAGTGAATTCGAATTTTACTTACAATAAATATAAAACTTTTAAAAACAATTCAACAATGGAATTTTATTCTATAATCATTGCTACCAATATAAAACTTCTGACGTATATTATTTAAATTCATAATTCAACAATGAAAAATTGACACAACGGAATATAGATGATAACAGTGTTACCAACCTGATGAATATGATTGATAACCTCCGTATGCGTGGCGTCCTCCAGGGTCTTCCCGTTGACCTCCATGATTTCATCACCCACCTCCAAATTGTCCTTGTCTGCCGGGGATCCTGGAACAATAAATAATACCAATATGATATTTAATTTTAACGGGAGAAAGCTTGTTCTTAAAGATATAAAAAATCTCACTAATCACTTCTAATTTGAATGAAGTCTGAAACATGTTACAAAAATTATATCGATAAACATTATTTTTTGTAGCTCATAAATAAAAAGTTTGTTTACAATAAGGTACTTTAAAAAAATACTCTGTACTAAATTAATAAGTATTTACTATTTTTCTCCATCGTTTAAATAAGTGTACCTTTAATTAAAAGATTAATATATATATTTTATGAGCTACTGAGGTAATGTTTTTATTTTATCATCTTTTATTAAAAACGGTCTTATTTTATGGTCAGTTATGAACATGATTTTATTAATCAAGAATGATATTTGAAAATAAAACAGATGTAAAAAACATCTGCCAAGTAAATGGGCAGTGCTTCCTCTTGCTAAATTCACTAAAGGTAGTTAATTATTCAACAATTTAAATAAAAACCGATAGTGTTTCGATAAATTGCCTGGAATTGGTTAACCATTTAATTTTTATACAATTTTACTAAAAAAAATATTAGTTCGAAATTTTTCTTACAATAAATATAAAACTTTTAAAACAATTCAACAATGAAATTTTATTCTATAATCATTGCTACCAATATAAAAGACGCACCTGGTTATTTTTTTCGTATATTTTAAATTTTTTTACAATTTCAATCTAAATCTAAATTTATGCAAACGTCAAAATGATATTTAAAACGTCAAATAATATAAATTAAGATAAATCTTTGTAAGGGAATATTTTACAACAAACGTTGTAGACCCATATTATAGGAAATTGAATGCTCTACAAAAAATATTCTATAAAATTTTCATGTAACATGTGTCGTTCTTGAGATATCTTGAAAAATTAAATATTTGGGATATCACCCCTAACCTTTTTTTGATAGTTTTGGTCTTCAAGCCAGACCAAACCATCCAAACAAGTTTCATTCATATCGGTTCAGTGGTTCATGAGTTATGCGTGTGACAAGGATTTAAAGGACAGACACACACACACACAAACAGACAGACAGACACGGAACGAAAAGACCAATTAAAAATATTGAAATCGGAGCATATTTTTTTTGTCCCATTCTAAAACAACTCGTATTTTCGATATTGCGAGAAAGCAAAAAACAGTCCAACAGAAGAAAGTGAAAAATATTCACAAGCTTTTAAAAATATAGGCGTAAAATTATAAATCAAATTTATGTTAGATACGCGGTAAAGAAAAGCGCGTTCATATGTTTTATGGCGTTAGAAATCCTACAGCTCTGAGTGACGCGTGTGCAACGCTGCTGCCACCTATGTATGTATTTCCGTTAGCACAACTGGAAATTGTGATAAATGGTGGGTATAATTAACTCTTATTATATTATACCAGACGGATTTTGCCGTCCGTATTTTTTAGCACTAATATTATAATGTAAGTTTTGAGTAGTATGTGATATTATCTACCATATGGGTACATTTTATAGTAATATTATTACTGATCTTACCTAAACATTTAGTTAGTCTTGTACCGGAATTCCGGCCGGAATTCACGTCTAAAGTCACTACTATTATATTTTAAATATAAATACATAGATAGCTTCGTAAAACTATTTGTATAGCTATAATTTCTTTAAATTATTTGTATAGCATAGGTTCTTTTCGATCGAATGTAATTACATTTATCCACGACTTATATATAATACATGTATTACATACGTAATTTTTACTATATAATGCTATATATTAATCACAGAGGGAATAATGAATAATTTGAGAAATTGTGCACAAGCGGGTATAATGGTCATTATACCCGCTTGTGCACCAATCACAATTTTTCAAATTAAAAATACTATGGAAACAAAATACACAAACTCTAAAGTCTATTAAAATGAGTGAAACGTATCGGTGATTACATGCGAAAAATGCAATAGAAGCTAATATTGGTACAAGATAATTTCCCTAGTGGCTGTTTGCGGAACTAACGTTTGACATATACTTTCACAGCTGTGTGATATCAGAGCGAGTTTATTGTAATTTTTTATTCTTTACAAAAATTCTACTACGAAGTAGTGAAAAAGACTATAAAACCTCTTCGCGAGGGTGAACAGTATTTTAAAAGTGAAATGTTGATGTGTAAGTGTTTCCTTTTTTTATCATTATTCATATTCATTTCTAAATGACGTTTTGTTGAAGCTTGCATTCCTTGTATTCAGTTGTGTTTTATGAAAGTAATTCAAATAGTGGATAAATTACAGTATCTACTCGCAATAATGGCAATTATTACCTCGGAATGTTTTTTCTCTCTCGCCGCTCGATGCGAAAATTATCCTCGGTAATAATAGCTATCATTATTGACTCGTGGTATAATATACTATTATATAGTGTCAATAATAATATAATATAAAAATAATAATAATACAATAGTAGTGACGTTAAAATTTTCACTTTAAATCTACATTTATCTTTATCTCTATTAATTGTTTTGACGTAGAACTACGTCTTCCCCGGCGGGCGGTATTAGAGGGTAAGTATATATAATTTATATAACCTCAGTAGTACGAATGTAACGAAATATATCACACTTTGAAAGCTTATATCACCAAAACTGATAATCGTAGAGCAATAAATAAAACACCTTTAGATAACTTATATAGTCCCATTAATAATTAATAATAAAACGATTATTTACCCTCCATCCCTTAATATACAATACTTATTTTTAGAATTATTTTAAGAATGTTTTTACGTTGACTTATACAATCCAACAGTAAAAATCCTACAAGATAGAAAGGCTACTAGGGAAATATCTATCCTATAACTCGCATAGAAAACGAGATATTTACATATTTTGTAAAAGACAAAAATTTAATATTTCGCCCCTCGTCATAAATGAAAATTTGTATTTGGCGGAAATTTTTATTTCATTTACAATTAGAAATTTATTTACACTATTACATTATTATACTCACAATTTCCCTATTTTTACGTTAAATACTCAATATGGTCAAATAATCCAAACAAAAAACAAGTAAATAATAATTGTTTTATTGTAGTCCCCACTCCATCCCTTGTTTCCATGAAATGTTTAACTATAAACAACGGATTTAAAAAGTGAGCGGACAAAGTGAGCCTGTCACTACCATATCGGAGCGCACTTTTACGGAGCGCACTGGTTTCAATGTTGGGTAGAATGTTATGAGCCATATATCTTGCCTTGTCTATGGTTAAACCAGGTTTTAACTACCACCCCTGAGATTAGGGGGCCCCGGGGCACTTAAAAATGTTACACTTATTACAAATTTTAATTTTAATGACATTTTTTTTCCGTTGCCAACTTGAATTGACATTTATTAAAATTAGTAAGAAAGTGTAAAATTAAAAAACTCTAATTGGCAACCAAAAAAAGGTCATTAAAATCAAAGTAAGTAATAACTGTTAAATTTCCAAGTAAGGATTTAAAAAAAAGATAAATTTTTATTTTTGCATATTCTGAGGGTCCCTCGGTCACTTCTTGCCCCCGAGCTTGTAGTTACGGCCCTGGTTTAAACAGTCGTACAAAATTGTTTTGCGAGACGTACATAAGTTTGAGATCACTAGCTTAACGAACGTACGAGTAATGGAAGATATTACTCCATCTAACTATAGTAAAATCTTGCTTTTATTCGCATGCCAAATGCTACCTTATATTCTAGAGTTTAGAACACTGCACTGCTCAGTGGCGTAGATAGCTTTTTGCGATGGGGGGGGAAGGATATGACTAAGTATTTAATCTTATTTTTTTGTTCAGGGACCCTCAATACATGTAATTCCGTTAAAATCTCGAGTTCGACTTTTTTCATGATTACTATACTTTATTATACAGTACATTTCATGTATGTATAATAAAAAATATAAAAAAAACGTTTAAAAAAATTAATTTGCCTTTTTAAAACCGACTAAAAAGGTGAAAATAAAATTCTATTAGACTCTTTTTGTATTAACTATTGTATTTTAAAAAAAGTTGATTTTGTTCGTACTAGAAGAGTTTTAAAAATGTCTTTGAGTTTTCTCATGAAGTAGACTCATGGGGGGGGGGGATTGATCCCCTTGATCCCCCCCCCCTATCTACGCCACTGGAATTGCTTAATAGATTTATGAATATATTAAAACATTTGAACACACATTTGTTTACAATTTAGTTCCATATAATTTATGTGTATTTGTAAACGCGCGCACACTATTACTTTGAATTATTAACGCTTCAGTCACATAAATTACGAGCAGCACTGCTTGTATCTACAATTAAAGTACATATTTTAGCATTGTTTTCAATGACGTAGCATGCACAATGGATTATTAGCAGCTGGGGCTGATTTGTTTAAATGCAGTACCAGTAATCAATTTAATTTTAATCACTTAAAACGTTCAGGTACTTATATCCATGTAGAAAATTACAAAGAGGCCACGGTTGGCCCAGACTTGCGTCAATGCTAGTCAACACTGAGCCAAGTTACAAACGATAACTTCGTTCAAGACTTGGCCGAGGCTGGCCCAGAGTTGGCCCAATCTTGGTTAAAGAATAGGTGACCCGAAGTTCGGTATCTGAAGGTTGGCCTAGACTGGAACCAACATCGAAAAAGCAACACTGGACCAAGTTTGGGCCCATTGTCAAGGCTGGCATTGAAAACAAAAACTGGAATTTGAAACAAATTAAATTATAATTTGTCAAAAAAAAATTCTAAAAAATAGGGCAATATTCAAAGCTATGTAATTAATCAATATTTAAAAAATGCATCAAAATCTGTTGATGAATTAGAGCTACCCAACCGACAAGAAGTAGATAAGAAAAAAAATTAACAGCTACAAAAACATACCCTTGAAATGTTGAATCCAAAATAGGTCCGAAATCATGTTTCCAAATCTAATATACCCTATAATCATCTCGGTAAAATCTAATTTCATATAAAAAAATCCGTGGGGTGCGATTCTTGAGGTCCACACAACCAACTTCCCAGCATGGTTTTATTAAATATTATATATTATTTTTATTATCCATATAGTTTATGTGAATATGCTATTTTAACAATAGGGGCCCAAAATATCACTTAATACGACTCTGGACTCTTTTTTTTTTAAATTGATTAAATAATTTAATTATTTAATCCAAGGTTTCAAAGTATTTCAAAGTATCGATTGCCACCAAAACAAATTTATCAAATGATAAATCTTTTTCAAGAAATTCTGAAATTACTTTTTTCAGTCTTTTTGTTCCAACAAAAAAACGGCTGGGCCGAATTTGATTAAACTTCTCTCAGATCATATTAACGTCAAGACGCTTCGATTGGTACCCCAACGAAACCAATATCATTTTTTTGTTTGCGAGATTTCGTGCAAGAGAAAAATAACACACACGTACGAATAATATGTCTCATGAAACAAATTTTTGCGGAGTACAGTGGTAACAATCCTAAAATATAGGTATTGTTGTATGAATCCTATATATTTCCTTGTCTAAGATACTTCCCCTACGTTTCTATAGAACTTCTCCTGTTGTTATCGGCGTATCTGACTTCAATAACTAGAAATAAATGCAATAATTCCATTCCTTCATGATATTCTTTATTCGATGGCTTTTTCTTCATACTTATAAGAATGCACCGTCACCGTGGAATCCATGGCAGATTTTTTTTATTAATCTGAAGACGTAGGGAGGGGGAGAGAGGTCATTCAAGCCTTTATTGAGAGCCTCTCTAATAAACACGGAGTGTGGGGGTGTTTAAAGGGTGGTAGAGAGGGTTAAGATAATGAATAAAAATACTTCCACTGAAACACAAACACTTTCAACAACAAAAAGATAATGCATCCCTGCTTTAAATGATGGAGTTCTCTTGTTACTTATTTATTTGTTTCAGAATAAAGACTGTTTACCCTGCTAATTGAATATTCGAATGAATTTTCTCCACTCGTTGAGTTTAAACTTCAGAGACGATTTTAATCAGGTCATGAAAAATAATTTTTACATTGAAAAAAAACTAAAAAGTATACGTATAAAATTAAATTTTACAGTTTTTGGAGTCGATTTTCTTTTTTAATTTTTTTATTGGCTTGGCGCCTACTTCATAAACTATTAATTAAATTTAATTATTTTATACTTTTCATAGTTTTGCTTCCTCGCAATATCGAAGATACGAGAAGCTATGTGATCGTTTCAGATTGAGACAAAAATAAAGTTCTCCAATTTCAAAATTTTAAATTTATTTATCCGTTTCACGTCAAGACAAACACTTTTCGTTCCGTGTCTGTCTGTCTGTCCGTGTGTCCGTCCGTCCGTCTGTCCCCTGAATCCTTGTCACACACATAACTCATGAACCACTGAACCGATATTATTGAAACTTGGTCGGATGGTTGGGTTTGGTTTGAGGACGGTCCCATTTCAAAATCATCAAAATCGTGTGTAAGGGGGAGGGGTGACACCCCAAAATATTTATTTTCTCAAGATATCTCAAGAACGACACATGTTACGAGAAAATTTTATAGAATATTTTTTGTAGAGAATTAAATTTCCTATAATATGGGTCTACTACGTTTGTTATAAAATATTCCCTTACAAAGATTTATCTAAATTAATTTTAAAAATTCGTGTTTTGTTTTTCTAAATTGATATTTGATTGGATATATTAAGTGTCATTTTGACGTTTTAAATGTCAATTTGGCGTTTTAAATGTCACTTTGACGTTTTAAATGTCATTTTGACATTTGCATAAATTTAGATTTAGATTGAAATTGTCAAAAAATTAAAAATATATGAAAAAATATTCAGGTGCGTTTTAAGAAAAAATTCGAACTAAGATTTTTTAGTAAAATTTGTAAAAAAATTAAATGGTTAACCAATGCCAGGCAATTTATCTGAACACTATCGGTTTTAGTGAATTTAGCACGAGGAAGCACTGTGCATTTACTTGGCAGATGTTTTTTTAAGTCGGTTTTATTTTTATTTTTTCCTTTTTGAGTGGCGTATGTAAGTCCATGATCAGATTCTAATGAAATATACTCTTTCAAACAAAAAAAGTTCAACAAAAAGGTCAAACAAAAGAAAGGTTTACCGAATCGGTGAATATTTATCGGAGCTTTGCTCGAACATATGTACATAAATAAATATATACAGAAAAATTGAAAACCCCATTCTTTTTTGAAGTCCATGGTCAAATTCTGATAAAATTTAAATGGAACCACCTCAAGAGTATACTCTTTCAAATAAACAAAAAACGTCCAAATCGATACATATTTATCGAAATTATGCCCGAATATACATAAAAATATATATCGATTGAATTAAGATACTCCTATTTTTTTATAACCGTTAAAAAACATCTGCCAAGTGAATGCACAGAGCTTCCTCGTGCTAAATTCACCGAAGGTAATTAACTATTGAAGAATTTTCATAAATACATACCGTATAAAGCATTCAGATCAACTGTAATTAATTAACCATTTAATTTTTATACAATTTTATTAAAAAATAATAATTCTAAATTTTTCATAATACGTGCCTGATTAAAGTACGTGATCAAAACAATTGACGATGGTTTGAATTTTAGCAAAACTTTTTAATCGTTTTTGCGATATTTTAAAAAAATATCAATTTTGAGATACCACCCTTTCCTCTTACATATAATTTATATAATTTTTATATAGGACCATCTACTAGCCACACCCAACTCAACAAGTTCTATGCGTGTGGCAAGGATTCAGGAGACAGATAACTGACGCAAAGACAGACAAACATAGAACGAAAAATATTTGTCTTTAACTGCTTTCAGAAATGATCACAAAGCTTTCTCTATTCGTTCGGAAATGGCAAGGAAGCAAAATCTTCAAGAAACAATCTTTAAGGTGTATAATACAGTTTCCATTTACGCCGGAAATGCGTTCTTGAAACAGGATAAGGAAATCCTGGGATTTCAATTCTTATCACCTTTATAGAACGTATTTCCAACTCAGAGTTGTGTCTGGATGTACATAATATATGTATATTATACATATATAAATATACTAAACATATACCAGCGCTAGATTTTAAGGGCTGTTTTAGGCTACCGTCAACAGTGTATAAATTGTAAACTATTTTTTAGTTTAAAAGCAACTATGTCCAGGGGTTATTTTAAGAAAATTGTTCATGCTTTACACTTACGTACGGTATTATAAAAGAGCTAGCAAGCACTTTCAAATGAGTTATTAATTCTGTGATAGTATGTATGGTTTAATTATGAAATTTAGAGCAGTGATACTTCAACACAGTTGGCGACTCTGACCGTATAAAATAATTTCCATAATATCACTATTGTTTTAATACCATTGGTGTTTACTTACCACGCGTGTGCGAAAATTGTCAAAGAATTCATGAAAGTACAAGAGAACTGTCAGATAGGCTAGAAACCTCATTTGAAAATGCTTGATGGTCTACGGGAATAGCATAACTAAACCGGAATAGAGCAGGAATAAAAATGCGTGTGAACTGCATGGACATAGTTATACCTATTTAGCCAACCTCAAAAAATATAAGTATCTACGAAGTGTGGGGATTTCATCGTAATGCACTTCGCATTAACATTTGAAAACGCGTTGTTAGTTAAAATATGGTTAAAACACCTGAGACGAAGAGATGGAAAACAAAAGAAACGTGATTCGTGGGACATAAAATTTGAGATTTCTTGTTGATACACCTTCGAACTTATAGCGTATTTCAAATCAGAATTATAATTCCAGCTGACGTCACTTATTCTCGTATGTGTAAACAGCACCACTTGAAACGGTTTAACTACATCGGTTATAATAAAACCGGAATAACGTACTGAATAATTAAGTTTTATATAACGTTACGGAACCTTTAGGGAGCAAGTCCTACTAGCACTTATCTGTCTTTTTCTATAACTTTGTATTCATCCTGCGTATAAAGTTTTTAGAATAGTAGTAAAGACATGGCAGATACAGAGCTTATTTCCCATTTCCCTTTCCAGCTACGTTCGAGTTGTGTGTTCGAACACCGGCGCAGTTTTCACCCCATATTTCGTGAGTGAGTGAGTTGTGAACGATTAATCACAGACTGGATATCAATAATTTCTCGTCAGTGCTTGTTTATGCGCTGATACGTATCATTTTTTTTCCTTTCTGGTTATTAATGGTCTCCAGTTGAAGCTGTCAGAACATATTTGTCAACTTGTGCGTGTTCGCATAATTATTATGTATTGCCTAGATATTTAGTACGAGACCGAGACGAGACAATATTTACATAGCAGTGGCGTTCTATAATTTAGAAAACAAGATATTCTGTTATTAAAAGATTGTTATAAAGTATCTAAACATTTATTATTTATGGATCTTGGCTTCTGGGTGTAAGCCGCGTCGGTTTGGTCGTGTTATCCGCTAACGTTTCGTCACACATTTTAGAAGAGCCCTGAAGATGTCCACTGCAATGTGTGACGAAACGTTGGCCGATAACACGACCAAACCGACGCGACTTACACCCAGAAGCCAAGATCCATATCAAGATCACCGCGGAAGCCTCAAGACTTGTATTTTTTATTTATGTAAATACCTACTAATATATTTCAAATTTGTTAAATATGTCGGGTTTTCAAGAATTTATATTTTCACACACTCTAGAATCTAGATGATTTTTACCCGGTATTATAAAGAATTTTCTTGAGTACAAAATCAGCTTCCAGCGAACGCTATCTGCTAGGTATCAAATTGTTATGAAATTGCTCTATATTTTAAAAGCAATGGTAATAAATGTATGATAATGTACATGCTATGCATTTAATGAAATACACTTGGCAGTGCTTATTTTAAGTCGCTGATTTCTACTTATCTCGTATGCGTCAAGGTTATCAAATGTACGATTTCATTCGCTACATCTGTGAGTGTGTTGTTTTCTATATTCAGTGCCTAACAGATAGCGTTAGCTGGAAGCTAATTTGCTTTTGCACTCAAGCAAATTCTTTATAATACTGGGCGTTTGTCTTGCGTAATTAACTGCGTTCTAACTGATTGTCAAAGAGAGAAAGATACATACATATTACATATATCTAACATAAGATAGAGAAATAGGTAATACTAAAATAGTTGTTTCATAGGTATAATGTTATTGTGTATGTATTGCACTCATTTCGCAATAATTAATCGGTATTTATTTTTCTTTATTGAAGAAAAAGTTTAAAAAGTATTGGTTGAAAAAAACCTGAATTTGTCAATATACTTACATTATTTAATTTAACAATTGTAATACATAAAAAATAAAAAATACATATAATTACAAAAAAAATACCCCCTTGACTTTTTTTCTGAGTACGCCACTGGGTCCCAACCTTCACTCAGTTTCAAAAAAAAACTTTTTTTTAATTTAAGTAAATAAATATATTTATAATTTCTAACGTTTTTTTTGTATTACAGAGCCCCATATTGTGTCAGAACAAGCAACACAAAACATACAAAAACTGCAAACGAGAAATGAGAAATTTAATGCGTGTTAATCAACGACAAATTAAAAATTAACCAACCCGGAAAAAGCTGACATAACCGTGTACATTTCAACTGGGATAGAACACTGACAATTACACACAGATGTCCGCTATAAAGTGTCTATTGTGGTGTACATTTAGCGCAAACTGTTCCTCTACCAGCAATACGTGTACAGCGGGGGCGTTTAACTGTAGGGGAAATGCTTGTACCTTGGGACAATTGCTCTAGAAATCCAACCACTGTAACTGTAACTCTCTGAATTATATGTTATATTGGCAACCCTGTCCTTTGTTTGCTCACCAAATTATTTCAATTTTAGTCATTATTTGAAGCTTTAAGTGTCATAGTGACGAAGGTTCCCTTACTTTTAACACGGTTAATAAATAATTTAAAAATATTATTAGAATATTCATCTTTATGCACAAATCCAACATTTTAACCAAAATAAGCATTTAATATTAATTTACATGATCAATTATAAAACTATAATACCTCTACGTCTTATTTTATTGTATTTTAGTCGATATTTGTATGATGAGTTGAAGTTCACTGCAGGAAATTTCACTAAAAAATTTCGAATTTTTGATTTCGTTAAAAGTATGTTTATTGTATAGAAAATGACGTGAAAAGTTGAACTGTTCAAACCGCAGGTCTGTATCTCAAACCGTTCTTGAGATATAGCCTCTCAAAGTTTCAGTTTTTTCAAAATTTTGAAGAATAATGACAATAACTTTTGAACGGATGGTCGGAATTGATTTTAGTTGACGGATTTGGAATCAGCGTGTCAAAATCTATATAATGACATGTATAATACTTTAAAATCCGTCAAAAAAATTTTGGTCAAAAATCAACATTTTTTTAAGGTATACCCCTTTGAATTTTTTCGATTTTTAGCGAAAATTTTTTTTTCGAGTTTTAAGTTATTATACATGTCATTATATAGATTTTGACATGCTGATTCCAAATCCGTCAACTAAAATCAATTCCGACCACGCGTTCAAAAGTTATGGCCTTTTTTCTCCAAAAATTTGAAAAAACTAAAACTTTGAGAGGCTATATCTCGAGAACTGTTTGCGATACAGACCTGCGGTTTGAACAGTTCAACTTTTCACGTCATTTTCTATACAATAAACATACTTTTAACGAAATCAAAAATTCGAAATTTTTTAGTGAAATTTCCTGCAGTGTACTTCAACTCGTCATACAAATATCGACTAAAATACAAGAAAATAAGACGTAGAATCATTTAGTTACTATATAAAAATATAAGAATTTATTTTAAAAAGTAAAATCTTGAACTTAAGGTTTTGTTTTTTCCAATTTGACACAAAATATCCACAAATTATTCATCTAAACCTAACCTACTTTTTAGCGAAAATTAAACATTCGTATATGTATAGATCTTCGATTTTTATGAGATTAATATTTCCATAACATTTCTACAGATAAAATGCATCTAATATTAGCACGACTGAAAAAAAAATCACTTGACCTCGTTGTTCATCGCAGTTCAATTTTCTTTCGCCGGAAATAAATATTTGTATACATAATATTTGGTCATCACAGTACCAATGTTATCATCATACACACACACACACACACCCGCCAAATACTCCATCGCACAAAAACACACACGATTTACATAATTACGTGTGCATTTCGCGACGCCACACCGTCGTCGTCGAGGCAGGGCCGTATTAAGGGCCCAAATTTTTTTTCGCAGAAATCGTAATTTTTAGTTTTTATTTAAAATATATATATAGGTACATTTACTTAGCAAATAAATCAAAAATCACAATAAATGAGATAATACATTTTGTTAGCTAACAAACACTTTCAACGGGGTATTAATTCTGTGATATTATCTATAGATTTGTTTTAAAATTTAGATCAGTGATACTTCAACTTATTAAAATACAGTTGGTGACTCTGACCGTACGAGATAATTTTCATAATATCACCACTGTTTTAATACTATTGGCGTTTACTTACAGCGCGTGCGAGAAACTTATTAAACACTTCATGATACCCTATTTAAAAATGCTTATTAGCTAATGAGTTTTGTTAGCTCTTTTATAATACAGGACATAAATAAAATAGTTTTATTTATGTTTAAATTGTTAATGTATTTAATCCATCTTCTGACATTTTCGATAGTATTTCACGCATTTTTTCTGATTACCATAATAGGCATGATGCCAGTAACAAAGTATCACTGAAATTATGTATTTAAATAATGAAATAGGTTAAAAAGATTCTAAAAAATGTATTTATTTTTATATTAAAAGCGAGATTAATATGATTTTTGTTAAAATAAAAACACAAAATAAAGCAATCCGCCATGTTAGATAAAACACCAGTCAGAGTGGATGACGTCACGGCTAGGTAAACATCATTTTTGTTTCATTAATATCTGCACGGTTTATAAATTATTTTGTGGTTTTAAATTATCAATTTGCTCAGTTTTGTGTTACCAAAACTAAAACCGAGAAACGTTAGCGATGGAACAAGAATTTATACATAGGCGTGACGTCAAAAATGCGCCATGACACCTGCGAGCGTTTTGGCGTCAAATTAAAAATTAGTTTAAAAGAGTCAATTTTTGTGATTAAACCTTTATTTTCTGCAGAAATAAGTATTTTTTTGGAAATAGGAGACACGTAAGATCATCATAAAATAGTTTTTAAAAATTAGGCATCATGCCTATTGAACACGAATTGATTTGGCATTCTCTACGTTTGACAGAAACCCAAAACTATTTATTTTTGCCAATTGGTGGCGTTAGGAATATTGCTATTCTGTTGAAAAATGCGCGGGGAAATAACAAACAGCGAGAGGGGAAATCATGTGTGTATGTTAACTTTATTTTACCTGCCTTAACGGCAACATACAAACATGATTTTTTTGTGCACATCTATGACATAGTACCTTTTGAATGATATAAGTTTTATTCGCCTCCTTTTATAATAAAAATCAAAATATATATTAATAATTAAGTAGCTCTTAAAATAATTTATCAAAATATAATAATTAAAATATAAATGATTAGATAAGATGGATTTTTTTTAAATATTTTGTCATAATTAAAATTGAACCACTCTTAAACACGTACCTGCGTTAAGGGCTCGACGATATCTCTAAGGAGGACACGTCGAGAGATTCATCCCCCTACCCCTTTATTTACCCCCTATATGCTGTCAAAACAGTTCACTGTACAATAGATACACGCATTACTTGTGTAAACAAATTTGTAATCTATCAAGTGAATGAAGGACGTACGGGGTAAAGGGGGATTCGGAGGAAATGGGAGGGAGGTCAACCGGAACTGGGTCGCAGCTTACTACGATCATTTATTGTTTTTTGTATTTCTTCTTTTTTGTCGATAGTTATAAACTATTGCAAAATAAATAAAGGTTGTTAGTGGGTAAAGAAAAACCCCGATGTAAGTAACTTCGAAAATTTTTCGTATATTTTGTTCTGATCGTTATTAATTCGGTCAACGTTTCGTTACACTTTACAGTGGACTTTACAGAATATTTAGCAAATAATCATATTGAAAATTACAAATGCAGAAATTACTAAATTGAAAAAATAATTAAGTGCTATTAGTGTTCCGTACCGTACAATTTTTCAATCTGTCACATAGTAGCTATATAAAAACCTGTGTCAGATATACATACATACAGTTAAATAGAGTTGATTTCATAATTGCTTCATTTTTCCGATTTCGATACGCAACATTAAAAACAAATTCCGGTCGTTTTCAAACAGCCCCCGTTTAATATGCCCACGTGAAGTTTTGGGATGAATGGGTAGGTATCATGGCATATACAATCTGCCTAAACTTTGACCTATCTAATTATTCATATCAGTGATTAATATCGCTGATACAGAGTTATTCCTTTTCATCAAAACCTTTAAGGATTTCAGTTCAAAAAGAGTAAATGTTTATATTTAAAATCGTATTAAAATGTATATTTCAAAGGACATTTCATCAGTTCGGTCTATATCTTGCCCAGAGTAAATATGAGTGGAAATCGAAAAATCATATTATAAGTACTAACTTTTACCATTATATCAAAATTATTTATCATGGTGAAACAGAAATATTGCTTCATTAATAACACACATATTAATTCTAAACTGATTTTCAAATTTCAGAACTACATACATATATCACAATGAGTTTTCAAGATATTAAATAAAATCTGATTTTGGGTAAAATGTAGCTCCCTCACGGAGAATTTTCGGACATTAGTTTATATGAACTTTTTGTTTTAAATATTTTTCTCAATCAACTGTAAGTTTGTTCCATCAAATATAACTCAGCTGTAGAAGATCAATAGTTATATGTAATTATGATAAAAATATTCGTAAATATAGGTAAAAAAAAGTACATTTGCAAGATTGAAATATCTACTGCTCAATGCTTTTCACAGATTGAAAATCCATGCATTTCCCATAGATATATAAAACAAAAATACTACACTTTTTTCTACAATTTGTCAGAGTGCATGTGGTTAAAAACTCTGAACAAAATCTCTTGAAGTCACTTGAAAGCGTACTTTTTCAGCTTAAAATGTTTTTTTAGGGTTCCAAAGAAACCCTATTAATCTCATTTTGTTGTCCGTCCGTCCGTCTTTTTCAGTCAAAGCAAAATATCTGTTAACTATACAAACTAGAAACTTAAAATTTTTACTGAACATGTAAAATAATGCCCTTTAGTAAAATATGTAATAGTAAGCATTAAAAATCTCTCAATCGAGATCTTAATGGATGTAACCTTCTCTGAATCAATTTTGATATTTTCACTATGGTGTAACTCAGTAACAACATATCAGACAAAAGAATTTTTATATTTAAGATATATGACCTATAAATGCTACATTATAGATATATGTATATAGGTACAGTTACCTTGTCATATTAGAAATAATGGTTTTCAATTATTTAATACAGTGGTCTGCAAAGCGTTCCCCAGGGGGTACATCAAGTTTCCCTTCAAAATACTGTAAGTGTGTTATATTATATTATAAAGGGTACAACTTATAATTATTTTATTATTAGTTTGAAGATCACAGCTTTAATACGTACATTTTAATAATTATGAAGATATCCTATGTAATGTGTGACAATACGTTGGCGAAAGAACAACATATACCCATAAGCTACGAACTAAAAATTAATTCAATCCTTAATTTAATTTAATTTAATAAATTGAAAATCTTTTCATTTCGCAAGTTCTTATTTTTTTCGCAAGTTCGTTAAGTGGATTAAGTCATTTCAGGTTCTGAACGACCCATATATTAATGACCTATATTCATTGTGCTTTGCAAGTACCTACTATGAAAACTAAAAATATATATGTATATTCAGGCCAGGCACTGTAATTTATTGTTAGTCGTAAAGGCCTCATAATGAATACCAAACAATTTTGATATACACGTACAAAGTCTATAATCGAGTGGGTTATTTTTTATGACAAATCTCTACACAATCGACTGCAAATGCACACACACACGCACGAATTGCGCGGGTGTGTGTGTGTATGCGTGTGCAGAAACAAGCATTCACAGAGCATTGGGGAGTGCATGCAACAATCAAGAATATAGAGCTTACCATAGAGCTTTATTTTCTTGTCTTTAGTTTCTACTATAATGATGACATATCCGCCAAGGTCGACCATGGTGTTAGCTCTCAGCGCTCAGACATTGTTGCTGCACCAACTGTTAAACGCAATAATCACCATAACAGAGATACAAACGTGTATTTAATAATGATTGATACAACACCACTAATTATTATAATTATATGTATAAACTATGTACACCGAATGAATTATAGAGACAGCGAGAGGAGACAGATAGAGATAGTGTTTGTGGAGCTATAGCACACAGTTAGGACGAATGTGTCTCGAGTATTGAGCCCCGCGGGGCCGCCGTGGTCTGCAGATGTGTGCCGGCAGCAGAATGCTCTTCTGCCGAAGGCATCGCGACCGAGTGTGCCCTATCACATGGTGGCGAAGCTATCTGCCGCGGCGCAGCGCCTCCGCTACCCTGTGGACGTCCGCGGCGGCGATTCGGCGGTTTCCCGGCACCAATGTCATGTTCACAACGCGGCTATTAACAATAACACTTTACACCGTCGAGCCGAGCCCAAACCGACGTCGCGCACACTAGATCAATAAGAGAGCAGCTCCAGCGAGCAGCATCCGTGGCGGCGATACCCTACACACACACACACACTCGCAAGCAAACACATATACAAGCGCGCGCTTTCAGCCGGTCGACGTTAGCGCGGGTATGAACCGGTGCGAGACCGCGCCGAGGTTCGCAACCTAGATAGATCGCATCCGTGGTGTTGTGACAATGTAGCCGCGAGGTGGCGGTTGTCATGGAGACGCCTTGCCACAGATATGGCAATTTTTAAATTAAACAACAATAGAATCATAGAATAACTCTGACTTAGTTTACTAAAAATGACCTATTATAAAATTTTTGACCCTCTAGTTTTCATTCAAAACTTTATAATAAAAACGTCCTTAAAATTTCGTTATTTAATCAATGTATATTGTATTACCTAAAAAAGTAATGCGTGGGAGACCCCACACATTATTGAAGTTTTCTACACTTTTTATGAGGATTCCCTAAACTTTGAGTGAATTAGGTTAAGGTGGACCCACAATTGCAAAAACGTTTTTTTAGAAATTTTTCAAAAAACTTTTACATCTGTTTATATAGGTATGTCTGGGAGTCATTTTACATGTTCAGTTAAAATTTCATGTTTTTTATATAGTATCTGAGATATTTTGCTGTGACGGATGACAAACTGGGATTAATATGTTTGTACACTTCGCAATTTTCAATTATTTTAAAAACATTTATTATTTCTTTAGAAAATACAATTTTTAAATTTCAATTATTTGCATTGGTCGTCAAACAATGTAGCTACGCCACTGAACAAAATCAATACAAATCTCTCACTTACATTTTATACACCCATTTTTTGTAACTAAAAAATAATATTTCTCTATACCTTTATATGTTTCGAAAAAATAGTACTGTCACCAAAAACAAAACAAAAATTATTTATCCACCTAGCATAGGTATTAATATTATGTATATGTACTCGAAACTATAAAAAGACACCCCCAAAAATGCCCTGGCATTAAAATTCATAAGCTATAATGTACATAATAAAATAAACAATGTATCATTATTTTGCACCCCATACATGTGCTGCCACTGGTGCGTACGTCCCCTGGCATTACGCTTATCTGCCTACTTGACATTTGAAAAGGTCGAGGGGTTGTTTTTCCTCGTGGGCGACCTTAATAATTACGTTCATTTCGTTTGGTTAATGTTTTTTGTAATGTTCGACTGCCTCAAATGTTTAAATTATATATATGAAATGATATATACATTTATAAAGAGTCTTGCAATTTTAAAATCTTCATTTCTTATTTTCCTTGCATGAAAAATTTTCGTTAAAAATAATGTCAAATAATAAAAGCGAAGAACGAATTTATCAATTAAAAAATTATGGTCGTTCCTTCTAAAATTAAAAAGCAATTATGAAACGGATCGTCCTAACACGCCTTATAAAATAAATAAAACAAATTTTTAGAATAGCTCTGTTTTCTTTGAAAAATGTTACAAGATTGTTTTTTATAAAAACCGTAAAACCTGCTCCACATATATTTTTTACAGGACAAACTTTCAAAAACAACAAAATCGGAATGCAGTCAAAAAGTTCACTGAACTTTTTTAATGAAATTGTTTTTGCTAAACAGCTTATAGGTATCGAGACTATAGTAGGACACAGTACAAACTCATTTAGATAATAATTTTTCATTATGATCTATAATAATTAATATTTCGACAATTGAAACATTTGTACATAATTACATCTATCAAATATAAATATTTCTCTTTCTAAAATTCAATTTTTAGGAAGTGTTTTCTAAAATCTGATTATACGTTGTGTCGTACTATAGTCAGAATACTAATGTCAATGTCAAACTATAGCGGTCAAGAAAACGTGCCTTAAAATTATCCTGTAACAATTAAAATTTAAATAAACTATATTTTACCGGTAAGTATACTATATTAACAATTTATTGCATAATTATTTTATAAAACTATTCATCATAAATGTGTTTTTATATAAAAGCTATTAAACATAACAGATACATTATGATAAACTGTTATCAGTTATGTACGTTCCCGGTCAATAACATTTTTATCTTTTGGTATTTCATATAAAATTATTAGTTAATACAAATGTTACAGTTTTTTTCCAAGGTATTCTAAGCGATGAGGTTGGTTATTTTGGAAAATGTCGATAGTGTTGCTGAATGGTCAGCGAAGTATGTTTTGAAAAGAATTAACGATTTCAAACCTGGCCCAGACAGATATTTTGTTTTGGGGTTGCCCACAGGTAAACTATTATTTTTATTTTAAAGACAAAATAAATATAAATAATACAAACAATGATTTGGTGTTTAGGTGGCACACCCCTTGGAATGTACAAGAAGCTTATAGAATACCACAAGGCTGGGAAGATCTCATTCCGTTATGTAAAGACGTTCAATATGGACGAGTATGTGGGGCTGCCAAGAGAGCACCCCGAGAGCTACCACTACTACATGTGGAATAACTTTTTCAAACACATCGATATTGACCCTGCCAATGCGCACATTCTGGATGGAAACGCACCTGATCTCGTTGCAGAGTGTGAAAGCTTTGAAAAGAAAATTAAAGAAGTAAGAAGTTATTATTCTTATATTTTTTATAATAAAACCAGTGATAGACTTTTATATAGAAGTAATTGAACTCTACAAAACTTCTATACATAATTTGAATGCATCTCTTATAGTTTAGGCCAGCGTTTGAGTGATATGGTCCGCATTATCATTTTTTTGCGCTGCTAATTTATTTACGGCTCATCTCAATCAATCATTTACAATCTGGCACCTTGTAGGAATGATTATAAATATCAATCATTTTATTTTCATATTCTTTAGGCTGGAGGTGTAGAACTATTCGTGGGTGGTATAGGTCCGGATGGTCACATAGCATTCAATGAACCAGGCTCATCTTTGGTCTCTAGGACCCGAGTTAAGACATTAGCGCAAGATACACTCGAAGCTAATGCAAGATTCTTCAGTAATGATATAAATAAAGTTCCTAAACAAGCTCTAACTGTTGGTGTAGGAACTGTTATGGAAGCTAAAGAAGTAAGTGACTCAAATTAATAGTTAACTTTTTTGTACCACAAAATATGACAAATACAAATTTCAACTGTAATTTATTAAAAAAATATTTTAACGATTTTTTTAGGTTATGATACTTATAACGGGTACACATAAGGCGTTTGCTCTGTACAAGGCGATCGAGGAAGGAGTTAACCATATGTGGACTGTATCTGCATTCCAGCAACACCCACATACGCTTATGATTTGTGATGAAGATGCTACACTTGAACTACGTGTCAAAACTGTCAAATACTTTAAGGTTTCATTATTTTATTTTTCTTACCTTTTTTTCAGCTGTTTTTGAGCATGTGTACATTGCTTTGCTATTTTTGGTAATTGACTGTTTAGCGCCCACTATGAATATAGACCAGCATTTCCCAAAATTTGCTCAGACATTGCTAATAGAGATAGTTTATGTCACTGGTGAGCGTCTAACAGTTGATAAGTATATTTTTTTGCAAGATTTAATTTTTAATTGTTGCATTTGTAAAGAAAAATTTATTTCGCTTGTAACTTTTAATATTAATGAAATTAATTTAAATTTGCTTTTTATTAACAGATAAATGAATTATTAAATAGCACATAACTTTCACCTTACCTTAAAGATCCTTTTTTCATCATTAAATCGTTGGTGGTGGACAAACAGATTGGTGCTTATAATGGTGGTTGGATTTATTAATACTATGTATTAATTAATATGTGCACAAGAACGAAATTAACTGCATTATACACACAAAGTATTTATTTATTTATTTATATTATAAAAGTAAGGTTACGTTAGTTTTTATTAGACTTTTGAATATAAACAATTATTTTTTATTTTAACCAATGAGGTTAAAATTTTATTGTTTGTTAGAACTTGGAAAGCGTTAAAGTAATCTAATTTAACAAATATACATGTTTTTATTCACAATTAATTGACTCTGGATCAGTCATATCTTTAAATTTATCCAAAATGGTTGTTGGTTATAGTTATATTGACTATATGTAACTTTTTTCTTATACTTATTCATATCTAAACTTTAAAATATATAAAAAGACTGGACAATAAAAACTATAAGATGCAACATAGTCAATATGACTAATTCAAACACTCGGCTGACTAGCACTAACATACTTAACTGATTTTGTAAGAATAATTTTCAAATATAACCCTGGCGCATGCATATTTGGGAATATACGAAAATTCAATATTTGTCTGATCTTTGTTTAAAAAATACCCATTAAAATTCAAAAGTCTAAATTTAAACTGATGCAAACAGTACACAGTATAATTGTTATAAAATATGAATGTTATTGAACTGTAGGCGTTAAGTGCCGTCCACCACAAACTGATTGAAGAAGACACAGACATGTCCAAGGCCCGCACCATCCATTAACATCCAGTCACTCAGGGTACTTATGTTTTATTTTGTTTGTGCTAACAAAACATCATGTTACATTCTATTTCTTAAGTAGAATAGTTTAAATTCCAGTTTCTCAAATTATAGTTACAAGGCATTCTTTGGTTTATCTTTCTGTTTAAATTATTACATAGTAACTTTTACTTTACTTATTTTGATAAAAATTTTCAAATAGTTTTGTCTCCACTGAAATTAGTGACAATTAAGAATGTTTGGTAACTACGTCAAACATAAATGTTATTTAAACTAAATAATTTGATTAAGAGTTTACATTACAGGTGTATGCCATATGTGGACTGTTTGGAGCCACAGGTGCATTTTTTAGTTAGAAAAAAATATAAAATTAGGGTCATATTCTACTAATTGAGATCCAAATGCCTAGATATGAAAATAAAAAATTCTATGATGCCCCTCTCTGTTTCACACCCACTCTGAAAAATTATTTTTTCAAAAAATGTATACATATTTTACTAGAAGGAATAATTTTACATGTTAAATAAAATTTTCAAGTTTCTAGCTTGTATAGCCTACGAGATATTTTGCTTTTACTGAAAAGGATAGATTAATTTCATCGGAACCCTGTTTACAATATTTTTTTTATTTATTTTTTTCAGAGTCTTTGGAGCGTCCATAGCAAGTTAGTGGATGATTTTACATAAACAATTTTTTACTGCATTTTAGAATCTTGGTGCTTTTGTAACTGTCATTTTATTTTTTTATCTGAAATATACATAATTTTATATTCTATTGATATTAAATAAATCCTTATATTTTTGTTTTACAAAAGGTATCAATAATAAAAACATTCAGAAACATATTTGATTTTATTTATTAAATAATATATATATATATTTAATTCACTCCCAATATATTGTATGTCTTTTAAATTATACAAAATATCTAAATATCTATATATATGTATATAATAATATGTAAAACAATCACTGACGGTCAAATAGAAAACTGTAAAAACGGCAGACTTCAATCTCTTGCGAGGAAATACTACCAACACTGAAATAACTATTTCATATTTACACACAGATCAAATTATAACAAAAAACTATAAAGATTCATAATATGATATAATTAGATTCTAATTATTAACTTTTGTTTCGAGTAGTCATTCTCAATATGCAGAAAAATCATAATAGATGGGGAGATAGCAACGTCGAAGACCACATATAGTTTGTATCTCCACGTCTATAAGGATTCGTCATATTACCACACTTACATATAATATAGGCATGAAATTTTTCTTAACAGATTAGTATGGTTCCTGCAGCTGAATTGTTTAAAATTATTTACTGATTATGAAATAAGTTTTCAATTTTTTTCTTTAAATTAAATATTATGAACCCTTTTAAAAAATCACAGATTTCAAATAACTTGTAAGAAAAAGCATATTTTATGACTAATTTATATTATCCTTTAATAAAAAGCCAAATACTGATATTTTCTAAAAAAGTACAAAAAATTCGATATTCAGTAATCAATATCTGAAATAACGTATTTTTTTGCATTATTTTTACTTACATATATTTTTTTTCCATAATCTACATATTTTTTTTCAATATTAAACGATGATTTTAAGTCAATATTTATTTTCTATACAATTTACTCATACAAAAAATATTTTAATAAATGCAAGCTTAAAAATAAAGTTATTTTAAAAATATTTTTAGTAATAAAATTTGATAATGGGCATGTAATTGTAATTAAGTATATATTTTTTTAAATATATTTACAAATATAATTCATTTCTTTATATTTTTTATACATAAAAAAAATATCTTGACAGTTTTAAATTTCCACTTAAACTGCAATAAATATCTACAAATTGATACAATATAAAATCCTATATTCAAAAATAATAAATCACATCTTATACTTTCATTCAACAATATTATTTGAACAAAATCAAAATTCATAAAAATGCTGATATTGGTTAAAAATTTAAAAAACATGAAATAGTATATAGTACATAACAAAATTTGACAAATTGACAGGTGAAAATACAAAAAAATAAAATTTATCTCGAAACAAACGTACAAAAAAATTGAACCGATTTCAACATTTTTACATTCCAACAACAACAACAAAATGGCATGAACATTCAACATTGCGTAGTCTCCATTCCCTCGACACTATCACAGAGCAACAGCACTACACCCGCCCCCTTCGTATGTCAGGGGGCGCTACACGCGTCACAGACTCTCACAGGCGTCGGCCAACCCCTCTCCACCACGGGTCGCTTGTGCTGGGAGCACGCCCCGCATACAGCCTTACCACAAGCCCTGCAATGGTGCCTGCCTCGCGTCTGTGTGAACTCACCCTCGCACTGTCCGCAGCTGGACGCCTCGCAGTCTGGCTGCCAATATTGGGGCCGTGCGGTCTCTTTGATTAGATCGCGCGGGTACTCTAGAACAGCTGATGCCACGGATGAGATGGTGTTCACAACGACTTCGCCGTACCGTCGGGCTCGTACCTGTTAAGAGATAGAAGAATCTTTTCTATTACAGGTTGGCCATAAATATCTGAAGAAAACATTGAATGCAAAAATATATCCCTCAAATTTCAAAAACAACGCAATTTGATATATTACTAAATATAAATCTAGAAATCTATTCTGAGAGATACTCAATTATTATTACCTCAGATTCTGCCTGTTCGTCTGTATCTTGTGACTCAACACTGGCTCTGAGATTGAAGCAAGGGTTACAGACTCTGACTGGCTCATTCCATCCCCTCTCAGGTACAGGACGTGTGTGCTGGCTACAGCTATCACAGAATCCCTCTCCGCAAGCTCGACAGTGGTGCTTTGTATCAGTTGGTTCAAAAATTTTTTGACAAGAATGGCAAACCTATTATTAAATACATATAAAATAAAATAAACAATAATCACTTCAATTGAAAGAACATACTTTAATATCTGTATTCTTTCTCCAATATTCAGGAGCAATTTGATCAGCCATCCATGAACTTAAAACCCTCGTAGGTGGTGCTGTTACGTTTGCAACTGCTTCGGATAAATACGCCATACTTTCTAGAACTCGCTGTGCTGATACTTGAGCATTACTCACTGGTTTGTTGAAATCTAAACTCTGGAAATGAAAATAAACATATTTAAAATTACTTTCAATCTCTAATCAATATCAATAATTACCCCAGACCAAACGTGCACAACTTGTTTTACAACTGAAGAATCTTCAGGCTCCTGATTCCCATACCAGAACTGCCGACTTCGGTATATCTCCCCACAGCGTGAACAATCTAATATATATCCGGACCACGCATACCGTGCTAGACCTTCAAACCAAGAACTGTTTTCTGAACCAGCAGAAACACGACTAGTTACTACAACTTCAATACCTCTATCTAAACAAACCTGTGAAATATATTTAAATTAATAGTACATACCCCAAATTTTATAAATAATTTGATAAATCTAACCTCAATTTATAACAGACATTAAATTTTAAATTTCAACTCTTGAAAAATATAATCTCAAAAATTTAATTCAACAGTTTGCCATATTTAACCTCAATTTATAACAATGGAAATAAATTGCTTGACATACCTAACCACAAATTCTAAAAATGATATTTAATTCCTTTCAACAAATAAATAAAATGTGCATAATAATTCTTACCTTACACAAATACACGCAATTTTCATACTGTTGTTGAAATACACACTGTTTATCCGTATCCGACATGTGCGGCATTTCCTCTCTAATATGGCCAATAGATCTGACACACCTGGCATTGCACACTTCACACTTAACACCGCACGTGAAATACTGATCCGGAAAACAATCAACATTTGCTGCTGGAGCGACAATTTCCCCGTTGAACTTGTCATTCAGCGCTTGCAGAGCTGCAAGAACAACTGCAGGGCTTCTAGGAGCCCTAACTGTTGAATCTTCTATAGCGGCACGTATTGCATCTCTTAATTCTGACCACGTTGTTCGATTTTCAGAACTATTAAAAAAAAAAAATTTAAAACTTGACTTAAAAAGTTAATTAAAAACTAATTACCCAGCCCTGACTCCAACATAACGTAATGAACTGAAAGCATTCAAGTCAAGCTGCATCTCTGAAAACCTTTCTCTTATAATATCCTCAGCACTTTCTGATACGCTTGATTCTAGCACTTTAGTGTATCTTGTTTCATGGAAGATAATAAGAGCTGGACCTAAAGATGACATTGATGGTAGATCCAGACCTTCACCAGGTCTGTCAGAAATAGCTCGCAATAGAGCTTTACTAAAATGCGTCGTGTATGCCTTTGATGCTAGTCCTAGGAAAGTGTACAGGTCTCGTCTTAATCGTTCGGCACGAGTGCGATATAAAACTACATCTGATATAGCTAAAATCTAAAACAAATATTTACATAAACTAATTTTGGAATATAATATGAAATGACAATTTTGTACCTTGAGTAATAATCTCATCCGTTGTTCTTCTCTGGATCCAGCTGGTACCGGTTTTACCATTGGTGTTGTACAGTCACCAATACCCTGCAATCCTTCCGTATCTAAACACAGCACTCGACTCACCGGGTCCCATGCTGCCCATACCCCTAATGTACCAGGACCTTGCTCTCCACCTTCACGAAATACTTCTTGTCCTCCAAATAACGTTCTATTTAATGTGTGAGATTTTCCGTCACCTGAAAGGGATTTTCAAATATTTTTAATTATAATCAATTACTTAATTTAATATAGAACTCACCAGCATTACCGAAAATAGAAATCACTTTAATTTTGGCGTCTGGTTCACTTATTCCTAATTTTTCTGTAAACTTGTCTGGAGAACTGACTTGCAAACGTTCACTGCCATCAATCAGCAAAAAACTAGATCCAAAATCAATAAGAGAAGGTTCATCACCGGCTCCATTAAATTTTAATGACATTAATTGTGCTTCGTTAAGGTCAGATGGCGAATCAACAAACACTAGCGGGTTGTCAACAGATTGCATTATGGCAGAAGTATGTTTTATTGGTTGTAACATTATGAACAATTAAATCATTGTTTTCATAGATATAAACTGGAAAATAAACAACAATTTTCAATTTACTTATTATTAATTCATAACACTTGTAATTTTAGTAAAACATCAATTGTTTGTATTATTAAAACATCACTCATTTTAGTTCAACTATTCATAAAAATTCAAATAAAGCAATGAAATGGCAAATACGTGCAATATCATTTTACATAACCTTGAAATTTGTTAAATAAATATGCATTGCTTTATTCATTACATATAAATGTTTGCAGGCATACAGAGATAAATCGTGTAAAAATACATTCTTTGAAAATAAAATTATATGACAATAGACACTATGTATAGGTTTTTAAGTAAAAATCGCAATTACATACTGCATTCACTGGATTTTTTTCAATTATTACAATAACAATAACGTGTTATTATAAAATATATTTAATATTTCACATCATACATTTTACAATTAGTTTAATTAATAATCAAAATAATTTTGAAATAGGTATCTTCAAATTTTGAACCACATGGCACCAAAATAATTTAAATGTTAACAATAACAAAGCAAACGTGTTCACGTACTTTAATTAAAATACGTAAATAGACATCTTTTATTTTAATTTTTATTAATGGTCCTTGAAACTGATAATTCATGCAACCAAGGTTTATTATAATTAATTTGAAAATGTTAACAAAAATCGAATGGTTTATCACGGATCAGTGCAAATGCCAGAATAATCGAAAACACAACACATACATAATTTGCTTTTGTACTCTTTGTAATGAAAAAGAAAGTTCAACGGGGATGTAAAATGAGTTGTAAATATTTTACATTTATATTTTACTCACATTGAATCTAATTTTAACATTCACAAATACACTTCTGTCATTTTACGTACGTTTGGTCAATGAATTATCATAGGACAACACAAACAAAGAGGAAAATATATTAATTATCTAGCTAAAAAAGGACGAGGAGAATAACAAGGAATATAAGTCAAAACAATGCTCATTTTGATAAAAATACCTATGAAAATATCACAAAAATGTAACAAGAATATATATTATATTATTAGTTTAAAATACATTTTCAAAAAATATACAATATAGATTAATAATTTATATGATGTAGGTACATAATACATTATATTAATTAAATGCAAATTAAATTTAATCTTTTAAAAATTCATCTAAATCGTTTGATTCATAATCCAGTTGAATATCTTCCAATGCTGGTTCGCTTTTCGTAGAACTGTGTGGTATTGCTATAAATAAAAATTAAATTAATATGAATATAATAAAATTATTGTCAAATAAATATTAAACTCACCTGGAAGTATCCCTTCTTTTTTGTATTCTCTCAAATCATTTTCAAATGCTTCTTGAAATGTAATTTGACGTTCCTGTAGATTCTTTTGCTGTGTTCGCTCGAAATCAGCAACAAATTGAGCATGTTTAGCTACCAGTTGTTGCCGCACACATTCCAAACTTGCTATATAAATAAACATTTATATAAAACTAAAAAAATTAAATAAGTAATTAATAACAAACCTAATTTCTTTTCTTTATACATTGCTAACTGAAATCGATGTTCTAACTGTTTCTCTTGTAAATCCAAGCATTCGATAATATTTTCTAATTGAACAAGACCTTTTTCAACATCTTTAAACTGAGTTTTTAAAAATTCAAGTTGCGTAATACAATTATCAATAGTCTGAGTAATATTTGGTCGGCCAGAACAATTCAATAACATATTTAATTCATTAATACTCTTATACGACTTCTCACACTTATTATGCATGACTTCTATATCAACTGCAAGTTTGTCTGCCAGTTTTGCATTTTCTTCGCTATTATCGTGCATTTCAGCCCAATCATTTTGATATTTTTGTAATATATGAGCACCAGCATTTCTATTTATTGTGTCTTCTACTTGGGGTGTTGTTACTGTATCCGATTTAAAAACATTCACGCCTTCTTTGACGACCGAATATATTCTATCGCGAATACTATCAAACATTTTGAAATTGTTTAAAATGTAAAGAAATATGAATATAAATAAAAATATCACATATTTTGTAAATAATTTAGTTTTCAACTTATTTTAATATATTGTTTTGATTTTATTCTTATGTATTTTAACAAAAAAAATGAGTATAATTATTAATTTAAATATATTTTGACATATTTATGAGTACATATATATGTATCTGACAGCCACGTTAAATAAAAATGCAGGCAATGCAGATTCCTATTGCATTTAAATGTCAAACAAATACAGATGATACCCACGTGTGTTGTGACGTTATGACATTTTATTTTCAAATAATTTTGATAATTAACGAATTTCTATTTTATTTTTACTCGTAAAATATTCATAAATTATAGAAATGATTTGTTTTCGTATATTTTGGATCTATATATTATTATTTAAGTTTATTAGAACCATAAATTCAACTAACAGTGGTAAATATAAAATATAATATCTAATAATAAAAATATCTATTAGATAGATAATTGAATTGTAATTTTATTTTTAGATTTACAAAATTATGTATTTGTTGTAATTAGTCAAAGTAATAGTTACCATTTAAAACTTGCTGATGAATTTGAAACCAATCTACTCAATCAAGTAAATCAAATAAACGAGGTAAATTGTGATTTATACCTTAAAAATTACATAAACCAAATTTTTGTTATTTAATTTTCAGAATTGGAATCCAACTATCTATTTTTCACATTCTTATTTCAATCATATCGGACATTGGACATATTTTCCAATATTTGAAAGTTTAGAAAATAATCATGAAAACGTTTCGTGGTTTATATTTTGTGAAGACCGGACAAATATTAATTTAAAAAAGCTTATCGAAGTTTTAAATAAATATGATCCTCAAAAACCTACTTGGCTGGGATATGGATTACATGATAAGGAACCAACAATTATACATCATTTTAAGATGCCTGATGAAAAAAATCCTTTTAAATATCCAAATACAGCCTCCGGATTTGTTATGAGCTTTGTCCTCTTACAAAAGTACTGTCAAATGTTTGATAATCAGAAAACATATCAATATTATATACGTTGCATATTTATTTTAGAATAAATCAACGTATGAAATCTGATACCAGTTTTAACGTTGATTTTGCAATTGATGCTTCCCATGAGCTGGCGTTATATATTTGGGATAAAGGAAATGGTGTACCTTTTATTTTTGAGCCTACATTTTGCGTAGAAAAAAAAGAAGACTGTGGATCGTATCCTCAAAAATTTAAACAATGCGTATGTTATTTTCAGTTAATAAAGTATTGTAAGTTTAATAATTTATTTGTTATTTAGGGGCCATCAGTACCTAATAGATCGTTGTACTTTGGCGTAAAAACTACAGAGAAATTCCATCAAGATCGGATGAAATATATCAAAGAGACTTGGGGAAAAGTTGCTGTGAATATTGGTTACTTTAGTGAAATGTTTGGTAATTATTTTTCTTTTTTTCCGTTAAAAATTTAAGGAATTTTTTCATAAAATCAAAAACTCTCAAATAATAATAATACATTTATGTATTTATTTATATTTGTACTAAGAAAAAAATTAATGTCCATTACATCCGAAATTCATAAAATGGAGTCTGTTAATTGAAGACATTACTGTGTTTTATGATAATTTAAAATATCTAATAGTATACATTTTATCTATACTAGATTCTACTATACCCACAATACCTTTGAACATATCTAATGTCGAACATGGACATTGTAAAAAAACGTTTGGTATAATCAAATATGTAAACGATTTAATGGAAACAAATAAAAATATCGACTGGTTGGTTATCGCAGATGATGATACATTACTGAGGTAAGAAAATATTATTTCTATTAACAAACTCTGGAGATTTCTGTACTATTTTTATTAACAGTATTCCACGTCTGCAAAAACTGTTGAGTTGTTATGATAAGTCTGAAGATATAGCAATTGGTCAAAGGTATGGCTACAGTGTGAAAACAAGTGACGATTCTAACGAAATGTATGGATATAATTACATAACAGGTGGTGGAGGAATGGTATTAAGTAAATCAATAGTAAAGTTACTGAGTAATCCTGACATTTGCAAATGTCCAAGAGACACGACTCCAGATGATATGTTTATTGGTTCGTGCTTGCAAAATATTGGAATTGATATAATACATTCTTCTGCATTTCATCAAGTAATATTTCTACTATTCATTGCACATATTATTTTCTTTAATGATTTCCATTTATTCATTTTAGGCTCGTCCGTACGATTATGCTCCAGAATATCTTCTGTCAGATGAATCAGTATCTTTTCATAAGTTTTGGATGCTTGATCCTATATCAGTTTATAATAAATTGTTTGCAAATGATGATTTATCAAGTGATGACAATAAAATAATTAAAACTGAATTATAGTTCAAAATTACACTTTTGATAAATATTTTAAAGATCTAAACATTTTTAATATGTACCTACTATATTAATTTAAATGAAAAGTTACCATGACTTAATAAAATAAGATTTTATATACGCTTATAGCATTTAAAGGATTACAGATTACTCAGATTTTCAAAATAATATCATTTAGATATCTTTTTGTTTACAGATCTATAATATTAAGATATCTGTCTTTATGATAAAATTCTGAAAATGAATACATGTACAAATACAATTTAGAGGTAAACTAGTCAAATGTTATATTTTCTATTAAATGTATTTGTATAATAATATAAACATGCATTGCATTTTTGCTATTTATGAATTTATACTTAAAAATGCTTTTTTATCAATGTATTTTATAATTGTATTTTAATACTTTATACGTGTTCTGATAAATAAATAATAAATAAGATGGATTTAATTTTTATTTAGCATAGCATGGCCTTTTCAATTGTCAATGTTTTAATTAGTTTTTAAATATTTATTAGTCTTTTTCTTGATATACATATAAAATTGTTTTTACGTATTATTACAAAAAACAAAATCAAAGAAGGTAGCAGGAAAATGTTTTTCTCTAAAAGTTTTGCTTTAACTTTGATTTATATCATAAACAATTTTGTAAGTGGTATAGAACAAATACATAGGTAAATAAAAGTATTTTTATTAAATAAATATACATGTATAAAAAAATTTATTTGATTTAGATTTCATGATTTAAAGAAATATTTAAATGTATACAATGAAAAAGAATATCTAGGTGATTTGATCACAGATTTATTGAAGAAATCTATGGAAAGTAATAAAAATTACAGATGTTCTGCTATTATTTACGATGCCTATTATTCAGATATGATAAATAATCGAAAAATATATCAAATGGACTCAAATATGACATATTTTCAGGTGATTATGTATTTTTTAATATATAATTTTCAAATGATTTATAAAAAAAATTTTAATTCAGCTATTAATTGAAGATTCTGAAGATTTGCTTAAGCCAAGTAATAACACAATAGACGTTTTGAAAAAAATAAAATCTGAAGATTGCGAAACGTATACAATATTATTATCAAATGGATTTCAACTTTCAAGACTTCTAATTTATGGCGACCGGTAAGAATAATAAAAAACATAAATGGAATAAAAACAGCTAAAATATATTCTAAGCTTTAAAAGGCTTCTACGGTGATCTTGAAATGAATCTTGGCTTCTAAGTGCAAACTGGGCATCATTTTTGTATTTTTATATTCACTTAAATGTGTGATAACAACTAAAATGACATGACTTACACCCAGAAGCCAAAATTCACAAATATTTTATTTATAATATTTGTTTATAATTGTAGTCATCGTTTAATAAAAACAAGAGCCAATTTCATTCTGCTTCAAGACAGCCGTTTATTTGAACCACACTTACTGTACTTATGGAAACGTATAATAAACGTAGTATTCATCAGAAAACGCATCCTGAAACAAATAAATGATAATATTAAATTAAAAGCACAGATCTGGTATGAAATAAACACAGTACCATTTCCATCGCAGCTGAAAAATGTTCTTGTGTTGAGAAAAGAAGACACATGGAAAAACTGGAAGTTTAAGAAAGACATCAAGTTATTTACCGATAAAACTAAGAATTTAAATGAACATGTAATGAAAGCAGTTAGTTTCCAACATTTGCCAGCTGTAGCTAAATCAGAACAACGTCTGATGTATTTTAAACATCAATATGACAAACAGGAAGATATGTATTTTGATGGACTAGAAGTTCAGGTGCGTACAAGAGACTTGATAATCGAAATTCACTTTTGCCAATTCATTATGATTATTATTTTAGTTATTGTACACATTAGCGAAGGCAATGAATTTTAAACCGATGGTTTATGAAATAGATAATTCTAAAGATGAGCAATGGGGCCAGATGGACATAAATGGATCAATAAACGGTCTCTTAGGAGAGTTAGTCAACAGAAAAGCTGACATAGGTTTAGGAGATCTACATCACACTCCATTTCATTTAAATCTTATTGATTTAACCGTTCCGTATAATACTGAGTGTTTGACATTTTTAACACCAGAATCACGTACAGATAATTCATGGAAAGCTTTGATTTTACCATTCAAGTAAATATTAGGGACTATCCATAAATTACATCACACAAATTTCATTTAATTATGTCGCAATAAGACAAATAATACTGTTGATAAATGAGTGATACTTTAATTATAATCCACAATATTTTATTTCAGATTAGACATGTGGATAGGAATATTAATTATATTCTTTGCAAGTGGTATTATCTTCTATGCATTGGGGCGATTTTACCGATACATTGAACAAATAATGATGAAGTTTATAAAAATACAGGCATTGAAAAATATAAATACCGAAATGAAAATTGATCTGAACCTTAACGGGATGTTTATATTTAATCAGTTTTTCAACAGCTGTCTTTACACTTACGGAATGTTGCTTGTAGTGTCTTTACCTAAGTCTCCTTCTGGTTGGTCATTACGGTTATTGACTGGCTGGTATTGGCTGTATTGTGTTCTCGTTGTTGTTTCATACAGAGCAAGTTTAACAGCTATTTTGGCGAATCCAGCTCCTAGGTGATATTAATAATACACAATACTATAATTGTGCAGAAATAATAATAAATCAACTTTTAGGATCACAATTGACACTCTTGAAGATTTAGCAAACAGCTATATCGAATTTGGTGGATGGGGCAAACAGAACCAACAATTCTTTCAAATGTCACTTGACAAAGCAGGCCAAAAAATCGGCAAAAAATTTGAACTTATAAATGACACCGATTTAGCTATAGATAGAAGTGTTGCAGGAAAATTTGCTTATTATGACAATCAATACTTTCTAAAAGCTGTGAGCGTCAAGCGCCACAACATAAAAATGTCAAATGATAGTAATCCAGTTAACAATTCTTATGTTTACAAACATAATTTACATATTATGGAAGAATGTGCCATCGTTATGCCTATTTCGTTAGGTTTAGAGAAAAATTCACCTTTGAAACCTCGTATAGATAAGTTCCTGAGACGTATTATAGAAGCTGGTTTAGTTCAGAAGTGGTTGAATGATATAATGCAGCCTGTATTAACAGCGGAGCAATACGAAAGTGATCAATTTGAAGTAAAGGCATTGATGGATTTAAAGAAAATGTATGGTGCACTTGTGGCTTTAGGCTGCGGATATTTGATCAGTTTTCTGTTTCTCTTAGGAGAAATAATACATTGGAAGTATATCGTTACTAGGAGTGTGGATTTCGATAAGTATCATATTGGAGAATATTACAGACGTCAAAAAAAGTAATATAGTATAAAAAATTAGACAGTTATTTTATCCTAAGAATTATTTCATTCATTTAGTCTAAAAATTATAAAATAAATAAAAATTGAAGTTAGTTATTTTGGTTTTCAAATGATTTAAATCTTTTTTTATAGGCCAGTAATTTACAAACGGGGTGCCGAAGAAACTTAAAGGCATCAATAAAAAATCACATATCTTGTTTAGGGTCAATCCAGACTATCGAGTTGGTCTCAGTCCAGTCTTGCTCCAATCAAATATAAATAAACAACAAACAATGAAATCATTCACTTGTATGTAAATTTCATAAAATTTGATTGAAGCTAGACCAGACTGTAGCTCGATAGTCTGGATCGACCCTTAATGTACAAATTGTAATGTAGAAATCAATAAATAAAAACACTTAATTATAATATGTAAAAATACATATATTTACACAATTTATCTCAGGAATATTTTACAATAAATCATTTCACATAAAAATATTAAATGTGAATTTAATATTGGCTCTAAACTGCATTTACTTAAAATAAAACCAACAACATAATATAGTAATCATTTAGCGTAAAGACTATAATGTACTGTACATATCTAATAATTATTTTCTCAACAATCTGCTTATAATCTATGGCACAAAATATACACAAATGTTACGAAAAAAATAATAAATAAATACTTAATATTATTATGGTAAAAACAGAGCAAGTAAATGCAAACAATATTATTGCACTACAAAAAAACATTGTCTTCTCGACAAAAATTGCTTTTTTTTGTAACTTTATTTACTTAAAAAGTTCAAAATGAGCAAAAAAATATGCTCTAGCCTAAGATCTCTAATTTTTAAAGATTCAATAAAACTTAGATCTTCAAAAAGAATTAAAAATAAAGATTTCAAGTACTACAACATACTTTTTACGTTTATTTATCATTTTGACCATTTTGACTAAAGTTACAGAACTTTGAATATGCCATTTTTGAGGAAGAAAATATTTGATCTTTTATTTGTTTATCGATTGTGTTAATTAACGTAAAATAATCTATTTGACAATATTAACAATTACACCATTTTTCACATTTTTAATGACATTGAACAGGCACATATTTTTATAAGGGGGACATTTCATAACAGGGTTGCCAAGTATATGATTTTTATATTTTTTAATTAAAATCATATCGGAACCCTTTTTTAAACAACATATAAAATACATCACATTTGCATATCAATTTCAAAACATTTACTGTTTTATAAAAATTATATTTAAAATGTTACTATATTATGTTTGTTTATTTGACAAAGCATTTTTTTACAATAAAATTTATTAACAAAGCTCTTTTCTTCAATAAAAACAAACATATTTTTATTATAATTCACTGGCTATTAATAAAAATATTTAATCTACATGTAGTAATTATGTTATATCATTCATTAAAAATCTTATTCTACATTATGGTTCAAATTATTATTTAAAACCAGAAAACAATTAAATACAATACTTTTCAACTTTCATTTAAATCAAATTTAATTTTCTACTTAAATTATACATAATTATGTAACTTGAAAGTTTATAAAACAGGGATACTTTGGTATGTTTTCAAATCGTTTTTAGTATAAGTATAGTTTTAGAAATATTTGAAAATGCTTTAATAAAATTTGAACAATAGAGATACTCTGACCAATAGGTCAAAATATACTGATGTTTTTACTTCCATGTTCCGAAGGAAATGGAAGTATTGTAATACCGTCGAAAAATCGTGTCCAAGATACCTTCAAAATGTAAAGAAAAATTGATAAAACTTTTTTTTAATCTAATTGTAAGTATCCCTGGCTTACCAAATTAAAATAGTCTATAAAACAGTGTTGCCAATGTGACCAAATCAATCTTTTTGTAAGTTGAAAAACATATTTGTATTTAATACATAATTTTCAAAGTAATTACCTTTTTACTTTATCTTAGTTACACCACTGCTCTAAAGCAGAAAATATTTTATTTGATTTGTAATAAAATATCTTTGTAATACTCAATATTATAAAGAAATTGCTCATATCAATTTTTTTAACGGCAGTGAATCGATTTTCAGATGAAACAAAATTAATATAGTGATTGGCGAATAGTGTTTTTAATAAACCAGCTCTATTAACAGTGTAATGAAAGAAAGCAGTCACCCATCTATTTCTGTTGTTTTATTTCAGTGAAAAAATGAAAATTGGTATATTAAATTGTATTAAAATATAAAACAATACGTTTGAATGTTTTGTTACGTTAGTACATCACCTTATAACTCTAAAACCACTGGTTCGATTATTAATCAAACCTATTTAAATACTATGCATTTTTCTTTTGAAATTCACTGTTATATTTTTTTGAAATAAAAATTAAACTAAATAAATTTTAAAAATTTCACTTCTATATGACCAATTTCTTTATCATACCAAGTGTAAGTTTGTTAGAAAAACTTTGGAATTAGTAATTTTTAATTGACTACAACTAAAATAATAATTTCTTAAATATATTTTATTTATACTATTTACAATTTTACCCCTGATGTCATTCATATAACATTTTTAACAAAAACATTACATAGTTGAATTTAATTCGATTTTTTTAAGCATTAGATCTTTGTAATCAATTTTAACCCATTCTCCTTATTTTCTTAAAAAATTCTGGAAATTTTATTGCTGACTAAAATGGGTTTGCAAATCCTACTCTTCCAGAGATATGACTGACACCGATCTTGAGATGAAACATTGATAAACGAATCCCTATAACTTGACAAAGCTGGGAATCAATCATATTTCTGGACTCATATTGGTTGGACTTTTTTTTACTCATTTTAATCAGTACAATAGACTATTTTAATACAAGATATTTTGGTCAAATTTAGATGATTTATTTTATATTTGACTTTAATTAGTAGAAAGTGGATTAAAATAATTATTAAAAAAATAAGATATACCTCTTAATTATTCAAAAATTGATATTTAGAGCAATCTTCAATGAGTATTCACCGTTTTTACTTCACATGCAATAATAAAAAGCTCTAGTAAGTTTTGGCCGTTCTTAATCGTAATTCACCTAACTAAAATTTAACAGTTCCAGATCAATTTGTAAAAATATTGAAATAAATAAAAACCTGGTAAACATTATTTGTATTCTATTTCTTGATTTAAGGAAACGTTCACTGCTTTTAAATAAAATAACATAATCGTTTTATATAAAATACAATTTATTTAAAATATATGAAACATTCATTATATTACATAAAAATATAGGTAACGTTATTAAAAAATAAAATACAAAAATATGAACACCTGAAGGTACTTAAATAAAAATTTTGACAGTATTATAAAAATAAAATTAAATTACATTGTTTTTACTGTTTACCAGATTGTATTTGAATAAAATTTACATAAAAAATAAAATAAAAATTCTTTTTATGAATAGATGACAATGGAAAAAAAATTGTAAAATTATTTTACATTCAACTGTTGTTTTTCTTTTTTTGATAACATGTATTTTGCATTAGAATAATTCAATATGTACATAAAAATCTTATACATAAATATATTTAATTAAAAGTATTTGTATTAGTAAGATTAAAAAAATAGTAGTCTTTATAAATATGTGTGCTTAATTAATATGGCATGCAATACATAATATCATTCATTAACATTGAGTACCAATTGTAGAAATTTCCGATTTGGTGCATAGGTGATTTGTAGGCCCATCTATCTTTTATTTTATACTATCTTGTTAGTAATGAGTAATAAATCAAATCTTTTTGTATTTTTTGAATCATCTGGTATATTATCATATTAAATGCAAATAACAAATTATTTGTTTAAATAGTTTTATTGTTGAAAATCAATTAAAGTTTAAATAATCATTGATTATTAATTGTTGTGAACATTTGTATAAAAGGTATAATGTGTAGTTATTTTTATCAAATATCCAAGAAATAGAGACTGCCATAAAAGACAAATTATTTATTTTTCTATGATACATACAGGAAAAAAATTGCCGGAAAAGTAAAATTAAATAGCATAAAATTTAAGAGAAATTAATCATCAAAACTATTATTTTAACACAGGGCATTTATTGAAGAATCTCTGACAACCTTATGTAATATTCAACTATTCAAGTATGGCAGTTTTTAACAAAATTATAAATAGAATATACAAAATTTAAGGTTAGATTATCCACTTAAAAAAATCTATTTGAAATATATCTTTATAGAATATCAATTTTCTTGTTATTTTAGTTTCTGAAACAAAAATAGCAGATTTAAAATATTCAATAAAGTAGGGGTGTTTGAAAATGTAAGAAAGTACATTATATAATAAAGAAGGTTAAAAATGAGTTAGTTTATCTGTTTTTACTTATGTAGGTACATATTTATAATTATTCGATTCCACACACATTTTATATAAAGACTACTAGTATTCAAAATAGTTCAACTTAACCATACCAGCATTAAAACGACAGTATCGAACCAAACAATGGAAATAGAACAAGAGTTTTAAGACAACAATCGCCGACAACATTTCAACAACAATGGACCTTTTTACAAGTAAAATCGGTGATACTAATTGTTTCTAGAATGTGAAGCAAGGCACTCAAACAGTGACACGAGGCCTGACGTGACCTATCACCACTTCAATAAATACATCCGATATATTTAAATATATAATATATATATTCTATTTATACAAAAAATATTAATCTCTACAATATTTTTAAACCAATCAACGGCTCATCTTATCCACATTTAAAATTCTCAGCTTAATAACGCAAGTCACAAGCCTTCGTACAGTTATAAACAAAAATATGGATCTTGTGGTCGTTGCTACCATATTAATAATATACACTATATTTATACAATGTCGTATTTATTCTCAATATGCCGATATTGATCCAACACCAACTGTATATTCACTTCATATAGCTTTGTACTAATATTACAAGTCGACAGTTTTTTGTATCTGTCAGATTTTGAGATTATTTTGTACATCTTTTATGCCCGGAGTTATAAAAAATTGAATAAAATTTTGAACATATGACAGTTTTATGACACTGAGGTTAAATTTAGTGAATGGTATTAAAACAGCGGCATTGTACAAACCATTCTTCTAAATACCAAAACAAATCCACTGAGAATATTACAAAATCAAAGTAATTGCAAGCTAACAAATATTATTTAATTTCTTTTTAATAGTGGGCTTTACTTTATATTATTTTTTAGGTTATTTATTGTTTTAATGTCCAAATACGCCATTTCATATTATAGTTTTTTCTGATCTGAATATAGTAACAAATAACTTTGTGTTACTATTTATTTTCACCAAAGCCATAAATTTCTAAGGCCAAATTAAATGTGTGTACTAATTTTTTAGACACTGGAATTAGCCCAAAAGATAACAAGTGTGTCCCGCTAGAATTACTGTACCTTACTATATTTATTGTAATGATTAAGTTTTTATGCAGATAACTTAACTTGTAAGTTAAGGCCTCTGATTTATTCAATCAATGGTTACCAAATAGTTCTAAATAAACTGTAAGTAACTATTGTTTGTAAAACCAGGCATAAAACTATAAATAACCTTCTTAACAACACCAAGACATTACAAAAAAAATGTATACCTAATAAAAATAAAAAATAAAACAGATCAATACCGACACATTGAATAAAAACTGTGATACATAAATATACTTATGTGTACTCACATCTTTAATTCAATAATAATGGTTCTCTAAACTTCAGCACTGTTATTTATTAAGGTACTTTTCTCACATCTGGTGACCCTACCGTCGGCCACAGAATATGACCTATATCAATAAACATATAACAATAAGAGGACGCATGAGCCTCATTCTGTTTTCTGCTGACAATACAACTCTTTCAAAGTCTTCAATTCGTCAATCAAGGCTTTATTTTGTGTTTCGAGTACCGCGACTCTGTTTTCCAAACATTTGATGTACTCTTTCTTTTTCCTCCGGCACTCTCGCGCCGCTTCTCTGTTTTTCATGAGCCGCATTTCTCGCTTTCTCGTCTGGTCTTCGTCTAATACTTGCCCGCCAGATAGACCGTCGCCTTGCGCCACAACTAGAAAGATGATAGAATATTTCTTAATGTAGAATCGGAAAAAGTTAACAAATTAAAATCGTACCAGGTACAAAGAATTGCCCGTCTTGGCCCTGGGCGTATTGGACAATGGCGCCGCCCGCTGTACTGTTGGTCATTGTCAGCGTGTGCAACCCTTGCACACCTTCGCCTTGACTTGCGATCTGTATTGTCCCCGCAGGAATCACTGCAAATACATTCATGTATCCTTTTTATTTACTTATTTCATTTATACCCAAATATACAATCATGTTACAACAACTTTAAGCTTATGCCATAATTAGCACATTTTCAAGTTATCAAAAACTGAATTTAATTAGATGAAGTGAATTCCAAAAGAATAACACGATAAAACAGTTATGTTCTTTTTAAATCGAAAATGAAATCCTATTGTTGTCAAACTAACATATATGTAAACATAGATTGTATGCTTTCAGAAAATGTAAACTTTATTAATTAAAAAGTTATTGTATCATGATATTTTTCATGCCAACCCAAACCAAAATAATTTTAAATAAAAAAAATAAAAAACATTCTTTTGACAAATGTATACCACTGAAAAAAGTATTAAAAAACATGCATATTTTTGGTTATATCATTAAAATAATTTATTATTTAAAGTACTTTCAATTTATATGAAATTATAATAATTTAATAGAAGTAACTTTTAGTATGTTCCATCTGTATTTAAGGAATATAAATATAATTTTTATGTTAAGTAAATTAATTATAAATGACTATTAAAACATGCCGGGGCAAGATGATAATCTGAGTGCAAATTCTCACAAACATCAGAAAAGTGTGTGTTAGTAGTTTAGAATGAAGTAAACTGCACGTATATTTTGGTGATACTATTCCTATCTGACATTTTTTTAAAACATTTATTTTAAAACAGTTCATTGTGCCGGATATTGAGTCCATGTTTTTATCTTAAATAACTTTCAGTTTTGCCATAGGAGACAACGTTTAGTAGACTGTCCTAACTATTACTTCATTCGAAGTTACTTCTGTTTTTTGATGTTTGCTACGACTTGCACACAGACTGTTGAGTTTAACCCATGCTGGATATATTTTTAACATGAAATAATGAATAAGCATGCAGTATATTATGTCCTATAAAACATTATTTATAGATAATGAAAAATTGGTTTAATTTTCAATATAATATTTAAAAATACAAATTACCTTTCCAATGTACACAAGGAAAAGGAATTAAACTTCAATCATATTTAATTAATTAATCAAATGTATCATTTATTTCATTACAACCAATTGATATTTCGAAATATATATTTAAAAAGAAGTAAGGTTATATAGTATGTTGTCAAAGTATATTTTTAATACTGCATTTTACATTTTGGTTTTTTGCCAAAATAAACATTATGTGAAGAGCAATAATATTTATGTTGATTAGTTATTAAATGTATTTTATTTTCACCGTACAATCACATACGTAAACATAAAATGAATAAATGATTATATTAATTTACATAAAACACCTATACGTATTTATCAACTTAGCTGTTCACACACCGAAAAAAATGATTTCTAGCGATTAGTTTCATAAAATCATTTTCTTCAATATGCAACCACCCTAATTTTAATTTAAAAAAAAATAATACGATTACATTTTTATCAAGATATACAACGTAAGAGGGTAAATATATAGAAATGGAGACCACTGGATATTAAGTGAACAAAACCAACCTGTACGGTAGTGGGATGTTAGCGAGTGTGACGATACCTCACTGTCCAAATTAGAATCACATTCAGATGAAGACTCCACTTTTCCCTCTGCAACACACTCATGGTTAGGGAAAAAAATTATCATATTTGGTCACTAAACTAATTAATAACTGATTTACTTTCAACCATGTATAAAATTTCAATTTTAATTCTGAATCAATTCAAAACCAAAATGACCTTGAAAATAACTTTCAATTATATTATGTAATATGTAATTATTAATGTATTGATAAATATTAATTTATTTATTTATTTACACTATTTAAAACGTTTACTAACTATTAATTTTATTTTACAGTCTATGTTTCAGATGTCAAAAAATATTATAATACAAATGGTTGATAAGTCATTATATTGAATACATTCAACAAATAATTATATTTGTTTTAAATTTTTCCCACTTTTCTTATTGAATAGCATTGTCCTTGATTTATTTAATATCTTAAAATACGATAAGATACGGATAATATATTTTATAAATTATGTAAACAAATATAGCAGTTAATTTTTTTCAATTTTTTGCAGACTTTTCGACCATACGTATTTTAAGATTTTTTTGACGTTTGAATTTTTTAAACATAGATGAAAACGATCATAGGTAGTTGATAAAAAATAATCAAATTATCATGAAATAATTTGCCTATTTGTTTTTGTCCTTTTTCACACTAGGCGGTCAACCAAATCGCGGCGTTATAATTACAATATAATATATTTTCAAAATATGTAATTTTGTTCTGGATAAAAATGACCGCTTGCTAGTCATGTGTAGTTGTAGCGGCCGTCACGACGCGACCTATTGGCGCTATAACAAACGTTCATAAAATAAAATATACTTGACCTCCTAGTGTAAAAGGGTTATTGCTAATTCTGAATTTAAAAGGTTCATATAAGGTCTTAACGATTTTAATCATATTCTTTTACATTTTGTGAAATTTTCTACTGTAAAAGAACATGAAATTTAAATAAAATTGAAATTTTAATAAGAGAAAATATTACTAGAAGCTATTTACACATAAATTTACTATCAAAAAAAATACATCCCCACATTTTCATTACTATACAAAAATATATTATATAAAAATGGTCAAAGTATTTATAGATATATTAATATGTTTTTTAATCGGAAAAAAAATGTCATCTACAAATACGAATGACCACTAAAATATTTAAACAGATAATTAACTTAAACCAGTGGCTCCATGTATATTAAATTATAACTAATTTTAACTTAACAAAAAATTATAACGCATAAAAAAATTTTAAAAGATGTTAATTTTAAATAAACAATATTTATTACATTTATCATTCCCAACATTGGTTAATACGTTAAATTGATCTCTAGAAAACAGATACTAACCTGAATTATATTAAAATTATTTTAAAAACTTTTGTAATGATCCGTATATGATTTTTATTTCTAGATATAAATCACATTTTAGTCAATGTTTTGTCACACGTTGCAGTGGCCACATTCAGGAATTGCCTCGAAGATGTCCACTGCAACATGTGATGAAACATTGATCACAAAACATGACCAAAAATTACAGAAAGTAAAAATCAATACTGTAGTTTGTTATTTTTGTTTGAAAAATGAATGTTAGAAAAAATTTATAACTATTTGACAACAAAATTGAACTGTGATGTAACCATGAACAAAACATGTGGAGAAGTATGTAATTTTTTTTTAATTTACACCGCTACGCATGCAAATGCAATTTATTTACAAGTACGAATACAAAGAAGATCAAAAATAAAATTAAATCTAATGCTTTTTTAATTTTATTTTAATAACTACTAAAAATCATGCAATATCTTAAACCATGAATATAGCAATTTTAAACTTACGTTCTAGGACCATTATTTGGCCGTAGAAATTTGGATTTGTTAAAAAAATTATTTTTATAATTCCTCCACCAAATGTTAAAAATTACTAACAATAAATTAAACTGCAATACAAAAATGAAGCAAATGAATTTTAGGTTATGTTGCAATTTTTGAAGCAATTTAATTTACAATTTACTTGATTGTGCTAGACCTTTCTTTATTTATAAGTGATTGTAAAAAGTTTTATCAAAAGGTATGTATTATTTATTGTTTTTATAATATTAGAAGTGTATATAAAATTTATTTAAAAAAATTAATATAATTTCATTTGGTATTTTAACATTTTTATTATTAAAATGATGAATTATTTAAATATTGTGGTTAGTTAAACCATTCCAACAAAAAACCATTATTATGCTTCTTTATTTAGGTTATCTTTAATATGTATATTAATTCAATATTTTATTTAAAGAATTGACTACATTATATCAGAATTTATAATTCATAATTTTATTGAGGTTACCTACAAAAAATTACTTATATTGTATGTTAATTATATTTCAATGTATATACGATTTAAAAAATATATTTTACCAAAAAAATCATAAAATGTATGATTCATTATTTTAACCGTAAACCAAGAATACTTTGATGTTTTCTAATTGTTTTTTAAAAATATTTGAAAACACTAAAAATGGAGGCTTTATGAAAAACTCTGATTTTTTTACCATCAACATTGTACAATTAAAAAAAAAAACGTTGTGCACATGTATCACTAATTTTAAAATCTATACTTTGGTTTCCTGGAAAACTGCCCTTATAATTTTTTTCAATTTAAAGAAAAGATATAAAAAATTTATTGTTGATCTTTAAAACCGATATAACTATATATTTTACGCTTTTGTTTTTTAGTATTTGCTAAAAGTTCTTAAGCTGTTGCACAGCTTAAAAAAACACTTTATTAATTTTTAATAAAATTTTTTTGGTCAAAGTATCTACAGTTTACGGTACATTAAATTTATATTTTTACCGTTTACATAAAGAATACCACACATTAAAAAATACCACAGCATAAATCTACAAAAACTTCATTCAAAACATTCCCAAAAGAACATAAACATTCGAGATTATATTATAAACAAAAAATAATATCCTTACTCTTTACAGTTGTAACTATTAGTCATCAGATAATTATAGAATTATTACACCTAGAATAATAATAATGACAAAAAAATTAAATGAATAAGTAAAAAATACAATATTTTAAATTGGTAGGTAGTAAATTTGATTTTAACATCATAAATATAATCTCAATGTTTTTAAGAAATTGTTTGGTACCTACTCCATGCATTTGTTCTCAAATTTTAACCAAAACTATAAAAAAAAATATAAATTAAAATAAATTGATTTATCTGAATATGCACGTTCGTGCAGTTTTTACTGAAAATAAAAATTTCATGATTAAAAAATGGTGAAAAAAATAGTTGAAAACATTAATAAATACATTTACATGATTTGAAATTCAAAATAATTACCACTTTTTTTACTTTTTATCAAAAAGAGACTTTACCCAATTTGGGTAAATCTTGATGTTTTAAAACCCCTACAATCCGAAAAACATGTTTTTAAAAAAAATGTTAGTCTGTCTATCTGTCCGACAAGCAAGTGCATTGATCTTGGAAACGACCATATGAAAAAATAATTTTAATCCAAATTTTTTTGACAAATTAAAATTAACCAAAGTCAATCTGCGTGTCCAGCAAACTAACCGAATGATCTCAAAAACAACTGTATGACATTTTTTTTAAATTGGTGGTTTTATTTGTTGCGTTGTTCGATAAAAAGAAAATACTATGTGGTATTTTAATTTGACTTCTGGTTATACCGGAAATATATTTTTGACAATATTTCTTTGGTTAGAAATTAAAATAATATATAAAGTCTAGGTTTTTTAATTAATTTCAAAAGATAAAAAGTATTGGGAAATTTGAATTGCACGGTGGCAAATATATTTGCCACCTTGTTTATTGTTAATCATAAAGAAAGTTATGTGAATCAAGACTCTGAGAAAGAAATTTTTATGTATATGTAAGTATAAATAACATTGAATGAATCATGATTTATTATTTTATTTGCAAAAAAATATATTAATTATCAAATTTTTATTTTTGTTTCTTATACTATATAAGTTACATTTTCTTAATTTTCATTATTGTATCATATATCAAAATAACAAACATAAACTAGTACAATTGTTGACTGCCATACAGATATTGACTTCATTAAAAATATTCATGGTGTAAATAACTTTACAAAATTAAGTCCATTTTACAGCTGCAAATATTTATATTACAGGCAATCAATTAACTGTCAAATTAAGCTTTTATTGCTTTTTGTTATAAACGGTAAAAAGTTAATCAGTATTATATCATAACACGTTAATATTGCAAGATGCTGCCATCTATTGAAACTAATAACAAACATGTTATTTCAAAAGAATATAGTTTGATTGTTGAAATTAGAGCTGTTAAAATGCAATATTCATAATATTATTAACAAATTAAAATCAAAAATAAGTGAGTGCAATATTCATTTTGAATAAAAAATGTTGGGCATATATGGGTTAATAACTACAAAATTTGAGTGGTCAATAATACCAACCAATGTGATTTCTAATTTAATCTACAAATTTCAAGAAAATCTTTGACATATTCGTTATAAAGATATCGTTTAAATCATTAATGATCCGATAACTAAATATATGTTACCTTACTGACAATTTTAATACTAAAGAAAATGTAACTTATATTTAAAAACAACACAACTAATCATTCTGAATTTCAAATTTGTATCATGTATGATAAAAAGATAAAACACTTTGAGAAACATCGTAGCAGGTATCCAAAACGAAACTTCTACTCAACAGCATGCAATAAAAAACATACCAGCTATCTCACCCCCGCCAAGATCGTTGAGTATTTTCCTGTAGGAAGGTCTCCGCGTCAGCAGGTCTCTCCGCTTCTTTGGCGACTCGTCGTCCGAGAAGCTCTCGTCACTGCCCGTCTCCACCACCTGCTGGAACCAAACGCAACACCTGTTACAACTACTCTATCACGCATGCTCAATATAAAGTAAGCAACAAACATTCTAGCAATTTATAAAACTGTACTATTTTAAACACCTTAAAAATACCCATTTGAATGATTTTTCTATAAAACACACCTGAATGGTCTGCAGACTTCCTTGCGTCGTCTGAATAACAGAATTCTGTTTACTCGTCACTAAAATGACGTTCCCTTTAGGCAGCATCGGTTGAATGTTGGCTGCGGTCTGTATAACGGACTGTTGGTTTGGCTGAATCACTGATTGTACCTTAACACACAAAACACATTATACTACAAAGAACGCAAACACAAAACACTATGGATCTAACCTAGTATTGCAGTATTACTTACAAATATTTTTCTTTGCTTTTAATTAAGTATACTAAACTGATAATTGACTTCTGAATATAATGCCCCATTGATCAACCAAGATGAATAATCCAAAGTGAAAAAAAAGATGTAAACATTAAATCATCAAAATTGATCATTTAAGGTGTTGAATGAACTAACAAGGAATCCTTTTCAAGTGACATTCGTATCAAGTTTAAATTTTGTATACAGTTAGAGGGGATCAGAGTAAGTAAGAAAAAAATTATCTTAACTGTGGTAAAACGGTTTAAGGGAGTGAAATATCCCTATTAAAATGTGCAAAATAATCATACATATATTTCAAATAATATAAGTTGGTTGAATCAACAATAATTATGAATTGGTTTGCTAAAATTATTGTAATTTTTTTGTAATTGTGTATAAAACAATTTTTAAATGGAAGAATGACCATAATGTACAAATTTTAAATATATTTCAACACAGACAACTTGATAAATGACATTTAAAAGTGCATCGAGTAATTTCAATAATGTAATCAATTTTGATGATTCATCTTATTGTTAGTTGATCAACTAAAGTGAACTGTATAAATAGCTTAAAGTTATGTCTTTCTTACTAAAATTATACTCAAATTTGAATCAAATGAATGATTTTTAATATTGACAATAGTTTTATTTATTAAAACCATATATTAATCAGTTGAATTGGCTAAATTCTACAAAGTGAATTGTTTTTTTCGCACATGACTAGAAACAAATAGTTTTACATTCAGTTTTTGAAAAATGGATAATTTATTATTTAAATTCAAATTGTGAATCTTTTGATAGGTGGGGGGATAATTTAGAAAGACCAATACTTATTCTTAAGTTATAAAAAGATCTTGCAAAATAAATTTAAATTGTAAATTTCTTTCAACAGAAATTAATAATATTTATAATTCTTTTTCTTCTAAATAAACAACTAAAGAGCTTCTAACCTTCCCAGTAAAAGTGTGCAATTTTCATCACTAAATTATTTATTTAAAAAAATATATTAACTAAATTAAAATAAATAACTAAATAACTACTCAAATTGTGCAATTACTAATAAATACATTTAAATTTGAAATCATAATTAATTACTTTAAACACGAATAATATAAAATCACTGTAGTATTTGATTGTATTTCATTTAAAAAAATAATCAACTTTAATGCAAAAATGAAAGATATGATTAAAAAAGTACGTAATATATATTTAAATTATGTTTGATATCAGTTCATGATAAGAAAATACATATTTGTTTATTTGTACATAATTAATGGTTTGTTTTATAATTATGAAAAAAATCAATTTAAAATTGAGTGCAAATTTTGAAAAATGTATTCATTAACGTTTACAAATAATAATTGAAAAAAATCTAAATACAAAAAAAAGTTTTGGCTACTTTATATGTTTTTTTCTCTTACTTATAATGAAAAATAAAATGAAGTATTTACAGTATTGTTTTTTTTATTATCAGTGTTGTTAATAAAGTCTATCGACTTTCTTCATAACAAATGTGTAGTTGACACTTAAATAGTATATCAAATAATTTTTAGCATTGTAAACAAAAACATCAAAAAGATAAAGGCATTTAAAAATTATTTATTTATTTGTATATTTTGATAAAGAGTGGGTTATTTCTAAACAACGACTATCTTAATTCCTTATTTACTTTGTTAATAAATACATAACAAGGTGAACAAGAAATAATATACAAAGCATTAAATTACATATCAACAATTGATAAATTGACATTTGTATATATACAAATGCATAATATTTATTATTTTAGTTTGATATAAAGTAGCCATTTAAATACTACAATGTTTTCATCCGCATGCACCAGTGGGGCACGAGCCCTCTACCTGTGCTTGCGTGTGATTAGGTAACGACAGTTGCACAATATTGGCGTCTGCAATCAAGTGGTGCTGTACCGAGGAAGCGATCTGCACCGTCGCGTTGGCCTCTGCCGAAGTAGCTAGCGGATCCTGAGACGTGTTCACACTCCCGTTCTCCTCGACCATGCCGTCCATCGCCCAGGCACCCTGCGCCCTTCACATACAACAATAACACACGTCTCAATACTACTTATCATGTGACTGGCACTTTATAATTAACATATGGCTAATTTCAAATTATAAATAAATAAACTGTAACACACGATTATTTATAGAACACGATTTGGTTTAAATTCTGCACTTTGTGTTATAGGTCACAATCCGTGATAGTATTAATTCCATTTCTGGGTAATGTCATGATGGCTTAATTCTAATTTTATACATGGCAACTTAAAACGCCATTATATTTTCTGTGGATAAAATAACGTTTCGGCGTTATCTGAAAGGTTTGTAAAATAACACTATCGTCGGGAAACTGTTTATTTCCATGGTACCATGTTGGATTTGTTATTCCTCAAACGCGTACTTACCAGTTACGTATTCCTCGTCACAGACTTTCTGCTATCGGAGTGGGTAAGCAGGCTGGTACGTAGTAGCCACGTCAAAATTCCTGGGCCGTCGTCACTGGCGGAGCTGACAACTTAACGCGTCACGGCAATATGGCGGTTTTGCCCGTTGCTGCTGTGCTGCTTGCGCGCTGCTCCAACCCTCCTTCTATTCCCCGCCAATTCCATAACGCTGTCAAAAACACCGCACAACAAACATCATACCTATAGCATTCCCATTGTTAATTACATATATTTACTGCCTATATAACTAATTTATTCAAATAATAAGAAATAGCATTTATTTTTGTATTCAAAAAAATTATTAGTCATCAAATAAAATGCTTGTTTATTTATTTTCCGTAGTTCAGCGATAAATTAATTTATCGAGTTGATTTTCAAATAAAATATTTTATAGCGTTAATACAGTGGTTCGCTGGATTTTGATACAATTATATTACATATATGCAAAAGCTGTTCTACAAGACCAGATTTTTCACGAGATTATTTTCAAGGTTATATACAAATATAACATAACGACTTGATTTTTTTTATAAAATGTGTAGTACTAGCATACAAAATATAAATACTTGTAAAATATATAATGAAAAACTAATATTATTTAATGGAAGCATGATTAGATTTGTGAAATTCAATAACATATATTGTTTTAAGTATTTGAATACACAAACATAAATTATAAAATATACATATCACCTTTGTGGTAAAATATTTCCTGTTATGATTGGTAAAAATATGATTTTCGTTAACGCGTTAATTAAATTATTGTTTATAAAATATATTATACCGATTATAACATTAAAAAACTGGCTATTTAAATTCTCTATGAATTTCAATGATAATAACAGTGGCGCGCTATGACCTTAGTTCTAGGGGCTACCCACTTGTTGAGAAAAAAGGAAAACATTTTCTCGAAAAATAAGTTGTTTTCGAGATTTCTTTTTTCAAAAAAAGGAAATATCTCTATTAGGGATTTCCGTTTTGACCCCACCTCCCTTTAACTTTAGCATTTCGCATAATAAAGCTAGTCATATACATATTATACATGCTCCCATGGGCGTAGCCAGGATTTTATTCAGGGGGGGGCAAAAATTTTTTTTTGGAAACCGATTGGTCGGCGTGTTTTGCCTAGGACCCCGAGGTAATGAGAAAGGGGTGAGCAAAAAAAGCTCTCACATTATTATGGTAACCTTACCTAAAAAGTTTTATAAAAAATTTATTTAATAAAAATATTTTCAATGGGCCTCAAATTTTTGGCGTCTGGGACCTCGAAATGTGTAACTTGGAACTTTGGCTCGTGAAAATCCGTGATTTTCATTAACTTTTCAATTTTGTTTTATAATTTTTTGGTGTCGCGATATTCGAGTTTGAATGAAAAAAGTACCAAACAGTTTTAAACGACCATAAAAGGGTCTAACATTTTTTAAATACTACTAGACAATAGGCGATTATTTAAGCTTTAATATTCTTTTTTTTTTATTTTCTGTGCGACCAACATTAGGCCTTTTATGGTCGTTTAAAACTTTTTGGTACTTTTTTCATTCAAACTCGAATATCGCGACACCAAAAAATTGTAAAACAAATTTGAAAAAGCGTTTTAAAGCTGAAAAAATTTCCTACAAAACGGTTATCTTGAAATTTTAGAAAAAAAATTTAACATCCCCGTGGGCATCTTTCAAAATTGTAAAAAAATCATTTTTTTTATTTTTTATTAAACCGCGATTTGGTCACAAAAATAAGTTTAATAATACAAAAATACCCCTAAATTCGAAAAGATGATAAAATTTCCTTCAATTTTCATATTGGACAATAATACTGATTTACTTATTACTTTTTGTCGACAAGCTAGGGGGGGGGCAAGCGCCCCCCCCTGCCCCACCCTGGCTACGCCCATGCATGCTCCACTTACAGGGCCGTAACTAGAGGCTCTGGGGCCCCGAGGCAGCAAGTGATCGAGGGGCCCTTTATCGGCCCGGTAGTAGTTACAGCCCTGTCCACTTACCTTGTTTTATCTCATAAGTGTTGAATTGAGGTGAGCAGAACATGTATGTGTATGGCCTCAGCCTAATACAATTATTATACATGTTTTTTATTAAAAAATACTATAGAAGCGTCTTTTAGTAAACTCGGTACTATAATATTTAGTATAAAAATTTTGGTAAAATATTATAGTTTTTTAGAATATGCCCAAAATTTTAATCCAATGGTCACTCTAAAATAATTCATTCATAAAAAAAGTCTCCTTAAAATAGTTTACTCATAAAAATGTATCTTATAATTTTAAGTCACACCCAAGGTATATCAAGTAGAAGGTAGCCTCAGTAGCTCGGCGTGAGAGAGAGAGAGAGAGAAATACGTCATCTGGGGTGCCCAAATGTGGAGAGGGGGAATGATACGCCCAATCATAACAAATATAGCCTTGTAACTCGGTGCGAGAAGACGAAAATACGTCATCTGGGGTGCCCAAGTTGATTGGTCAAAAGCTACTGAAGCAACCTGAGTCACACCCTGCTAATTTAAGGATTATAAAATCTTATTTTATAGGTCAATATGAGGATATATATATTTTAGGGGAGAAAAAAGTTAATCTTATCTGGTTTTTATTCAAGGTTTTCAGCTTTCATATTTATGATGATGTTTTTCATTAATTAAATATATATAAGGCTCATTATTCATATTCATTTTTATAAATTTATTAACTATTACCTAATAATGTAATATTAAGAGATCGCTCACTCAACAAATGAATAGATACAGTCAATTTTTTATTTGTTAATAAATATAATAAGTACTATTGCTATTCATACTTATGATAAATTATTTTTAGGTCCTTGTACCCAGTGGCGGACTAAAAAAAGTAACACCCGGGGTGGAATTTTTTGCCCCTCCCCCCCCCCTTCACCCCTCATAAAAAATGTTTATTATATTCATTAACAAATATTTTTTTTTTACAATTGTACGAACCACCAATTAATAAAAAATTTTTTAATATTAATATCTTTTCACGACACGTCTACCTACCTTTTACACCCATTGGCGTATATATAAGCTTTAGAGGGCCCTGAGTTGAATATCTATTATGTTTTTTTACTCTTTTTTGTTATCCGTCAAAAATATATATTTTTTTTGAGAGAGAATAGGGGAGATGCGGTAAAATCCGCCACTGTAAAGGATGCCTGGTATCCAAAACCTGGGCCGTAACTACTTATTTTCCTCCGAGTACAGGGGGGGGGGGGTCAGCAGTGTAAAAAATTGGGGCTGAAACAAAAAATGACTAATTTTTTTGCATATAGTGAGCCCCAGGGTCACTTGCTGTTCTAGGGCCCCAGAGCCTCTAGTTATGACCCTGCCCAAAACTTTAATTATGCCATTGCTTGTTCCTATATTAATTTAACTTTTAAAGAACATAAATGTGTAATAGTAAAATAATATTATTGTGGTTGACCTCTTGATTCTTTTATATTCATATATATATAATTAAAATTCTAATATTAACTACTATTTTATATGTACATATGTAAATTTAAAAATGTGTTGAAGAAAGTTTAACATATGTTTTAAACCAAATAAAGACAAACATTTTTTTTTTTTTAAATACGTCATCTAATAATACTCATGGCAACGGACAAGGAAATTTTCGTGCGATTACGCACGCATTTTTTAAAAACGTTTAAATTCATGAAATCATTTCGTAGAAAGTAGAATATCTATAAAACATCGTTACCTATCTACATGATGTTCATGTTTTAAGAAAATATTAAGGAAAATGTCAACAATTTTAATACAGGTTTATCAATTTCTAAAGATTCGTAAAATTAAATTTCAAAATTTAAGTAACAATTAAAAAATAAGTCAAAAACAAGTCGATAATAATGTACGTAAACGTCAATAACATCATTGTTTGAAACTTATGTAAAATAATACTTTTTGAAATGCCAAAGGATAATATGGATATAGGAGAGGGACCGAGACACCACCAAGTAGATAATTTGTAACAACTTGCCCTTCAACGTGAATGACGTAATACGAATACACGATCACATGCCGACCTAGCTTACGTCATTCGCGAGCGTATGACGCAATAGTGACTCATTATCACCGACCTTTTTATGAACGGATGCAGCTGATTCCATGAGCGCAGGAAACTTGGTGAAATTGCGTTGAAATTAAGATTTTCATTGTTGCGAATTATCTATTCATTATTTTATTCAAAATATGTATAGTCGAATCTAAAAATCGGACTTAATGAAATATTTAATTATTACAAATATATATTATAATGCAATTAGAAAATGAAAATAAAAAGGTTATACAGATGATCGTAGGATCGATCCTAGAACTTCCCGCTCTTTTAAATAATTCAAATAATGTCTTTTATTTGTAATTTTGTCACTTGATATTTTTGATTGTGTTTTTTTATTTAATAAAAACTCAAAAAGAAATTCCGAGGTAATTACAATAATTCTCTTTTTCATGCAAACGGAAAGTTACAAATTTTATATAATGAAATTATGTATTTTAAACAAAACCTTTTGAACCTGAGGAAATAAAATATCGTTACAGCGACCGCTTCGATTTTGAAAATCTAAACTGTGTAATGTGTAAATTAATGAGTGGCACTTTATTAAGTCATTATATTGTTTAGAAGCGGCCACTAATTCAGTAACTTAATATTCTTAATTGCCAATATAAGACTTTGATTTGTATAATTTATAAAAATTCAGTACCATTGTCGCAATAAATATGACGAAAATGACAGCAATAAATAGAAAATTCCGCTATTTATTATTATTTCGTTTTGTTTATGAAGTTTATGGCATTGTTATGTTATAATACTGTAATTATTATTTATTTCGACGAGAAAAATACGTAACAAATATATATTTATTATTTTATTGTTATATATGAAATATAAAAAAAACTAACGCCTCTTCGCGCTGACACTGCTTTTAAGTCAATAGAATAGAGGAAAAATACAAGTTAATAATAATAATTTGTATATATATTGTATATCAGAATTATGACTTTGATAAGTTATTTTTTGTAGATAAGAAAAACCGAAAAGAAGATATACTAAAATTATTAAATATCTAATATCTGTTGTACTAGTACATATTATTTGTCTCCGTTGATTTCAAAAACCACTGGACCGATTTTGATAAATCTTTCACTAGAGTATTCCTTGGAAATTTGAAATCCTGAAAGTAACATAATATATTATATAGGCTATTATGATCACGTTCTCTCATTATCCTTATTTGCTCTTAACAAAAGTATTAGTTATAATAGTTATAAATGATATTAAGATATAAAGGAGACATTCCGACATCTAGTAAAATTTAAATATATAAGTATCTACTGTATATGCTAATAAAATATAAATTTTTTTTTAGAAATATATATCATAATCACTAATAGCGCCACGACAATAAATTTTTAGATGATATTAATTTTTAATTAGAATTTTATTCTATTAGAAATGTATTAATATCAATAAAAATCAGGTAACTTTTATTTGTTTACAAATTTAAAATTAAATATTAAAGTATTAATTAACTATTACTTTAATTGAAAATACTATATGATTCTCAACAATCAGTAATATACATTAAAAAAAAAATTAAATTACAAATTTCGCGCCATAGTTCAGATGTAGCTGTTCCTAAAATCAATACCGTAATATGTTTCTAGCTTTGTCTTCTATATTTAACAGCAATGTAGATATCTTTATTAATTGTATGTTTGATTTCGAAGTATCGTGTAGTCTATGCTTTTTCGTCGGCTCTAAAAATATTTTTTATCTATACTGTTAATATAGGGTTCCTGTCTGCCTGAATTCTGAAATTAATCTAAAATATTCTCTATGTTTCATGCACGGTTGTTACCTGTAAATTGCATACATATAAAAACAGAAAACAAACATTAGATTTGTATAACATACCTATCCGATTTTGTGCGAATTAAAGTTGTTATTTATATAAAAATCCCAAAGTGCAATTCTTTAAACCTAACATTGACATTATAATGAATTTATGAATAGTAAGAATATATACATATATAATTTATTATTTATTTGATATGTTTTGTAAAGTAAAAACGTATTTTATTATTACAGATTTATTAGTTACCAAATTTTTATAATAATATTTATTATAATGGCAGTACAACAATTCTGCTTGCGATGGAATAATCATCAACCAAATTTTATTTCTGTATTTTCGAACTTATTGAATAATGAATCGTTAGTAGATGTTACCCTAGCCGCAGAAGGACGACACTTACAAGCACACAAAGTCATTTTATCAGCTTGCAGTTCATATTTTCAGGTATACAAGTGCAAGATAATTATGTTTACGTTTTCTAAATGTCACTTTTACTTTCAGTCTCTCTTCATGGCAAATCCATGTCAACATCCGATAGTCATTTTAAAAGATGTTAATTTTATTGATTTAAAAACAATGGTTGATTTTATGTATTATGGAGAAGTTAACGTTTCTCAAGAACAGTTGCCACATATTTTAAAGACTGCGGAAATGTTGAAAATTAAAGGTTTGGCGGAAATGCCCGATACAACACTACTGTCAAAATCACATAGTACATCTTCAGATAAAACGGACCTGCTGAAACTTGGAGAATCTAATTACAGTACAGAAATACAGAGGCAATCGATGTCACCATCACCTTGTTCACTTTCTCCATCCGCACGGAGGTATGAAAATGTATAACCTATTATATTAAGAAATAAGTTATGTTAATTTGGTTAACGTTTTGTTAGTATCACAAGCACAAATTATTATACAATAAATCTATATTTTTTTTAGAAAAAGACTTCGTAAAACATCTTTAGGCTCTGGTTCTGGTTCAACAGAACAAACATCTGAAGAACATCCCAATGAAATATCAGTATCATCTCCAGGAGACAGCGGAGTCAGTACGGTGACAACAAAAATGGAACTGAACACTAGCTTTACATTAGACGGTAACACATCTCGACACACTACGATAAAACAACACAGTAGCACAGACTCGGATACAATTAGGAGCACTCCAAAGCAACAGTCAATGGAACACGAACACGATCAACATAATATATCACATATATCATTGGTATGTTCACATTCTAATGCAAGTAATATTACAAATAGTAGGGATGTTTTTGTAGGTTATTAATATTATTATTATAATTTTCAATGAACGGTTATCGAAGTTCCAGAACTTGCTTGATTTTTTTAAAGTTAAACTTTTTTAAATAATTGAAGCACGTTTTATTTATTTTCTAGCAAATATCGCAACCAGATATGACGACACCACAGCATTCTGACAATCAGTTAGTAGGAGTTCCGGGACCCTCTGTACCTGCATCTACATCACACCCAGCTAGTCAAGGTTAGTTTAGCTATCTTATATTTGTTATACTGCATAGAAATTAACATTTAATATTGTTTTTAATAATTTTTTAATAATCTTGATAAAAACAGTATCGATCAAGACAATGATTAAAACATAACTTAATCTTACAAAGACAGACTGTTTTTATCAGAATTATGAACCATTGAGATTTCTATACACCGTGACAATTTTATTCTGATACAACTCTTTATCGATGATTTACTGTTAGTGGCATTATTTTAGCAACCCATTCTTTACCAAAAAGCAATTAAAAGTACCATTATGTTATCTAGTATATCGTGTAAAACAATTATGCAATTTAAATTAGTCTTGGTAAAAATTTCAAGCATGAAAGTGTATCGAGAAATAATATTTAAAAAATGGCTTAGCACGCTGGTGATGAATTTATATTTTCTGATAAGTAGTTATTTGTTCTGGAGCAATCCCACAACTCCATGGTTTGGAGCGCCATTAGCCCAAGAGGCAAATTACCCTTAATTTTTATTGAAAAAGGCGTAAAAATCAATGCAAAATACTATTTGGAGGAAGTATTGAAGAGAAATGTCATACTAAATACCAAAAATTTATTTGGAGATGATTATTATTGATTTCAACAAGATGGAGCCCCCTCCCTCACAGCAAACATTACTCAAGCATTGTGTAAGGATAATTTGGTTGATTTTTTGTTGAAGAATGAATGGCCCCCAAGCTCTCTCGATTGCAATCCTCTGATTATTTTTGTCTAAGCTCCCAGATTACAAATTTACAGCAATTTAAGAATTTTACTATCAAAATTTGGGACAAAATGCCAAAGGAAACAGTGCGTGCCGCTTGCAATGACTTTGAAAGAAGATTAAAGCTAGTTATCAAAGTTAAAGAAGGAGTTATTCCCAAACACTTATTATAAATTTTCAATACATATGTCTACTTTAAGAATTGAATAAAAACTTAATTGAAACTTGATTATAAATTTAATATTTTAGCATTTTCTTTTGTATCAGAATATAATTGTCATGGTGTATATATGTACCCAGTTTTAAAATGTTCATTATTAGTATGTGTACTATTATTATTATTTATTAAGGGGTCATTCTGGTAAAACAATTGAAAATATCAATCGAAAATACGCATTTAAAGTTTCAAATATAAAAAATTGGCTAAAATGACCCCTTAAATATTTTTATACAGCATGTTACAAGAAAGAGTTTGGAATAAATAAAAAATTCTAATCAACTTGAGTTCACAAACTAAGATATGAATGATTTTGAGTCTTGGGAAATTAAATGGGTCACTATAAGTATTTATTTATTGAATTGAAAGCCAAACAAATTGTTTTTAAACGTGAGTTGTTTACATTATTTGTCTCTTTATTCCAAGTTAACTTGTAAACTACTCAACTGATTTTGATGGGATTTTCACTATATATTATGACACTCATCAAGAAACTGAGCAGAGTAATATTATTTGATATAATATGAATTTGATATTGAACTGGGATTTTCACTGTTACTTATTATTGTCAAATAGCGCAGTAGGGAGAGGTTATATGTTTAAAACAGCTACTTGAGAGTAAATGCTAGTATTTAATAAAGTGGTGATGCAGTTTAATTTATTAAGGCTCAAAGTTGCTCATATCACTATCATTTTTCTTCATTTTAGTCAGTACTATACACATTTTAAATTTCCAATCTCTTTGTGCAATTATTATCAGCGAAGATTGAAAATCAAATTTTAGTTATTTTTTTTTAAATAAAGAAAAATATGTGTATGATTATAAATATAGTAAATGTTTATAATTCCTAAGATTTTTTTTTAAATTTAGGTTCGATAACATGTTTTTATTTATTTTTTTAAATGACCACTATGCAGATATGTACAAGCTTTATTTGTTTGTCGTTTAGAACATTTATATTATAGTATAGTTATATCAAAAATAATTTATATAACATCAATGGCTGTCAATAACCACACAAATTATATAAACAAATTATTTTGTAGTTTCATATTTTACATTATCATTCATTCATTAGATGTTCTATCATTTTTATGTATGTTAGTTTTGTCTTAAATTAAAAATAACAAAAAAATTGTTTTGAAAATTTATGTAAAATATCATCCTGTTAAAAATATCAAGTTTTATTTTACTCAATTTGTTCTTTATAATTCCTTTGATACAAATCTGCTACATAAATATGACAATTGTAGACAAAGTTTATTTTGATTTTAAATGAAAACTCTTAGTTTATAGAGCATAAGTTATCGTAGAGTAATTATTATTTTTATTTAAAAAAGATATACTAAGTACAACTTAATTTACAGTGTTTTAAAATGCATATATATTTACGTGTTTACAATGTGTTTGGTAGTAGTTAAAATTTGCAATAAAAAAAAAACAGTATGATATTTTTAATCAATTGTGTAATCCTCTAGGTCCGTGGACATTAGTGGAGCACCCCTCTTATCCCTGCTTCACTTTATCATCATGTCAGACGGACATGCAAGGGCTACAGTCGCAGTGCATGCAATACATGCCAGGAATGGCTCCGTCATGCGCGATGGAAGAGATAAAGGTAGCCCCGGCCAGCCCGTGTCCCAGCGTGTGCCCGTCACCTTGCTCCTCCCCGAAAGTGCAACAACAACAACCTACGGTAAAGAGAAAGCGATCTGTTAATCCTCAAGCCGACGAGAACTTTACAAAAGCGCTGGACGCAGTCAGATTCGGAGGGATCGGGTTTTGTAAAGCGGCAAGGATGTACGGAGTCAATAACAGGACATTGTGGTTGGAATATAAAAAGCGGGGGTATCCGATAAGTAGGACGAGTATCAAAGCAAGAGTCAAGCAACAAACACAGACTGAAATGGATTCGCCAGTTGAACAACAGCAGCAGCCGATATGTGCAACTGCACCTCCACTTGTAACTGATATTATTGGGGGGTTCATGAACCAAAGACACGTAGAGTTTGTACCAGATGTACAGAGATCACCCGTCCTCGGTATGAATCAGTTGAACTTGCACGGAGTTAATTTCGGCTCTGTTGGTTGACTGTTTCATATCTGAGAGTTTCAGAATTTATATTAATTTGGAAATGTGCCATTGATTATTAATTTATATGTAGTGTTTGTTAATTTTTGTATTTGACAAACACTAGAAATATCACTGTACTTAATATAAATGTTTTTTGTAACATATATCGTCGTATTTTAATTTTTTAAATTATATTGTTGAAGCTAACATTTAATATTAAGTCTGTACTTTTTTTAAAAAATGTGTTAAATTGTGTTTAGTAGTGTAAATTATTGACTCATTTATTTTTTTAGTTAAATTTTAGAAGTATATATTAATAATAATTGTAATACTGTAACTAGTAAAACTATTATCATAATAAATAAAATTTTATATGTAATTCATTAATTTTTTATTACAAAAATACAAACAATAAATTTTTTAAATCTGTATGTGGTCATAAAAACAGTAAATAATTTTAATAAAGAGATAACTATAGGTTTTTGGATTAATTTTTACACAACTAAAACGATCGTTATCATTGCTTGACTAACAAAGGCTGAATTTAAGCTAAATTTGCAACTATTGATATTTTTGATAATTTTATAAGTTCAATAAACTTAGTTCATTTGAATGATGATCATTAACATTTTTCCTAAACTTACTTATCATCGTATGTTGTTGAAATCAGTCATAACTACCTAAATCTAAAAAAACTACACAAAAATAGTTGCAACTTGAGCCTATTTTTTTTAATACTCACTAAATAATGTTTACAATAGTCATCTCCTGTATGATATTATCCTGAAAATTTGGAATTCTTTAATGTCTATTGTTTTTTGAGGATTGTTCATTTCCAACAATGTGAACAAATCATTAAATATTTTTTATAAATTTTACTTCTAATATTTGTGACATTGCATTATAATATATCAATAGAACATACTATAGTCTGTTTCATTTAAGATTGCAGTGGTGGGCAAGGTATGATTCACACAGGCACAGAATAAAGATAGTAAGAATTGATACTCCACGTTAAAAAACTGGAAATTGTTTTTACATACACTCTAAAATTTGTAGGAAATAAAACTCACCTTTGTATTATGAATATCAGTTTTCTAATATCCTAATGTCGATAATAATACACATTTTTAGAATAACTAATCTGACAATTTGAATTTTAAGGCAACATGAATGTAGTAGATGTATTGCGCCAGTGAAAATTGTGTTATTGTGAATCTGGCTGGCGTTTTGTCCAATCCTATGTTAGCTACTGCTGCAATCTTAAATGAAACAGACTATAATTAAATTACGTGTTTTTATAAATATATATATAAAAAAAACTATATCCTTGTATACTTAAGAGAGATGTTTTTAATTTATTTCTAGAGAAAAATGTTGAACGTTTTGAAACAATTTTGTTGAAATTTAAATTAATATATTTTAAAAATTACAACGTTAAACATATAATTTATATTAAATTATACGTTTATTGTTACAATATATAACAATGTGATTCGGTAACATTTTTATAGAAATTAGTGATATTTAAAATATAATATGTGTGTTTTTGCATAGCCAAAATAATTTGTATATCTATATCTAAATGCCTTAAATTTATAAAATTATAATGAATAAATATCAATAAATACATACTCAGATTTAGAATAGATATTCTTTTAATTTTACACCTGAAAGTACCATATTATACACCCCACATATTAAATAACCCTATTACTACTAGAAAAACAAAGAAAATGTGGTTTCTTAGTCACTTAAACTAAAAATATACACCCTCCTCATCAGGAACCTAACAGTTCCAGTTTGGCTCCTGATGAGGACTTCTTGTGAAGTTGAAACACGTGTCGAGTGACATTGTTTTATTGTGGTTAAGGTGTATATTTTTAGTTTAAATAACCCTACTGCTTAAATTTTTTTCAGCAATCTGCATTAAATTATGATAAAGTAATTTAAAATAGATTGGACTTAATTTTCTATTTAAAAAACATAAAACGTAGTTTTGTGATGCCAACTTGTTCATTATTCTATACAGTAAATACTCGGAATATCTACTTGAATCTTTTTAACTATTATAATAAACCCTGTTAAAATTCAGCTGAATAGTGTATACTTATTAAAACTTTTACACACGTCTTACACGCACAGTCTGGTATCAGTTCAGTCCATGACTGATATTAGACTGACGTCAAACTGATTGTGTAATGCATTGATTGACGATTTTTAAATATTTTTTATCAGTCTGAGAGTGTAACAGCTGTCTTACAGTGATTTATGACTTCTGCGTGGAAACCAGAATAAAAAATTGTATATTTTTATTACAGAAAAAAGTATTGGAACCAAAAGAGGTCGGTTCTTACCGAGACAGTCACGTTTAAAGAAAGACTGTGACCAAGTGTCGCCAGAAAGGGAGTTACCTGTAATGCACCTGCTGTCAGCTCCAATGAAGGTTGAGAGACAGTTCTCGGATCCATCGCCTGGCTTGCTGTCCACCTCAAATACAAGTACAATTGTTAAACAACACTCACATCCATTTTTGTCTAGTCACAGTGAACAGGTAAGTTAAAATATTGTTTCAAAAAAAACTTTTAGGGAATGTATGATTCTAAAAACTATAATTATATATTTATAATTTGTTCCAGTCTCACATACACGCACCATATTACTCCTCTCTTTCCACCGAAGGAGGGAGAGCCACGAGTCCCATAGCTTTAGACACGATACAGACACTTCGAGTCCGAACGGACGACCTCAAGCACATTTCTCCTGACACCCCCGTGAACTCTCCTCGTAGCAGCCACTGTCCTGCCGTTAGACCGGGTCCCGCTTTAGGCTGCAACTACTGTTGGAACACGATAGACAACCACGGAAGGATATTACGCAGAAAGACAAAGTACCACTGTCCGGAATGCCAAACGAACCTGTGTATAGTCCCTTGCTTTCAGGAATACCACGAACGGCAGACGAGGAGCGCTGAACTTGATGAGAATTTTTCGACAAAATCAAAGAACGTGTCTATTTGATTTTAGTTTTTCATGTTTAATGTATTATAATAAAGTTTATTTTATTAAAAATATTATATTGATATAAATTATGTGTTTTTATTTTTTTTTCTGACTGAATTTTTATGTGCCTTTGTATTTTGACTTTTTCATAATTAATTTTGTTACAGAATAGTGGAATTTTGTGGAAGAAAATACATATTAATCAATGTGATTCTATATATGATATAATATATGATCAACCCGTGGGTCACATATGGCCCTTAAGTTTTGATTGGAATTTTTATATTTATTAAATATATTTAATAAAATATATTTAATTTTCTATTGAACCCGAGGCAAAAAAAGTTGCTCATCACTGCTTTGAGGTATATATTAAAGTGCTGCCATCTAAGTATGAATACTCAAAGTAACTATACAGTTTTGACAAGTTCCAACGGTTCCAACGATTAGATTGTGTTTTGACGGTTTTGACTAAACGTATTGTTAATTATTTTAAATATTTAACAAAGATAATTTATTAAAATTTTTAATGCATTTTTTTCATTAATATTTTACGTGAATTTTGTTTTAAAACATCAAAGAGTAAGATTCTAATTTTTATTATTTCAAATACATATATATTTTTATATCTTTGCGTATAATTAACTGACCCCACTTCTCCCTAAAGTATGAAAAAAACATAATATATTTATAATAGCATTACAAAACTAGTTTTAATTTGTAATAAAAAAAACATGTAACTTTCAAAAACCTTGTAAGAAGTTATTATAATATATGGTGTATTCTTCAGAGACGTACTCGTATATTAACGTAAGGGCGAAAAGGGCATTTGCCTTGGGTGGCAAATTTGAAGAGTGTAATGTGCGGGCATATAAGCGAGTTTTTGCGTCATCACCTAAGACAGTGGGTCTTAAACTTATATGATTTAGGGACCCCTTTTTGAACAATTATTTTTCAGGGAATCCCCTCCCCCGGATAGAAAAACAAAAAAGGTCGTTAGATACTAATTCATCACTGATAAATAGAAATAAAAGTAATTTATGTCAAACATGTTTCACGGACCCAGGCCCCTCTTTCCCACTGGGCACTCTGGGCACGTGCCCAGGGCCCCGCGATCGATAGGGGCCCCCATATAATGATTCTACGTCTTATTTTCTTGTATTTTAGTCGATATTTGTATGACGAGTTGAAGTTCACAGCATGAAATTTCACTAAAAAATTTTGATTTTTGATTTCGTTAAAAGTATGTTTAGTGTATAGAAAATGACGCGAAAAGTTGTTTGTTTCAAACCGCAGATCTGTATCTCAATCCATTCTCGAGATATAGCCTCTCAAAGTTTTAGTTTTTTCAAATTTTTGGAGAAAAAATGGAATAACTTTTGAACGCGTGGTCGGAATTGGTTTTAGTTGACGGATTTGAAATCAGCGTGTCAAAATCTATATAATGACATGTATAATACTTTAAAATCCAACAAAAAAATTTTCGCCAAAAATCGACATTTTTTAAGGTATACCCCTTTGAATTTTTTCGATTTTTCGCGAAATTTTTTTTTTCGAGCTTTAAGGTATTATACATGTCATTATATAGATTTTGACACGCTGATTCCAAATCCGTCAATTAAAATCAATTCCGACCACGCGTTCAAAAGTTATTCCATTTTTTCTCCAAAAATTTGAAAAAACTAAAACTTTGAGAGGCTATATCTCGAGAACGGATTGAGATACAGATCTGCGGTTTGAAACAAACAACTTTTCGCGTCATTTTCTATACACTAAACATACTTTTAACGAAATCAAAAATCAAAATTTTTTAGTGAAATTTCATGCAGTGAACTTCAACTCGTCATACAAATATCGACTAAAATAAAAGAAAATAAGACGTAGAGGTATTATAGTTTTATAGTTGAGCGTGTAAATTAATATTAAATGCTATTTTTGGTTAAAATGTTTGAGTTGCGCATAAAGATGAATATTCTAATAATATTTTTAAATTATTTATTAACTGAAAACACATATTTGTATTAATTTACCCATAAAGTAAGGGAAGCACTGCTTACCCTGCTTCCATGGACGCATTATTAATTTATGCTTATCTACTTTTATTTGTCTATCCTAACAAAATAGTGCTCTGTCAAGGTCATAGGGGCCCCATTATCCTAATGTGCCCAGGGCCTCCAATAGATTAAAGACGGCCCTGCACGGACCCGCGGCAAAAGTTCAGCGGAATCCCGGGGATCCGAGGATCCTAGTTTAAGAACTATTGGCCTAAGACAATTGAAAATATTTTTGTTTTATTATATATTTTTTAGTCAACGCCTTTTATATCACATATTTTTTATGTTATTATAAAAAAAGGGAGGCGGCAAATCGTAATTAAATAAATCATTATAATGTTAAAAGAATAAATCGTTATTTCAGTGAAAATTAGGTACTTTATTTGAAATAATACCAGAGTTTGACTGGACTGGGTCTAAGGGACCCGGTTTGGCGAACAAAAAAATTCAATGATAAAAATTAAAATTTCTAATTGAAATTACTGGAAAAATAATTCTTAGGGGGTCCGCCAACAACTTGCAGTATGGGGGCCATGAATAATACGGTTAGTATTGTTAGTATTTCAATTGTTGTCAATATGACATGTTGAATTAAAATATGGCTACACAGTACGCCACTGACAAACTCTCAAAGATGTTTCTGTCATGATTAAAGTTGATAAATACTTTTCATAGTGTTTAAATAACTGCAAACAAGTTCTCGTCGTCATTCTAATTTATACACATTTTGTCGATTTTGTTTATGTTATTTTGAGCAAACGAAAGTTTAAAATATGGATGAAATTTCAACACTTGTGTTCTTTGTAAACGGAAAAAAGGTACGTAAATTACGTCGCAGATTGTTTTTGTTATAGGTACTTATTAATTATTTTTTACACAATATTAGCTATGTATAAATATTTGTTTACTATTTATATTTATTTTAAATAATTTTAATATATATTTCATATTACGAATTTTTTATAATGCTCAAATAATTTTGTATTTTTTATAACATCCCCCATAGGGAGCAGATTGACACAAGTTATAAGATATTATATCAATTGCGTAATACTTGAAATTTAACAGGTGTGTGTTGAGGAGAGGTCCTAAATATTTTTGCAATTTAAATGTATGCGAAAATTGAATAATAATAAATTAACTATTTGATTATAAGTTGATTATAGATATATTTTAAGAAAATTAAAAGTACGTTAATATAAATTATAGGTATACCTACTCATAATAAAAAATATTAGAATGATTAAAAATCAAGTACATATAAAAAATAAGCGCATGATATATTTAAGAGATATAAAAATAATTAATGAATGATATTACTTAATGTGATATCTCATTTATAGATTATTGATTTCTAAAGTGCTTTTTAATGCTTGTAAACAATCAATAAGCAAATTATTAACTATATGTACTTAATGTATATGTAACACATTTAATTCTATACACTGGCGTCGTAATTTATTTGTGAAAATTAAAATAATAATTTCTTGATAAAAATATTTTATAATAATATAATATTGCGAAATTTTTCAAGTTAATTTTTTGTTATCTGAAAAAAGTTATTTATTTAATTTTCATTTTTTATTATTTATGAAATAATAATTCCTAATTAAATATGTTATTTAATATAAATTATAATGAGTTCTATAAACAGTAGCGTACTAAAAACGAACTATTTTTTGCTCTTCAAAATGAAAAAAATAAACTTTATAGGAGTGGGGGCACAACTAACATTCCGCCCCAGGCACGCACCAACCTCCTTAATGCGCCACTGACTAATAATTTGATAGCATCACATAATATTCATGAGTTTTCATTTCTATGTAATATAATATTTATCTAATAATATAATTATCATTTGCGGTTATTTGGTTACATTAAAATTAAAATCAGATAAGAAATGCACGCAGAGGCGTCCGCAGAAAAGTTTCTAGGGAAGGGAATAATCAGTTGTAGACAATTAATTAATACATCAATATAGTTATATCACATCAATTTATTCAATCTAAGGGACGTCCATGAAATAATATTAAATTAATAAACATTACACAATGAAAAAATAAATAAAACTTAATATTTTCTATTTATAAACTTTATAATTTTGTTGATATGTCGATATAAATATATTTTAAGATAAAATGTTATTCTGCATTCTGCATGTCATTCAAAACGTAAATATTTATTGTTGATAAGAATAATTAATGCAATTAAAATATTAATATAATTAGATTTAAATTGTGCAAAATAGGGATTGATAATAATTTACTTTACTTTTTCAGGTCACAGATAACAATGTTGATCCACAATGGACTCTTTTATATTATTTGAGAAACAAACGTATCCTTTTTTCAAAATTATTTTGCAACAATTAATTTTTTAAAATATTTATTTATTTAATATTTCCTTGACTGTATATTTTAGTGAACATCCACGGAACAAAACTAGGATGCAGCGAAGGTGGTTGTGGCGCATGCACTGTAATGGTGTCCAAATACGACCGGAAAGACAAAAAACTGAATCACTACTCTGTGAATGCATGTTTAGCTCCAGTTTGCTCCATGCACGGGCTTGCCGTAACCACTATAGAAGGTATTGGAAGTACAAAAACCCGCTTACATCCTGTACAAGAGCGCATAGCCAAAGCACACGGCTCTCAATGCGGCTTTTGCACACCTGGTATCGTAATGTCTATGTATACACTTCTACGAAACATGCCAAATCCAAACATGGCGGACTTAGAAGAAACATTCCAAGGAAACCTCTGTAGATGTACTGGATATAGACCAATAATAGAGGGATATAAAACATTCACGAAAGAGTTTGAATCTTGCATGGGGTTTAACGATATTGTTGTTAATGGAAATGGAGTGTGCGGAAAAGGAGATAAATGTTGTAAGAATATGAAAAAAACAGATGCAGAAGAACTGTTCAGTTCTAATGAGTTCATTCCATATGATAAAGATCAAGAGCCCATATTCCCTCCTGAATTGATCTTAAATGATACTTATGATGGCCAGTACTTGACATTTAAGAGTAACGATGTGGTCTGGTATCGTCCTATGAGTCTCAACCAGTTATTAAAACTAAAGAAAACATATCCAGATTCAAGATTGGTTATCGGAAACACTGAAGTTGGGGTTGAAGTAAAAGTCAGAAGAATAAATTATCCTGTATTGATTCAACCTAATTTTATTAAGGAACTTACGGATGTTACGATTACAGATGAAGGTTTAAAAATAGGTGCCTCTGTTACTTTACACGAAATTGACATTTTAATGAGACAACAGATTTTGGATTTGCCTGAACACAAGACAAGGGTTTTTAAAGCCATTGTTGACATGCTACATTGGTTTGCTGGTAAACAAATAAGAAATGTAGCCTCAGTTGGTGGAAATATAATGACTGGAAGTCCAATTTCTGATTTGAATCCTATATTCATGGCAGCTGAATGTGAATTAGAATTAATGAACTTACAAGGGGTAAGGAAAGTTTTAATTAACAAAGATTTTTATACCAGTTATAGAACAAATATTGTAAAAAAAGATGAAATACTCGTATCCGTGAATGTCCCTTACACACATGAAGATCAATATTTTTGCGCTTTTAAGCAATCTAAACGTCGTGATGATGATATTGCGATTGTAAATATGGCAATGTATGTGGAACTTGAATCCAGTTCGAACAAAATAAAAGATATAAGATTATCTTTTGGTGGAATGGCCCCTACCACTGTTATGGCAAAAAGTACTCGGAATAAATTAATCGGCAAAGAATTTAATGAAAACATGTTTAAAACTGCTTATGATACTCTCTTAGAAGATTTTCCTCTTTCTGCAAATGCACCTGGAGGCATGGTACAATATCGCAGTACCTTAACACTGAGTTTGTTCTACAAAGCATATATTACATTAATGGAGAAATACAGAACAAGATTTGCAAACAATTCTATTCCAATAAAAGAAAGAAGTGGTGCGAAACAATTTGAATATAAGTGCCCTGAAAGTTCGCAATTCTTTAGCATTACTTCGAAAGAACAAAAGTATGATGCTGTAGGTAAACCAATAGTACATTTATCTGCTTACAAACAAGCAACGGGTGAAGCATTATACTGTGATGATATTCCTAAAAGTCAAAATGAATTATACTTAGCTTATGTACTTACGACAAAGGCAAATGCAAAAATACTATTGGTAGATCCTAGTGTCGCTTTGGCTATGCCAGGAGTCCATGCTTTCTTCTCTTCTAAAGACTTGACCGAAGAACAAAACAGTGTGGGAACAATTTTCCACGATGAAGAGATTTTTGTAACTAAAATGGCCCATTGCTGTGGACAAGTAATCGGTGTAATTATTGCTGAAGATCAGCTGTTAGCTCAAAAGGCAGCTAGTAAAGTTAAAATTGAATACGAACAGTTACAACCAATTATTATATCTATCGAGGATGCTATTAGAGAGAAATCATTTTTCCCTGAATATCCGAAAATTCTTACTCATGGAGATGTTGATGAAGCTTTTAAAAATGCTGATCATGTTATTGAAGGTCAATGTAGAACGGGAGCTCAAGAACACTTTTATTTAGAGACGCATTGCGCTCTTGTTGTACCTAAACAAGAAGACGATGAAATTGAAATTTATGCTTCATCTCAGAATCCAACTGAACTGAGTGTAAGTAATTTAATTATCTTAAGTTTATTTTTATCCTCAACCTAAAAAATGGTATTTCTACAGATCCACACTTCTCATATGCTAGGAATTCCCATAAACCGAATAGTTTCAAAGGTAAAAAGAATTGGAGGTGGTTTTGGAGGTAAAGAATCAAAAGCCTTGATTTTAGTTTTACCTACTGCATTGGCAGCCCATCGCTTGAGAAGGCCTGTCCGGTGTATGTTAGACAGAGATGAAGATATGGTAATGACTGCATACAGAAATCCATTCATGATGAAGTATAAAACTGCTTTTACAAAAGAGGGTAAAATTACTGCTTGTGAAATAGAAATATACGTAAATGCTGGATTTTCTTATGATTTATCACCATCTGTATGTATTATACATTATATTGTATATCTAAAAAAATATTTGAATATGTTATTTTATATAGGTCCTTGATCGAGGCATATTCCATTTCCAAAATACCTATGACATTCCTAACGTAAAGGTTATCGGATACTTATGCCGTACAAACTTACCTTCGAATACAGCCTTCAGAGGTTTTGGAGCACCTCAAGCAATGTGTGCGGGTGAAAATATGATCAGGAATATTGCCGAAATGTTGAACAAAAGTCAGCTTGATATTTGTCGCTTAAATTTGTACAAAGAAGGCGACATCACACACTATAACCAAATTTTAAACCATTGTACACTCTCAAGATGTTTGGAAGAGTGCGTGGAGAGATCAGATTATCATAATAGAATGAAAGTTGTACAAGAATTCAACAGGTCAGTTGTTTGATAGAATAAACCAACTATTTATTTAATTAATGTATCTTTTATAACATTACAGACAAAATCGTTGGAGGAAACGCGGCCTGAGCATCGTCCCAACAGCTTACGGAATTGCATTTACTGCATTATTTTTAAATCAAGCCGGTGCCTTAGTCCATGTATACACAGATGGCTCAGTTCTACTCACTCACGGAGGTGTTGAGATGGGTCAAGGGCTGCACACTAAAACCATCCAGATAGCCAGTAAAGTACTCGGCATTCCTACATCCAAAATTCACTTGTCAGAGACTTCTACGGATAAAGTTCCAAACACTTCTCCAACAGCTGCGAGTGTTGGGTCTGATATTAATGGAATGGCAGTCATGGTTAGTATTGATATATTATTCGACTTACTAATTTTTATTTCCTAATTTATATTTTACAGAAAGCATGTGAAAATATTATGAAGAGACTGCAACCTTACATTGAAAAAAATCCTAAAGGCAAATGGGAAGACTGGATTTCGACTGCTTACTTCGACAGGGTCAGTTTGTCCGCAACAGGCTTTTACAAAACTCCCTTAACCGGTTACGATTGGAAAACAAAAACTGGTGATGCATTCAGTTACTATACCTTTGGTGTTGGTTGTTCAGAAGTTGAAGTTGACATACTTACCGGAGATCACAAAGTTTTGAGAACTGATATAGTTATGGACGTGGGTGAAAGTTTGAACCCTGCTATTGATATTGGACAGATCGAAGGAGCCTTTATGCAAGGCTATGGATTGTTTACAATAGAAGAAGTGTTGTTTTCACCAACTGGTGCTACTTTGACTAAAGGTCCGGGAGCATATAAGTTACCGGGTTTTGCTGATATACCTACTGAATTTAATGTAGCACTTTTGAAAGGCGCACCTAATCCAAGAGCAGTGTATTCATCAAAGGTGAGAAAGAAATTGTGAATTTAACTTACCTCACTTTATAACTACAAAAAATAGATAGAAACTTCAATCTTCAAAACACTTTTTTTAAACTATTTTATTATGATTATTTTTACTAAAGTTAGAGATCTTTAAATATTATCCTTTGATACTTTTGTAGGCTGTTGGAGAACCACCATTGTTTTTAGCAAGTTCTGTGTTGTTTGCAATACGTGAAGCAATAAAGTCAGCCCGCTCTGACGCAGGTGTGACGGAGAATTTTACTTTAGATGCCCCGGCAACGGCAGCAAGAATAAGAATGGCTTGTGCTGATCATCTTACAGCTAAAGTATGTGTTTGTGCGAGCTTATTGAATGTTTTAGAAACAATAATTGCATTAATTATTTATTCGTTAATTGGATTTTATTTTTCAGGTACCAGCGCAGGATACAAACATAAAGGCATGGAATATTGTACCATAAATATATGAATAATATATGATTTACTGTTCTATTTGTTATTAAAAATTCATACCAGATTTTATTATATATAAGTGAAATATATTTTCTGATAATAAATTGTTATTTACACAACTTCAAGAAATCAGTCATTTTCAATTCATTCTTATAATTTTTTTCCCTTTTTGTTTTAATTCGGATCAATACAATTTCTGTTTACAAAAACAAATGTTTTCACTCAGAATTTTCTTAATAAATAAATTTTATAATATACTGGGAACATTTTTATTATATTTGAAAAGTAGATTTACTATAAACACTTTGTATATATACAATGCTTCATTTAATTTCAAAAATATGTTTTTGTTTATTTATTTTACAACAAAAAAATAAAATAAAAACTTCCAACTAAATATTAAAAAAAAACAAAGTTTACGATATAATTACAAAATAATTTGTCTACAATTTTACACAGGTATTAAAAAATTCAAAATAAAATCACATAAAGTTCTATTAAAGTTTTAAAAAATGAGACAATTTGCAACTTAAAATGATATATATATAGAGAGAGAGAGAATTAATTTATAATTGTTGAAATACTTTTAAAATATTTCCTTTAAGTAATGTTCAACAAATTTTATTATTTTTGCTGCAACTAAATATTACAAATAAATAATAATTAATGTTTCTTTTTAACTAAGTAATAAAACTAAACAATTTAAATAATGTTATGTAATTAATTTATTTATAAATTGCTGTGCTGTAGCAAGACTAAATCTAAAATTTAAAATTAATTAAACAGTCTCATCATTTCATCTCTTAGTGTTACTTCTCTTTACAATTCAATAAACAATAGGAACAGAAAATGTATCTATTATATCCACGTTAATACTATTAAACAGTTTCACTCGGAGAGCTCTAAGGACATTTTTCATGGTTTCTGCCTTGCTTTTGTAACATACATGCTTGAATGCAAATGCAAATTAGCTTCCAGCTAACGCTATCTGATAGGTATTAAATATAAATGACAACACACAAATTAAATCATAAATAAATACAATCAGCGACTAAAATAAGTATTGCCAAGTGTACCTCATAAAATGCATAGCATTTACATTATTATACGTTTATTAACACTGTTTTAAAATACCAAGCAATTTCATAACAATTTGACACTTAGCAGATAGCATTAACTGGAAACCGATTTGCATTTGCATTCAAGCAAATTTTTTATAATACCGAGCAACAGTCTATCTAATAAGAGCATGATCTAGAAAACTTATTATGATTTTCTCCTACAGAAAGACTCACTAGGAAATAACTTATTTAATGACAAAACAAACCGCTTCAGAAAAAATAGTTTGGAAATAAAAACTATGAAATGCGATTAGGAGAATGTAATATTTACGATAAAGTCTTCTTTGGGCATGAAATATTGTTAGACTAACTTGGTTTACCTCTATGAGTAGATTTCTCCTACGGATTCTGTAAAGTTGTATAATTGGGGCTGTTGGGTTTTAGTAGAAAATATTCCTCGAAGATGTGAGGCAATAATTGACAACAGCGGTGATTGGACTAATTAGCTAGACTGTGTAGATGTTATTATCATATTTATATTAGAACTGTGTTCTGTTGGTGCTATTAAACGATACAGAAATAATTAAATAGGGCAAAAAATATGAAAAATGTTTATGTGTCAGTTCTCTAATCAAGTTGTTTTACGCGACACCCTATATTCATAATAATTATATCAGGATGAAAAATAACATATTAAATATGGCAGTGTTACTTTCAACCTGTGCTGAAATGAAACCATACGATAGATAATAACTGTGAATATAATCGATGGGTTTGCATCTGTTTCTTTATATACAATTCTACCGAAGTAACTCTAAAAGACTAATGAATGGATTGCAAACAGAATTTAGATTTAAATTGTACAGAACAATAATCAATTTGTATTTTTTATATATACAATCCTGGAATATTTTACAGTCGTTAATTAAATAATTCCGCTTTACAAAAGAATTATAATATGTACAACACTTGTCCTAGATATGTGTTCTTATTTTCTTTGAAAACTTATTCAATCGATTAATGATAAAAACAAATGAAAAGTGAAACGTTTTTTTTTTGGTAAAACCAAAATCAATTCATTTGTATATTTCTTAAGATGATCGGTAAAAACGTTGTCGATAAAACCAACGTGGGACCTGTCTGTACACAACTCAAGAGAATGATTGATTGTTTTTTTATTTGTATATTACATCACAAGAAATCTTTAAACAGAGAAAATAAACTTTAAAATTTACTGGGATTTTTTTCTTTATTTAAATATAAATATTTTAAGACATGTATCTACTAAAATAAAACCATTCGTAACTTATATTCATTCTTCTTACACGAACTATAACATTTTGTATTAAATACAAATTTTGAATGTAGAAAATAGTACTGATATAAACCTACGCGTGTGTATCAAATAACTTTTCTCTCAAAAATTTTATTTTATTTACAAAGTATCCTTCTAACGATTCCGCGCATTTGAAAAATTGAGATTCTTTCGGATTGTAATATCGACAATTGTCAAACACTTTTGTCATGTCACCGATGAAGTCGCTCAGCTTCGTGTACAGCCGGTCGTTGATTTTGTTCTCGATAGTCTGCAAATCTGCAAATTCAAATTCATAAATATTAGACTTGCAATAAATAGTATCTTTGTCAATAAACTGAATACCAATGTAGTTTATTTTTATAATAAACAGTGTAAATAATTAAATTGTTAATATAACTAACATTTATGTTACTACCATTAAGTTTGCTATAAAATTACAGGAAAAATAAAGAATTTCAACTCACCCATTGGTTCTCTGATAATTTTGTAATAATCAGGAGCCTCGTTAGGATCCACAGGTTCCAAGAAAGGCCATGCATTTTTGTGACTCTATAAAATAAAATAAACGCATATTAATTTAAATCACAAAAAAAAATCATTAATTCATCGTTACCTGTATCTGTTTTATTAGTTTACGTAGCCCATCAAAATCTCTCTGGGCAAGATTCCTTGAGAGGGCGACATTGACAGAGGATTTGTGTTGGCTGCAGTTGGGGCAAACATATTCGTCAATGTTGTCTGCTTCCGATTGTAAAATGCCAACACAGCGGCCATGGAACCAGTCTTGGCATTTATCACAGCATATGTAGAATCTGTCATATAAGAATTTCATTAAAATATGTCATTTCAGTCAATTTACAATCTGTTAAAAATAGTTTAAATTAAAAATCTTCGTTATTACTTTTAAGGGTCAAATTTTACCTCATTATAAATAAATAACTTACTGAGACTCGTCATAGGGCTGCTTGCACAAACAGTAGAGCTCCTGCGTGTCTCTGGCGTGCCGGCACTCCGTACAAACAAACTCAGACAGGGACTTGCTCATCTCCTCGGTGATACCGACGCAATCACCGTGGAACCAGTTGTTGCACAAGTCGCAGCCTACGTAGAACTTGGTCTCGTCGTACGGAGTTCTGCACAGACAGTACAGTTTCTCTTTCTTGCCACCGCCGCCGCCAGACCGAGGCAGATTCGGGGAAGTCATTGCCTGTGACGAAGACTTGGCCTGCTTCTTCGGACGGCCGGTAGTTTTGCTTGCGTGTGCCGCTAAGGTCGTTGTTGCGGTCGGTATTGATTTGCGTTTGCTGCTACCGGTTCTCACTTCGTCCTGCTTGCTTCTTTCAGCTTTCGTGCGGTTCGCTAGCTCAGCCGATAGTTCTTTCTGTAAAAATAAATTTAATAACAATGTTTATTACATTCATTAGGAAGATGAAGAAAATTACTTCTATATATTTTTTATACCTGGATATCAATCTGGAAGTCTTTTTCAAGTGTTGCTCTCTTCTTTAGAATTTCTTTCTTAAGCAGTTCCTTCTGTCTGAATAAAGTAACTTGGTTCTTAGAACGGGCTGCTGCTGTTTTACGTTTTTCCTCTTGTAATTTATTTGTACGATTTCTTGATGAATTAGGTGATATTTCTTCAGGTGATTCATACCTACAATAATCATTTAATATTTGTTCCATCAAACAAAAAGAAGTTAAAAATTATTTTATATCAAGACATTATTTTTAATAATCATTTTAGGGTATCTTTTGAGATAAAATAAACATTATATACATATAAATAAATAATATTAGTTTCTGTAAAATTGGGTAGGAAAGTGTTATTAGAAACTACTCAACCAGAAATAAGTAAAACTGTGTGCGTGTTCTACGCCAAAATTAGAGTTAAAATAATTTCAACTCACTTAATCTCCTCCTTGGGTTTGACCTCTATTTTGGTAATGACCTTCCGTTTCGGAGTATCGACAATCCACTCATCATCATCGTTGGACTTTGAACAGCTGAGTGGCCGCTTGCGGGCTGGGACTATACGGGGCGCAGCCTGAACTACCGGTGCGTGCACAACCGTATTCTCAGTTGGCGTATTCGGCTCATGTTTTATTTGTTGCTCTTGGTAGCGTTGTAACTGAAGCAACTTTTCCTCTATTTCTGGATTAAGATTTTCTTGTTTTAAGGCATTTTTAATAGCTACAAAATGTTATTTTCTTTTCAATGGTGATTCATTTTAAAAAGAACAAAAACTAATACATTTCTTTTAAAGAAAAATAAAAAATTTACTCGTAATCAACAGCAATTGAGCCATTCTGGAGCCAAAGTGAATAACTAAACAAAACTATACATAATTGTACCATTACTTTTTGGCTCTGAATTTATAAATCATATTGTCCCCTACAGGCAAAGTAACTTTTACAGGAGGAACAAAAAACTGAATAATATGACCCCAGATGATATAATTTTATTAATTTTCTTTAATAATATGTACTCTGATACTTTTGACTTAACCATTATAGAGGAACTGAAAAACAATGATTATTTATCAATAAAAGGGCGCTTAAGATATTTTATAGCCCTCAATTTCAGTGATACTTTTAATTGAAGGTTTAAGATATTTTACAGTACACTGTATCTTAAACACCTTTTCAATGTTTCATATATATGTACAAATTTGGACTACCAATTGATAGTTGATTTATTAAATAAACAATCAATAATAGAATTCACAATTAACAGGCACGATATTTTAAAATCATACGATTGTCAAAGTTTAAACAGATTTTTTAGAGGAAAAGAGAACATAGTTGTTTACGAGACTTTCAGAATCGATGGATAGTATTGCTTACGATACTTTGCGTTGTAGGGGACGATATACACTAATACAGAGCTTCCCAACATTGTTAATCGCATTGGCATCTGAACAGCATAAATAATAAATAATTTTAATTCAATAAAACTACTTACTGTGTTGTATGTATTCTCGAGTGATAACAAACTTATTTTGGGACTGTTTTGAAGGCTGTTCCCCTGGTTCCGTGGAAACGGGAGGAACAACTGATGGGACGTTTTGTTCATTTGTTAATTGCGTTTTCTGTCCGTTTACAACAACTGGGTTCAGAACATCCTCAGTACTTTCAGCATTTGTCTACATAAACAAAATTGTGTAGTAAATTTTAAAAAAAAAAAAAAAACCCACTTTGAAAATTTGGTTTCAAAAAATTTAATATTTAGGAAATTATTAGGATACTAAATACATCTTCTATCGGTAAAAATCTTTTGAGTATTTTAAATTTCTTCAAAATAATTGAAACCAGTTTTTTTAATAATCATAGCAATACTTTATTATTAAATGTAAAACTATTAAAGTTAAATAACATACAACTAAAATACATTTGCGATAAAATGAAAAAAAAAAGTTGGAATTTAAGCTTTATTATCTGATGTGATAATTTTTAGAAAGAGAAAGCGTATTGTTAGTCAACATTAAATAATAAAGCTTCTATAACTAAAGTTAACATCATTATAATTAAAATTTTTTAATTAATGTCACCTTAGGATTACCAGTTGTATTTAAAAATTGAATTTTAACTACTGTCCATAAATCGCCAATTTATGTTACATCCAGTAAAAATAACTTAATTTATCTTCAAGCAGTAAGTTAAAAATCAACAAAAAGTTTGATTCATATTTTTTAGTAATATTTTTTTTTTGAAATTATAAATAAATATTCCTTAATACAGCCCTGACATTCGTTATTTTTATTTATTTTGTAATTAAATATAGCACCACAAGTAAAATTTTACTTTTATTTTTGACTACCGTTTCTTTTAATTTTTAAAAGTACTTTTCAACCTGACAATGGAATATTTGAAATTTGATTAATTTTCATAAGAGAAATATTTAAATCACAGATTTTTGTTACATATAATAATACAATCCTAAGGCAACGTTATGTCAATTAAGAAGTAGATTTAGTATTTCAAATCATTTATTATTACATTATACAAAATACTGACTTTTATAAAATTATCTGCTATTTTGAAATACCAAAACTGTATTAGTTTATAGTAGTAACAATTTTATAAATGTATTAAATGACATGCAAATGTTTGTAATTAAATATTATAGCCCAATACATTGACAAGCAAGAAAAATCTGCAGGATTACTGAATCTTTAGATATCTTTATTTACTTGTTTATATATAGTAAGTAATTTTTCAAATTTTCCAAGTGAAGCGTAACAAAATCAGTTTCTTGTTAATATCTCAAAAATTATTGGTTTTACAAAAAAAGCTGATAACTAATAACAAATTTCATGTAAAATGTATGTATCTATTTGGTTATTAAATGCAATTACCATTTTCTGCGTTGTTTTTTTTTTTATATAAAAGAAGTTATAACCTTTTTTGGAAAAACAATATTTTTTTGGAGATATTTGGGCAAAATTGATTTTACTTATAATTCAAGGGAGACCTGAAATATTACATAAATACAAGTAAAAGAAGGTACCAAAAAAAGATTCAATACTGTGACAGTTTTTTCTTGAAATAGTTCTTCCCTGACGGGCTATTATAAGAAAAACTGTTAATTTAGCGTTCTTCACTAGTCTTTCATAATTATTTACAATTTAGATTTAACATTGTGTTAATTTACGTAATTAAAAATTTCCCATTAGTAAAAAATAAATTAAGTATAGACATAAATTAAAGGTGTTATTTTTAAACACATATCACCATTTTTTATTATCGATATTAATTAAATAACTACGTATAAATAATTAAATTAGAAAAATAAATTATTTCATCCAAACAGTGATATGTTTCTAAATACAGACACAAGATATATTAGTTTCAAAGTTGATCACAGAAGGTGTAAAATTTTTATGAAATTAATAAGCGGTAAAACAAAAAGACAAACACAGAAGCGATTTTACATAAAAACTTTACACCTTAAAATTTAAAACACTTATAAAACATACAAACAACATTATTTTAATTATTGTACAATTATGTAAGATAACATAACTAAGTTGAATGTTCTTTTGTAACAGAAAACTTTTGGAGATAAAATATTATTAATAGCGACAACCATTTTCGAAAATTCTTGAATATAGGCCCTACAAATAGACAGAAATAACATGTTATGCTCAATAAAATATTTCAACATTTTTACTATATTTCATTAATTGATCATTTCTCCCACAAGTTTTAAGTTGTTCAAACAGGATGTTTAAAGTCAATGAGTACGTTTACACAGAGTTGTTGTTCCGGTTTTACTGTATACTTCGTAGATAAATATTTATATTTTTTGGGGTTAGCTAAATAGATATAATTATGTCCATGCAGTTTACACGTGTCTTTATTCCGGTTTAGTTAAGCTATGCTTGTAGGTTAAGAGGAATAGCATAACTAAACCTGATCAGTTATGTCAGGTGTAATGCGCATTTTTAAACCCGGCTTTACTACATCAGTTACAGTAAAACCGGAATAACAGCGCTGTGTAAACGTACTCAATATGAATAATTAAATACCACGTACAAATTTTTAAAAGGGCAAATTAATTTTAATTGAAACATTCACATTTTTTTATTCTTTTGAGACATTCAAGAAACAATTTTAATAAAACAATCGGGATATTATTATTTATTTAATTTTTCTGCACAACTGAAACATCAATTAATTCAATGTTAATACAAAACAACACAAAATTTCATCAGTTCCACACCACACTTTTTTAAAACGTGTCTGTATTTAGCGCATCATAAAAATAAAAACAAACAAGAACAAATATGTACAAACTACAACAATACCTGCGACATGTTCGGTATAGTTGTAGGTTGTAACGGTGCCAGTTTCTTGGGTGTGACAGAGGGCCTTGGTGTCGTCTGGACAGGGGTCAGGGGAGGTGGCTGCAAATGCGTCACACCGGCTGGCGCTGCCTGCAACGGCACCGTCTCATTTCCCGGCGATTTGATTTCCTGTGTCACTTTGTTGTTTGGCTGCACGGGCTGGACTGCAAGGTATATTTTTGTTGGACCGAGTACGCCTTGTTTTCCAGTCGATGCTTGCGCTGAAATTTAACGTATTTATTTATTTATTAAATTTCAATTAACAAATAGTATTAAAATAAACATAATTGATAAAAAAAATATCTCCTGCTTGGTAAAATCTATACAATAAACATACTTTTAACGAAATATAAAATTAAAAAAAAAAAAATTGTAGTTTTTAGTGCGTTTTTTTCAAAATTTTGAAGAAAAATCACCGTAACTTTTGACCAGGTAGTCGGATTTGATTTTAGTCGACATATTTGAAACAATATAGTCTAGATTTATTGACATGTGTTACCTTGCAATAGTTGTTGTTTAACTTGCTGCTGCACTAAAGCCAACTGATCCTGTGTGAAATCTGTTCCTGTCAGACCCTGTAGGACGATGCGAGGCCCTTGAGCTGTCTGTATCACCTGCGCGGTCACACACTTGATCACTGTTCCCGGTGGCTGGCCGGCCAGTAGAGATTCCTCTACGCTCTGTTGAGTATGGTTTATGTTCGGTTCCGTTTCTGGAGTGCCGCTCTGTTGTATTGTTGGGTTTGATGCTTTCGTTGGCTAAATAAATAAATAAATAAATAAATAAATGAAAAGCCACAATCTCAAACAAAATTCCTATGATTGATATAAATTTTAATTGGGTTCAAAATTATTAATGTTTTTCAAATAAAAAATAAAATTCAATCAATATCAAACTAAATAGACATGAGACTGAAAGTCTGCATTTTCAGAAAACATGTGAGTTATCAAATGATTTTTACCGTTAACTGTTGTTCTGTAGGTTTTGGTGCGATTGGTTGTTGAATTTGTTGCTGAACTGGTTGCAGCACTTGTTGTTGCTGCTGCTGTTGGGTCTGCTGTTGACTTATCTGTTGCTGAACCTGTTGTATCTGGTTTGCTGAATTAAACAAACGAAAAATGTTTTTTGTCATAATTATACATTTTTAAATCACACATAACCCTAATACAGTCTATGTTTAACGAGTTTTGGGTATATTTTACAGTTTTACTTACTTATTGTTCCCTGCTGAGGTGACATAGTCTGTCCCTGGTTCATGACGGTTTGTTGAACAGGAATCTGCTGAACCACAGGACTTGGGTTCAGGTGTGCTACGATTTGAGCTTGGTTGTTTCCGGTAGGACGTATTAAAACTTGCTGTCCGTTGACAGTAGCAATGTGCACCTTTCCAGAGGCTATTTGTTGTGCTAGATCTGGATCACTCACCACGATTTGACTCACATTACCGGTTGGACCGGTGACAACCTGTAAATAAATACATTTTATTAATATTTAAATTTCTAGTGTCAAGAGAATCTGAATCTGAACATTTATATCAACTCACCTGAGCAGTTGGCAAATTATTAACAAACGGAGACGCGATAGATTGCTGTTGTTGCTGCTGCTGTTGCTGTTGTCCCTGACTCAAGGCTTTCTGCAACGTCGGGGTGTTATTAATCACTTGCTGCCGGACTATTGTAGGTTTCTGCTGCACTGGAGTCTGTACGGTGGGCTTGGGGGCCGCGTTCTGCACCACAGTCTTTGTAGGCGTCAGATTAGCCGTCACGGTAGTGCTGGTTGCGATACCTTTGGCTATCGGTTTGCTGTTTGGAGACAGGATGTTCTGCAGTTGACTCGTGCTGAGAACGTGGAGTTTCCCATCTGACATCTGCACAAGCTGTTGACCAGGCATCAGACCCCGGACGTGTATCTTCCCATCGGCGTTCCGTATGATCTGTACGCGCTGTGGCCCATCACCTCCTGCTTTGGTTATGGTTCCAGAAGACACAGCACCTGATCAGAATAGACGATATTATATACACATCTTATAGATTAAAAGATTACAAGACAACTAACTTGATAACTGTGCACTGGTTATACTCTGCACTGGAGTACCACCAGGTCCCTGCAGCTTAATGATAGAGGGGCTGTTCTGCTGCATTGTCTTTGGTAGTATTGCTGTAGGCGGCGCCAGCACTCTTGATGTTCCATCCGCATTCTTTGTCATAAGAATTCGCCTTGTGCCGATCAAAGTCTTGTTACCTCCGGGAGTGTTAGAGTTCGCCGTCAACAGAGACGTCAAAGTAGACTTTGTATTGTTGTTTATGCTCTGTGGACCTTGAACTTTACCGACTATCTTGAGTGTTCCATCTGGGCCGACTGATAAAATGAATTATAAATTATTTTATTATATTTGTTCTACGTTCAATCAAAATAATATACATTCTTTATAAATATTTCACTACATACCTTTTGGTTTTAATACTTGATTACCAGATTTTGCTGGCATGAACAATAAAGTTATAGATGTAATAAATTATAATAAATAATCATAGCAATAGAATACTTTAGCAAAAAAATCACCAAGTTATTTTGAAAGTTATAGGATCAATTTATTTTCAATTTTGAACACTTTAACTACAGATATCAATGAAATTGTAAAAACCACAAAATTGATAACAGTAAATATCAAAATATAGATTCTTCACAAAAAGACATCTATAAGATAATAGTCGTACTTATTTAACAAGATATTCAGGGCAAACCTAAATATAATCAAACAGATAAAAAAGGAACACAATACATACTTTGTGCAGTGTTGGTGACCATTTTAACAATAGTTCCCTGTTTCATTTCAAGAGCCCTCTTCTGCTGATGCGCCAGCCTCTGTATTCGCAACTGCTGCTCCATCTTCTCCTTTATCTCTTCGGAGGTCGCCTTATTGCTGACAGTATCGGCTGATTTTATAGAACCGGCCGCAGATATCGTCTGCCCGTCTACTATCCTGCTCGGTGGCAAGTTGCCTGTCCGACTCCTAGTGATAACTTGAGCGTTAGTCCTTTCTAGCCTATATACGATAAACACAACAAAAAAGCAATCGGTGTTAGTTAGCATTCTATTGTGCAAACAGCATGCGGATAAGGCAAACAGATATTACAGTTTCAACGGTCAATTGTTAAAATTTAAATCAATTTTAAGTCGATACTGAAAAATAGTCGAAACATTGGAAAAAATTAAAGATTTTTCTAATAGTAATTCTATAGAATTGATATTTTTCAACAATTTTTAATTAATTTCTTGGTGAATATAAATAAAATTTTTTAGCAGCTTTCTTAAATATATAATTTAAAAAATTTACTTCAATATATCAATTTTTCATAAGAGTCCATATTCATTAAAAAATATAACAATTAAACTAGATAATGAAATGTAGAAAATCTTTTTTATACACAAGATATTGGTCATTTGACTATCTGTTCAGTATGTTCTTAATATATCTGTTTGCACTTTTTTATGCAAAATTAGTTACCCATAAAAATTTATATAATTTATTAGTTATGAAGCATTTTTATTATTGAAAAGCTTTGAAGTTGTTTTATTTAAACAGTACAATGTTAAAATATTTTATATACAAACACACATGATAATAAAAAATATTAAAAATAGTTAGTACAGCAGTAAATTGTAACTCAGTTAGTATAAATCATAATATTAGTATTAGAAAAACATACCTTTCACCATATAACTTAATTTCCCAGAGTTCTAATTTATCTTCTTCTACCCATTCTTCAGTGAACTGAGGCTCTGTACTCTGCGGTGACTCAGGACGTTTGCGTTTTCTCAAACCACTTCGGATAGACGTGACTTCTATAATAAATAATACGATTTAACAAATTTGGACATGTCAATGAAATTGTTTTACTTACCTCTGATAGTTTTAGGTAGTTCAAGAGGAATAACAATCTTCCTCCTTAAATACTGCGTCCTCTCCAAGAACTGTCCGATATGCCTATGTTTCAACAACTCCAACGTCATTATTTCAGTTTCTGTTGTTATTTGATGCTTGCCATCGGTGGTCAAAGGTTTCATCTGCATATCGTCCCACCGCAAACAGGCCCACAGTATTCTCAACTGCAATGCAGCTGCAGTCAGTGATTTCAGACCTACAGTGCGATACAACCAGCAGGTTTTGAACAAAGGTCTAGGGCAGGGGTATGGCCAGACACTCTGGTTTGGTTTTGCCAGATGGTGGAATCCACTGACTTGGAAACGTCCCGCCTTTCTTCCCAGTTTACGGACCTCGTGCTGGGGCAGTATCAGTAAACTTCTCTGGCCTCGTTTTGTCTGGAATGTCGAACACAGAGGATATTTTACTGGGGTCCGTTTCTTGCGTTTGTCATTAACATTCAGACTGACTTTCTTCAGGTAGAGTTTTCCTTCAGTAGAAACTGCTGAGTACACTTTTTCTGTTCCGTCAGCAGCTCGTTCTGTTTTTATGGCTTTCTCTTCTCTGCGAATAGTCTTCGTTAAACGGAACCTCCGGTTCTCTTGAGCACAATACGCCACAGCACTCGATGTATTTGTCACGTTTACAGTCTTAATCTCACTTGTGGAATCTTTAGATGGACTTGTGACTGTTGCAGCTACTGCTGCATTTGTTTTGTTGGCAGTTTTATTTACCTTTTTCTTAGACCCACCCATTATCATTTCTTTGATATCTTCTGCTGTCATATCTTCCATGTTTAATGACTTGTCTTCTGTATCTTCCACTGCTTCTGATTTAACATCAGTTTGAGATTCAGGTTTTATATCAGTTTCTGCATCAACACTCATTGCTTCGGTTTTGATTTCTGTTTTCAATTCAGGTTTAACATCTACAATTGTTTCCTTTTTAGGAACAAAAACATTATTAGCTTTCATATCTTCAACATAGTTTGTTGCTGAAGCTACAGCCGATTCTAAATCTTTACGAATAGCATTGATTTTATCTTCAGGACTTTCAACTTGCTTTCCAGTCAACTTCATTTCAAGTATAGACGGTTTTTTCACTGAAGGTAGCACTGTATTCTTCTTTGTTATATAATTAGCTACTGATTGATTGTTCACTTTACGGAGGAGTGTCACTAATTCATGGCGCATCTTTGCTCTCTGCATGCACATAGGGGAATAACAGTTTGATTTTTCAGAATAAGTTAAAGTGGTACTATCCATATCACAACTTTTAGAATAACACTGAAAGTTTTTGTTTATCTTAGATATAGTGTGATACTGCAGACGCAGTGACTGGATCTTTTTGGCGATTGTTATTATCATTTCACGAGACATTGAAGTGTTTGTTGTCATATTCGGTAATTGTTTGCTCAAATTAGTTATGTCAAAATCGCTGTCTTCATTTTCCACATCGACATTAATATCCTCTTCATTTTGCTTTATCTCAGGATTAACAGGAAGTTGGGAATTTGATTGGTTTGCCTGAAATTGTCATAATAATTATAAAATGTACCACTACCAAAGAAATAAAATTACTTTTACCTGTATTGCTGCTTTACGTTCTTCTAGCACTTTTAAATGAATTCTTCGATTCAGAAAATCATCGAGCCGTGATTTTTTTGCTATTTTCGGGAACAACAACCTACTTGAAGTAGTTAAAGCCTTCGATACATCGATTTCTTCAAACTCTGTGACGTGAGGAACAACCCTTAAATTTTTCAAAGTTGGTGGAACTAAAACAAACATCAAAAATTAATTTAAAAAAAAAAAAATGACTTGATAGTAATTAAAAAAAAATGCCTACCATCATCTTCTTTTTTCACCTCTGTGTTTTCTTGATCTACCACACCAGTTTCACTGTCAGTTTTAACTTCATTTTCTTTTGAAAACATCGTAGTCAAATATTTATACGAATTGAGATCAACCGCTAGTATTTTCAGCACGGTTCCGTCTTTAATCTGCACCATCATTTTCTGGGGCCCATTCAACAACCCCAATGTAGCGGAGTTGGTATTTTTTACTTTACGATTAGATGTCATCCATATCCAGCCCCACTGTCCATGCACTCTGTATTCTTCTCCTTTCTGTTTCCACACCTGGTGTTTAATACCAAGAGTATACTTAACAAAATTGCACGTAATCTTATTCCTCTCTTCCTCTTCTTCTCTTTCTTTCTTTTCCCGTTTTTCTATCTTCTTTCGCTCCTCCCTTTCTCCAGCAGTCACACGATATAACTTTATATGTCCGAGTTGTTCGTGCCACACACTAGCAAAGACCACAGGCTTTATACAGGCTTGGAGAACTATAAGAGCTCTGGCAAAGTCTCTGGCATTGATGCAAGCTCCCACAGCTGACACCCAGGGCTTTCTCAGTAGAGACCAATTTGGATGCATGAACGGGACAGGTATAGACTGTTCCATCTGCAACATCGTCTGTCTTAACGTATTCACCATCAGGCTTCTTGAACCGTTCAACGCCCCTACCCACTTATACTCCGAAGCTGTTGTCAGTGAAAACTTATGAGACAAATGCCTCTTTTTATCTCTTTCTTCGTTCCTCTGGGGTTTATTCAACGCTATCACGTTTGTTGTGAACTGGTTCATGTAGTTTTTGTACTGGTTTTCCATTCCCAGTTTGAACAAGTAAGTCCCGTTTGCTATCTGGCTGGTTTTAAGACGAGTCATTCTTGAGTTATCTCCGTTTTCTGTCTTGTCAACATCGCCAATTATTCGTTTTTTCAGTTCTTCGGCCATTACAGCACGTGGTGTTGAAACTAAACCTGGTTGAAAATCATAACAATCAAATTATATTTTGTGCTGATGATTGTACACATTTTAAATAAATTAGGCAGACTACAATATGAAGGAGTAAAGCAACAAAAATGTTATCAAATATATTGGAGAAGCATTGTATACATAATAATTTAAAGGAAATTACACAAAAAGTTCATATATTGTTTTTATTAAAATTTATTTTAAATAAATATTTAAAAAAAAAATCATTTTCTATTTTTATTTGGCTCGTTCATAAAACTAGTTACATATTTTTGTATTTCAACTCTCATTCTAGACAAATTTTCACCTCTTCATCTCACACAAACATTCAAAAAATATTCTTATTCCACAATACGCCACCACTGTTCAACACTCAACACTCAACACCCAAAAGACATTCCTTTATTTACTGAACAAAAAAAATAACACCAGAACTTACTTGTTGAAACGGTAGAGGTCGTAGATTGCGTTTCGGTGGATGTCTGTTGATTCTGACTAGAGTTTGTCGTCGTAACTGTCTTTTCTACCGTCGCACTCGTACTATCAACCTCCATTTTATCTTGGTCAGTTGACTGTTGGCCGGCACCATTCCCACTAGGTTCTTCGTGCATTTTTGCGACCATATCTTCGGCGGCTTGCCTTTCTTTCTCTTTTCTGTCTTCCTCCTCTTCCAAAGCCTTCTTTTCAAGTCGCTCTTTTCGTTCTTTCAAAATTAGAGCTACAATAATTAGGAGCTCATGTACGGACATGCACAAAAACTTTTAAAAACAAATACAACAGACTTAACACTAGAACGACAAAATTAAGTTTACAAAAATTTAATCAAGTTGTCTACTAAATAAAAATATTTTCTTTTAGAGAACAGGGTCATTTATGAACTTTTGAAAAGTATGGTGAACCAAGAAAAGATTTAACAAAAAAAAAAAACATGACCAGTTAAGGGTTAACAATAAGATTTTAACAGTCCAAGATTACTTTAACCTAATGTCTGAACAATATTTATAACTAAAAAGTTTTTTTTAAATGTTGGAAAAATTGCTATGTGGCCATCAACAAAATTGACAAAATTGACAAATGTAATTTAAAATTTAAGTCTTTCTAGTGTTAAAACAGAAAGAAATGTGTACACAGTGAAAATTGAACAAACCTAAATAAGAAGAATATCCAATCAAATAAAAACACAAGCAGTGGCGTATTCTACTTAAGAATAAGTAAATTATTAAATGGCATACATTATTTAGATATATTTGTTATTATTATTATTAATTACACACACATAAATACGAATTTGTAATTTTAAATTTATGCCTTTTTTTAACATGTATTTCAACCACTAGCACTGATATTACATTTAGCGCTTACAGATGTATATTCTAAAGATAAAACAAAATGTTAGGTTTTGTCTGAAAAGTGATCATGCCCAATTTTGATGAATATATGTTTCAAAACCCCTAAAATCTGAAAAATGTCTGTCTATCTCTCCAGTTGAATGATCTTGAAAATGGCCAGATGAAAAAATAATATATTTGGTAGTTTGTTTTTTGCACTGACCTGGTGAAAAATTGCTAAATGTCATAAATAAATTAAGGAGGAATGGGAGTACTATCAAAATATTACCAAATGCATGAAAATTGGTAAGGATGTTCTCATTTTTTAGGTAAAACACATTAATAAAACAATACCATTTTTCTAATTTATTGGGGGAATATAGTATTTGATTAGTTGAACATTTATGCAAAATATCATTAGTATTCTCCTAACTATTTCATTATACATAATATATATTATTATATATATTCATAATACAGGGTTGCCTTCTTAATATTAATTATATAAACTATATTTATTAATCTGCAGCAATAAATAAAGTAAATAATATTAAAAATATATTTTTGTTAAGTTGAATCTGCCGTATAGTCTTTACAAATTTAATTAAAATAGTCATAGGGGAAGGAAAATTAGCTCCAAATTTGTAAGTAAACAACTCTAGCTATAATTTGTGTCATTTATAACTTCTATTACAAAATTTACAGCGCAGATATTTGTGAATTTTAAAATTTAGCTACTTTTATCTCCGATTGTATCTCCCATTCCTCCTTAAACGATTTATTTAATTTATTTTGCTGTAAATTAAGAGAATATTGGTGTCTAGGCTTTTTATTAAAAACAAAGTGATGAAAAGTTCTTGTTTTCTGTTCATATTTCACAAGCCTACTGTACAATTATCTGTAGGATATGCCACTGGACATAATTTACAATTACAATTTACCTGTTTCAGCATCCAGATATGATTTTTTGTTGCCCTTGGCCTGGTTGGTTAGCTTCTCGGTGAGTTCCATCTGGCGGACCATCTCGTCTTTGAAGTCAGCCAGCTCCCTGCAGAGCGATGCCTCCATATTGGTGTGGTCTAGCACATCTAGGACTTCTTGCAGCTGTGTGGGCGTACTGTAATACCATACCTCGCTATCTTCGCTTTCACTGGAATTCATGTCAAAAATGTACATTCATAATTTGTTTTAAACTTTTAACATTAGTCTACATGTTTTATAAACATCTATGTAAAATTTTAAATTTTAAAATGGCATAACAAAAAAAAATTTGAAGGGGGTCAATTTAAAAAAAATATATTTATAAATTTATTTCATAAAATAAAATAATATTAAAAATAAATAGACATACACAAAAAGTCTTCTTGTGAGGAACCAATATTTGCGGCCGTGTCTATCAAAACCGAGATGCTCCTGGCGGCACAACTGGCCCTCTTTCTCGGAGCTGAGGACGCAATCAAACACACCCGATACCCGGTGGGACTTGCAGATGCTGCATTGCCATTCCTCCGTGGGAACGTCTGTGAGTGGGGGATCCACGCACTCCAAATGAAACACTGCAGGGCATGTCTCGCAGCACAGCAGGTTGCCCAGCTTGTGGCACACTCGACAGTGATCATCGTGCATATGCGCTGCAAACAAAACAAAACAATATATATATTTACGTTTATAATAAATATAAATCTACAGAAAATAAATTCTCATTTTTTTATAATTTTTTAGCTATGTATATATTATATTTTGTTAAAAACTGTTCTTACATCTTTGAAATAAATGTTTTTGAGAACAGTGTTAAAATACATGTGTTCAAGAGTTTATGTTAAATAACTATTATAAAAATCAGTTTATTTTCTATAATTACCTTCGGTGAGTAGATCTTCTCTGACAGGATTTGTGATAAGAAACTGGTCAGTCAAGTATTGCAATACTTTTAGTCGGTCCTCGACAGGACAGAAAGGGTATTCAGAATTGCTAAGTATATTTAACACTTCAGCATCAAAACCTTTATCACTCTCGACATACATCCGTAGAATCTCGGGCCACGTGATATAATCGATTAAATAAACAGAAATATTTATACTGTCTTTTTGATCTAACGGACCAAAATGAGTCTGCTGTGAATCTTCTTCACGAAATACTGCTTTTAATAACATTATATGTATCTCAGCCAACAGATTGCTCTGATCTTCACATATAATTGCTGCACAGAAGTCCTCTAACCGAAACGGTGACAGCCTCACCAGATACCTAAAATGTCTGAGCACTTCATATACACTCAATGTCTGCATGACATTCTCCTTTGGAACAAGCAGGTCCTCAGAACTCTGAGGGAGCACAAGAGGAGGTAATTCAATGTTTTGCAGCCACAGAGGCTCTGGGCTAGGGGCACGACCGACATAACTGACCCCTGGCCGTCGTGGAGTACCACTCAATGTACTGTAACTACTCAATGAGAAGTCACTGTCACTCGATGGGTCATCCACAGCGATGCTGTCTTCTGAATCGCTTCTACTCAGATGAAGTTCATCTTCTGCTTCGCTTTTATCGCTTGACTCATCTCCAAAGTCAGAACCATAGTGATATTCTGAATCATGAGTTTCTGCTGCGTTTGGATTGTATCCTCGCCTCTGGTATTGTGAACCAGAAATAGCGCCTCTTCGTCCGGCCCTATGTCCTCCCCTTATTCTAGTACTGCTTCGGCGGCTACCTTCGCTACCTTGTGGAGAAGAAGCTCTAGAAGCTGTCGGTGTACTTAACTGAGAGTCTGTACCTTTGCCTTGATTTAATAAATATTTAGGTTTTTTCATAAGATGATACTGGAATTTCTTTGGTCGATCCCCTATAGCTACTTTTGGAGGTCTCCCTCGTTTTTTTACACCTCGAGCTGACATTTTAATAATGGTCTATCATCTATATTTTAATGCACGTGGTAATCTATGAATACAAGGTATTGTAAACAAAATATATAAATGACACAAATACATTAAAAATCTTATTATATTTGCCCCTTCTTTGCGCCATCGTTTAGTTTTAGTCACGTGATAAAACAAGCACGATTATCTTACATTATATTTACACACAAAAATTGAATATGACAGTTTGTAACACTGTTTGTCAACTCAATTCTTTTAATTATAAACAAATCACTCATTAAAGTCTAAAGACGCACAAAATCTCTTTACTGACGCGATTATAGAGTGAAATTCGGAATAGTAAATCGATTTGGTACACGCATTTTCATTGGTTCAGCATATCGACGCCATGACAACTATACATTTTTTATCGTAAACATAATTATTTAAAATGTTTTAACAGAAAATAAATATCCGATGGGTAAATCGTTCTTCCAAATTATATTTTAAAAGATTATTACAATTAACTATTTCACATTTATAATAATTATTCTTCTGAAAAACGTCCCAATTAATGCACTTCTACAAGGACCAATGAATAGAGCTGTAAGAATTAAATTCAAAATATTACCGTAAGGGAGCAGCACATAACACAACAAAGCGCTAAATACAAATATTTTTATTTATTTATGTAATATTTAATTATGTATTTCTTGTAAATAAAGCAAAATTTTAATTTTAAACACATAATTCTAAGTAATATTTTTATTCACTTGTTTTCTAATGTATAAAACGATTATTTTTATAAGATTTAAATTTTTTAATTTAAGTATGTATTATTTAATTAAGTGGTATCTTATTATCAACATATTTGAGATAATAAAAAATAGGAACATTTCAAAACAAGCAATAAATTTTGCTGAGCTGTTATTATGTAGACAGTGCATTTTTGTACCAGAAAAATTAAATACAAATTACTTCATTGTAATAATTATAGCACATCAATATTCATTAATATTAAATTTATTTTTATATAAAAACACAATATAAAATGAAAAGCAAGATTTTCTTTATTCATAAACGATCATATATAATTATAATAAAACAGAAAAACTGTGAATAAATAATTATTGTCCAAATATTTTAACTTTTCTCTAGAACCGCTTCAGTACGTTGCAACCATTTTTTCATATTAGCTGCTATATCCTTCTCAATAGCAAGCTGCTTAATAATCGAATACACAGCTACATCAGCTACACTTATATTATTTCTATTCGCTAGCCATTGAGTCTTTTTTAGATTTGCATTCAACTGTTGAAGGTAATGTTGCTTGTCTGTTTTCTGTGTTGCTGCGCCCAAACAGAATGCCATATTTAAAACAACATCTACATCTAACGGGTTCTCATAATGTTCATAATTGAAATTTTTAGGGCCGATTCTCATTAAATATCGAAGAATATTTACATCTCCGACAATTGGGTAGTTGAAAGGAGTTAATATGAGTTCAGATTGTACATCAGTTTTCCATATCAAGGTAATATTGAGTTGAGGAACAGAATTATTTCTCCGTTCTAGTGATTGCAGTCCAGCAGCAAGTTTCTTAATTTCATCATTCATGGAAGTTGTCGAATGAGTGTAACATTTTACTGATAAATGTAGATCGTTGGCCCATATTTTTTGTAGATATAACAGATAGTATGGGAAATGTGATGGGCAGGTTTTAATTACTATTGGTTTAAGATTACTTTCCTAAAATAGAATAAAATAGTTATTGAGTTTGTAAATGTTATTGCTAGAATAAATATCTTACATCTATTGCAATTTTTGCTGATGTTTTTACAGCTGGACCTGGCTTGTTGCATATCTTTAATTCAGTTCGAAGATTTTGTAATTGGTTTTTAAAGTCTTCCAATTGTTTTAATAGTACTTCTTGACGCTCAATCAGGCAGTTCATTTCAGGATTTTCATTAAACGACTGCTGAAAGAAATATAAAAATTATGGAAATAAATAAAGCACAAACATAAACTTTTTACTTTTAACTCTAAATCTAAATGTATTCAGGGTATTTTATTTATAGATATCAATATCACTGTTCGTACAAAGAAATAAAAAAAGTAATCATGAACTTATTGTAGGACTAGCTACTACAAAATAAATTATTGTAATTTGTAGGAACATGCTGTGAATGAAATCGAACCTTTATTATATTGTCAACTTGTTGAAAATTATTCACAACACTTGTTTCTTCGTTTTCTTTATTTTGTTCAACGTCATGAATATTTTTAAGTGGGTACATGCATTTTGAAATTGTTATTTTATCACAATCATTTAATATTGGTTGTAAACTATACATCGCAGACGTCCTTGCCATTATTTTAAAATAATGTAAAAATCAGTCATACATTAATATAATTTCATTTACATACGTTCATTAAAAATATGATTTATTTTTTGGTATTTATCCTATCCCACGTTTTCAGAAGTTATTCCGGGTTTGTGGTAAATGAACATGTCGGAAGCTTTGTTTGTTAGTATGGTTAATATACAATGTACACTCTTTTTTTTACTTAGCTCTATTAATTAAAAATTAAATTTGAAAGTAATTTTCCTGGTAATTTTGCAGGTAATTTTGTATAAATAAATAAAATGAAAATATATACGAAAGTTTATACATAGGATATTTATAAAACCCTGTATAAAACAATACATACATAGAGAACTGGAGAACAATGAAAATACATAATATGTGACAATTTTATATTTTATTATGACTTATTTATAAAAATCATGACATGTAAATTGATTTTTATTTATATTTTTGATTTCAAAGGTAATCAAATACGTAAAATCATACAATATTAATAATATAATTTTTTCCATACGGTTGTTTTAAGATTTTTAGTGTAGAAAGTGTAATAGAAATCAATAAAACGCACCTATATTAGTTCATTTAAATATCGGTAGGTGATGTAAAAATTATTAAAACTTCGTGTGACGTTTCTTATGTCAATTGAATAATAAAAGGCGTAAAGCGTTATTTATATTTTCGTTATTTATACAAACTAATTTATTATATGTTAAGAAGTTATTAGAACTTTTATTTTTGTGAGAGTGTAATTTTCTATTCTATAAGAAGAAAAATGGCTGATCAAAAATATGCAGATCTTCCAGGAATTGTAAGTTAATACTACTTTTAATATATACAATATTTTGCACAATTTGTCTAATTTCTGTGATTGAATATTATAGGTTTATGACCAACCTGATGTTTATGAAACCACTGATCTTCCTGAGGCAGATCAAATGACTGACTTTTATGAAGAAGAAAATGATAATATTGAACGAATAGAAATAAGTGCTTCAGAGGCATTCAATAAATTCAAAGATAAATATGTTAGTGGCCAAAACGTAAACTTTTCTGATGGCTTACGTAAAAATAGAACTGGCTATGATGCAAGGTATTTAAAGAATTTATTTATTTTTTAACATTGTTAAATATTTATTACAATGGCAGGTCAGGAGATTGGGAATTGATAAATGCAGCTAAAGACGAAACTCCTTTACAAAAGTACAACCGTTTAAAATGTGAGATGCAAGAGTTATGCGAGGAGGTAGAGAATCTAAAGAAGAATATTCAAGGTGATACAACTACAGATTGTGTGCCTCTAGCACAGAATCTGAAAGAGACACTTAATGAGCTACTCAATTTGCGTTTGGAAGAGAATTTACAAACTGAAATTGTCAGTATTTTAAAGGACCCACACAGTCACCAAGTGCGGTATGTTTAAAAAATAGAAGTTATGAATTTTTAGACCAACTTCCTTTTTTTACAGGAAACTTATATCTCAGCTAGAACAATTCAATCATGATATTAAAGATACTAGTTCATCAGCATCGGATCTAAAACCTTCTGATGATTTTATTTCATACCAGTTAAAATATCGTCCCGAACAAATAAAACTTACACAGATATCACGTTTATCTGAACTGGAACAGAGGGTGCATTTATTAGAAACCGTGCTGGGATCAACCTCTGATAAATTGTCGCGTCTATCATCTGCAACAAACCAAACAAGTCTACTGGAATCAGCTCAGTATCTATCATCAAAGACAAGTTTGCTCCAGTCATCTCAACTAGATCATATCGAAGGCCGTTTGACAGCTTTAGCACAGAAAATGAATCATGTAGCCCAAACGAGAGCAGCTAGAGAATCAGATCCAGAGAAAGATCAAAAGGTAATGCTTTCTTTTGTTTTAAACTTGTATTTCATTTTTACCTGTTGCAGATAAACGAGTTGTACAATATGATGAAGAAAAATGAATACTTGTCAGAACTTCTTCCGCAAACTATTGAGAGACTTGTGGCGTTAGAAGTATTATGGCAAAATGGTAAACATTTAATGAATTTCTTTAAAGTTTTCTTTTAATAATGTTTTTATTTTTTAGCTTCCTACTTTAGTTCAACACTGTCACAAATAGAGTCTTTGCAATCACAGATTTCAAATGGTGTAGAAAACAACAAAGTATTGCTGCAAGGGGTCCAAGAAAGTTTTGCTCTCAATCTTAGCACAATACATAAAAACATTGAAACTCTAGATTCCAGAATTAAGGCGTTAACGAAGAAATAATTGTTGCGTATAAATGTATTAACTATTTAATTAAGCTTGTCATAATTCTCTGGACCTAATTTAGGATGTTTGGGGGGGAGGGAGGACTTTTTTTAAAATTTTGTTATGAACATCAACATTATTCTTAAAATTTGTCTGGTAACATTTTTTAAATGTTTTTAAAACCCCAAATAACTATTGAAATCCCGGACATATGGCAAGTTTAACTTTCATGAGGTTTTGTGGAATATTTATAATACTTTTTAATAACTATTGTACTACTGATTTCGCTTATACACGAATATTTAATTAAATGAAATAAATTGCTTTATAATAATATTCTGTTTTATTTCTTTCGTATCCCATATCGTATCCCGAATCCTAAGCATCCCTAAATAATTAATTGAATTTAAGAGTAACGACATCTAGTGAGTATATTTAAAAAAAAACTTTATTCATTACATAGATAATAAGTGGATGGAGTAAATTGAAAAAATTAAAAAATCAATAAAATATATGTATGATCTATGTAAATAAAAGTCATTTTGAGTGATCTGTCAAACGTACCTTGTATTTTGTGAAATGTATTAAATAGAACATATACAATTAACTATTTAATTATAAGTGTTTATATGTGTCATTATAAGTAATAATTATACAATGAATTGCACAACTGATCCTGTCCTTCACATCTTAGTAGCTGGCTTTCATCATAAAAGAGGGTGTCAGGTAAAAAAAACCTGATATGATATTTTTTACTCATTTTTCTATTATATCAACAATTAATATAAAGAGAAATATATATATTTACACTTAAAAATAAAGTGCAATAAGAGACAGTATTTTTATTCATGGGGGGTCTTTCATAACAATATGTATTTATTTTACAGATAGAATATTCTTATCCTGAAATATCCAATGCTGATAACGAGTGTCCATTATTATGGAAATACTTACCAACGCTAGCATTACCTGATGGATCTCATAATTATAATGAAGATACCGCATACTTTCATTTACCAAGTTTAACAAATTCAACCGAAACTATCTATGGTATATCGTGTTTTAAACAAATACCTGTAGAGGTGGGTGTATTAGTATAGTGCATTTTGAATTTAGTGAAATAACTATGCTTTGTATTTTTAGAAAATTAAAAACCTTACTGAAGATATAACAAGAAACACAGTACAGAAAGCTGTTTGTGTATTGAGTAGGGTTCCACTTTATGGATATATTCAAGTCAAAATGGAACTGATAACGCAGGCTTATTTTGACAATGGAGATTTTAGTAATGTTAGTATAATAAAGGACACATACCACCATTTAAATTCTTGCCTGACTCAAACACAAATATCAACACATATGTTTCATGGTAAGTCTTACATTATTATTAATAAGTTTAATATTTTAGATAATCTATTTGTTGTAGATTTATCAGCAAAAGATTTTATCCTCCACTGGCGGCACAAAGCCGTGTTACTTTTTAAGTTAATACTTTTAGAAAAGCGGGTGTTATTTTACCACTCGCCTGTGCGTGCTTTGAGTTCTACAATACTAACGTTGTTGTCTTTGCATCCGGGAATGATAGAACAGGGACTCAAAGAATCTGCTTGTATTGAGTAAGTAAATATAATGCTGGTTATTTTAGATACTGTTCTTAAAACAATCATTTTTTAGTTCTGCAAAATCCTTACCGCAAACTCCAATTAGCGAAGACAATTTATCAATAATTAACAACGATCTGACAGAAAAAAACATAGACCAATGTATAGCAACAAAAGAAGAATACAATAAAGAAAACAAAATTGATGATAGTGATACTAATCTATTAAATAAAGAAAATAATCAAATAAATGAAGATTTAAATAATAAACTCGATATAAGTACAGAGAGTATAAACCAAATAAAAATATCTGATGATATAAATTCTGTAGAAAATGCATATGAAGATAAATCTATGCTGTTTCAAAGCATCAATAAAGATCCTATCATTGATACAACATTATCAAAGATAGCACAAATAAATGCAGAAGCCTGTGGTCTGCCATTGTCAGTTTTTACAAATGGAAACCTGTGCATGCCGTACTTTTCTTTGCCATATATGGATCTCTTAAGTAATACGCGAGTTAAAGGATATGTTATAGGAGCTACGAATATTTTATTTAAACAAAAACGACAGCTCGCTGATGTAGTAGTGGAAATAGAATCAGGTATCTATAAAATAAATATAAATAAAGCAAAATCTTTATGACAAATGTTAAAGCACTAACAATTATTTTATTTTTCTACTTTCATGGAATTTTTAATCAATATGATTTGTATTTGTTATAAATATGTTCTACTAAAACAGTATCTAGTCTAGTAACTATAGGGTTTCACTATGGAAAAATTAAGAAAACATAATTCATATGAATGCTTTAAAATATATTGGGTACTGTTTATTTTCTCTGATATTTATTGTTGACATAAATTCTAGGTAATATCGAGGCGCAAGATAACGATTTAAAAAGACAGTTACATTTAACAACGGAAGACTTAAGGTTTGCTGATTATCTTGTCAAACATGTTTCCGAAGAAAAATACGATACATTCTTAAATGGCGTTGATTGGGAAGGCGGAGATGAGTGGGTTAGAACTCAATTTAAAATATATATGCTATGTCTTTTACGAACATCATTACTTGAAAGTAAGTCGTGTTTTTTATTATTTGAAATCATAGTTGCTTTTATTGTGTTTTCTTCTTTAGTTAATCAATTTGAATTATTAATATTTTAGATGGTAGTCGTGAACTTGATCCATTCAACTCTAGTTTTATAAGTGCGTGGAAAAAGACAAATAACTATAAAATGTGGCTCAGTTCTGAACACAGCGAGGTACAAGAGGTGCAATCTAGTCATCCGTTTGCTGGGCAGCTTTCTGTCGCTGATATGAAGCTAAGATTTACTCAGTAAGTTTTTATTTTCTTGTACGTTAATACAAAAAAAAAAGTATTTAAGATTTGGTTAAAATTATGTTTATTTTATAAAAATTGAAACTCTGAAAAAATGCTCTTAACTGATCAAAATCAGCATGCAGAAATTTATATAATGTATGTTTGTTTTTTAAGCAAAATTTTTTCGTTGAAAATTGAAAAAATTCAAATGATATTTATTTTTATTTAAAACATGAATTTTAATTTTAGTACAATGCAAAATACTGAGAGTGGCCGAAAATTGAATCAAGCAATGATGTCGACGGGGAAAGCTGTTACAACAACTAGCAGAGCTGTCGGTGTGTACAATAAATTGATTTTACTTTGCTAAAAAAATTCTCTTTATATTTTATAAATATTTTCTATCAGGCGGTGTTTTATCGCAAGCTAAGGGCGTTTTTTCAAATTGGTGGAGTAACTTGACAACTGTCGGACTAGAAATGGACCCATCTTCAGTTCTAGAACCAAATGAAGTTGTTGAAGAATCAAACATAAAAAACGAGGAACAAGAAATGCATGACAGTAAAAATATGGATTCTTATTTGGAATATTCTGGTTCCGGTGATGATAAAGAAATTAAAATAATTTAATATCTATAGATATTATTATTAATTTAAAAAAATATGGGCTGTTAATTTAAATATAGAATAATTCGTCTTTTATTCTTGTTAATGTAGGATTTCTCATGGCAATATTTTTTATGTACTATTTTTTTTGAGTTTCAGATGAAGTTATTATGAAGTATTTTAAATTATTATTTATATATTTTATTTATTATCAGAGGTTTATAGACAGTCAAAGAAGATTTACAATTATTGTCATTATGAATGTATTTTGGTAGTATTAGATGTAACAGAGGCAACCAAACAATTATATAAAATGTTCGTTACATATTATTTCTCAGATATTTATTTTCAAGTATCGTTTAGAAAAAAAAATGTATTGGTGAAAATTATATGATTTCAAGGGGGAAACCAATTAACATATTTTTGATTGGTACGTAGTAATAATAACGATAATTGTTAATTTTCTTTGCTGTAAAATTGTTTAAAAAAATGAGCAACTATTATGATTTTGAACTATATTTTTTTTTAATATAGGCGCACATTTATCTACAATATAAATTTAATTAAAAAAGAACAAATAGACATTTTTTTGTAGGAAATGATGTAAGTACTTAAAGTCATATTTAAATGTTACAAATATTGAATGTATATGAACAAATAAAAATTAGTTATATTAATTTTATTTGATTTATTTTTGTGCAATTTTTTTAATACCTAAACTACAAATTTGGGATTACTCTTGATATAGTACTTTTCTTTTAAATGGTACTTATGAGAAATCCTACATTGTTAATGTTGATTTAAAAATCAATTTTAAAATGTAAAAGTTAAATCTAATTTAGCTGAATTTTAACATGGTTCTATTCTGATGAAAGATGATGATTTGAACGCAAATATATCGTGACTGAAGAGTTAAAAACAAAAGGTCTTAAGATATTTTTTGTTGAATTTTAGGAGACCTATCTTGAATTTTTAAATCAACATTTGGAATTATACCGGGTGTTGACTCAGTTTTGAGAGGGAAATATAGTATTTTTTATTTGTGGGTGTCCTTAATGTTATTGTTTTTTTGCAAAAAAAATATAAACAATATTATTTTTGTTGTATTTTTCTCAAAATTCATTTTTTTCATGACTAAATTTTGCTTTTCAAAATAAAAATTTGTTACGTTTTATTTTGAACACCCGATATAATGTGACATAAGACAGTAGGTAAGTATTATTATTAGTGATCAGAGCTGCCAGAATTACCCAGTGAAAGTACTTGAAGTATTAAGTACTTTTAGTTAGTATTTAAAATACTTTACTATGTAGTTAAAATAAAAAATTTAATTCAAGTATTATGAAAAAGTACTTTAAAATATTTTTAAATGTTAAGTACTTCAAGTAGGTGCTTTACTTGTCAAAAATTGTGTATTACATTCAAAAAGTAAAAAAAGTATCAAGTACTTTTACAGGGTGTCTACTGTTTTTTGAAAATAAAATTCCCTGACTTTTCCCTGACCACAGATTCAAAATTCCCTGATCACTTACTCGTCAACTTAAATTTATATACTTTTTTACTGACTTCCCAGATATAATAAATCCCCTGACTTTCCAAAAAAAATTCAATAAAATCCCTGACTTTTCAGAATTTTAAAGAAATTCCCTGACTTTCCAAAAAGTGGACACCCTGTTTTATCTAAAAAAAAAAATGTACTTGAAATATTTTTAAAAGTATTTTACTTGAAGTATTGACGACTCTGTTAGTGATATATAACGTGTACCTATTTAGAAATAGATATTATGTAATATATTTTAGTATATAACATGTTTAACAGTTTTCCTATTATAAATATTACATCGCACCTCCGGAACAACGACAATGTAAGTGCAAAATTAAAATGAGTAGTCTTCAGATATCGCAATTGAAGAATTAATCTCGAGAAATTATATGTATAGTGAAAATGTGTCGTCACATTGAAAAATGAAATTTGGAGGGTTTATTGTAAATCAGTGGCGAGGCGTGAAATTTTTAATAAGGGAAGCATATTTTGTCAATCCTCCCCCTCCTATTTTCAAAAAAAACTAGTTATGAAACAAAGCTTTTACTTTTTAAAATAAATTGTTATATATTTATCTAGTGACTAAATGATTATATGTCTTATTTTCTTGTATTTTAGTCGATATTTGTATGATGAGTTGAAGTTCATTGTAGGAAATTTCACTAAAAAATTTAGAATTTTTGATTTCGTTAAAAGTATGTTTATTGTATAGAAAATGACGTGAAAAGTTGAACTGTTCAAACCGCAGGTCTGTATCTCAAACCGTTCTCGAGATATAGCCTCTCAAAGTTTTAGTTTTTTCAAATTTTTGGAGAAAAAAGGCCATAACTTTTGAATGAGTGGTCGGAATTGATTTTAGTTGACGGATTTGAAATCAGCGTGTCAAAATCTATATAATGACATATATAATACCTTAAAACTCGAAAAAAAAAATTTCGCGAAAAATCGAAAAAATTCAAAGGGGTATACCTTAAAAAAATGTCGATTTTTGACCAAAAATTTTTTTTCGGATTTTAAAGTATTATACATGTCATTATATAGATTTTGACACGCTGGTTTCAAATCCGTCAACTAAAATCAATTCCGACCACGCGTTCAAAAGTTATGGCCTTTTTTCTCCAAAAATTTGAAAAAACTAAAACTTTGAGAGGCTATATCTCGAGAACGGTTTGAGATACAGACCTGCGGTTTTAACAGTTCAACTTTTCACGCCATTTTCTATACAATAGACATACTTTTAATGAAATCAAAAATTCGAAATTATTTAGTGAAATTTCCTACAGTGAACTTCAATTCGTCATATAAATATCGTCTAAAATACAAGAAAATAAGACGTAGAGGTATTATAGTTTTGTAATTGAGCGTGTAAATTAATATTAAATGCTATTTTTGATTTTTGGTTAGAATGTTTGAGTTGCGCATAAAGATGAATATTCTAATAATATTTTTAAATTATTTATTAAGTGAAAACACAGATTTGTATTAATTTACCTATAAAGTAAAGGAAGTACTGCTACCCCTGCTTCCATGAACGCTTCGCCACTGTTGTAAATATCTCAAAACATACAAATAAAAAAAAAATGTTTATAAAAATCGTAATTATTCCAATTATAAAAAAACATTTTTTTTCTTAGATTAAATATAACCCCTTACCCAAAATTTGTCAAATTTTGTACTTACTTTGTATGTGAAAAAATTTGTAGATTTAGTGAATTTCAATATTCAGAGATTTATTAAAATTAGTTATAATTGATGGTGAAGAACAATTTACACCTTCTGAAAAAATAAATAAATTTTTGAAAATTGTGCTATTATTAATTATAAGGATTATATAGAATTTAAAAAAAGTAATTTTTTTTTTCAATAAATGACTTTTAAAAATAGTGCTATTTTTATATAACAATAACTATCGTAATTTTTGTTATGTTAAAATTATTGACAACTATTAATATAAAAATATGTTCATGTTAAAATAGGTAATATAGGTATAATTTTTGTTAATTATTATAACTAAATGAATTTCCAATATTGTACCTGTTTGTTTTAAATATTGTTATAAAAATTGTCTAGTACATAGGCCCCCACCTTTTGAGTAAATATACATGTATATTATGTATGTTGATTATTTAAAAATATTATTAAAATTTGTAGGTGGGGGAAGGATTAAAAAAAAACAATTAATTATTTTAATTGTTTATTTTTTGAAATTTTGTTTATTTAAGATTGTAAAAATTTCTGTTAATGTACTATTTATTTATAATAAAATATATAAACGTATATACAGTGTATTCCAAGTTGATTAAGATATAGGAAATTTAACATGGGGGCAATTAGAAGTGTTGTAATAACCTTTGATCAAATTTAACGATTTTTGATTGGTGCATTTTGAAATGCCGCCACAAAATTTAATAAAATAGTCATTTGTTGAAAACAAAATACTGTTGGTTCATTTAAAATTTATCAGTTAGTTTCGAGGCGGCATTTCAAATTGCACCAATCACACATCGTTAAATTTGACCAAAGGTTACTACAACACTTCTAATTGCCTCCATGTTAAATTTCCTATGTCTTAACCAACTTGATTATCTCCCAAATTAAATATATTTTTAATTTTTACAAACATATTTATCTCGAAAATGGTATAAGGGCAGTTTTATTTTTAAAAGGATTTTATATTTATTTTTTTAAATATTAAAAAATAAAACATCTTATTTCAAAATTATATAAATATTTATTATTGAAAAATAAAAATAAATATAATATACTCAAACATGGGCGCAGTCATGTAACTTTCAATAGAGGTAGAATATTTAATATTTCAAACTACAATAGCTAATTCGTGTTCACTAATTATATGGTCCTCAGTGACAGGTGAATTTTCCCCTATAATTTTACACTAGGCGACACCTATGACTTATTAGTGATAAATACTTATTTAAATGACTAGTAAGCATATATGTATATGAAAATGCATTATAATATATTTTTTTCGGGGGGGGGGGGGGGGGGGGGGGTACTAAAGCAAAACGTACTAACGAGGTTTCACTGTACTCACTTTTTATTTTTCTTTGTCTCTGTTTTTTACAGAAAACAGATTTTTATTTTTGCACGTCGCTTCAAATCCACCCTAAAAACACAGGATCCAAATTTTGAGGGGACAAAAAGTAGTAATTGCTCCCCCCCCTGGCACCGGCGCCACTGTCCCCCTACATTCGTTTTTAAATCAAACATGATTTTCTACTACTTCCATCATTTACAATGACTTCTATAAACATAGTATCATCTTTAATAAATTTACATTTTTCCAACGTAGAATGAGGAATGAAAATATGCTGACCAGAATTTTCCTCCAGTTCTTCTTTTTGCAAATCTTTGATCTTCTTTTTTGCTGTAAGAGTTTTTATCAAATCTTTGGCCTGGAGAATAAAAAAACAATTATAAAAACATTTATATTTGTATATGTTTGAAATACAAACTTCGTTTTTAGACGCTTGGTCTTTTAATGCAATTGTAGCTGGCAAGTAACACGGCCAATCTAAAATAGCGTCCCATTCACCTTTTAGGACTTGTAGAGTCACAATCATGTGTCTTCCTTTCCATTTTCCGATACCATTTAGATGTGTTTCAAGCTGAAAATTTCGTTGAATTGTTTATATAATATATGTATAAGAAAATAAGAAGTAATAGTCAATAGTTTTATAAAATAAATAAAACAGCCAAGTGCGTCTTGGGGATGCACATGATAAGGTTCCGTAGTAATTCTCACAGAGTAGTAAAAAGATATAACGCCAAACACAAACCTTTTTTAGCTAGGGGGTTGATAAAAAATAATTTTCAAAAAATAAAAACATAAAAAAATTTATTACTTGTATTTTTTTAGCATTCTTGTTTAATATACCTAAAAACTCACTCTTAACGTATATCCATATGGTTTATTGTGAAACACTGGACTTCTGATAATAGTGTCGTTATCTTTCGAATTTTTTAATTTTGCAGCATAGTCAGTAATCTTCCATATAATATGACCTATAGTAAAAGTAAATTTTAAATAACCGATTATTATAAATAATTTGCTTGAGTACAAAAGCAAATTAGCTTCCAGCTAACACTACCTGGTAGATATTAAATATAAATGACAATCCATTCACAAATATAACGAATGAAATCGTATATATGATAACCTTGACGTATGCGAGATAAGTACAATCAACGACTTAAAATAAGTGCTACCAAGTGTACCTCATAAAATGCATAGCATTTTAATTATTATACATTTATTACCAGTACTTTAAAATATCGAGCAATTTCATAACAATTTCACACCTAGCAGATAGCGTTAGCTGGAAGCAAATTTATATTTGCACTCAAGCAAATTCTTTATAATACCGGGCATAAGTATAGCAAAACATATAACAATGAGATATGAAAACGCACCATAATAATTGATAGGTACATTTTCTGGAATACTATTCTTTTTTACTGATGTTTCTAAATCATTAAAATCTTGACGTAACTGCGCTAAAGATTTTGTTAGCAGATCAATCTCTTTCATATTCAAATCAATTTTTTCCAAACTTTCATTTACACCTTGTGTATTTGATCTGACCTCGAAAATAATAGCATGGTGTTTAATTGATAATTCTTTAATGTCATTATCAATATCAACAATATCTTTTTTGAATTTATTTATTTCTTCTAATTGCTCATTCCAAATACCACTTATCATGATATTTTCTTTTGATAAGTACTCCTTAAAATCCTCAAAATCGCTATTCAATCGTGATAGTTCCGATTTTCGAAAATCTGCCTCTTGCTTCATGGATTTTTGAAATCGGTTGAATTCTTCTTGTATTTTTTCAGCCGTTGATAAATTTTGTTCCAAACTTTTCACCGTTAGTTCTGAATCATGTCTTTTATTTATTTCAACGATAAGATGGTTCCTCAATGTCTCCAAACTCATTTGAAATTGTTTTTTCCATTCTTCAATTAACTGGTATTTGTGATGCAGTTTATCTAGTTCATTTTGGTTTCTGTATGTTATCGATTGATTTACTTGACCAATGTCTAAATAGTTTTTCTTCAGCGAATCAAGGGAAGCTTCCGTCCGTTTATTTTGCTCATCACTGTTTTTGATTAATTTACTCAATCGGTTTAACTCAATCTGTAATAATATAACATTGTCCAACAATTGATTTAAAAATGCAACAATCAATTTTAAAATTATTCTATTGTACTTATTTATATGTAATTAAAAAAAAATTACCTGATATTGCAACCTGTAATTCCTTTCTTCAGTTAGGGCAGATCTCAAAGCAACTATTTCCGTTTCAAGGAAGTTAATCACGTGATCTACTTGCGGTCTAATTGGAGGTTTGTGTCTAAATTGAATTGTTGAATTCATTGACGGAATGCTAGATTCGGGCAAGCTGATTAAAGAGCCAGTGCTCGCGCGGTTGTTCCGACGTCTGGGGCATTCTTCAGCATGTTTTGCGTAGTCTCTACGCCGGACGTAGACGCCACAGTGGTAAGGACATCTATCCAGGACTTGGCTACATTGGTTCACGTGTGTCTGAGAGATAATTAATTAATTGTTGTAAATTTTGATATGAAAAATTGTGGTTTTTAACTTTGCTACAATAAATATAATCGAATTAAATGAAAAACTATATAATGGAGCAGTAGTACTATTATTGAAAATATTTTAATGAGTTAAATTATAACCAAGACAATTCGTTTATTTGTGTTGCATTTTTCAGGTTTGTGATACCGTTGAAATATATACATTTGGGTAGTTATGTCGATTGGTAAAAATAAATTTTTGTCTGTAACTTTTTTTTAATGATTTTATGATTCTGTGAAACTGTAATGTTATCTTTAGCAGACAGTTTATGAGTTTTGCAATTTTATCATGCGCGTAAACATTTTTTATAGTTGTTTTTTTTTATAATATTTATTAATTATAAGAGCATAAGGGTCATTGATACTTCCTCCACAGGCAGTTTTTAGAATTTTGGAGATGTTGAACACTTTAATATTTTTAATTTGGAATATATCTTTAGTTTCATATTTGATGAATGTTCTTACTAAATTACTATGCTATGAACCCCTCCCCCTCACTATTATAATATAAACACCATCAGTTTGTGCTCTAGAGTTTAAGTAGCGACCACTTGGCATTGACTATTTTTTATTTTGAAAAATGTGTAGGTACAATGAATTAAAAAATTCCTCTAATTACAATTACAAAAGTGACACCCGCCTAATCTGTAAAAAATAAAACCTTTTGACTTTTTGGTGGGGGAGGGGGTGGATGATATTCGATTTCCGCCCCGGGTGTCACCTCCCGAGCGACACCACTGCTCATTGCACCCACGAAAGAATATGATTTCGATTCGTAAAAGTATGTGAAAGACTAAATATACATATAAATAAATATAAATAAAGGGATTTTGATTTCTTTATCCTTTCAAGGATTAAATTTGTGTGTAAACATGACTATAATTCTTGTCTCTATCGAGAAAAAAAAAGAAGTTAATATAAAGCGAAAAGAAATGTTTACGTATTCTTATAAACCGATTAAAAAAAGTAAAGTACATATTTCGTAAATAAGATTCAGTGGCGTAGGTAGGATTCTTTTTTTTGGAAGAGGCACATTTTTCAAGATTTTATCCGTTTTAGCTTTTTGTTCTAATATTTGTAAGAACAAAGTATAATATTGATGTTATCCAGTGTTTGGAATAAATGCTAAACTTGAATTATGGATCTAGATGTAATATAAGTTTATATTTTGCCATTATTTATTTGTAAAATTAAAATATTAAAATTTGACCATTTTGAGTTACTTTATAAAAAAAAAAACAATAGGTAGGTACGTGGTATCGTTATGCGGTGTTCACACCAAAGAAAACAAAACAGCAACACGGTGTTTGAAAACACGTCGTATTTAAAAATGCATAGGCTTTATTGCACTTTTGTCAAAAAGACACGATGTTGCTGTTTTGTTTTTTCGGTCTGAACACGGCATTAGAGTACACACAGTTAAATATATGTACTATCGCCTTCAGAAGTCGTCTGCCACCCTAAAGGTCAGAATCGTTCACAACAGATTCAAAAATATTAAGACAAACATCATTGGTTATCTTTTTCTAGGGCGGAGCTTATATAGTTACATCATTTTAAATACAAACACAAATGTGCGTCCATTTCATTAATTAATTTTATATCAAGTTTAAAATATTTATTGCCACAAAATTTACGTATACAATTTTCAATAGATTACATAATAATTTAATTGCACAAATATATATGAGTACCTACTATAAACGAAGAGTACTTCTTTATCTAGCAAATGAGTTTCAAAATATCTGTCTTTGTTTGGTACATGGAGAAATGATTTAAATATTATAATAATCAATTGAGAGGAGACTACTAAGTTTGTGAAAAGTGAAAATGAATACAAACTGGAAGATCAATTCTGCATTTGATATAGATTATTAATGATTTTATTTTTTACATTGTTTTGATTACCAAAGAAATATTGACGCACATGGATTGCAACATAAAATTAATTTTTCCAAAACAATGTTCCTGGTCTTTGAGGTAAATAATATGTTAATTTTTACAAAACATATATGTACGTTGATATCGTTTGATCAGGGTCGTAATATATTTCACAATTTTACAAAAAAATCATTTATTAATTAATTTAAATACTTTTTGAGCAAAACAGAAAACACTTGTTTATTAAAAACTGCAATTTGCATAAAATAACCTTCGGCAATATTCTGATCAGGGTTCAGGGATCTCAAAATAAATATATTTTTAACCTATCAATCATGACTGAATTAAAAGAGATTTAATAATTAGGGTGTTGTAAACCGTGACATGTAAATGAAGACCCATTTTTTATTTAATTTTATTTTTGTTATTTTTATTTTCATAAAATGTATTACCTTAATCTGCACTTTTGCGCCCCCTACTCTATTTTTTTTAACCGTCATCTTTTTTTTGTAAAACCCGAAGAAATTGCACCGAAACCCTGAGCCCGGAGAACCAGCATACAATTAATAATAGATATAATAATATATTACCTGCAAATTAAGATCGTCAAATAATTCATTACAGAAGTAACAAGCTGAACTTCTTTTAACTGGCAAATTCTTGTTTGAACTTGACGTATTCATTGTGAAATATCAACTATATAATTTATAATTATTTTACACGAAGTTAGAATAACATGTTTAACATGTAGGATAATTTAAACTAATTGACGTATTAGGTTACATTTGTTTTAGTGTGATAATGTAACAACGGTATCATCTTATCAGCGAATAGATAAAAAACAAGCTATAAGGTAAAAATAAATACATAGGTACTAATATTATGTATGTATGTGTATGCAGCTATTGTACACTCCCATGTATCATTGTACAGGGTCGACCTTATAGATTATAGGGCATATTTTTTAAGTGAAGGACTTTATTTTTTTTTAGCGTTCATATTTTTGTAACTCAAATACGACAAATCGTAGAAGGGTGAAATTTTATATTTAAGATTAAATTTTATCTGGGAAGAAAACCTCATATTTTTGTTTACTGGTGTCAATTTTTGAATTTTTCGAATTATTTTTGAAACAGTGCGAAGTAAAGAATAGTGGCCAAGTTAAAATTGTAGGTAATATAATATATATTCTATATTTAGAAAAAAAATCGATTTAAAAAAATATATATTTCAAATGGTTCATAACCAGTGGCGTAACAATAGGGTGGCAGAGCGGGCAAAATGCCACGGGCCCCCGGCCTGAGGGGGCCCCTGGCCCGAGAGGCCATGAGAAAAGAAGGAACCTAACATTTATTACGAAATTTTGTAAAATTTATTAATTATGAATTTAATAAATTTAACTTAGGTACACTGTTAGAAAAGTATTCTTGAATTTAGTATATTTTCGGGATTTTTGCGATATACTATAAATTAACTCTAATTTTATTCAAATATTTTTTCGTCGATTATCTTATAACTTTTATAACTTAAAATTTAAGAAGTAGAAAGATAAAGCTTTGATTTGTATGGGTACGTCAATTATTGACGTATACAACTACACGTAATTGTTATACATAAATAAAATCTACTATATTTTAAAATTTATACAATTTTTGGCAACAATCAATAGTAAAATTTTCAATTGTTGCAAATAAATTTTAATGTTCAATAATTAGTTGTTTGTGACGGGGCCCCGTCCGATGGATTTGCCACGGGCCTCAGATGGTATAGTTACGCCGCTGTTCATAACATAGAAGATATACTATACATATATAGTATTTAATTAATTAAAATAGAGTTATCTGCAATTAAATGGCATATGAATATGAGAAATACACTTCATTGGGAATCCCCGTTGAAAAATTTTCCTTGTATTTGTTATTTCGTGTCAATTTTTTTACCACATTATAATCAATTTTTAAACTCAAGGCAATTAATGAGAACAGGATGAGAGAAAATTGCTCGGCGCGTTCGACTCGTTCAGTTTGTTCGTAGTAAAATTCTCCTTTAAATGGCGTTTCTATTTAGCATATATGTAGGTGATGCATTTTTTTCTAAACTGGCATTTTTTTAAATTTATGAATGTGGATTAATCAGTGAAATTTTCAAAAGTTTCTGAAGAAAAATGCTTCTCATAATAAGAATAAAGTATATTTCTTGAAAGAATTTGATATAAAGCCTTCCCTGTTATCAATAATACAAGTCACTTGCGTGGGTTCAGAGAATTATACTTACGAAACGTTAATTTGTTACGATCAGTAGACGTGTGCATATTTTTAATAAAACGTAACGAATCTGTATGTAATTTGTACAGCTAATAATTATTTCCGACGACGTGATGGACTTACAATAAGCATGATGCCTAATTTAAAAAAAACTATTCTATGATGATCTTACCTGTCTCCTATTTCCACAGAATAATTATTTCTGCAGAAAATAAAGGTTTAATCACAAAAATTGGCCCTTTTAAAACTAATTTTGAATTTGACGTCAAAACGCTCGCAGGTGTCATGGCGCATTTTTGACGTCACGCCTATGTAAATACTCCTTGTCAACTATAATAAATCCTTGTTCCATCGCTAACGTTTGGTAACACAAAACTGAGCAAATTGATAATTTAAAACCACAAAATAATTTATAAACAGTGCAGATATTAATGAAACAAAAATTATGTTTACTTAGGCGTGACGTCATCCACTCTGACTGGTGTTTCATTTGTATTTTGTGTTTTTATTTTAAGAAAAATTATATTAATCTCGCTTCTAATATAAAAATAAATACATTTTTAAAATCGTTTTAGCCTATTTCATTATTTAAAATCATAATTTCAGTGATACTTTGTTACTGGCATCATGCCTATTAGTTGCCAAAAAATTAAGTCTAAGTTTTATCAACTTGCTAATACAAGTATGTACTTACTTAATTTATGAAGTTAAAATATTTAATCGATATACCTATCATATTTATGTAAACAATTATAATATTTAGATCAATAATATTATTTTATTTGATTTTGTTAATCAACATATCTGACAGTAATAATAATTATATATTCATTATTGTTATTGCGTAATATAGAGTAATAGCTACTATAAAACATACTATTAATGTAACCAGAAAAAGATAATCTTACTTTCAGATAATTTGATTTTAATATTCTACTGATTATTTTATGAACTTTTAGTCATTAAGTTTGTCTACCACTGTATAATGTTAAAATGTTTAACATGTTGTATGTCCAGTATTATAAAGACATTGAAAAAAGTTTTTAATACCGTGTTTAAACTAAAAAGACAAAACACTTCGTATTTAAAAATATATAGGTTTGTTACAATTTTGTCAAAAAAAACACGTGTTGCTATTTTGTTTTTTGGTATAAGCGGGGCATTAGTTTGCAAGCACTTTGAATAAGGATTAAACTTATATTTTAGCGCATGTGTGGTAATTAAAATACAATTGTATTAATTAAAACAGTGGTGGTACACTCATAAGTATATGAAAAACATTTTGTACAAAGTCGTTTTAGAAAATTTAAGTACCACTGTTTTAAATTCTAAAACAAGTCCATCGAGAATATCACACAATTAATACCCCATTCAAAGTGCTTTCTAGCTAACAAAGTTTATTAATTTTCAGATTAATGTAAGTTCTTTAAAATTTTCATTAAAAAATTCTGCTTAGGTAGAAAACTATTCAATTATATTTTTATTTAAAGATTAATATCCGGTATTATAAAGGAGCTCGTAAAATTTGCAAGCTTGCAAACACTTTCATACGAGGTATCAAACTTATATGACAGTTCTCTTTGAGTTATTAACAGATAGTTACCGTTAGTAGTGGTGAGGTGTGAAATTTTTAATAAGGGAAGCATATTTTGTCAATCCTCCCCCTCCTATTAACAAAAAAAAACCTTAAGTTCAAGCTTTTACTTTTTAAAATAAATTCTTATATATTTATATAGTAACTAAATGATTCTACGTCTTATTTTCTTGTATTTTAGTCGATATTTGTATGATGAATTGAAGTTCACTGTAGGAAATTTCACTAAAAAATTTCGAATTTTTGATTTCGTTAAAAGTATGTTTATTATATAGAAAATGACGTGAAAAGTTGAACTGTTCAAATCGCAGGTCTGTATCTCAAACCGTTCTCGAGATATAGCCTCTCAAAGTTTTAGTTTTTTCAAATTTTTGGAGAAAAAAGGCCATAACTTTTGAACGCGTGGTCGGAATTGATTTTAGTTGACGGATTTGAAATCAGCGTGTCAAAATCTATATAATGACATGTATAATACTTTAAAATCAGACAAAAAAATTTTGGCCAAAAATCGACATTTTTTTAAGGTATACCCCTTTGAATTTTTTCGATTTTTCCCGAAATATGTTTTCTCTAGTTTTAAAGTATTATACATGTCATTATATAGATTTTGATACGCTGATTCCAAATCCGTCAACTAAACTCAATTCCGACCACGCGTTCAAAAGTTAGGGCCATTTGAAAGTGCTTGCAAGCTGCAAATTTGCAAACTTCTTTATAATACCGCACATAATATTGATAAAAATTCGACGTAAAAAAATACCACAATTCCGCTAATCACTTTTTTATCTGAAGATGCCATATTTTCACGTCATAGGCAATAAGAAATCTTTTTTTAAGAACCGTAACGAGAATTATCTCAATTTATTTGTTTTTCTAACGAAAAAAACAAATATTCATGATGATAAATTATTATATTTTGATTATCGTTGCATAACACAATGTTAGTAATAATACAAAACACAGAAATAGAAAAAGTCAATATCACATCGGATAATATGTTTTTAATGTTTCAGTGACGTCAAGTTCAATAAAACAGAAAACATTAACACCTTTTTTTAGCTGTTTTTTTTCCTTCGGTTTGTCAACAATGGATTTTTTAATTGGATATTTTTATTACACTTTAGGTTTTTTGATGAGTCATTTATGGTTTTTTATTGACAATTAGGTTAATAAATTTTATGGTTTTTGGATACCTATGAGTTTGCGAATTTCAATAAAATATGTTCTTTGTAATTTTATTAAAAATAATTGCTTAAAGAATAAAGATGTGAAATAATGACATCTTGAAATTTATAATTTTGCTTCTCGCAATATCGAAAATACGAGAAGCTTTGTGATCGTTTTAAAATGAGACAAAAAAATTATTCTCCAATTTCAAAACTTTAAATTGATTTTTCCGTTTCAGGTCAAGACAAATACTTTTCGTTTTATGTCTGTCTGGCTGTGTGTCTGTCCCCTGAATCCTTGTCACACAAATAACTCATGAACCATTGAACTGATATTAATGAAACTTGGTTGGGTCTGGCTTGAGGACGGTCAAGATATCTCAAGAACGACACATATTACGTGAAAATTTTATAGAATCTTTTTTGTAGAGCATTCAATTTTCTATAATATGTATTTTCCTTACAAAAATTTATCTTAATTTGCTTTAATAAATCGTGTTTTGTTTATATTACTTAAACTAAAAAAGGTCATTGCAACTGAATTGAAAAATGCAAGAAGTTATAAAGTGTAGTTGAAATGTAGAGCAAAAAAAGGTACATGCAGTTGATAACTGCAGACATAACATTTAAACATGTTCAGCTTTTAAAAAAATAAATATTGTCATGTTGAATAATTCGTTATCGTCAGTACAAAAAAAAGAAAACGGTAGACTTATATAATTTTTGCAGTACTTACTAATTTATAGCTCCGTTCTAATGTACTATAACAGAGCTCATTCCTATTTTTTTCTTTTACAAAATAGATTGAAAATATTTGTATTGAAAAATTGTATGGAATATTTTATCTTTCTTTAGTTATTTATTTTTATTTACACATATATTAAAATTTTGACTGTAAGTATATTATGAAATTTCCTATTTTTTCTCTTTTGCAAAATATATTGAAAAATTGTATGTAATATTTTATCTTTCTTTAGTTATTTATTACACCCACTTATTTACCCTCATATATCAATTTTTTTTGCTGTTTATTATGAAATTTATATCAAAATTTTATATCAAAATTTGTTTTTGTTATGGTCACGAAATGCAAGTAATTTCGAAATATTATCATTAAAAAAAAATTTTTTTTTTTGTAGATCGGATTTCTATCCTTTTGTAAAATAGTACGGTCCATGCAAAAAAAAAGAAAATTAGGTGGGAGGCCGTGCATTTATGTTGACAATAATGAGTAACATACAATAGCATTTACTGTTATATAATGTCACAATTGAATCTGCCTATATGTGCATGTGTATATCAATAAATAAATAAAGCTGACGGCCACCGATTAAAATTCAGTAGCGTATCATAATATAATTTATATTATATTTGTAAATACAAATTATATATTATAATATTTATTCAGCTTATCTTAATCCATTGTGTGATTTAATTTAACATTTGGTATTTGTTTATTATGCCGACTCCAGTCATCGAGGTATGTATTTACTATAAACATAGACTGTGAGTGTATAAGGTATTGGCACCAGTCTTGGATATGACCCCAGTAATGGCTATTTTTAAATTAAATGTACTGAATTAGAAATATTTGTTGATATTTGAGTACTATACCATTTCTGAATATTAATCTATGTACATTTAACTGTCTTACAGCATGATTTGATGACAATCGGCCAATAGGTATCAAAATGGTGGACATTTAAACTAATTATTAGTATAATTTATTTATTAATTATTATATTATCATAGCAACTGTTTTACATTGTTTCAAATTTGATGATTCTTTCTTTTATATCTTTTGTGACGTAGTACTAATCATTTTGTAAATGTCCATCACTGGGTTTTACTTTGTCCATTACTGGAGAAAAAACATAAACAAAATAAAAGGCTACAATTAAAAAAAAAAAACAATTGCGAACTTTGGTAATTAAATTGATTAAATAAAGAGTTACTTGTTTTATTAGTGACATGAGTTCATGAGAATTACAAAAAGCCCGTCAATCACAAAAACAGTAAACCTTGCTCTTATAGCGGTCATAACTGGTGCCAGTACCTTACCTACATATATTGTATAATATGCATAATTAAATACTAGGAAAGATGTACTACTCATTACACGCTACCTTAAATTATTACCAATATACTCCACAAACAAAATGTGCTTCGTAAGTCAGTGGCGTACCATTCGGGTCTTAAAATAAATATCAATTGTTTAAAATAATAAAATAACTCACAAGTAACACTCGCTGATATTCTTGAAACTTTGCACACACATAGTGAATCGAAAAACATTAAACACGTGTTTTTTTATTTTGGCTGGCAAGGCGTTTTAAGGTTAGAAAACGTATTCGAAAGTTTAACACTATTTAGCGAAATGCTAACCTAATGGTACTCATGAGTGTCATTCTCTTACAACTTTTACGACATTTCTCTATCATAATTTCATTGTTTGCGTGTTTTTGAGATCGCTAATGATGATTTTAACATTAGTTTAACGAGATTCAGAATGGCAAATACAAAATGGTGCTAAGATCTATGTCCAGTTCACCGTGATAACCTCAAAATATTTATATTATCTTATAGTTTATTTTAATGTATTTAATATTGTAAACGATGAAAAAAAATACTTCTAATTACTAAAAATTAAATTCTTATATCCCCTGAAAAAAGAGTTTTAGTATTCTAGTAATATAACCAAGATTCTGATGTTATTACTTACTTAAAGTGTTAAAAATAAAAACTTAAATAAAAATTTCAATTTGAAACGGCTCATTTTTCGAAGTTGTGCCTATGAGAGCTTTTAATCAGCATCACATAAACTACAACATATCAAAAATTTATTTTTTTAACCGAAATCCATTTCCCATAAGAAATACGCGGGGTGCTTTAAATAAGTTTTTTTACTATGCACATATATTTAACATAATAAAGTAGTTGTGAACATAATTAAATAATTGAATATTAATTAATGTTTTAAATAAACGCTCTAAGGTTAAAACATAATTAATTATGAAGATGTACACAAAAATATTATGTAAACTATAGTTACTTTAATATTGAAAGTAGTTTTTTCTATAAAAGGAAAAAAACATGTGTTATTTAGCAGGAAATTGAATACAAATACAGTTCTTTGTCTTTTTTAAGTGAATGTTTGGTATTTCCTTTAGAAATAAATCTAAATAATACACATAAATTAATAATTATTTTAAAAATAAACGATATCTATTAACTGGGCAAACCCCACAGGAAAAAAATTAAAATTATTTCTTATTTTGATAAAAATTAAGTTTATCATTTAAATTTTGGTTCTTAATTTCTCCTCGTCATATCGAACTGATAGGAGGAAGCTATGTGATCATATCTGAAAGCCGAAAAATATTGGTTTCCGATTTAAAAATTTCGTTTTTAAGAATCTCTGATCTAATTATTATTTATGAAGTTATTTTTGTGTTAATTCGATGACTGGACAGACTTCACGCTTTGCGGGATTTAAATCGCGTGTCCAAAACAATAAAAGTAAATCTGTTACTGTAATTACATTACGAAACAGTAACAATTAATATAGACCGCAGATTACTTTGTTTTGACTACGTTTTAATCTAGTTTTTTTATATTTTTTTAAATTTTATTTTATTTTTTCTAGGGGGGAGATAATCAGATTATTTATGTACCTTATTTTTGTTAAAAAGATGACAAATCTATTAATACATTAAAATAAGAAGGTGAGTTCCAAAATTCTTTCTTTCCATTTTAAATAATAATCGAGATGCAGTGGATTTTAAAAGAATTGTATACATTCTTTCATATTCGCAACGTGCGCGATGACAGCACCGACTAGCGGTTACAACTAAGGCGGTCTTTTACATAGCTGTCAAAACTAAAAATAAGTAATTAAACAAATAATTTCAATAAAATATAGTAAAAAACATATTTTTTAATTGATTCTTTGTAACAATAGTGTGGTTAATCATGTTGACCTTTCTATTTTTAGTTAAAAATGAGCTTGCCACAAGTTCCCTTTTGGCCACTTCGTGCGCTGCGATCGATTTCGTTTCCCCCACCACCTACTTCGCACTCAGCCAATATGGTAATGTCAGTTTTAAGCAAAACTCGCTCAGTCATATTATAATTGAGTGAGTTTTGCCCAAAACTGACCTCACAATATGAAAGAATCCCAAAAATTCTTTAAAAATCCACTGTATCTTGATTATTTTTTAAAATGGAGCGAACGAGTTTTGGAACTTATCTTCTCATATGTATTATAAATTTATAAATCATACAAAATTAATTAATTCTTTCTAAACGAACGGATATTTCCTGATATTATAAATACATATTTATTAATACTATTCCTCCCAATTAAATTAACAAATATTTCAACAAGTTCACTAACTCGTACTTGCACGAAGACAGTCTCGCATAACAAGTGACCGGAAGTGATGTATACACTTACATAACAATATTTCCGGATGTCTCATTGGGAAGCTTAATGTAAATGTCAAGTTCAACAGGCTGTGTGTACAAAGTTCCATTTTCTAGTAAAGTAATAAGGTAGTGGCACCAGTTTTGGCAAGGACCCCAGTAATGGCAAATTTTTAATTAAATGTACTGAATCAGAAATATGTGTTGATATTTGATTACTATCATTTCTGAATATTAATCTATATACATATGTACATTTAACTGTCTTACAGCGTGATTTGATAACAATCGGCCAATAGGTGTCAAAATGGTGTACATTTAAACTAATTATTAGTATAATTTATTTATTAATTATTATATTATCATGGAAACTGATTTACATTGTTTCAAATTTAACGATTCTTTCTTTTATATCTTTTGTGTCGTAGTATCTACTTATCATTTTGTAAGTGTCTATCACTGCGTACTCATTACTGATTTTATCTTTGCCATTAATGGAGAAAAAACATGAACAAAATAAAAGGTTAAAAAACAAACTATATTTGCGGACTTCGGTAATTAAATTGATTACTTAATTAAATGTACAGAATATAGAGCACATAGGTGGCACAATTATTAGAATAATTTCAAGTGTGCTGTGATAATGAGTTAATATTATAACCCTTGATGACGTCACAATGGTTATTTGAAATATGTTTTAAAAGCAATTGCTATCAACATTAATTAAATGTACAGAATATAGAGCAAATAGGTAGCACAATTATTAGAATAATTTCAAATGTGCTGTGATAATGAGTTAATATTATAACCCTTGATGACGTCACAATGGTTATTTGAAATATGTTTTAAAAGCAATTGCTATCAACATTAATTAAATGTACAGAATATAGAGCACATAGGTGGCACAATTATTAGAATAATTTCAAGTGTGCTGTGATAATGAGTTACTATTATAACCCTTGATGACGTCACAATGGTTATTTGAAATATGTTTTAAAAGCAATTGCTATCAACATTGTAAAATAATGTAGTACATATGCAAATTTTGGTGCAAAAAGAAGTGGATATGCAACTTTTCCTGGTGTTAGTAATTTTTTGATCGATGTTAATGTTTGATATATTTTCCGGTTTTGTAGGAGGTTATTTTTAGAGGTTATGGGTTTTTCGTGTACGTGTTTCCAAATTTGTTTTTTTACGGAACCTATACACCATATTTTAATTTAGGAATGCGATTTAAACGATTTAAACATATGTGGGGTGCAGAAACCATATTAAAAACTACCCAATTAAATTACATTGTATAGAAATATGCATACAATAATTTCCAAAAACTTTCACAGTTTGTTTAGATCATAAATACAAGTGAAAGGAGAATTACTACGAGTACAATAAAACGGCATTATATTATTCATAAACTTATAATAAATTTTGTAAAATGAGTCAATAAATATATGAACAGTAACAAATCAAGTTTTTGTTGCTAACTGGTACAATTAGCAGAAATTTGTGTAAAACAAAAGTGTGCTAATAAGTCAATGGCGTTTAGAAGTATTTAAATATATTTATTACTGTAATAACGAGTTATTGGTAAGAAGATTTTTAACCTACGCAATCTTTCATATGTAATATTTTTTTATTACTTTATAAATACAGTATGTCCTTGGATTAATGCATGATAAGGTGTAAAAGATAAAAATTTGGGTAGAGTTTTGCCCTTTAGGGATTCAGCCCCGTGAAATAAAAACACGTTTTTGGAATAATTTTAATTATTCAATATCATGTAGGCCTTGACAATACTCTACTTTATTTAACCTTAAACTATCAACGTGTTTTTTTTGCAATAAATAAATTTAATTTGTAAATAATTTGCAATATTATACAAATTTGTGGAGGTTTCGGGGCCTCCATCAGCTCTGTTGCTCCTGTCTGAGTAACTAAAATGTAAGTTATTTAAGTAGCTTGAATGTCCTGCGCGCGGGGAACTAACAAACTAAGGTCTGTGAGACCACACGTTTAGGTCGGTACTTAAAGGTTAAATAACTTAGTCCTCAGTACGTCGACCCTTTTGTTAATTTATTACCATACTTCTGTAACTTCGTGAGTGGCTTTTTTTTGACGATTCTAACAAATTTTTTATTTGCGAAAATTTTTAGAAATGGGGCATTTTCGAACGTGCAACCGCAATATTTTTCCGGGCGACGTACTAGAAAAAAAAAGATATTTGTCGGGCAAAATGACCTAAGATAATATGGTGAGAAAATCGAAAAAAAAAATTGTCGTACAAAAATAGTGGGGTATCACCTAGTCTGCCACCTTCAACATGTCAAAATAACATGGTTATTATAGTTTATTACCAGCTATCTGAAAGTAGGATTATTAAATAATTATTTTTACAATCAATTGGTTATTTTGTCCAACAAATATCTTGGGTCATTTTTCCAGTCCGCTGCCCGGAAAATTCCACGGTTGCATATTCGAAAACGCCCCATTTTTAAGAATTTTCGCAAATAAAAAAGTTGTTAGACTCGTCAAAAAGAAGCCACTCACGAAGTTTCTATAACTAAATGATTTAAATATTGAATTTAATATCGGCTATTTCAGGAAAAATTCTAGTAGATACGTACCTGAACTTTTTCTATAGCTTGATTTTTTCCCCTTTAAGAAAACACGTTAGGATAGTAAAATTTTATTCAAGAACTATTTTTGCTCGTAAAGTATGTATGTCATACTACAGATTAATTTAAACTGCTCAGAATTCTAAGTGATTTACCTCTTTAGTTGAATAATAGAGAAAAAAATAATATATTATAGTAAAGCACACTTTCGTTATAATACATTTATATAAATTATAATTTATTAATTAAGTTTATACATATTGACAAATCTGCAGTAATAAAAAGGAGAATAGAAATAAATTATATATTGCCAATATGACATTTTTATAATACAGGTATATACCTAATTATATTTAACTAATTAAAATTTGATAGCAGTATTTATTACTATATGAAATTAAATAGAAGTTAGATTTTTAAGTATACATTCCAACTTTTACCTTATATTATGCGTAACATCCTGTAATAAAAAAGAAATCAATTTAACCTTCAAAAAACATGTTTAGCTATTTTATTTTAATATCTATTATAAAAATTTATATTTAATAGTATTGATGCTATAAGGGTGTAAACAGGTTTAACAATTCAGCAAAAAGTAGATTTTTGTTTTATACAAAAATAAAAAATTGCTGCTTATTAATTTTGCAGACAGGATAATATCAATCGATGGCAGTGGCGTAACAGCGTGGGGATCGGTTCCGCAGTGGGGTTAGTGTAAAAAATATGTAATTTTTATAATATACAAAAATTAAGAATAAATTATGCCCCCCCCCTCCATCTAAAAAATCAGGTTCCTTCTCTCTTAGGTAAGAATTCGTAAGGTTTTACGAATTCTTACGTAATTAATGGACGCTCCTTAAATGGAAAAAAAAATAAAATAAAAATTCTTGGTCTCGGTATCGTTCTCGTATTGATCTCAGTTACGTGTACGAGACAAGATTAATTTTTGACGAGAGGACACTGTCAGACGAAACGATAATTGTCAATGGTGTCCACAAAGGGGAAGACTGACAGTGCTCTAGCTTGGAGGCCCATAGTATTTTTTAATTGAACGATTTTGGGGTGATACATTTATATTTTTTTGCACATAATAATAATAAACCCATTTACGAGTTGTATAGTAAAAAAAATTAAAATTTTTCAACTGAAAGCAATAAAAAAGTCATAGACGTACTAGTTTTTAAGTAGAATTTTGTTAAAAGTAATGTATAGTTTTTCATAGCTTTGTTTATATAAAATCATTTAAGATTTAAATGTCAACATTTTATCAAATTAAATTATTTAAAGAAATTATTAAAATAATGTCTATTACTTAACTTAAGCTACACGTATGCGAATATCACAAAATCCTTGAGCTGGAAAATATTCAATATATTTATATTATACATCTATTCTTAATTTTAACTGTTGTACTGTAACAATTTCGTAAAATTTAGCATTGATTTCATTGCCGTTTATCTATTAAAATTAAGATTTATATATCTACCTAGAATTATAGATATATCATAACTGATAGCACTGAGACTCTGCAATCTTTTTCTTTGAATAGAATTTTTAATAAACCCAGTTGTTGTTGACCTTCTTAGGGATGTTGACCCTTCAAAAGATACAGTTAGTAAATATAAAGAACAGTATTTTAATAATAACACAAAAAAGTGTTCGATACCAAAAAAGCGAAATTCAAATTTTTGGAATTTTCTGCTTACCAGTTTTTTTTAATTTGAGGTTAAATTTTGGATTTAGGTTGAATTTTTCCGAAAAAAGTGTGCGGTACCAAAAAAGCGACCTATATAGCATTGTAGTATTGGTCGAGCATATTCGAAATCCAAATTTTTGGAATTTTCTGCTTACCAGTTTTTTTTATTTGAGCTGGAATTTTGGGTTTAGGTTGAATTTTTCTAAGTTGGCTAAACCCAAAATTCAAGCTCAAATAAAAAAAAACTGGTAAGCAGAAAATTCCAAAAATTTGGATTTCAGCTATGTTATATTTATAAGTTTATATTTTAGCAATTGAGGAAAATAATACAGTTTGTATAAACGTTAGAATAGCTATTGATGTATTATTTATTTAATGACCTTAACCTCCTTAAAAATTAAGAGTTTATATATCAATCGACATGTTTTTTTCAAAATATGTATTTTGATATTTATAATAAATTTATTTTAGAGGCCAATGTGTGTCATGTGCTCTTTGTAAAAAAACTGGACACTAAAAATGAATACACGTGTTTTGCATTTTATTCATTTTGATAATTATATAAATATCAAGGAATTTATTGAAATATAGTTGCCGTAAAGATAACATTTAAACTAGAGTTGTAACGGATATTCGTATCCGCATCGGCAACTGCGGCTTATCCTCATAAATTTACAAAAAAAAAATTTGCAAAATGTCCCGCATATTGAAAACTTGTCCAGTTTTTTTACATTTTTACTACTGTTCAATGTAATCAATTTGATATCGCGAATTTTAATAAAATTGAAATAGGTATGTTAACAATTTAAAAAAAATCTATTAATTCAGTAAATGAAGGTATATATAGATATGTATATGTATAATAAAGTTCACATAAAATTAACATAGCAGATTTAAAAAAAGTGATTATTGCAAATTTTATTTAAAAATTATACGTCATCTATGGTAGCGAATTTAAAAATAACGAAAATGACAATCGTGAATAAAATATGTGTTCTCGTTATGAATGTGCAACATAACATTTGTTATTCTTTATTAATAATAATTTAAAAAAAGGTATTTCATTGTTACTGCCCCCCCCCCCCCCGAAAAAACAGTCCCGCATTGCCTTCTCAAAAAAATGGTCAGCCTAAACTAGAAGTACATTATTTTCTAGTACCCCCGGACCATAGTTTGGTGACCGCTGTATTAAGGTATAAAATAATCAATCTGCCCTCCCACATTTAGTCTAGCGGTCTTCTGCAAAACCGATTCTTTGTTTTTGATAATATGCTACATTTCATACATATACTCGCGTAGACTTCGTGATAGATTTCAGTGACCGCGAGATCGTTAAGGACTCTTGTTTACTTCTTTACTATTGCATCTTCTTGTGAATTGTGAGAGAAATTAGTCACAAGACAGGGCAATCTTTAAAAAAGAAAGTGAATTTATATCTATATTATTTAATTGTTGTGATTTTTTTTTTTTGATTGTTGGTTTTAATGTGTGTGCGGGAAATTCAAATTTGTTGTTTTTATAGTGTGTAGAATTTGTGATGTAAGTAAGAAATTATTCAAAATATTACGTGAACTTGAAAATCAATATAATTTCGATAATTTAGGAGTAGCTAAAATTTTTGGTAACTGATTGTTGGGAGAGTTGGTATAACTTAACTATAAATAACTATAAAATATAAATTTATTTCATAATTAAAATAATACATTACATTATAGTTCATTATACATATGACATATTTTAAATAATCATTATTAACTTTTCATTGCCAATAAATACGTAGGTACATGTAAAATTTACCAAACTACTGTGACACTACGTGATATATGTAGATGTAGATATTAGCTATGGAGTTATAAATATATTGAAAATAATATATTTATGATATAGATAAAATATTTTCGTCTTAAATCGACATAATATTTTTAGCTTATCAAGCACAGAAATGTGAAAAGAAAATTGAATGTGTTGTTTTATTAAAATTTTTCGTTTTCATTTTTTGCAAAATTATGATTTAATAAAAAGTATGATCTATCTGAATCTATCATATTACAATTACATATGAAAAAGTAAATAGCTACCTAATAGTAAAATATATTTCGGTATTGATTTGTTAAGTATTTGGATAATTTTGAGAATATCTTCGTAGAACTAATTTGATTTAATTCGTCCATCCGGTCCATCTTTGTTTTTTACGATCAGATCTACAGCGGTCATCGTAGTTCTATGATCAATGGTGTAGATCTAGCAATACGAAAAACAAATATGGCTGAGTAAAATTTTAGATCTACCAAGATCAAAATTCTTTTTCGTGGATCAAAATCAATGTTCAAATGTCGAAGATAATTTTTAACATACAATACAATGGCTATTTTACTTTTTAAATATTTATTATATTACTTTAAATTGAGCACGTGGTCTTTAAATATCTATTGTTTAAACAAATAAGTATATATATTTTTTTCAAATTTAAATATGTTATTTAATTGTTGATATATTGGCTATTATTATTATAACAAGTCTACAAAATGCATGTTATTCAATGTAACATAATTTTTAACATTTATTATTATTATGTATTCAATTTTTACATTGCGTGTTATGTAATAAACATTTTGTAGATATGCTTTTTTAAATATTTTTTTTACATTGGATACTAAAATATGATACTTAATAGTTTTCAATAAGTGGTAGGGTATTTAAAACCTGATTGAATGTGTGTTTTTAAATTAGAATTATTGTATGTTAAATACTTTTTTGTATTTCATATGTTAGGTATAAAAAAGTTTATATAATTAGGCTTCGTCAGCATATTTTTTTATATCATAGGTTTATTAAATCACACTTTTTCTACAAGGTAGCATTTTTAGTCACCTCCCGATAGACAGATTATAATTTCTTAGTATTTTTACGCGACTCGCCAATAAAGCCGAGATCTGCAATTTAAGAAATACTATATTATACTTACCAGCGGCGTACCGACAAAAAAACTTTGGAGGGGGGATTTTTATTTTTCAATATTATACACGAATTAAAAACCTGTATATAATTTTTATTTTTTTAACTACCATAATTTTTAAATAAAAAAATATATATATACGTTCTTCGAGGCAGAACACAAATCATTTTCCGTTTACTTTTAAAAAAAGTGAGCGAAATAGTAACTGTAATTCAAAATGAATAAATTAAAAATTGAAAACTTACTTCATTTTCTATTATTAAACGTAAAAGCTATTATTTACAACAAAAATTTCCAAATAAAAACACTGCAATTGAACGCGAATTGATTTGGCATTCTCTACGTTTGACAGAAACCCAAAACTATTTATTTTTGCCTCTTGGTGGCGCTTGCTGTTGAACGATGCGAGGGGTAATAAACAAATAGCGAGAGGGGAAATCATGTGTGTATTTTAACTTTATTTTACGTGCCTTAACGGCAACATACACATGATATTTTTTGTGCACATCTTTGGCAAAGTACCTTTCGAATGATATAAGTTTCATTCACCTCCTTTTTTAATAAATACTAAAAAAAACATACCTCAATTTTCGATGGTCACGTATTAATATATAGATTAATTTATAGATGTACTGTAATATTTTAAATAATCATTTATGAGTCATGTTAAAATGATATAAACAATTAATTAAACTTGACACATACAAACTTCTTAGAAATTTATTCAAAAGGGCTAATTGATTCTAATAAAATATATTTAAGTGTTGTATGGGGTCTTACAGACCCCACAAAATTCATTTTTAAAGAAAAATTCAATTTTGGTCAAAATTTTTAACGCCTTTTTAATCAAACTGCCTTACAAAAAAAATTCAAAATTAACGCACTTTTAGAAGACACCTGAAGATGTCCACTGCAATGTGTGACGAAACGTTGGCCGATAACACGACCAAACCGACGCAGCTTACACCCAGAAGCCAAGATCTATTTCAAAATTAACTTTTTGGGAATCTGTGATACCATTTTTGTTTGTAGTTCGATATTTTCTTCAATTAAGAATTCTCGCCAAGGTTCTATGCATATCAAGGTTCAATTTAGGTCTGCTAATTCTGGCACTGAAAGTTTAAGTGCAAATACACACACATATGTTTAATGCACATATGCAATGTATGTGTGTGAGATTTTGCGAAGTGTATGCTTATTGTTAGCTAAAGATAGTCAGTTGTTTGTAAAAAGTAAAAGTGTTAGGATCAGCCGTGTTTTGTTTTTCGTGCTAGCTAGATCGGTTTCTTTCGTTGCATGGTTTTTGTGTCTTGATTTGATTTTTGATTAACTGATTTGTTAGTGTTGTGGCAAATTGTTTTGACTTTTTGTTAATGTGTTTTAATAAACTTGTGGTTTTAAATATTTGATGTAAGTTTTTTTGAAAGTTATGTTATTCTTTAAGAATTAAAACGCATTACATATATTTTATACAGGTGTACCAATATTGTGTCAAAGTTCAATATTTCATTTATTATAACAAATGGAAGAAAAATTTGAAAATAGTTACATTTATACAGGAAGTGCCTTAAGTACGTTACAAATCAAAATTATATATTTTTTAATTGATAATCTAAAAGCATTCATTTTTCTGGACATTTTGATACAAGCATGTGTGGGATTATATTATTATTTAATTTAATTATTGAAATAATTAATAATTTTTTAATTAAAAAAAAAAATGTGTTCTCTCTTGGTATATGCTCTATTATTGTGATATTATACATCAAAAATTTACAAAATTGTATTCTTTGTACAGGATGTATCAAAATTCTGAACCTAATTTTTTTCAAAATTTTCCTGTATATTTTCACATTTTCGAATTGCCTATTCAATTCTAAACACATTTTATAAACTGTATATGTTCTATATCTAAATCCAGTAAGTATAATTTATAATTTATTATTTTAATATTATAAATTATTATTATTAAAAATTTAAATTCTGACTTTTATTTATTTGTTGCATCTTGACATAAAAAAATCATGATATAAATGTTTAAATAAATTATTTCTAAATGCATATACTATATACTTAACATTTATATAAAAAAAACGTTTTTTTGAAAATAAATGCTGTTTATCCAAAAAACCGGCCACGATTTGCAAAAAGCGGTTATTTTACATATCAATTTATAAAATAAACTATTTGAAAATTAGCTCATAATTATTTAAAACTAGTTTTTATTTTTTTTCGCTTTTTAACTGTGTTGTTTATTGTAATAGGATGTTAAAAATAATCGAATGATTTAAGATTTTTTATATCGATAGTTTAGAAAATAAGGGGGTGGGGGAACGTTCTGATATCGACTTTGAACGCAAATATATCGTGACTGAAGGGTTAAAATCAAAAGTTCCTAAAACATTTTTTGTTGTATTTTAGGAGACCCATCTAAAGACACCCCCTCAATGGTATAAGTGAAAAAAAAATTACATCCAAAAAATTTTTTTTTTATAAAAAATCTTAATCGGTATAAACTTAATACGGATACAGCAAAATTATGAGTTCCTAGTTTTCTACGGAACCTTAAAAATGCAAAACAATTACATACATTAAAAGTTAATTTTGATATTTATTACTTATAAATATATATTTCATATATAGACATGCAAATTCAGTTATTCTTAGAATCTGTATAAAGGTCTTATTTCAACCATGATTTTAATTAACATTTTATTATTTCCTAAAAACAGTTATAAAATAAAATATACATTATATTAGAATTTAATTAAATACCACACGTATGTATTTATTTATAATTTCCTTTACTGTACAATACCATTGTCTTAACATGCAAATATTAATTTCTTCATTCTTCATATATCTCAATTAGGTTATTCTTGTTTATTAAGTTTTTGTTATAAGTATCAGTTAATTATTATAATACAATATTGATTTAAAATCTCAATAGTTCTTTAGTTAATGAGTTTATATTAAGATTTGCATCATATGAACGTTTTCATTCATACATTGCAGTGGCGTAGTAAGAAATTTTTTCGAGGGGGGGATTAATATTAATACAATGAGTTAAATTTTTTGAAGGTATTTTGAACTGATGTTTTCTCAACACACGCTTTTTTAAGAACACTGAATATTTCGGGGGGGGGGTCCTCCCCCCGTTACTACGCCACTGATGTATTCCGAAACGTTGGTGGAATTAATACGAAAAACAATTTTTATATTCAAAGACGCAGGTGAAGTCGTTTTCAAACTTAGGTAAATATTTTTCTACCTTGAAATTTTATTTATCAAAAAAATATATTTTTGCACTTGTTATGTATGATCAAAAAGCAGAAACAGTTAATTTAAAATAAGATTATCTCATGTATGAGTCATTGAATGTTAATTAATGATCAATTAACATTCCTTAAGATAATTGTTTCAGTTAGATTTAGACATTTACTGTAATGTTTGTAATTACATTATATAAAAACACAATGCCGTAGCTAGATATATTTTTTGGAGGTGAGGGGAAAGGTACATATTACGTATAATCAACACCAATATAGTCCAGATCATAAAATAAAAGTTATCACAAAATATTATTTTTGCCCACAATGTAATTTACTTAACGAAAGCTAGCTCCTTTGGCTACGCTCCTGAAACGAGATTTGAATATAAATCGTTTTGAAGCAAAATAAACTTTTTTATAAAACTTAGAACGAAATTAAAATTACATTGATCATTTTTTCTTCTGGACGATTAATTTATTAATAAGATAGTTTTTATTTTTGTCATTGTTTTTATAAAATGATATTTAACTTCGATCAACGTTAGGTTTAATATTGCAATGGATTTGTCAAGGCTTCCGTCAACAAAAATAATTATTGCTGATTTTTCTGTCATCAATTCATACCTTTCTTAGTTACTAAAACTTCAGAACGTTGGTAATTGCATTGTTGATGTATTCAGTCCAATACTCGAAAATAAGTATGATTTCAAACCCATTCGAATTAAAATAATCTTACAACAATGCAAAATCTTAACAAAAGCGCTCTGTTACATATGTATATGCAACGCTGGGCACGATTGGGTTAAATTAATTCATTCAATAATATAGAATACGATTGTATTTATTACGTATATTATAATTTGCATAATAAACCATGTATGAATACTATTAAATTATATATGTATTTTAGTAATCGATTAATACAGTTTTTTTTTTACAAAATAAGACACTTTTTATTTAATCTTGTACGGTGCACTTGCACTTACTTGATCTTGAAAGTGGATTTAATTTACTTTTATATAATACTAAAATTTCGCCAGATACTGGAAAGGCATTTCAGAAACTTGATGTAACGCGCTGAGATCAGTTTGCGCGCTAGCGTAAATTTATAATAAATTATTAAACCGATTATCAAATTTTCATAACTATATCAGAATTAGTTCTCTAGATATTAAATTTAATTTCAACTAATAATTTTTAGGGGTTGTCCTAGCTCTCTCATGAAGAATTTCATATGCTTAATCTACTGTTTTTTACATTCGTTGTAAATCATCCTGTATATTCTCTCGCAACAAATGCCAGTTCGAACGGAATTAGGACATAAAAGAGGTTTATTATATTTGTACTTTGTTATTCCTTTGATTGAAATTCTTAGAAATTTATTATTTATGTCTTACAGTAAGTGAATCATCATTAATTGTGTTTTTTTATAATGGTTTATAGGAATTCATATCCTTGACCAAAAAACAACAACTCGAGATAGACAGATGGATGAAACACAGTGGCGTTTCTCTTACTTTTACTTTTATAATACTTGTGAATGTTAAGGATGTATGGCACATACAGTCTATGTAGAAAATAACGTAAATCTAGGTGAGATGGAACGATCTAAATCAAACTTTTAAATATTCATTTTAAGTGCATGTAGGAAAGTCAAATTTGTTTATAAACTACTTAAACTCTACTTAAACAATATAAATACTTATGTTTAAAGCTTATTTCTCATTCTTAACTATTATTTTAGAATTTTAGCCAATAAATGAATATTTTTGTTGATAATATGAAAACTTTTTACTCTGAATGTCATTTAAATTCATCTGTTAAAAATAAAAAAAACCCAAGTATTTTATTATTATAAATGACTTCAGAAATTAAAATATTATTAAATAACACTATTTAGAACATACATGGAACATATAAATGCAATGAAAATAATAATATTAGTAGTATATATGCTTACAAATATGAAAAAATACGTAAGAAAATAAATAATTACATTTGACAACATCGCATTAGTACCAATTTAATTTACAACAATCATATTTGTGATTGTGATAATATTTGTGAACACATGTGCACGCGTATTCAATTTGTTAACGTAAAACACAGAACAATAATACGAGTATACTCAAATATAGTGTTGTTAGTTTGTGAAGAGAAAAATGTTTCATTGGAAAGGAAAAATTATTAAAGAAACGGTATATAATCAACGACGAGTAAACTCTTTACGATAAAAAAAATATAGAGGAAGTGCCTGTTACACCCGAGGAGACCAAACAACACGGTTAGTTCTCTAGCACCCCTCCCCCCAAGTATATCTTATTATTTATTTATATACATATAATTTAATTATTTAAATGCAGAGTTTTGTAATAATTGTGACAGAAAAACGTTAACCTTCAATTGTTTAAATTGAATACTTCAAAATCACGCAAATTTTAATAAAAAATAAATGTTAACGTCTAAAAATAATAAAAATGAATCAATTATAAATATATTAATAACAGTAAAATAAAATATTTGGATGTATTGTAATAATACAAAAGTTTATACAGCGCGCCCTGGATAATCAGCTGTGCACTGTTGCCAAGTCAAAATATAATTTTTATAGAGTACGCCATTTTTTTATTTTTTTCGACATTTTTCAGCAATAATTATTTTTTTTCTCACAATTTAGTTCTGTATGCATATAATTTTTTTTATGAAACTTGTTGCTAAATATGTAAGTGACGTGTTGTAAAAATTTCAGATTTTTCTCGATGCTTGAACCATGTGTTTTATTGGAATTCAACCGTCAATACACCATTCTCCCATAAGAGCCCATGTTAATTTTTTTAAATAATAACTTTTAAACTATGTTGTAAAACCTTTTGAAATTTTGTGTGGGTACTTTAGATTTATTAAGGAGTAACTTCTCCAAATTTCAACTATTTCTCGTTGAAATTAGATACCTGCCATACATCCTTAATAGATTTGAAATACGTGACCATTAAAATTTAAATCATGAATTTATAGTCCTCTGTCCCGGCTTTAAATTTTGAAATAAAAAATACTCCTCTGAAACTTCGTGAGTGGATTCATTTTGGCGTAACCTATAACCTTTTTATCTTCGAAAATTCTGAGAATTGGGGCGTTTTTGATGTGGCATGCGTCAAACATGTTTAGGGCGTAGGTCAGGGCAAAAGACCTTTGATTTTTGTAGGCCAGTATAACCAAATAACCATAACATTTTACTATTATTTATCTAGCAATTGTGCAAAAATCAGCCGAATGAATTTGACATGTTGAGGGTATAGGTCTCGCTAAATGCCCCAATATTTTTGTAGGTTAATATATTTCCCGATGTTTGCATTATAAAATCTTGTAATTCAAGTAAAAAAGAAAGGGTTATTCGTAAATTTCCTATAACTATCGTTAAATTGACATGTTTGATGCATGCCACATGAAAAATGCCCAAATTCTCAGAATTTTCGAAGATAAAAAAGTTATAGGTTACGCCAAAATGAATCCAGTCACGAAGTTTTAGAGGAGTATTTCAAAATTTAAAGCCGGGATCGAGGTCTATTAGTGTCCATGGACCGCATTTTGCCAACCCCTAGCTTAGTTTAGTAATATTTTGTTCGAGTTCTTCATTATTAAAAACATGTCTTGATTATGAATTAAGTCGGCGAGTTTAAAGTTCAATTTTATTCAAACTTATATAAATAAATATATCGCGATAACTACTATAAATCCAATTGGAATTTTCTTATCAGATATAGAATATGATATGTTGTTAAATAAGGGTAGATAATAATTTTATATAAACCGTAGGTACCCTGTTTATTTTTAGTGCCACGTATAAGAAATTATTTAAACTTTAAAATTCATGGACTCGTATTCTCACTGAACAAGAATTTTATAAGAATTATTTTTATTAATCTTCAATTTAAAAAATTATTGTTGAAATATAAAAACATTATATATAAAAACAAAATATATAATTCTGCAAATTCGTTTATAATAATATTCACATTTATATTTTAATAGATACAATATAAAATCATTCAGTATAGTTTGCCATAATGATGAACAAAATTTTTTTTTAACCTCTTCGTTAGTGAAAAAGACCTTGATTAGTTAAACAAAATTTTAAACTTTTATTTAAAAAATTAAAATTTCGACACGTTCCACGCCTTAAGACTACAGCCCTCTAAGCTCTTATATTTAAGATGGGCCTGTTGGTACATTTGAAATTAATATTTTAAAAGACAACTGTATTCGTTTTATTACCATGAATACTAACAACAAAAAATTATTAAATTAAATTCCGGTATTTTCTATTATAATAGTATATTTATGTAAAAAAAAAATTAATTGCAAACCAGTTTAATCCTGTTTAAATACTAAATATTCATGTTTACGTAAAAAAAATATGGCAATCTTTATATAGTATATTTAAGAGCATTTTAATATATGTACATTTGACAGTTATATTGCCCTGATCACGTGTATTAAGTAGTCAAGTAAGATATCATTTGAAAGGTCTTTACCTGAAGTTATTTTTTACCTTTTCAAGGTTTCAGGTTCTTCAGTCTTCCGGTTCAGAAATTACCATAGTTAAGATTTTTTTTTAATTAGAAATAATGTAAAATATAAAAAATATTTTTCAAAATTATTTGTTGAATTTTAGCCAAATATTAGATAAGGTCTAGGATGCATATTTATGCATATATTCAATAGGTATAGCATTTACAAACTCAGCGTCGGCTTTAGGGGAAGGGGCGAACCATATAGCTAAATATAAACAATGTAAATTTAAAAAAAAATCTAAGAAAAATCGATTATTTGTTAGCTGCTAACTAACAAATCCTTATTCAGCAACCCAGAAAACCTTTAATAAGGTATTGGCTGAGATATTAACTAATCAACTTATTTTAAATTGTTAATAATAGGAGAAGGAGGTCTCCACGGTCTTAGGGCATTTGATATTCTTAAAGTTAATGATGTAAGCTATATTTAAAAAAAAGTTGAGGTCTGTAGGATCGCGCCAAGCTAAGATATTAATTACTCTTGTTAATTTATCAATTTTAATTGATTTTTTCGGTGATTTTTTAACATTTTTTAGGGGGAGAGAGGGCGGAAAAATAAATCTCGCCCAGGGCGCCAGACTTGCTAATTTCGGTTCTGTATAAACTCCTATAAATATACAATTGCACAAACGGATGTTACTAATACATTATCTCCAAATGTTTGATAACTATTTAACACGATAAAAATAATCTCCGAAAAAATATACAAAATGTCAATATGATTTACTTAAAGGAAATCTGTAGAATGTGAGCACTAAAAAAATTTTTTATTTAAATAAAATTAAAAACACTCAAATAAAAAATCATTATATTGCTCTCCAAATTGGGCAATTTTTGTTTCTAAAAAGTTATTCTATAAACAACAGCTTAGTTTTCTAAAAAAAAATTAAACGGACAATGTCTGTTCCATCGAAATTATCCGAACGAATGAATTCAAATTTTGTTGTTAGTATCAGTAATTGTAAGTTCCATAGACTACACCATAAAGATGGCATTTGCTTACTTCTATGTGTTATGTTTGTATTGAAAATATAAGTTTTCGTCGTAAAAAACAAAACTAAAATAATATATATAGTTTTTTGAAAACGATTCCAAAGGTGAGATATTACACTTATTGTATTTTTAATGTTTTGTGTAATATTGCATACTCTATATTTGAATCAAACATTAATGGTATAAGTTACTTTTCAAATTATATTTTTGTGAAGTTTGTCAAATGATTTTTAAGGTTATTTACGCAATGAATCGAGACAGATGTTTGTGTATTGAAATGGATGTTTATTTAATCAGTCCTGGCCAACCCGAATTGCTCCACATGCCGCATAGACAATCTAAAATTGTTCGAGGGCCGCACATAAATAATAATTCAAAATTTTTTTCTCATGATTTTTTCGAACGAATTTCGTACTTCTAGTCAAGTGACAAAATTTAATATATGATGTTATAAATTAACTTTTGTATGCATTCAAGTTGATATTTCTATAAAAAGTTGAAATTTTTCTATGAAATTTCTATGAAAATGAAATTAAAACAATGAAATTTGACAAAAAAATTTAGAGATTTAGATTTTGTTAAAAGTATGTTTTTTATATAAAAAATAATGTGAAAAGGTCTGTATCTCAAACCGTTCTCGAGATATGGCCTCTCAAAGTTTCAGTTTTATCAAAATTTTGAAGAAAAATAGCTGTAACTTTTTAACGAGTGGTTGGAATTGATTTTAGTTGACGGATTTGAAATCAGCGTGTCAAAATCTATATACTGACATGTATAATACCTTAAAACTCGAAAAAAAAATTTCGCGAAAAATACCTTAAAAAAAATGTCGATTTTTGACGAAATTTTTTTTGTTGGATTTTAAAGTATTATACATGTCATTATATAGATTTTGACACTCTGATTTCAAATTCGTCAACTAAAATCAATTCCAACCACGCGTTCAAAAGTTACGGCTATTTTTCTCCAAAATTTAGAAAAAATTGAAACTTTGAGTGACCATATCTCATTAATATCAGTTCATTGGTTCATGAGTTATGCGTGTGACAAGGATTCAGGGGACAAACAGACATACGAAAAGAGTTTGTCTTGAGCTGAAACGGAAAGATCAATTAAAAATTTTTAAATCGGAGAACAATTTTTTTGTCTCATATATATTTTTTTGTTTACTACCACTGGTACAGAGTCACTATTAACTCCGGACATCCTTTATTCATGCATCGATGAGAGCGCTGAACTAGTGATTAGATGCAATCTTGCAAAATCGTGACATCTGAGCATCGACACGAATATCATATTAGTTACAGTTAGTATTTTTGTTTTAATAGGTTCTGGCCAAATAGTATTTAGTCATTTATTTTAAATCAACTGTTTTTTTTTTTAGTTATAGTAAGGTCAAACTTTTGTAGCCCTCAGGAAAGGAATTTACCTTAATTTTTAACATTATTATTGGGATATTATTGGCATGTACAGTCACCTGCATTAATGGTCTTGCAGTTTGTATTCATTTTCGTTTATCACAAACTTAGTAGGCTCCTCCCATTTGATTATTATAATATTTAAATAATTTCTCCATGTATCAAACAAAGACAGATATTTTGAAATTCATTTGCTAGATAAAGAACTACGCTTCGTTTATAGTACTCATATATATTTGTGCAATTAAATTATTATGTAATCTATTGAAAATTGTATACGTAAATTTTGTGGCAATAAATATTTGATATTCCGAATTTTAGTATTTAAATATATTAAACTTGATAGAAAAACATAACCGATGATGTTTGTCTTTAAATTTGGAATCTGTTGTAAGCGATTCTAGCCTTTAGGGTGCCAGACGAGTTCTGCAGGCGACTGTACATTGTACAAGGTGTTTGATTCAAACTGAAATAAGAAAAATGAGTCGAGATGCACAGTAGGGTGGAGTGAAAATTTTTTTTCGAATCTTCAAAACGCTATATGCCCAATTTTTCATTTGTATATTCTTAAAACACCTACCGAAGGAATTTGTAATTGGATATCACCCTGAGGTTCCTAAAAGATTTTCTTTATTAAAAAAAAAAAAAAAATTTTTTTTGGGCATTATATCTCGGTAACGGGGTAAGATATTTGAATGCGCAATAATTTAAATTAAAGAGACATTCAGTACCTTTAAAATGATATATAACAGTGAAACATTTATTATAGTTAATCGTTTAAAAAATGCCCTTAAAAAAAGATTATTTTTATAAAAAAAAAAACAAAAAATAAACATCATTTAAAAAATAATGATTAACTATAAAAATACATATTATTTTAAAGACACTGGATTGCTCTTTAATTTAAATTATTGCGCATTCAAATATCTTTCCCTGATAATAATATTATATTAGATATAAGATACAAAGATATGTAACAAATTAAAACGTATAAGAAAGGTGTATACTAAATTTAGAATCGACTCAGTAATTTTCTTTAAAAATGAATAAAATATAGTTCCATATAATTGAATAAATTATTTGTTAGAAGTTCTCAAGGTATTAATTTGGATGTATTATGGGTAGGTATACTCAATTTTGTGTTTCAAGGCCTACACCTTTTTTTTATAAAAATTACATTATCGAAACAAATCTGAAATATGGGGAGTTTAAATTAACAGGTATAAATTAGAAATTGACAAGTGCATGGAACTATTATTTTATTTTTCATTAATATTATTTATATTAACCGTATTTTGACAGTAATTATAAAGGTTACAACAATAACATAAAATTTAAATTGGCCAATTGTTTTTTGTTTTTAAAATGTTGCCAACCTTAACATCAAAATATTATTATTAAATTTTAATATAATATACTTATTTTCTGAACAAATTAGAATTATATATTTCCGGAATTCGGAGTATTCTATCCTTCAAAATAAATTTTAATTTTAAAGCCTATTCGTTTTTCTCTAATTTTCATTTATCAATATCTGAAAAGTTACAATAATGTGGATTACATTGACATTGCTGAAAGCCATGAAAAATAATATGTATAATTTCACTTTTATACAGAAAAATTAATTCTAATGTCATTGAAGACGTTTTGAAACTTTTAAGGTTGTCATGTATTATAGAGGAAATTATATAAATAAAAATGATAATTAACATAAAAATATATTTGATAGCATTGTCATTTAGGTTTAAAAAGAAAGTTGACATATTTTAAATTTTACTGTCATTGTTGTATTTAAAAACAATTATGATTATTGCAAAAAAACAAAAATTGATTTGCCAATTACAGTGATAAAGATAATATTGTTGTTAATGCACTGGAAGAAAAATGCTACGAAAATAAAACTATCATACTAGTTTTTTTTTCAAGTGTGTAATTTTTTTAATAATGTTTTCAAACTACATATAATTGCATTTAAAAAGGTGATATGCACATTCATTTTGTTACACATTTAAAAAAAATTCTTTTACATCAATAAAATATAGGAAATTCCAGGTATACATCAATTATATCAATTTGGTCCGAACCTCCAATGTCAGTTTTGTGAAAATTTGACTTTGGAACATCTTTAGAAGTCAAAATTGAAAAAGTGGATATATTTTAGTATTTGTTTGCTTTATTTCGTATTAAAACAAGATTATTTAATAATTTCGTACTTGGTACACATATATTTTAAATTCAGAGTTCATTAATCAAGGTTATATTTAATTACAAAAATAACATAATTCTTCCTTCAAAAACTTACATTCTTATTGTTATTTTTATTTATAAAATACATTGTTATTGTTTTATTATTCTAACGCTATAATATCTGCTGTTAATTTATTTTTAATTAGAACAAAGTCATAATTTGCATTTCTCGCTAAAGTGATTTTCTAATTTGTTTTCATTAGTTTTGATTAAAATTAAATTCACACGTGCCATAGATTTTTGTATTATTATTCATTCATTTTAACTTCATGAACTTCTACAAATTAAACATAAAAATGTATTTGAGCTTATATTTTGTATCAAAAGTTGAAATTTAACAATCAAAATTTCAATCATCCTTAATATATGTTATATGTACATATAAAGCTCAACGTCTCTGTCTTTTGTTTGTCCGTTAGTGCGCTTATAACTTGAGAACCACTTATCCGATTTACGTGTTTTTTTTATATTCATATATATGTTCACTAGCCAGGTTTAAGGATATATTTTGTTACGTTAGGTAACATAAGGAATAAGCAGTGACGTTTACCACCAGCGGTTCTTTTGTAATACGCTGCTTAAACCGTTAAATATTGAACAAAATAATGTAGTAAAGAATTGTGTAGAATCAAAAGATCTAAAATAAAATCGCGATACCATATATCTAACTTAACGCGCGAACTAAAGAACAAGTGCCTCGTTGGGGCAGAGGGAACGATTCACATGCTCTTGGCCGTCAGTGCCCCCCCCCCCCCCCCCAAATATAGGATGGCCTGCAGCAGATTGAGGAACAAAAAAAGGTTATTAAAATTAGTAACAAGCGTACAAGTGTAACATTGAAAAAAAATGTATTCAATTTTAATTTATATATTTTGCATATCGTGAGAGCCCTTTGATCATTTGCTGCCCCGGGACCTCAAAGCCTCTAGTTACGGCCCTGTCCAGACAATTGTCCTTTTTACCCATAGTATATATACAATTTTAATCATAGATGTAAATGCAAAAAATTTAGTTTTCATTAAAAAAAAACGAGTACGTGTATGCCTTGAATTCTAGACAATAAATTTAAAACAACTAAAATCCATAAAAAGCTAAACAATATTGAGTGGTTATAAGGTCAGTAATAAACAATTAAAATAAACAATTTAAATATTACAAGGATTTTATAAAATTTGCTGAATTTAAATAAACTAATTAAGAAAACGGAAGTTCATTCAGGTTCAATAAAAGTAATAAGCAAAAATTATGATTTAAATACTACTTAACTATATTGTTTATTAAACGGCGGTATGGTATGGTAATGATGTATAATTAATTATTGTTTTTGTTGTTTAATGTATCGTATCGTTGGATTTATCCGGGCAGATTTTTTTTAAAACTGTTTTTATTTTAATTAATTTGACTGTTTAAAGTTAGAGGAAAAAGTAGAAGAATTTTTTTAAAATTTATATAAATATTTTAACTGTGTGAGATTAAAATTATTAAAAATGTAGTTAAACGAGATATGTTAATATCCCCCCACCCCTCTGTACAGCTTAAAGTTAATACATTAAGCTGTAGATTCATGCAAGATGAATAAAAGTAAGGAACATAAATTCTACAGTCTAAATAAGTTACTTTATTAAACTAAACAATAATGTCTTAAACAAAAAAATCTTTGTCGTACATTAATTTTAAAATTAAACTAAACAATAATGTCTTAAACAAAAAAATCTTTGTCGTACATTAATTTTTGATAATAATGATATAAGATAATATTATTATATATTATATATTTTATACAAATATAGATTTTATTGTTTTCTTTCATAAAATCAATGATCAAAATTTAAAAAAGGTGAGATGTAATTTCAAAAAGATCCTTGCTGATTATTTAAATAAATTTTTTATCAATGAAACACATTTTTTATTATAATTTAATTTAAAATACATAAATATCTATCGTCTTAATAATTAATATCAAATATTTAAATTATCATGTTTACATTTTTATATAATAAATATGCAGATTCAAAACTTGTATGCATTTTGAATTAATTGCATTTCTTCCTACAGTGGCATTGACTTTAAAAAATTGGAACATTGAATACATATTTACAAAAATATATTTATTTTGTATGTAATGTAGGTACTACACAAAATTTGGCTAATGAAAAATTTATTTATAGTGAATTATATAAATAAATAAACGTTTTACTATTTTTCAATATAAGTGGAAACGCCTTTTAATATATTGATAATAAAAATTTATCAATAATCAACTATTCTTTACCAAAATTTTCAAAAAAGTTCACTCTATTTTTAGAGATAAAAATTGTTAGTTAATTCAACGTAATATTTAAATTTTGTAACAATGAATAAATCTATAAATTTGACTATACTTTCATGGTCATTCACTTATCGACTGAATATCTAACAAGATAAATATTCAAATTATTTTATTGAATGTATTAATTAAAATTCATATATTAGCAACATTTTAACAAAATTGGAAATTTAAATTTTTTTTCATGATTTTATTATGACGTCTTTCAAAATTTATAAGAATATTTAGTTTCATCATGTTTCTAAGTACATAGCTCGATAATCAAACGTTTGTTAGTTAGACAAGGTTATTAATTAGACATTTTTGACTTTGCTGGACTCCAAGCAGTGTAATGTTTGAATATACAAAAGAAGGTCGGCAGATTCTATTAGGTACCGAGTTTTTCAATCTTAAATTCTAGTCATAATGTGATAATATTAATATGAAATGTAATTTTTCTTGAAAATTTTATTACATAGGTAAATTTACGAATTTTTTACACGGTTGTAAAAAATAGAAAGTGTTAACTAATCGTTTCATAGAACATATTAATAAGGTAAAGGCACCAATTATGGCCGCTATAAGAGCAAGTACTCGTTTTATTTGGATTAAAGGGCTTGTTTTTTTTTTAATTTTCATGAACTCATGTTATTAATAAAACAAATAACTCTTTATTTAATTAATTTAATAACCAAACTCCGCAAATGTTTTTCTCTAGTAATGGATAAAGTGAAACCAGTAATGAGCACGCAGTGATGGACACTTGTTAATGATTACAAAATGATAAGTACTACGACACAAAAAGATGTTGCTATGATAATATAATAATTAATAAATAAATTATACTAATAATTAGTTTAAATGTCCACCATTTTGACACGTATTGGCCGATTGTCATAAAATCACGCTGTAAAACAGTTAAATGTATACAGATTAATATTCAAAAATGGTAGTAATCAAATAACAACAAATATTATAAATTCAGTACATTTAATTAAAATATAGCCATTACTAGGGTCATATCCAAGACTGGTGCCAGTACCTTATGTACTTTTTTTTTAATAATAATGCTACGTTACTTTTTTTCCATTAAGTTAACAATTTTGTTTGTTGTTTAATTTTTATTCCAATCTGTCTAGACTATAAAAAATAAAAATGTGTGGATTTGTTGTTTGGAAAACAATATTGAGAAATATCATGTCCTTAAAAAAACAAATGTTTTGGTTACACCGTTATTTTAATTATTTAAAGAATCAGTTGTAAACCGGTTGTAAATGAATTATAATGTATCTACAAAATGAGTCAGCTTCTTTGAATGAATTGTATTTATTGTATCAACAAGAACTAAATAAAAAAAAAATATAAGTAAAATATTCGACTTTTGAGCGTCATTTTTCAATGTCGAAAATTATGATTTTTTTTTTTACTTTTTTAATAAACTGGAACTACAAAATCTAAATTATTTCTACCACTTTCACAAAGATACTGACCTTGAATACGTAATAAATATTATAATAAATATGCCAAAAATAGATCAAAATACTTGCTAAACAATAAACTAGTTTCAAGTAAAACAAATATATTGATTTATATATGTATAATTATCATAAATTATTTTAATTTGGGAACGTTAATAACATAATCTGTATACATCAGTTCTATTTTTTTGTACATTTCCGCTTCAGAAATTAAAACTCATTAACATTTAACGTAAAGAAAATTTGTTGTTCTTATAGAAGTTTGACAACTGTAATTATATATCTGTGTCTGTCAAGAATCACTCACGTTGTATTTCTTATACAGTGTATTCCAAGGGACAATTAGAAATGTTGTAGTAACCTTTGATCAAATTTAACGAAATGTGATTGGTGCATTTTGAAATGCCGCTTCGAAACTAACTGAAAAATTTTAAATTAATCAACAGTATTTTGTTTTCAACTTTAATAAAGAATAAAATACATTATTGAAATTAAAGTAAGCATCCTAGATAAAATTATAATAATATTTTTTGATAGATAGAAATTTGTAAACAAAATACTAATTACTATTTTATTAAGCAGTCATTGTGAATTAAATATAAAAGTTAGACATATGGTGTCGTGGACTTTATTTTAGATCTTTTTATTCTACACAATTCTTTAATACAATATTTTGTTCAATATTCAACGGTTTAGGCAGCGTATTGCAAAAGAGTGCACCGGCGGCAAACTTTTTTCCGACTTGATTTACTATTATCATCACTGCTTAGTTGTTATGTTACCTAACGTAACAAAATATAGCCTATAACCTGGCCAGGGAACGTACCTATGAATTAAAAAAAAACACGTAAATCGGATAAGTGGTTCTTGAGTGATAAGCGCATTAACGGACATACGAACAGACAGACAGACAGACACACTTTGAGCTTTATATATATATATATATATATAGATGAGAGGTGCCCAAACCTTTTTGAGAAGAGGGTCACATACGAAATTTTGAAGAAAAATATATAATAATTTTATAATTTAATTTGACATGTAAAGGAGGGGTGGGGTAGCGGGAAAAAATATTTTTAGAGAGGTTGTCAGTTTCATGTATATATGTTTAGTGAGGTTCTACTGAATTTCCTCCATAAATAATTATAAATTGGTCAAGTACGAATGAAATATGTGGGAGTAAGGTCTAAAATTGTTGATGGAATCGCCTATGTCAAAGATAGATATATTTTTAAACTATACTGCGAATGGCAAAAAAGTCATTTAATTACATTGACAACTTGCGTTGCTTATCCATAACCTCTAAATATTGTTCTAAATACCACACATGTTGAAATTATCTGCTATAGTGTAAAAAATTCCTAAACAATTTCAACATTTTATTCTAACCTTGGCCACGAACGAATTATAAAAAAATACGTCTATAATCTTACCTAATACCATATAGTCGTCAATGAGAAATCATTAATTCCTAAAAAAGAAATGTGCGTAAATACTTTTTTTTACTAGAGAGGGGGTACAGCAAGACTAATTACATTTTTTTAGTACATAGATTATTGTTGATGCAATAACATATATACATATGTACTTAAATTAAAAAAAAAACGTTTAAATATTTTATAAACTTTTGAATTCTGAGTAATATACTAAAAATAAAATGTGACATTAAAAATAATTTTTTTGAGCATTCAAATTTTGTTTTGCGCAATAATATTTGCGTTCATTATTATTTATAGTTTAATTTGCTTTAATTTTGGGAGGAGTGGATGTTCCATTACCCCTTCCCCCCAAAATAAAATAAAGTAAAACCTAACCTATCCTATCCTAACGAAAACTAACCAAATAGATTGCCCTAACCAAGGACAGTTAACTTGTATTTTATTAGAACATCAACTCTGTACGATTTATAAAATATTATATAAATAGGTACATGATATTATTCATTTAGTACAAATCTCACCAACCTAATACAAAAAGGAAATTTTTTTTTCTATGTATCATTTTATTTCTCTAATGAACAACAAATATTTATATTAACTATTGCTAAAACAGATACATAGCCAACATTGTTCCCCATATAAAAAACAAACTTTCAGCTTGTTACTCGAAAACGAAAAGGGACATAACAATTTTAAAAACATCAATCAATTCTACACAAAAAATGCCTTAAGAATCCGCTAACGAAAAGTTCCTAAACAAATATAGAGAGCCATATAAAGAAATTCTGAATTTTAAGTTTTTTGTAACGTCTAAACCTCGTAGAATTACTACATATACAGTGTATTCCAAGTTGATTAAGACATAGAAAATTTAACATGGATACAATTAGAAGTGTTGTAGTAACCTTTGGTCAAATTTAACCATGTGTCATTGGTGCATTTTGAAATGCCGCCACAAAATTTAATAAAATAGTAATTAGTATTTTGTTTTCAAAATTATATCTGCCAAAAAATATTATTATAATTTTATCTAGGATGCTTACTTTAATTTCAATAATGTATTTTATTCTTTATTAAAGTTGAAAACAAAATACTGTTGATTAATTTAAAATTTTCAGTTAGTTTCGAAGTGGCATTTCAAAATGCACCAATCACACATCGTTAAATTTGATCAAAGGTTACTTTTTGCCCCCATCTGAAATTTCCTATGTCTTAATCAACTTGGAATACACTGTATACAAATAATTTGCTTGACTAATATGACAATGCTATATAGGTCGCTTTTTTGTCTCCGCACTTTTTTTTGTGTAACTATGTATCAATATAATATATTAATGTTTATTTGACGAGGGTTATTGACATTGCATGTAATTTGTCATTTAGTTGATTTATTATTGCACTATTAATTTGTTATATTCTTCTTTCTTTCTTTCTCAACATGCGGTAGTGAAGTTTTTCCACTACATACTGGCATTATAAATTCTTAAGTGACAAAAAACTGTTATTAAACTTCTACATAAACAAACACCGGGCAAACAAATGCGTTTTCAAATACATAGGTACATAATGTTATTTTATTTTTCAATATTTGAATTTCTATTTTTTCTTGTTATAGATTTATTAATACAAATATTAAATATTTAGTTATAAGAAAAACATACGTAAATAAATATTTGATATTTATTTCTTAGAAAACACCCGAGAAATAGAATATGACAAGAATGCAAATTTAATGTTTAAAGTTGGGTCTATAGAGATAAGAGCAAGATTTACTTATTTTGTGATTGACAGGCTTCTTTTTTGTAATTCTCATTTCTCATGAACTCATGTTACTAATAAAACAAGTAACTCTTTATTTAATCAATTTAATTACCAAAATCCGCAAATATAGATGTTTTTTTTAAATTACAGCCTTTTATTTTGTTTATGTTTTTTCTCCAGTAATGGATAAAGTAAAACCAGGCACTTGCTTATGATTACAAAATAAAGTACTACAACACAAAAGATTTAAAAGAAAAATCGTCAAATTTGAAACAATGACTCTGTTTTAATTTTAAATAAATCTATCTACCAATAATACAGTTCTATGAATATTTCTGAGAAAAATGCGAATCATTTTTTACCTGGTATTTTTTTAACGGATGTGGGCAACATATTTCTCAATTTTCAAGACAATAAAAATAAAGTAAACGATCAATAACGTAATTGTTTTTAAAAGAAGAGGTAAATTAGTAGTCGAGCAAAACAATTTTTTCACAACATTTTGTATGCAACAAGGGATTGTTTTCCCATTAAAGTAACATAAAAAAACAAATTTTGATGATTTATTTTATATTGTTGATTTCACCATAGGAAACAAAATGTCAGATTAATAATAATTAGTAAATAAATTTAATTTACTGTCTAATTATACATTTCATCTCAGTGGCGAGGCGTGAAATTTTTAATAAGGGAAGCATATTTTGTCAAAATGTTTCATAAAAATAAATAAGTAGGTAAAAACCGTTGTTTAACAATGGGTTTATCGAATCCTCCACCTCCTCTTAACAAAAAAAAAAATTATAAAACACCTTAAGTTCAAGCTTTTATTTATTTTCTTGTCTTCCGCCAGTCGGACCCTCCCACAAAAGATCAAATAAATATTCCCGAGTAACTTTGGCATTTAAGGGGGGCAGGGGGTTGTGCCTTTCATAATAGATCTAAAAAAATATTTCTTTGTATCTAATAGTGGTTTTTAAAGGGGGTGCAGGGGGGGGGGCAGATAAGTGTTTTTGAATTTAATTCGCAATGAAGAGTCGACCGCGGCGAGATGTCTTAGACCTTTTAATTATTAATTATCATTTTTACGTCACGTTATTTTCTTGAAACTTGCTGAGACCTCATTAGGATCGATGAGAAAAAAGCAGAAATGCAAATACATAAATATAAAATTATATTATACATTATACATAGATGATGGATTCTATCTGAACTTAACACTGACAGAAAAATATATAGCATGATAAAATAATATAAAAAGTTGATATGAAATGTAGTCACACCGGATAGAACTTAATTTTAAAATATAATTATTGTAATAAAAAGTGAAGATGAAAAAAAAATGTTACGTTTAACGATTTCTTGACCTTGACCGTTGGATTTTTTGGCGAATCGAGTAAAATAGAAAAATCGCCGACCGTAAAGCATAAACCACAGTACATTACTAGAATTGCTCAAGTTGAACAGAGATTACGAAATATTTTATTTTAAATTTCCTTTAAAACCACATTTTTAACACTGACAAGTGTTATACTAATATGACACTTATCAGTTTTTCTATCAATTTTAAAAAAATTTCAGTTTTCGTTTAATATTACTTGATTGCCTTGAAACGTCATTTTTTAAACTTAATTAACAATACCAATAAAATAGAATAAGAAAATCTTAAATAAACTTGTTTAAAATTATAAATAGTTAATACTAAATCAACTAAATCAGTACAAATTAGCAAAACAGTCTTGTACTGTTAACATCTTCGTTGGCAATCGTTAATGTCACTAGAAATTCACCCTGAATCATAGACATAGAGATATGGACTACATACATTCTGTATTTTATATAGGTATACTTACAGTGCCGGCCTTAACAAATCTGGTGGTCGCTCGGTGCGCCCCCCCCCCCCCCCCCTCCCCAAAATCGGTACTGTGGAGAACCCATTGTAATATGCAAATGATTTATTTTTTGTTTATGATGTGAAAAAATCCCCCGTTCCTTGTTGAAAAATCGTGGTTACGCACCTGAAACATATAAATAATAGAAGTTAACACTATGTAATCTAAAACTTATTCTTCAATAGAACACTCACGTTTTTTAAATATTTAAATCATTAAAATATATTCACGAACTTGCTGTCAGATAAACATCAATTTAAAATCAAATCTAATCGATATTCTTTGTTACTACTTATATAATAGCAGTCAGATATATTTAAATAAGATTAAATTCAGATAAAGTTACTATAGTTAGTGCAAATTACATGTTCCGTAGATTAGATTTTATATTTTTTTTCAATTTTTTCATCGTCTTTTGTTAATTTAAATTATTGTAAATTTTTTATTCAATACCGGAATTGATTTCTATCATCATTAAATAGACAAGGAAAGGTGTTGGGACTATTAGTCGGTCATTGTTACCAGCGTGCTCCGCAAATATATGCTCCGTAATATCAATTGTTTGAAATTATAAAATTAATTAATAATAAATGTTTTATATTGCCTTTAAAATAATGTCACGTCTGTTTGGGACCATCTTTTTTCTTACTTTTAATTTAATGTATGCATAATTTTTCGATTAAAAAATATCTGCCATGAGAGCCACGGGACTTTCTTATACGTAATACTGGCAGTGAACAGTGCACGTAATATTTACTAACCTTGGTAGTCTGGTATCAAATGGGAAGAGCCTAATAAGTTTGATATAAGCGAATTCGAATGAAAACTGGCCGACCACTTCTGCATGCGACTATACGTATACATATTTTTGTAGAGTAATTGAATTTTAGTACAATATTTGGTAAAAGTTATTATATATAGTTATTACTTAAAACATTTTTTATACTTGTATTAGAAACTCAAAAAGCTTAAAGTATTTACACTGTAAAGAGATTACAGATTTATATACATATATAAGTAGGGGTATTGTTTACAATTTAATTAATTAATTTATTTTTTCAGATACCATGAGCGCCTGGTTGCAGCTCAGGTTATCATTATGGAAGGACATAAAATTACGCCAAAAGCACCCTGTAAGTATCGTATTTACATTTTTGATATAAAAAAAAACACATGTCAAGTGCGAGTCGAGCCTTGTATATTAACGCTGCGTACCGTAGATTAAAACCTTTAGTAATCCATTTGCCAAAAAAGGTCTATTATACACTTTATGCATGTCTCAGTTTTTTTGGTCAAATGGTTTTGTAGTAAGTAGGCAGCAAAAAAAAAAAAAATAAAAAAAATACATTTATGTATATTGAAAAAATCTATAGATAGATTCATTAATATTTTTCCTTTTTACAGATGGTGCTTCTTTCAGACATTTTGTGGCCTTTAGCTGTTTGTCTTGTAATATATATTACAAGACTGAATGTAGATATCGAATATAAGCCATCATGTAAGTATATTTTTACTCTGATTTAGAATTTAGATAATTGTATCTGCTCTATATTGTTTACAGTGACAGAATCTTAGACAAGGAAAGATAAATAAAGGACAAATAACACATTATCTAGCGTTGTTACTATATCGTTCCACGAGTCATTGGCGTATCATTCAGATTTTAAAATAAATATCAATTGTTTTGAATTATAAAATTAATTAATAATAAATGTTTTATATTGTCTTAACAAATATTTCAGTGATAATTGATTAACAAAGAAACATCTATTTGGAACTATCATCTCTCATACATACTAAATTGAATTGTAATTTAAAGTATATTTGCATATTATAAATTTTCAACTGACGCCTTTGAGATAATATTCATGGAAATGACGATGTGACATTTAATAAAATATGGCCGCCGTAAAATTTTGGTAACAGTTTCATATTAGAACCAGTATTGGTTGTTATGTATCCATAGTCTTTGAGTTTTTCCTAATCTAAGGGCAGACTTTTTTTTCGTCATTATTTTGCCGCTCTCTAAAATCTGTCCGAGACGAACTTTTTTCATAAATTACCTCTTTTTCATTATAGTTCTAAGCGATAGCTTACTCAGCCAATTGGGAAATCTACCACTGATTATTTATAAAATTTTAGTTATTATATATTATATTCCGATTTCAGACCAATAATTAAAAAAAATTAAATACAATTTGGTATCATTATAGAATAACATTTCTAAACAAAAAAAATTCCCTCCAATCTTAAAAAACCGCTACTATTACATTTCATCAAAAAATTAGTATTGTAAATTATAGCAATTAAGAAGCTACAATGTTTGTTTTATTACTAGATATTACATAAGTTATTACCGCAATCTTTTCATTAGTAATAAAATTAGCATTTATTTAAACTTAGCATTGAAATCTCAAGGTCACTTTCTCTTTCACTTTAAAATCGCATATTCAAGTTTTATTTATTACCTAGTATCATATTACGAGTGTAATATATCATTAAACATATGTAGTAGTTCGATAGTAATTTGGACGACTTCGTTGAGTTCGTTATAACCAGTTATACATATAAAAACTATATAAGGTACTGGCACCAGTTATAGCCGCTATAAAAGCAAACTGTTTTTGTGATTGACGGGCTTCGTTTTTGTAATTCTCATGAACTCATGCTAGTAATAAAACAAGTAACTCTTTAAGTCTGCAAATATAGTTTTTTTTTATAATTATAGCCTTTTATTTTGTGTATGTTTTTTCTCCAGTAATGGGTAAAGTAAAACCAGTAATGAGCACGCAGTGATGGACACTTGCTAATGATTACAAAATGATAAGTACTACGGTACAAAAGGTATCAAAAAAGAATCGTCAAATTTGAAACAATGTAAAGCAGTTGCTATGATAATATAATAATTTTTAACGAATAAATTATACAAATAATTAGTTTAAATGTCCACCATTTTAACATCTATTGCCCGATTGTCATCAAATCACGCTGTAAGACAGTTAAATGTGCATAGATTAATATTCAGAAATGGTAGTAATCAAATATCAACAAATATTTCTAATTCAGTGCATTTATATGTAGTGGGAATCTCAAGAATAAAGTGTATCTATGCCGCTTACCCTCAAATCATAGAGGCTTCAAAAGAAAATATACGATATGAGATTAATATCTCCTGAAACTTTGAGGTATATGTTATAGAAAACATCGCAAGAAAGGGGCTATTTCGTCTGTTAATGATTTTTCGCATATGATTTGAAAAATGTCCATACAGTTTTTATTCAATGTTTAGCTAATTCATTTATTATATTTTTTAGTTTAAAATTTAGAGAGAAAACAAGTTAATTTTTTATAGTTGATTTTACATGCCAATTAAAAATGAAATTTTTTTAAATCAATTTAAGTATGTATAAAAACTATGTGATCAATCATATCTGTATATAGATATAGTTTTTTAGTTACTTTTTTCATCATACATTATAGAACTTACTTCCGAATCTGATATATTAAGGTTATTCAATAATTAATTCGAGCAATTTATAGATAAATGTCTAAAATTTTTATGGTATTTAATTAAAAAAAATAATATTGGACGTATGGTTTCTGAGTAATTAGATATTAAAAATAGAGGTTTTAATATACTGTAAATGAGAGAACTCGCCGGAAGTGCTCAATTTATTGAAATTCTATACATTGATTATTCGAAATTTCAACCCTTTTAAATATTATAAAAATTATAAAACACATACATTCACGAGTAGTTTCAGAACCAGGTTTATTCAAAATAATGAAAAACTATAAATACACGACAGCATGTTTGTAAAGACACGTGAAAAAAACATTCATAACTGTAATAGAGTGCGACTTACAGGCAAACAATGTGGGCGAGTGCAACAACTGTAGTTATATCTAATTTTTTACTTTTAATTATTAAAAAAGTAAAAATTCCATTTAATGTACCTACATGTGTTCTGCATATAAATTAAGAACTAAATTTTTCGAAATCAAATCTTTTTTTTATTGAAAAAATACAAATAGTTCACAACTAAATTATTTCGCAGCGTCAACGTATAATGAATCTTGGCTTCTGGGTGTAAGCCAAGATCCATATCAAGATCAGCGCGGAAGCCTCAAGACTTGTCAACGTATAATATAAGTGACTCCAATATGGCATTTGTTATTATTTCAGGTCAATACTCACCGAGAGCTTTACCTAGCGCAGGACTTTTGCCTTTTACACAGTCTTTTCTTTGCAATATTAACAACGAGTGTGAGGATCTTCAATATGAAAAAGAAATACCCCCTACTTTTGATGATACCAAGTAAGTTTTATATCTAAATATTTGTATAATAACTTATGGCGCATAAATGGACTGTGTTATGCACTAATGTATCAATCCACACAAAGTTAATTTCGAGATAATAACGTTTTTAATACGCGCAAAGATAAAAACATTTGTGATTTTGTCAAATATTGGAAATAAAAATCTTTCAATAAAATCTGAAAAAACGGTTTTTTTAAAATTATTCTCTTATATCTAATTTAATATAAAAATATATATGAAATGAAGTGTTAGAATCTACATTTAAATTATTTGTTTAGAATTGGAAAACTGACGAATGAACTAACACCTGTAATACAAAATGAAAGTTTTGCAAATATGTTAAAGAAAATTCCAAACGGCATGAAAATGTTAACAACAGTAATTGATATTATGGAAGATCCAAATATTGTTCAGCTAACAGGTAAGATATTATATATAATCCTTTCCGAAGGCAAACAACTTAAAAAATGAAATACAGTGGACTCTCGTTAGTAAGTTTTTTTAGGTCCCGGGATTCTTTCATAAGACCCCATGTTGAAATATCCTTTCAAAAATTTACTAACGAGATTCCACTGTATTAAAGAATTAGTTATATTTAAATTTTTTACTGTTTATTTTCTATAGTCAATTTGTATGAATTTAGGAGATTTTGTATTACATTTATTAAATTTATTTCTATAGGTCCTGGTTTACAAATAAAAGACTTGTTTCGGTCCGAAAAAGGCATAAAAGATGTTCTTCGAGATGATTTGAAACTAAATTATAGACAAATTGATTTATTACTTGAAGCACGCATTAACATAAGTCATGTAAGTATTAAATACAAATAAAATACAGTTATAAAAAAAATTACATAAATATTATTTATTTTAGTTAATAACATCACTCAAAGGTTTAGATTTTAACGAGTTAATTTGTAATCCTGAAAAACTCAGGCTGGTTATTGTATCTGACAACGAAAAATTAATTGGGAAACTATCTGATATTCTTTGTAATTATAACAGTAGTCATATCACTGATCTGTTACGAAACGTTGTGAAAAATGTTGATTTTACTGGAATATTTCACAAGGTAAAATAATTATATGTATGATATTTTCAGAAAACAATCCATTTTGTTATTTATGAGTTCTGATATATTTTTTTCACCGATAGATTGGAGATATAATGCAAAAGCTCGGTCACAAAGATGTATTTTCTGGAATAGGTGCTATGGTCGATTCTATAGTTCGTCTTCAAAGTTTACAAAATATAATTCCTAAGAATATTGATAAATTGTATAGTCTTTTACCAGATATGCTGCCGTTGATACGTAGTTTGAATTCATCTAATGTCGATCTAAATATGTAAGTACAATATACAGTAGAAACTCGATACAATGAATTGAATCGGACGAGAGTGTTTGATAAAGTCAAAATGATAAGTAAAGAAAATTAGCTTTTCTGAACGCGTTTGTTGAAAAATAGTTAGTTTATACCTAGGGTAGGTAGCCTCAATACCGGCCTTAGCAAATCTGGCGCCCTGGGCGAGATTTATTTTTCCGCCCTCTCTTCCCTTAAAAAAATCTTAAAAAATCACCGAAAATGTCAATTAAAATTGATAAATTAACAAATAAGTTGAATAATTCATATCTCAGCTTGGCGCGATCCTACAGACTCAAACTTTTTTTTTTAAATATAGCTTACATTATTAACTTTAAGACTATCAAATGCCCTAAGACCGTCGAGACCTCCTTCCTCTATTATGAACAAATTAAAATTGATAAATCAACAAATAAGTTGATTAGTTAGTATCTCAGCTAATACCTTATTAAAGGTTTTCTGGGTTGCTGAATAAGTATTTGTTAGTTAGCAGCTATCAAATAATCGAGTTTTTTTTACAAATTAACATTGTTTATATTTAGCTATATTTTTTGCTTAATCGAGTTCCCTTGTAAGTTTTTTGTAATGAATAAAATAATCCTCATTTTATTTCAGTATAAACATCATGCTAGATTCATTTGATCCAATCTTGAATAAAACAAACAATTGGGGTTCCATAAAACGAGTTTTTAATCACCTTATATCATTCCTAACAATGGTACAAGACAGATTACTTCAAAGGAGCACTAAAAAGATTAACGTTCAAGATCTATTCAGCGAAATCAAAGACGATATTAGCGTTTTACAAAATTCCGATAACATTTTGTTTACAAAATCATTGAGAAAAACTAGAAGTGTTGAAAACTCTATCGAAAATATCTGGAAGATCGTCAACAGTTCTTTGATTTTAATGGAGAATGCAATTGGGTCTCAATTTAAAGCTGAGTTATTGTAAGTTTAAAATATATACGAGCATATTTAGCTTAACTAAGTAAATTAATTATTTTTTTTAGATTTGTAAACTTTTTGGATGTAATTAAAGATATTTTTCCATATATTAATAATATGACAAGAAGTGCTAATATTTGGAATGAAGTTATTAGAATTTCGAATAATATTCTAATAATTGAACTTGGTAAGTTAAATAATAAATAATATACCTATTTTCATCTCATATTGTTTATTTTTCTATATAGAAAATGAAAATATTCTAAACAGAATTTCTCAACAATTCCACGATGAACTTGAAATGATTTCTTCTCTCCAAAGCAAAACTCAGAAAAGAATATTTGAAATATTACAAGACGTGGAAAAAGTTAATGTAAGTATAAAAAAACATCTGCCAAGTAAATGCACAGTGCTTCCTCGTGCTAAATTCACCAGAGGTAGTTAATTATTACATAATAACATAATTTACATACACGAATTATATTTTTAGATGATTTTAAATCACTTGGAAGATCCTTACACCTTCTTTTGTGAAACTGAAAACATAATTTCTATTTTTGGTAACGATATTGAACTGAATGAACTTGAAACTATGTTGTGTAATAGAGACTGGAGTGAATTTTTGAAAGAAATAGACATACAAATGGGTTTTAAAGAAATCCGTGAATCGGTAAGTTAAAAGCATTATACCTATTTCTATACGTTTCAGTATTAATGGATTCATTAATTTCAGGTAAAAATTATAAGCAATAAGACTTCTATACAATCATCAAATTATAACGAAAAAATATCAATGAGTATTCTTTTTGAAAATGCCAACAAACTCTTGACTAAAATCAGTTCTAAAAAATGGTTCAAATCAGAAATTGACAAACCGATTTTAAATAAAGAAGAATGGAATTTTGTCAGTCAATTGAAATACAAAAAACGATTATTTTTGTGAGTTTTATGTTTGTTTTTTCAAAATTCATTTTTTTAATTCAATATATATATTTACAGGTTTTCTACAGAATTAGCAACACTTAAACTCTTATATGACAATGCAATCGAAGATAAGGAACTAGTAAATAAAGGAATAATAGTATTTGAGTTACTTTTAGACATAGCTCAAGAAGAAATAACAATATTTTCACCGAATTCCGTTAAATATTCAAATGAAGTATGTAGTCATTGTTACAATATATGTAAATGTTATTAATGAAACTTGTATTGTCTTTTTTTAAAGGAAAATGTTCAGCATAGTTCACATTGGAACAAACTGCTTTCAACATCGAATACGTTTTATGAAACAATAAAGAATGAAGTTCGTAGAAAGGAGTACAAAAATCTAAAGGAATTGGCAGATGAAATTATAAAAGTATTCAGTGGACCTGTAGACGGGACCAAATTTATTTTATCTGGGTAAGAACAACGAATAGAAAAAAACTGTATATTCCTCGTATTAAGTGTGTTTAAAATGTTTACTCAGTTTAAGGCAGTTTTGCGGTGTGACGATTTAAAATTTTCGATTTTTAAAATATATATTTTGAAAGTAAAATTTATTGAGAATATACTGTGAAAATTGTAAACTGAAACTCAAAGTATTCACGAAATTATAGCACATAGAAGATAACGGGTTAGTGTAACATTTGTTACTAAAACTTTAAACGCGTTTTTCTCGAAAATACTTTTTATCGGTTGGTGGGAAGCAGAAACAAAATTCTAATTAATTGATCGGGCTATAATTTTAACACGTTGTTCTACACATCAATAGTTATCGTTCTTCCAAAAATGATTTATTTTTATTAATAATTTCTTATATTTTTTCTCGATTTTCAACGAAAAAAAAAACACGATTTTTGTAAAAAAAAATTTTACAAGTCCACCATTTTGTTTGTAATACGATAAATACGATTATTGTTTCAAATCACTACAAGTGGAGATGTGCTTCCCACCAGCCACCCATTTTTTTGACCCCCAAAACATAAAAAAAAATATAATAAAATTTACTTAAAAAATTTTTTTTGGTATAATTTAAGATGCAAATAAAAAGATTATATTTTATTTTGTTACGAAAAAAAACCCTGAAATAACACAAATCACACCGCAATACTACCTTAATAAAAAAAAAATTGCAAGACAAAATTCGATATTAAAATAATAAGAAAATTTTATTTGTGTGTTCTGCAGATGCGATTGTTTTTGGAAAATACAATAATTAATATTTATTTTAGGGCGTTGGTTTCATCAAAAATCCTGGAGGTTCTTGATAGTTCAATTCTTGTAAATCTCCAAAATTATAACGATTGGAGTAAATTTCAACAAGTTGGTAAATTATGGAATTCTATTTTTTTCTACCTCCATAATATATTTACTAAAATAATGAGTAAGTATTAAATTAATGTTAGTGTTTATTTATTTTATCTGAAAAAATACTATGTATTAATTAGGTACAGAGGGGGCAATGATATCTGAAATTTTCTCTGGTACGCCTTTGACGGAAAACATAGCAAAGAACATCTTGAAAAATCTAGTTGGAATTATGGAAGATTTATCAAATAACCAATTAGAAGTAAGTTAACATTTACTTCGGTTCGTTTATGTAGGTACAGTGAAAGGCATAAGTCGTCTAGCAGTTTTCATTCAAATTTGCTTATCACAAACCTAATAAATTCCTCCCATTTGATTATTATAATATTTAAATCATTTCTTCATGTACCGAACAAAGACAGATATTTTGAAACTTATTTGCTAGATAAAGAAGTACTCTTCGTTTATAGTAGGTACTCATATATATTTGTTAGTGGCGAAGCGTCCATGGAAGCAGGGGAAGCAGTGCTACCCTTACTTTATGAGTAAATTAATACAAATCTGTGTTTTCAGTTAATAAATAATTTAATTTTAACCAAATGTCAAAAATAGCATTTAATATTAATTTACACGTTCAATTATAAAACTATAATACCTCTACGACTTATTTTCTTGTATTTTAGTCGATATTTGTATGATGAGTTGAAGTTCACTGCAGGAAATTTCACTAAAAAATTTCGAATTTTTGATTTCGTTAAAAGTATGTTTATTGTATAGAAAATGACGTGAAAAGTTGTTTGTTTCAAACCGCAGGTCTGTATCTCAAACCGTTTTAGAGATATAGCCTCTCAAAGTTTCAGTTTTTTCAAAATTTTGAAGAAAAATGGCCCTAACTTTTGAACGGGTGGTCGGAATTAATTTTAGTTGACGGATTTGAAATCAGCGTGTCAAAATCTATATATTGACATGTATAATACCTTAAAACTCGAAAAAAATTTTTTCGTGAAAAATCGAAAAAATTCAAAGGGGTATACCTTAAAAAAATGTCGATTTTTGACGAAATTTTTTTTGTTGGATTTTAAAGTATTATACATGTCATTATATAAATTTTGACACGCTGATTTCAAATCCGTCAACTAAAATCAATTCCGACCACCCGTTCAAAAGTTATGGCCTTTTTTCTCCAAAAATTTGAAAAAACTGAAACTTTGAGAGGCTATATCTCGAGAACGGTTTGAGATACAGACCTGCGGTTTGAAACAAACAACTTTTCACGTCAATTTCTATACAATAAACATACTTTTAACGAAATCAAAAATTCGAAATTTTTTAGTGAAATTTCCTTACTCGTCATACAAATATCGACTAAAATACAAGAAAATAAGACGTAGAATCATTTAGTTACTATATAAATATATAAGAATTTATTTTAAAAAGTAAAAGCTTGAACTTAAGATGTTTCATAACTAGTTTTTTTTGTTAATAGGAGGGGGAGGATTGACAAAATATGCTTCCCTTATTAAAAACTTCACACCTCGCCACTTATTATGTATAATCTATTGAAAATTGTATAAGTAAATTTTGTGGCAATAAATATTTGATATTTCGAATTTTAGTATGTTAATATGTTAAATTTGATATAAAATTAATTAATGAAATGTACGTATATTTATGTTTTTATTTAAAATGATATAACTATCAGAGCTCCGCCCTAGAAAAAAATAACCGATGAAGTTTGTCTTTCTATTTCTGAATCTGTTGTAAGACGACTTCTGAAGGCGATAGTACATATATTTAACTGTGTGTATTTTTAGGCTGTAAAACTTGAAAAGTTCTTGAACGAATCTTCAGAGGATTGGCCGTGTTCTGAACAAAGTATAGGATCGATGTTTGAGTTAAGAAATTCCAGTGCTGAGGCTTTGAAACTACTTGAACAATTGATGTGCGAACCTGATACATATATTGAAGAATGGGAAAATAACAAAAATGCATCTTTTATCAATATAGTAAGAAAATATTAATCAGTAGTGTCATTAAATATTTGGAATGTGCCCCTCTTTCCTTTCTAAATAAAATAATATACGTATTAGACCCAGTGTTAACATGCCCACCCAACATACTCACGCAACGTAAAAACCACATTGAAATCGGTTCAGTAATTCCCGCGTCTATAAGCCTCATACTTATTGCAACTTATCAATTTTTTAATTTATTTATTTTAGTGGAAAAGCAATAACAATAGCGTCAACTGGCGTCAAGGATACAAAGATTTTAGAAACATCGTTAATGGTTTTTTGAAATTGAAAGACTACAAGGAAGATTTTTTTAAAGATGTGCCCAATTTAAACACCAATAAACTTATATCTTCTTGGTCAGGAAATATCAGTAATATCGATGTTGATGTTGTCAGGTGAGTTATCAGGCTTTTGTGGTTATTCTTGATTAAAAAATATATCCACAAACCAAGAAATAATTAATACTTATAAAAAATATAAATCTATACATATTTTAATTGTATGTTTTTTTTGTAGAGCGATCTTTAAAGTGTTGGATAGAAGACAAGAATATTTGGAAGAAACCTCGGATAGTTTATCTGATAAGTTTTTCGATCTAGCTTCGTGTCTAGATGATAATGACGGTCCATGTACAGAATTACAGATAGAATCAATTTCATATATCGGGAAAATTATACCAAATATTCTAAGTGAAATGCTGGCCATTGTAACAAAATATGTAAACGAAATTAAAAGTGAGTAACTATTTAATTTATAAATAAACTAGCTAGACCCGCGCGGCTTCGCTCACGTGGACTACGGAATTATTGTTTAGGATTTAAAAAAAAATATAGTTGAATTAAGTACAAACACGATTAGTTATTATTGTATTAAAAACCAAACAACACTTAAATTACCTACCTAACAAAAACGAATCAGAATAAACAGTAAAAATAATTTTTGTTCTATTTAAATTTAAAAGTTAATTATTGAAAATAAAATAAACAATTGACAATCAAAAGAATACCGGCCTGTGATCATTCCCTCTTCCCCGCGGCTACACGGTACGCCCCCTTCTTTCCGCACGCCGCGATAATTCGAGTTGCTTTCTATGGATATGAATCTACTTACATTTTATTAATAATTGAACCAAGACCGTAACTAGAGGTTCGGGGGTCCCGAAGCAAGAAGTGACCGAGCCCCCCCCAGAATATTCAAAAATTATTGAACTTAAAATATATGTAATATATTAATAAATAATAAACAAAAATTCATTTTACCGAGTAACATCAATACATGTTTAAGAAACAAACATTTATTAATTTATATGAGAAAAACTTAAATATTAATCAATATAAACTTTTTCCATTAAAATAGTATATTTTACTTTATCTACAATCATTTAATTTAATATTGTACATAAAATTGATATCATATTTAAATAAATTAACAAATAAACGCGTTTTTATTTGGTGACTTCAACGCATGTATAAACAACAAACTTTCATTAATTTATATAACAGTAAATATGTTCGTATATGAAAGTAACATAACTTTATCATTTATACAATTACTATAATATGTATTTTAGAGTTCATTAGCGTGACATTAAATATGTACAAAAGACATATACCATTTTAACTGTATTTTAATGAACGTATGCCATTTTTATGTATCATTACCTTTTCCATTGAAATATATACGTACCTACCATAGGCGCTACCAATATATGTTTACAGGGCGGGTGGGGGTCTAATAAAAAAAAATTGAGGGGGTGTGAGGAAAAAAATCGATTTTATTTATTTTATCTTTGATGAACATTTTAAGCTCAAAAAGTAACAGCTTTTTAAAATATATTAGTTCTCAAGAATTCTCTTTAATCGAATGATGCGAGAAAATTAACTAGAAGAAGTTCCCAACGATTACTAGAAAAATATTGTATTGTAAAAAGAATTTTATTTTTATTCCCGCTATTTCTAAATTAGAAATATTAGGGCCGTAATTACAGACTCGGGGGCCCTGGGGCAAGAAGAGACCGAGGGGCCCCCAAAATATGAAAAATTGAAGACCTTTTTTTTATCCTTACTTGGAAATGTACCTACTACTATTTGTAATTTAAATTTTTTTTGTTTAGTCGACAATCTAAAGTTTTTTTTTTCTTATTAACTTTATTTTTTATTTTCATGAATAATAAATCAAAATATATGTAACATTTTCAACAACCAAATAAAATTAAAAGTTTTACGCTGCCGCGGGGGCCCCGGTGATAGTTACGGTCCTGGAAAAATAACTATGTCGTCTTATTACATTTTGGATGATGAATTCACAATGTTTTAAGTTTTTGATATTTTTAATTTTAGGCCATAACCTCGACATCTTTTACAAAATATTAATTTTCTATCATATTCTAGATGGTGCGGATATATTACGAGTAGCTGGCTTTACTTCAGACACCGGCATTTATATTTTATTCGATAAAATTCCAGATCTCTTAGAAATGCTAGTTCATTCATACCAGTTTGAGAAATTCCAGAAACAAGTACGTGATATTACTAGATTGTTTAAAATCAAAAATTACTTTACTGTTTTGTGTTTCAGTCAATAGCTGTGTTAAATGAAAATAGTCATACGAACTGTTTACGGCTTCTAAATAACCTAACAATACCTGAAGGAAACTCAATTACAAATAGTGATTTAGAAATATTGACAGACTATGCTTGTCCTACTATATTTAAAATAAGACTTTTTGATGATAATGTAATGTTGCAACTGGCAGGAACTGCTGTAAGTAAAAAAATATCTAATATTATAATGGTTAATTAGGTCGACTTTTTTTATGCTACTGTCAGTGGCGCTGGAACCAATTTTTTTTCTGGGGAGCAGTACGAACCTCAAACAAAAATTGTTGTAAACAATTTAATTGTCTATTTCCTTATAACTTCTGAACAAAAATATTTTTCACGATGTAAGGAATAGCTTTTGTCCAACACGTTTTTCAAAATTTTCAATAATTTAAGTGGGGGGGGGGTCGATGGCACCAAACATTGTGCAAAAATTGTTTTGCACTTGTCTTATATCAACTATTATATTATTAGAAACGGTTCTATTAAAAAAATAAAAATATATTCGGTACTTTTTCAGCAAAAAATATATTACGAGCCAATTAATTCCTTGAACGAAACATACGAGTTGTTAGCAGATAAAATATTCGAATTAAGTGACACGTTACAGAGTGTTCCTAAAGAAGGTATCAAGATCAAAATTATCGAGGAAGATTGGACTGAAAGATTGGAAAAGAAAATTATCGATTTATCTAAAAAACAGTAAGTTTAAAACAATTTTTCGACTACAACATTTTAAGATCTGTTCCCAAATATATTTAATAAATACTTATTTTTTACAGTTTTACTCAAAATACATCAATAATGAATATAATAAACCATATTTTGCCTAAAAACATGTCATTTAATAACTATCTAGAAATCATTGAAGTGCTAGACAAAGTGCAAGTTCTTCTTATAGATAATTTAAGGGAGATGAACAACTCTAACATTGCCAGCACCTCTCTTCATTTTATTGGGTCAGGTTTACAAAAACTGATATTGGAAAATATATTCACTCCTGCTTGTAATGGTGAGTTTTTATAGATATCATTTCAGCTGCCCAGAAGCCAGTGTCATTAATATTAATTTTTTTTCTAATATAAGCATCTGTTGGTAATTTTGTATAGGTAAATTAAAATTAATTGTAAAATGTTTTATATTAAAAAAAAAATAGGAAGGAATCGAAATATTTCTAGGAAAAAAAAATAGTAATTAGGCACAGTAAAAATGACCGAAAAAAGTAAAAATTGTAATTTTGATTTTTCAATGATTTTTCCAGATTAGATTTTCATTCATTTTTAGGGTTCCGTAGAAAACCCTTATAGTTTCGTTTTGTCCGTCCGTCTGTCTGTCTATATAAATGTTATACCGATTAAGATGAAATTTGGTATACGGGCGAAGACTGATAACCCAAAAACAGAAATGATAAGATTTAAAAAAAATTGTTGGACCCCCTTTCCATAGACTGAAAAGTATATTCAAAGAAGTTATTTTAAATCTATTATTATATGTCCATTTGATTTGAACCCTTCAGTCACGAATTATTTTCCTTTGAATGTCGTTATTAAAGTGCTCCCCCCCCCTATAATTTCTAAACTATCAATTAAAAAAACTGGAAAAAATATTTCCATTTCCTAGCAAAAAAAAGTTTACGAAAAATTTTGAAATAAATCTTTTTTTACAAATCGTATAACTTCAGTAATATTTTATAATTTTAATTTATGTTTTAGACAACAATTCATGTAGTCCTGAATTCTGGAAGGATATATCAAAATTTGATGTTTTTAAAACTGTAAGTTTTTATACATATTAATTTAATTAAATAAAAGTTATTAATAAATAAAATATTTTTAGGGTAAATTAAGTATTGTTTACAAAAAAAACGAACCATTCCTTATTGAAAGTGCTCTACAACACACAATAGAAACATTCTTTTTTTTCTTTGAAAATCGAAATACGAAGTACAAAGAAAGTAAATTTTTACTACCCGATGAAAAAAATTTAAGGTAAGAAATTTTTTTTAAATTATTTATATTTTGTTTATAAAAAAAATGATTTTATTTTACAGATCGCATGCAAAGGATTTATCAAAACATTTAACAGAGAGTTTTAAATTAAAGAGAATTTCTAATTCAGTGTTGAAAATTTCAGACACTCTTCTATTGATTTACTCGAATATATTGAAAAAAGCGAGTGTCAAAGGTCAAAAAATGGAACTCTTAAATTCATTTCATAATTTCATTGATATAGTATCAATATCTGGTAAAGTAAGTGTATATTTTCAAAGTATAGGGACCTTAAAATTTTTTGTATTGTATATCACGAACGAAATTATTTCCTTGCAATCTCTAGGGCTAAAAATTTCAACAATTATAATTATAACCTTAAAAATCCTGGGAAAATAGATAAGATCTAAGGGGTCATCCATAAATTACGTTACACGTGGGGGGGGGGGGGGTATACAAAGTGAGGAGTGACAAGCTTCGTGTCGTCACATCTAAAAAATTAAAACAATGAATTTTGTATGAATTCATAGAGAAAAAAATTGAGGAAAAATAATGTTAGTAACTCGAGACCGGTGAAGAAATTTTCAAACGTGCTTGGTAAAATTTCATATAATTTTTATTAAAAATATTTTTTTTTATAAAAAAATTAATAGCCAAAGACAATAAAATAATATTTATTTTGTTTTTTTTTTCGTTGATTTTGAGTACGTACTTATGGTTTCGAAACGTGTGTAACGTCATAACAAAGCAGGGGGGGGGGGGGGGGGTTACACGAATATAAACAGTCAACATTTTGATTTATATTAATTTATTTCGTTTTAGTTGACAAAAGTAATTAACGAAAATAAAAATATTTCTATTGACGAACTACTTTGTGCAAAAGATAAACAAATATTAGATAATGAATATGGCGATGTATTAAAAAGCCTTCAGGATAAATATTGTTCTTCAGATAACACTAAATCCTTAAGAAGTGATATTTTTAATACCAAGGTAATATTTAAATTTAATTAATATATTTTTTTAATTATTAATAAATATAATATTTTCTTAGGATTCACAAATAACAATTAATGAATTAAATTTGGAAGAACACATTTTTGAATTTTACGATTCGTACATAAATTTCCTGAAAACAGTGAATGATGAATTTTATATTAACAACAATGGAAACTACAGTTTTAAAAAATATTCAGTACAAACAGGTCAAGTGAACACAATGATTACTATTTTTGAAATCATTGTCAGCTTGATGAAGAGACATGATAACAGCAACAGGTAAAAAAATTGAAAAAGCTAAAAAAAACCACACCCCGTTTGTAAATTATTTTTTTGGGGGGAGGGGGGGTATATAACATCGTCAAAAAAATTGATTTAATAGCGGGAGGGGGGCTACAGAAAAGGAAAGATATACCTACCTTTAAATATTAATGCATTTTATATTTAATAATTTAAAGTGATTTTTTTTTAATAATTTTAAAAAATTACAGACAATGCGATTGGTGCGAAATATCAACATTAATTTTAAAAGAACTCACTGAACAAATTCTGAATGCACAGTTGTATGAAATTGCAATTTGTAATAAGTTAAATTCGACTGACGAAAATCTATTTTCGATTTTGTTGAATGACTTCAAATGGAAAGACATACCGAAGAAGTTTTCGCAAAAACATAATTACCAATATAAAGATTTTATTAATTCGCTTCAGGACATGATGGGAGCAATGTCTTCTAATGCTTTGATCCATTTACAGGACGATGAGTATTCAGGAAAAATTAAAACTTGTCTTGAAAATTTTTCAAAGTCGCAACATTTTGTCAATATTAAATCGTAAGTAAAATTTTCTTTAATTTTATTTTTTATTGTGCCAAAATTTTCAAAAAATAGTTAATATCATTTGATTAAAAAACTACCCAACTAGAATTTAACGAAGGGGATGCCTAAATTAGGTACGCCCCAATCACTCCTAATGAGGCTCTTATGTCGAAATAAGGGGTATATATAATAATAAATTAGATATGTCTTATGAAAACCACATATGTGCCTAAAAGTGGATGTAAGTTAACTCTCACTGTCAGCGTATTTATTGTTTCGTAACATAGGTACATACTTTTTTAGATTTTTCGGATTTATCACAAATGCTCTAAGAGTCATGGGACGGACATCAACTCACATAAATGAAATTATCGAATTCCAAGCGGAAATACCTCCTTTAATGAATTACTTACAAAACCAAGTTGAACTATTGGTACCTCTTCAAGATATACTCACATCTAAAGAAATGTTATTAAAGGACATGTTAATATTGGGGTACATGAAAAACGAATTCAATAATATCATATCAGCTGATATAAATATCAACAGGGTGAGAATTTAAAATTATATATATTATTTAACTATTTAACTGTATTTTGGGATTTAATTTTAGATGAATTTATTAAAATTAAATGAGTTTAATGAATACTTCACAACAACGGACAAGTTGAAAAAATTAATAAAATTGAAGACAGACAGTTATCAAGATTTTATAAAAAATATAAACGATCGTAAAAAACGTGATTTTAGTAACATTTTATTCAACAATATAGATTTTACTTTACTAAATTCAAAGGTAAGTAAAAGACGATTTATAGAGGAGAAGCGACCAAATAAACCAGGGACACCCAAAGAATTGTTTTATTTACTCGATTCTAGGAGGGAGGGGGGCTCGTTTACCCCTTTCAGTGGTCACATTTGACCCACAAGTCGATTTTACGGCAATTCTATTAACCGATAATACTTATTTCGAATATTTTTCTACCCTAAAAACTATGGAGAGAGTAAATAAGTATTGACCCTTTAAAAATGGGAGAGAAAACTATGTAAATTTTGGGTAAATCTCAAGCTGGGGGGTTAGTTTTATGGTCCTACTTAGATCCGGACAGAATGTAACAAGATTTAAAATTTGAGCTTAGCGTGTTTTTTTTTATCATAGTAATTTAAAACCAATTATATGTTTGTTTCTATCCTTTAAAAATTGAACCCATTAAGCGGCTGATTCTATTAACCAGTGAACACACAACCAGCGCCTACTGTAACATTTTTTGTGATTTTTAGTTACCCACTTGGCAATATGACAATATTTGGAGTCTAAATTGGTTGTCTGATTTGATGAACAATGCTGACGATCTATTCAAAAGTGGGAACGAAATAATGAAGACAATAAATGATATCACAGTATCAGATACGTCATTTGATAACTACAGTATTCTGCAAATGTTCGATATGGTTTTACAATTATTAAAAGATAGTACTTTAAATAAATTATATTCTGGGTAATATTTCTTATCTTTTTAATATCGAGCTAGATAATATTTGGCTTCATCGTTTTGAATACAATTAAACTAATGTTTTATACTACATTCAGTAGCGTACCGTCGAGGGGGGGCAAAGGGAGCATTTTTCATGGGCACCAGTTTATTAAGGGCGGAAAAATTGTGGATTAGGGGCGGCAAATTTGAGGTAGCAACAAAAAAAGGTAATTAAAATTACTAGAAAAAAGCGAAAAAAAAATTCAATTTTAATTTTCATATTTAGCATATAGTGCAAGGGGGGGGGGGATTTTCCATCTACCATGGGCGGCAGAAACCTACGATACGCCACTGACTATATGCAGCTTAAATTCAGAAGCCAAGAATTATCTATACATTACTGACAAAAGTTTAAAGATTGTATGGTTAATAATATTTGTATATTTTATGTTTAGATTCGAAAAAATCATTCACGATCTTCAGCCAGTTATACGTAACTCAGTACTTGCAGATGATTTTGATATTTTGCTAAGGGGTATCAGATCTATAAATGATTTGAAAAGTCAGAATTTAATCAGTATGAAATGTAAGTACCTACTCAATACAATAATTTTAATTCAGGTATAGCTTTTACTGAAACAAATCTGCAAGCAAATGGTATATACGAAAAATTTTAATTGAATGAAAAAAGTAATTCAAACTTAAATGAGATTTTTTTTCGAAAAATCTTAGGAGCATGAATTTTACTGTACAGTTAAACCATCTTTTAGCGAATTAACTGGGAGTAGGTATCCGTTGTATTTGTATATTAATAAAATATTGTATTCCAGATGATATTGATAATTTGCTAACGGAAAAAGACAAATTAAGAAAATATTTAATCGACACAATTACGTTACCTATGGATGTAGTGGACACTGTATTAAATGGGTACATGGATATCACCCCGGTAAGATATTTTTTAAATCGTTATTTTTGATGGGTTTTCAAAGAATGCTGATAATTTTGAATTCGCGAAAAGCGAAATATTCGAATTAAAAAAAAATGTAAACATGAAAATGGCTTCTGGGTGTAAGCCGCATCGATTTGGTCGTGTTATCGGCCAACGTTTCGTCACACATTGCAGTGGAAATCTTCAGGGCCCTTCTTCACTTTTAGAAGAGCCCTGAAGATTGTTGAACGTTGGCAGATAACACGATTACACCCAAAGCCAAGATCCAGTAGAAAAATGTACTTTTAATTTATATTAAGGGTCTCAAATGATTGCTTTAGCATTTGAAAGAATAAATGTGGCTTATACAAATGTTTTTTTTTTATAGATATTGACTGAAAATCGCACCATTAATTTAAAAACATATATCTGTGATTACAAACAACTGCAGAAGATTTTCCAAGCGAAAAACAGTAAATACAATGATATTGAAAATATGAAACGTTTGAGCGTAAAACTATGCAAAGTGAATGCCATATCCGGTAATGAAGTTCTATCGAAACTTATGAACCATTTAAATATTACAACAATCACACAACAATTCGTAACTAAAACTATCAATAACATTGTTGCCAAGGCGAATTTGACCGACGAAGAAGGGAAGGGGGTGAATGAAATTGTTAAAGAAGCTTCTGTTTTCTTAGAACCACTTAGGAGTTCGTTCCAAAGTGCGTCACAATTACTTGTGGCTGGATTTAACCCAGATGAAGTCGATCTGGATTCAGATGCAAGCCATCCAGGTATTTAAAAAAGCTTTGTTATTTTTATGTCCGGTATCATAAAGGACCTAACAAATTTGTTAGCTAACAAGCACTTTCAACTGAGATATCAAACTTATATGACAGTTCTTTTGGAGTTTGTTGATGACTTTGACAAGTTTCGTGCACGCGTTGAAGGTAAATACAAACGGTATTAAAACAGTGGTGATATTATGAAAATTATTTTGTACGGTCAAAGATGCCAACTGTGTTACAATTAGTTGAAGTGTCACTGCTCTAAATTCCATAACTAATCCATAGATACTAGTACAGTATTAATACCCCATTTGAATGTAATTGCTAGCTAACAAATTTTGTTAGGTCCTTTATAATACCGGACATTAATGTTTGTTCCACAACCGTGTTTCAAAAACCGCGGGATTACAACAATTAAAAAATTAAATTATAATTTCAAAAATGCAAAAAATTTACAAATTTTCAAACAGTTATATTTTCGCGAAAAATTATTGGATTTGCATGATCCAAAGATCATTCGTAAGCTTGTACTTTCTAGTTTTTTAATCAAGAGCTTAATTATTTTTATCAATCCCTGCCGGTCTGTGCTAAGTGTTCGAAAAATTATTCCTTAATTTTTTATAAACTTTGAAAGCATAAATGGGATGAAATTTTTTTTATGAGAAATTCATTCAATATTCGAAAGCTTGTTCTTTTCTCTTGAAAATGCGTGTTTTTTCATTCCCGTACGATTTTTTTTGACAGTGTTATTCAAAGTAAAATTAACACTTTTGATTTGAAATTTTTGTATATCATGAAATAATGATCGCAAAATAATCGTTGAAATTATCTTCTATGAAATGCTTGCATATGATTTTCTTTATATTTATTTAATTTATCTTAGCAGTGTAAAATTTGTATATTGTTTATTTTCTTTTGTAGATTCGGACTTAATAGCTAGAGCTAGTAAACTAGCTTGTGGAAAACCAATAATACGACATTCTAATAAAATTCTTCAAAGTATTGCAAACGATATCAAAAGGGTGCAAAAACTTGATCCAAATGAGTTAAGTTCTTTCACAAGTAAGTGTGGTTATTTTCTCTAAATTGCAACAATGGAAATAATGCTTTTTTTAAATTGCAACAATGGAAATAATGCTTTTTTTTTAAATTGCAACAATGGAAATAATGCTTTTTTTAAATTGCAACAATGGAAATAATGCTTTTTTTTTAATTGCAACAATGGAAATAATGCTTTTTTTTAAACTGCAACAATGGAAATAATGCTTTTTTTAAATTGCAACAATGGAAATAATGCTTTTTTTTAAATTGCAACAATGGAAATAACGCTTCTTTTAAAATTATTTCAGCGCCATTCTGTCGAGGGTTTTATGAAACAATGTTAAATCTCGATGCCGGTACAATTATTTGGTCTTATGCGAAACCGTTGCTAAGAGGAAAAATTATTTATACTCCAAATGATGAAGTCACGGCCGCTATCATAAAAAATGTAAGATGGACACATTAAAAAACATTGCAATTTGCAAATATATTTTTTCTAATATAATTCGTATTTAAATAATTACATAAATGTATATTTTGCAATATCCTTAATATTCAAATCAATCTTTCTGTTTTTTAAATTGATTTTTATCATTTTTCTATCTTTTAACAATCTATTTATTTATTTTCTTAAAAACGAGTTGGTCAAAAATCTGAAATGTCAGTGTTTCATTCTTTTTGAGTGTTTGAACAATTGTAAGAAATATTAACTTATTCCTACTGGTTTGACGTAACTTCTTAAGAGAATTTTGCAAACTTCCGACATTTTTTGTTTTATAAATAAAAAAATAATTTTCTTAGGCAAATTCGACTTTCCAAGAAATTGCTAAAATGGGAGAAACCGTCCAATATGTATCCAAAGCTCTCAATTCTGTTTTTGATATGTTGAAGTACCAAAATAATACAGATAACTTACAGAACATATTAGATAATCCAATCATAAAAACAGCAATAGGTGGTATAGGATTAAACGATGAATTATTTCAAGATATCGATTTAAAGGACATCCTGAAACAAATAAAAGATATGAAGGTATGTTATGCATACATCTCGCATGCAGAAGTGGCCGACCAGTTTTCATTAAAATTCGCTTATTACAAACATAGTTGGCTCCTCCCATTTGATTATTATAATATTTAAATCATTTCTCCATGTACCAAACAAAGACAGATATTTTGAAATTCATTTGCTAGATAAAAAAGTACTATTCGTTTATAGTACTCATATAAGGTAAATGCACCAGTTATGGCCGCTATAAGAGAAAGTTTTCGTTTTTTTTTTTTTAATTAATGGGCTTGTTTTTTTGTAATTCTCATGAACTCATGTTACTAATAAAACAAGTAACTCTTTATTTAATCAATTTAATTACCAAAGTTTGCAAATATAGTTTGTTTTTTCAATTATAGCCTTTTATTTTGTTTATTTTTTTTCTCCAGTAATGGCAAAGGCAAGCACCTCATCGGCGCCCCTCTAGTGGCCATAGATTATTATTATATATAATTATTATTAAATATAACAATGAAATTTCCGAAATTCAAATATTTTCTTATTGTTGCGTTTATATTTTGTTTGTTAAAAATTATCACATCATATTTTTGTGCACACAAGAATCTTTTTATATTGTGTAAGTACATAGTGTTATTTTTCAAAAATTTCGCGCGCGCGCCCCTTTGTAACCTCGCGCCCTAGGCACGTACCTAGTTTGTCTTATGGATAATCCGCCTCTGGCAAAGATTGGAGTCACTACCTTATATTTGTGCGATTAAATTATTATGTAATTTTTTTATTCTTCTATACTTTTAGCAAATTACGTCGGTGTTGAATATGACTTCAGAAATGATGAACTGTGTGATACTAGATAGATTTATCGGTGTAGATAGTGAAGCTGAGCTTGAATCAATGGCAATAGAAATGATACGTACTAATGAATTCGGTGGAGCGATTGTATTCTCCAATCACATCGAAAACAACAGTACCGATATGAAGAGAAGCATTAGTAAAAATGTCGAATACAAGATCAGAATGGATGTTGACACTGTGCCTACTACTAGCAGAGCAAAAGAGGCGTATGTAATTTTATTTTTTATTAAATGTGTTGAATAGTTAATATGTCAGTTTGGCGCGATCGAGCAGACTCCAGTTTTTTTTTTAAATATAGCTTACACCATTATCTTTAAGACTATCTAATGCCCGAAGACCTTCGAAACCGACTTCGGCTATTATTAAGAAATTAAAATTGATAATCTAACAAATAACTTGAATAGTTAATATGTCAACTTGGCGCGATCGAGGAGACTCCAGTTTTTTTTAAATATAGCTTACACCATTATCTTTAAGACTATCTAATGCCCGAAGACCTTCGAATCCGCCTTCGGCTATTATTAAGAAATGAAAATTGATAAATTAACAAATAAGTTGAATAGTTAATATGTCAGCTTGGCGCGATCGAGGAGACTCCAGTTTTTTTTAAATATAGCTTACACCATTATCTTTAAGACTATCTAATGCCCGAAGACCTTCGAAACCGACTTCGGCTATTATTAAGAAATTAAAATTGATAATCTAACAAATAACTTGAATAGTTAATATGTCAACTTGGCGCGATCGAGGAGACTCCAGTTTTTTTTAAATATAGCTTACACCATTATCTTTAAGACTATCTAATGCCCGAAGACCTTCGAATCCGCCTTCGGCTATTATTAAGAAATGAAAATTGATAAATTAACAAATAAGTTGAATAGTTAATATGTCAGCTTGGCGCGATCGAGGAGACTCCAGTTTTTTTTTAAAATAAAGCTTACTCTATTATCTTTAAGACTATCTAATGCCCGAAGACCTTCGAAACCGCCTTCGGCTATTATTAAGAAATTAAAATTGATAAATTAACAAATAAGTTGAATAGTATATAAAGTGTTAGGAAAAAAATAATTGTCACTGACTTTCTTATACTTTTCAAAATATACATTTGTTTTTTCACCTGAAAAGGTTTCCTTGTGAGTTATTACCAAACCGATCTTAGTGGCATTTTCATCGTTGTGGAGATGTAATGCTTACATATTTGCAAAAAGTAAAAACGAGTTTTTTTTTTAAATATATTTATGTACGTTAAATTGTTTAGATATTGGATTCCCGGACCAAATGATAACTTCTTAGAAGATATGCGATACTTCAGAGGTTTTATCCAACTGCAAGACATGATCGACACAGGTTTGATAAAAATGTATTCAAATGGGTCAGTTATTAAGGATAAGATATATACAAAACAATTCCCATATCCTTGTTTTAAAAATGATTTGTAAGTATACAAAAATATAGTGCTTTCTTCAGCCTTTGGTTGTAAATTGTGTTGTCAGAAAAAAATCGAGTGGGTAATTTTTTTGTGTAATTATACATAATATGTTTTTTTTTTTAATCTATCATAATTGTTAAATTAAATAATGTATATTGATAAATTTGAGGAGGGGGGGGGGCACACCCTCTAACCCCTACAGGTGTGCCACTGCCCATTGCAATGTATAACAAAACGGTAGTTAAGAAGCACTTTTGATACAGAGTTAATAACTACAGAATAATTTACTTGAAAGTTAATTTGTTTTATTTTAGATTCCAGAAAGGATTGCATATTGTGCAAGGAATAATGGTTATTTTTTTCATCGGTATGATAGTAATCATAGCATCCGCAGTACGGTATAGAGTTTGGGAACGGGAGTCCCAAAATACAATGGTATGTAGCAAATATTTTTTTTTGTAAAAAAAACACAATATTATTTTTATTTATTTATTTAAATCCTTCTGTAATCAATTAATTAAAAAAAAAAACTATGCATTCATACTACATAGCATACATCATATATAAATTTTGTTCCATGAAAGATGACCGGTCTAATGCCAGTAATAAAATATCATGAAATTATGATTTTAAATAATGAAATAGGTTAAAAAGATTCTAAAAAATGTATTTATTTTTATATTAAAAGCGAGATTAATATGATTTTTGTTAAAATAAAAACACAAAATACAACAATCCGCCATGTTAAATAAAACACCAGTCAGAGTGGATGACGTCACGGCTAAGTAAACATCATTTTTGTTTCATTAATATCTGCACTGTTTATAAATTAATTATTTTGTGGTTTTAAGTTATCAATTTGCTCAGTTTTGTGTTACCAAAACTAAAACCGAGAAACATTAGCGATGGAACAAGGATTTATTATTGTTAACAAGGAGTGTTTACATAGGCGTGACGTCAAAAATGCGCCATGACACCTGCGAGCGTTTTGGCGTCAAATTCAAAATTAGTTTTAAAATAGTCAATTTTTGTGATTAAACGTTTATTTTCTGCAGAAATAAGTATTTTTTTGGAAATAGGAGACGCGTAAGATCATCATAAAATAGTTTTTAAAAATTAGGCATCATGTTTTAACTAACGTTTAGAATTTTTTGACTCTACGTCTTTTTTTTAATTGTTTATATTATTTTTGCTATTTTTAGTTAATGAATATAATGGGACTGAAGCTGCCAATACATCTAATATCTTGGTTCATCATGGTTTTATTAGAAATATGGATAATAATGATTTGTTTAGTCGTAATGCTCAAAGCTGGAAACATTCTACCTCACACAGATTCTACTATTATATTATTTGCATTCCTGAGCTACGGTATCGCTATAACTGTGTATTGGTTCGTATTATTATTATATATTAAAATTTAAAAAAATAATTTTAAAAATATAAATTTAATTTTAAATTATTTCAATTATTTTTTTAATATTAATTTTACGCTTGTTAGTCAACAAATTTTATTCAACTTCTTGATAATAAGGTACTGGCACCCAGTCTTGGCCCCTTTAAGAGCAAAGTTTACTGTTTTTTGGGATTGACGGGCTTCTTTTTTGTAATTCTCATATTTTTTAATTATAACCTTTTATTTTGTTTATGTTTTTTATCCAGTAATGGATAAAGTAAAATCAGTAATGCGCACGCAGTGATGAACACTTGTTAATGATTACAAAATGATAAGTACCACTGCACAAAAGTTATAAAATAAAGAATCGTAAAATTTGAAAGATATAATAATTAATAAATAAATTATACTAATAATAATTAGTTTAAATGTCCCCCATTTTGACACCCATTGACCGATTGTCAACAAATTAAGCTGTTTTACAGTTAAGTGTCTATAAATTATGGTACAGTAATGGAGGTAATTAAAAATCAACAAATATTTATAATTTAGTACATTTATTTAAATGAGAATCTAACACTGGGGTATAATCCAAGACTGGTGTCAGTACCTTGCCAGAAATTTGAATTTAATATTTGAAAATCATTAATAAAATTAATACTTATATTATTATTACTATCTTTTTTAGTCTCCTGATGTCTGAACTATTTAAATCTGCAAGTTTAGCTGCTGTTGGGTCCGTAATTCTGTACACAATAACCTTCCTTCCGTTTCTCTTAAATATATCAACAGAAACTGAGTTCCCATTCTGGCTTAAACTAACAGCGGTAAGAACAATAAATATCCGAGTTTTTCTTATTTTTTAGAAAAGTTTAATATAATGTAACAAATTAGATTACAAGTATGTATAGAAACACATTTATAGATAATAGAAAATTATTTTATCATTTAATAAATTTTAATTAATGGGCACAGCACAAATCGGATGGAAAATGACTTTTTTAATATTTTTATCATGCCTACAACTTCAAGAAGTAAGCTATTTAGCCTGCAAAAATTACTTTTGTACCTTCAAACTTATTTCTTTTCGTTTTTTTGATATATTAAAAATTTTATAATGCAAAAAAACTTAATACCAAATAAATGTTATATTTTCTAGAATTCAATATTCTAAACAGTTGGAGAGTTATTTTTCAAAGTTCAGTGGCGAGGCGTGAAATTTTTAATAAGGGAAGCATATTTTGTCAATCCTCCCCCTCCTATTAACAAAAAAAAACACCTTAAGTTCAAGCTTTTACTTTTTAAAATAAATTCTTATATATTTATATAGTAACTAAATGATTCTACGTCTTATTTTCTTGTATTTTAGTCGATATTTGTATGACGAGTTGAAGTTCACTGCAGGAAATTTCACTAAAAAATTTCGAATTTTTGATTTTTTTAAAAGTATGTTTGTTGTGTAGAAAATGCCGTGAAAAGTTGAACTGTTCAAACCGCAGGTCTGTATCTCAAACCGTTCTCGAGATATAGCCTATCAAAGTTTTAGTTTTTTCAAATTTTTGGAGAAAAAAGGCCATAACTTTTGAACGGGTGGTCGGAATTGATTTTAGTTGACGGATTTGAAATCAGCGTGTCAAAATCTATATAATGACATGTATAATACTTTAAAATTCGACAAAAAAAAATTCGTCAAAAATCGACATTTTTTTAAGGTATACCCCTTTGAATTTTTTCGATTTTTCACGAAAAATATTTTTTTCGAGTTTTAAGGTATTATACATGTCAGTATATAGATTTTGACACGCTGATTTCAAATCCGTCAACTAAAATCAATTCCGACCACCCGTTCAAAAGTTAGGGCCATTTTTCTTCGAAATTTTGAAAAAACTGAAACTTTGAGAGGCTATATCTCGGAAACGGTTTGAGATACAGACCTGCGGTTTGAACAGTTCAACTTTTCACGTCATTTTCTATACAATAAACATACTTTTAACGAAATCAAAAATTCAAAATTTTTCAGTGAAATTTCCTGCAGTAAACTTCAACTCGTCATACAAATATCGACTAAAATACAAGAAAATAAGTCGTAGAGGTATTATAGTTTTGTAATTGAGCATGTAAATTAATTTTAATATAAACGCACATATATATTAATTTTTTTTGGGTAGGTATTACGAATTTTCGAAAAGGGTCATTTGGTTTTTATCCAAATATCAAAATTTTTTGCAGGGTAAATAGCCCCTATCTTGAGATAGTTGCATTTTAATTTGTTTCAATCAAATAAGTACAGATGTTATTTATCATTTTTTTTAGAACTTTTTTATGTCTTCGTCAATGGGTTACATCGCGTTATACATATCTCGATATGAACTACAAGTAATTGGGCTACAATGGAGCAATGCTTGGTCCTCTCCAATGGCAGAAGACCGAATGAACTATGGAATTTGTATGATTCAGATGTATCTTGATATTATAATATACATCATCATTGCATTTATAATCAGAAAGATTCGTACCGGTAAGTTTAATTTCAATTTAAAACTTGACATTCACATGAGGTTATTTTTTTAGTTCAATTAATAAAATTTAAAATTTATTACCAAGTACTTAAACCGGAAATTATATTATAACTACTTTCAAGGGGTCAAGCAAAAATAAACTATATTATATTCAATTTTGACATGAATAACTGGGTGGGCATTTCAGAAACTTGATGTAACGCGCAAAGATTATTTTGCGCGCTAGCGTAAATTTAAAATCAGTATATCTCAACATTCAGAGCAGCTACCAAGCATGCTTTGGTATCAAATTATAGATCTCGATTAGATCTACGAGGTACAAGTAAAAATCAAAACATTTAACCAGTTTTAATGAGTGATAAATTTAATATTACTAAAAAAATAATTAAATTTTGTGTTTCAAAAGTAATTAAATGTTGTTATGTTCGTACAAATAATCTGAGTTTTATTTAACCCCACTGCTACGTATTCACGTCATTCCCTCGACTGTGCATCCCGACACAGTCACACCCATTTATATACGAATTTTTAAATAACATTCGGCTACTTTTGCTTAAACCTGTTAAGAACGCACGGCCAAAGGGACAGGAAAATGACCTTATAGAGGCACCGACTATTTTGTTTGTTTCAGTTGAATCCAAAGTAAAGAACGACTCAATTGTAAATACAGATGAGAATCACATGAAGGCTGGAGTTGTGATAGAAAACCTGACGAAAGTGTACGAAAATGGAAAGAACAATTCGAAATATGCGATCGACAATGTTAATTTAAAATTATACAGGGGAGAAATTACTACACTTTTAGGATATAACGGAGCTGGAAAAACTACTTTAATGTATGTAAAAATAATATAATGTATATTGACAAATTCGAGGGTGGAGTCTAACCCTTACCCTCCCCCCCTCATGAGTGCGCCATAAACTATAGAAATTCTAAAAGTATGTTTGTTTATTATTTATGTTGATTTTTAAAATTTCAGAAAAATGTTGATTGGAAATATTACACCAACTGACGGCAAAATCACAATACACGATTCGAGATTTAAAGATATCAATACTCGTAATCAGTATTTAGGAGTTTGCCCCCAATCGAGTATTTTGTTACCAAAATTATCGGCTAGAGAGCATCTTACATTCTACGCCCAACTAAAAATGTCTGCAAATAAAGAAGAGGTGTACGAAGAAGTTGAACAGTAAGTAGAAACACAAATTAGCTTCCAGCGAACGCTATCTGCTAGGAATCATATTGTTATGTAATTGCTCGATATTTTAAAGCAGTCCTAATAAATTTATAATAATGTAAATGCTATACATTTTATGAGGTACACTTGACAGCACTTATTTTAAGTCACTGATTTCTACTTAATACGCATGCATCAAAGTTATTATATGTACGATTTCATTGGCTACATCTGTGAGTGGTTGTCATTTATATTTAATACCTAGTAGATAGCGTTAGCTGGAAGTAAATTTGCATTTTCACTCAAGCAAATTCTTTATAATACCGGGCATAAAACAATTTATTTAGGTATCAATTTACAAAAATAACTATTTTTCAGAATGATTACAAACATGGGGCTAGGGTACCTAGCAAACGAACCAGTATATTCTTTATCTGGAGGAACAAAACGCAGACTATGTGTTGCTATTGCATTCATTGGACAACCGAGTCTGGTGATTCTTGATGAACCCAGCAGTGGCGTCGACCCAGTAGCTCGTAGAGAGATTTGGGACTTGATTATTAAACATAAAAACGACCGCACAATTCTGTTAACGACTCATCATCTAGATGAAGCGGAACTTCTAAGTGATAGAATTGTTATACTTCATAACGTATGTCTTAAGATTTATTATTTACTAGCGACCTAAAATATTCAACATGCCCACAAATTATACACCCAAATCTAACCTATTCATTAGTGAAAACTTGAATAAAATCCGTTCAGTAGTTACTTAAATAAATAGGTTAGCAACAATCATAATCATTTTCGAATATTTTACCTTTCTTGAAAGTGAAATGTTTTCAATTTTCAATCAATATATTACCAAATATTTAATTGTTAACATGTATCAAAAATCAAAGTGACCTAAATTAATAAATTATTCAAACCGTAAATTATATAATTCTGTGTCTTCGGTTAAGTTTTCATAAAGTATCAATAAACCGAGTCTATAAACCACATATGTACATTCATTTTTATATATAGAAATTTAAAAAAATGGTGCAACAATTAGAAATCGTAGAAATTAAAAAAAAAATAGTACAACAATTAAAAATCGTTATTTTAGGGAAAAGTTCATTGTTCTGGTACTCCATTATCGTTAAAACATAACTACGGAAATGGATATCTTTTGGATGTTCTTTATCCAGAAAATGTGCTAACAAAGCTTGTCGATAAGGAAAAATCAACCAATCTGTTAAATACAGTTAATCAAGTCGTTACCAATGCTTCCATTGAAAAAATCGGAAAAGAAAATGTTACAATAGTTCTTCCATTCTGTTCATCAAATGGAACACCAAATAAGTATGTATTTAAAAGAATTTGAAACATCAAATTCCACAATATTATGTCTGTTATTTGATTTTCAGTTTCCAAAAAGTGGCAGAAGTTCTTGAAGAAGAACAGGGCAGATTAGGGTTTATCGATTTTTCGTTTAATTGCACAACATTAGAGAAAGTTTTTCTTGATATTTGCCATAAAGCTGATTACAGTAATACCGCAGAAAAATCTTCAATCATAAAAATGAACAATTCTTTATCAAAAGTAAATTATGTGAGTGAAATAAATTTAACCGGTAGCATGAAAACGAACTTCGACAATGAACATCTGACATACGAAAAGAAACAAATGATGACGACGTGGTATAAGATGTTTTGGGCCCTGATGCAAAAACGAGCTATACATTACTTAAGAGATAGGAAGCTTATCGTAAGCGCGATTGTATTTCCAGTTATTTTCACGTTTGTAGCAATGTTTTGCTTTTATACAAGAACGGCAGATGAAAGAATTCCTTCTAGTTTGAAATTAGACCGAGAACTGTATCCATATCATGTTGACTTTTTAAGGTATATAAATTTTCATATTTTTTATCCGATTATGGAACTTTTATGGAATGTATAACAGTGTTGAAAATTGTTGCTACAGTTAATAGTTTGTTCTTGGTAACATTATATTGTAATGTTTATCTTGACAGACAAAGTGTTTTTAGAATCATACACTCTCTAAAAGTTTCGTACACTAATATCAGTTATAACCAGAGATTAATCTATAGTTCTTCTTATTTTCAGTATGCCGTATAACGAGTATTATAAATCACCCATACAACGAAATTTAGTTGATATAATTCAAACGGATCTTGAAGCAGATTCTTTTATATTCCATAATAAGGTAAGGAGTTAACTTAAAAACCATAGTTGTCTATAGTAATAAGAAATAAAGACAATACGTTTTTAATTGACATCAATTTTGTAATTTCAGTCTGAGAAGTCTTGCAGTTGTGAGCTTGGGGAATACAAATGTTCGAAAACAATAAGTCCTTCTGATATAAAACATAATGTTATCTTACCAAATGTTAAAGAGACAACGCATTGGCTAGTGGATACGCAAAAAGAATACATAGAACGAAGGCAAGTGAATTAATATATATACTTATATTGAATTTAAAAAAATACTGAGATAGATTTCTTGAGCTTAGAGTGTTTACTGCACAGAGAGATTAATATGTTAAATTATTACAGGTATGGAGGCTGGTCATTTGAAAAAACAAGTTCCGAACATTCTAAAAATATTATCACAGTTTGGTACAACAATGAGGCATACCATCCGTTACCGATTTATATCAACGTATTATCAAATGCTATAGTGAAATCGTATTGCACTGATTGTAGTATAACGGTGTACAACCACCCCATGCAGTTATATCCAGATAAACTAAATGAAGCTACTATGTAAGTCAGAATTAAAAAATATATATATTAAAAAAACTTACCGATTGTCAAACATCTCGTGGCGATTTAAAATTTTTGATTTTTTTTAAATACATTATTGTGAATCTGCCTGACGTTTTGCCCAATCACGAGCGCGTACTATGCTTCCTATGTTAACTACCACAGCAATCTTAAATCAATTATTATATACGAGTATAATTATTATTAAATATAACAATGAAATTTCCGAAATTCAAATATTTTCTTATTGTTGCATTTATATTTTGTTTGTTAAAAATTATCACATCATCTTTTTGTGCACACAAGAATCTTTTTATATTGTGTAAGTAGGTGCATAGGTACTTATTGACACAATTATTTTTTTGTAACCTCGCGCCCTAGCCACGTGCCTAGTTTGCTTTATGGATAAACAGCCTCTGCATATATAACTAAATAATTGAAAGTAATGTAAAATAAAAAAATCGGTCTGTTTTTTCTTCAGATACTGTGCATGTTTTACATCATTTTTTTTTTAAATTTATACAGGAGAGAAAGCATCACAAATATGTCTATTGCCTACACGCTTTTAATAGCATTCAGTTTAGTCGCAGTAAACGGTGTAATATATTTGGTACACGAAAGAACGTTCGAAGAGAAAAGATTGCAGATGTTAGCAGGCGTTACGCCGAAGCTATATTGGGCTGTTGCAATAATATGCGATCTACTAGTGTACTTTTTTTCTCTTGTGATATGTATTTTGATAATAAAATCGTTTAACGAACCAGCATTTACGGAAAGAGAAAACTTATACGGAATAATGCTGATGCTGTTTATGTTTGGGTAAGCAAAAATATATACTTTTCATCATTTTGGTGGTAGGAAAAGTAAGGAGTTTAACTAAATGTCGATCTGTTATACATGAATTCTGCATCTATAAAATAATAACTGTTTCTTAGAATATATCTATAGTATAATGTAAATAGCTATTTTAAAAAAAATGATTTTTTAAAGCAAATTGAGATAAATCTTTGTAAGAGAATATTTTACAACAAACGTTGTAGTGACCTATTTTATAGAAAATTGAATGCTCTACAAAAAAGATTCTATAAAATTTTCACGTAACATGTGTCGTTCTTGAGATATCTTGAAAAAATAAATATTTTGGGATGTCACCCTTCCCCCTTATACACGATTTTAATGATTTTTAAATGGGACCGTCCTTAAGCCAGACCCAACCAAGTTTCATTATTATTGGTTCAGTGGTTCATGAATTATGCGTGTTACAAGAATTCAGGGGACAGACAGACAGACAGACACAGAACGAAAAGTATTTGTCTTGACCTGAAACGGAAAGATCAAGTTAAAATTTTGAAATCGGAGAATATTTTTTTCTCATTTTAAAACGATCACAAAGTTTCTCGTATCTTTGATATAAAAATTAGATGATGTGCTGTACAAATTTGATCTTTGTAATTTAAATAATAAATTAAATATATTATTAATTTTTCAGATGGGCCTGTATCAATTTTGCTCATTTAATAGAAAAAGCTTTCAGAGATTCTAGTATTGCTAATATGACATTATTCGTTATTAATATCACAGCTGGTTTAACACTGCTCATGACAATTTTATTGATAGACATATTAGGAAAAACGAAACTTGTCGAAGATATACGTAATGTTTTACATATAATATTCTTCATTTCACCTCAGTATGTACTTGGAGATGGCTTAGCTGTATTATTGAAAAATCAAATCAAGGTAACAAAAAATGATCTACAATTTAATAGTCCTGGCTACTTTTTCAAAAACCGATCTCTAAAAAGTATTACAGTCGGCTGAATCCGAAAATCCGGTATTCAAGATGGCGTCCAAACAATAATTTTCTTATTTTTAGTAAGAAAAATTTAAAGTTTAAAAGTCTGGTTGCAAAATTGTATACGAAATGCTTTTAGAAACTCAATTTCATAGAAAGTGGCTTGGACACAAGAGTGACATATTTCCTTCTAATTATTTATTATAATTTAATTTTTCAGGCCGATATATTAAAGAAATTTAATTTAGATACTTATCAATCCCCCCTTGGATGGGATTTACTTGGATACCATTATCTATCTCTTGGAGTTTTTGGATTATTATTTTTCATATCGAATATTATAGTCGAAAATCATTTTGTTATTCGTAAGAAAAAGTAAGTTATTTTAAAAAATCTTTTGTTCATTGACTATGGCTTATATTGAATTATTTTTAGGCAAATGGCAGTTGTGAATAAATCTACTATTTTGGAAACGGTTAATTTGCGAAAAGAATTTGTTACAACTGAGGAAAAAAGAATAGCAGTAGATTCTTTGTCATTGAAAATTCCACCTGGCGTTGTAAGTACAATTTACAGTAACATTTTTTTGAATAAATCTTAAATTTATATTTTATTTTAATAGTGTTACGGCTTACTTGGAGTTAATGGAGCAGGAAAATCGACGACATTCAGAATGCTAACGACAGAAATAACTCCTACTTCCGGTAAAATAATAATCGAAGGTCAAGAAATAACACAAGCATCACTTTGTACTGGACAGTTAGGTTATTGTCCACAAATTGATGCAATGGATAACAAATTAACCACTCGACAGTGTTTGACATTCTATGCAACACTTAAGGGCATTAAAGATATTAACCACGTTAGTTTCATTGTTATATACATTTGTTTTAATTGTTGAAATTCAAATTTCAACTGCTGAAATTCAAATTTCAACTGCTGAAATTCAAATTTCAACTGCTGAAATTCAAATTTCAATTGTTGAAATTGAAATTTCAGTTGTAGAAATTCAAACTTTAATTGTTGAAATTTTATTTTAGGTGACAACGGATTTAATGAACAAATTCGGACTAGCGCAGTATGCTGACCAAAGATTTGAAAATCTTAGTGGTGGAAACAAACGAAAAGTGTGTACAGCGGTTTCAATTTTAGGTCCTGCACCGATTATCTTAATGGATGAACCGACTAGGTAAAAACAAATAAAAAATTGTTAAGAATTAACAAATAACTTTTTTTCTTCGTTCTTCAGCGGAATGGATCCAGGTTCACGTACACTCGTAGCTACGGCAATCCAAGATGAGATACGACAAGGTAAATGTGTGGTACTGACGTCACACAGTATGGAAGAGTGTGAATTATTATGTTCAGAGGTCGCTATTATGGTTCGTGGACAAGTGGTTTGTTCAGGAACACCACCTGAACTTAAAGCAAGGTAAAGTTTATCAAAGTTAAAGTTTATTGTAATTTAAAGCATATCTGCATATTATACATTTTCAACTATGGAATAATATGCATGGAAATGACGATTGTGACATTTAAGAAAAAATGGCCGCCGTAAATGGTATAATAATCTGGACCTTCGTTGTTACAATACTGCAGGGAGCAGGCCTCCTTTGCCCCTTCCACTGACTACGTCATTGCACGGAGATGTTTCTACAACAATCTAACAAAATAAATAAATTAAATTTTAATTGTTTTTAGATATGGTGGAGGCTATCTTGTATCGATTCGACTGAAAAAAGAAAACCAAAAAGATTCATTAAATCAATTAGTCCAAACAGTATTCCCAGGTTGCGAATTACAAAATCAGCAGTACTGCAGTAGCCAGTATTTAGTACCTATGAAAAATTTACGAACAAGTGAATTGTTTTTAAAAATGAAAACTATCGAATGCTCTTTAGATATAGAAGATTATTCAATAATTAGAAGTTCCTTAGATCAGGTATGAAATCAATAATCATTTACATTGTTTCATTGTTAATTATTTATCCATGATATGAACCTATCTTAATACTTTTTATGTTGGCAGCACAATTAATATTTTATGCCAGGGGATGAAATATTAAATTTTTGTTTTGTTTTTTATTCATTACTGTCTACCCTCAGTATTTATTTTAAGTTTCAAGTAAATCTGACAAAAAAATATTTTTTCCTGTATAAACTTTTACATTCCTTTTTACCCCCGTAGGGGTTAAATTTTGAAAAATCCTTTCTTAGTGGGTGCTTACGTCATAAAAGGAAGACACCCCTGAAATTTCACGTTTCTAGGTTCAGGGGTTTCGGCTCGGCGATGATGAATCAGTCAGGACTTATTATTATATGTGTATTTATATTTTCAGGTATTTATTAATTTAGCAAATTTAACAAAAACAAAAACACCATCACACGAAATCATTATGGATGGATATAAAAATAGCATTAGTATGCAGTCCTTAAACACAGAACATGTTGCTCAAGATATTGGCTTTGGTAGTTACATTGCAAAGTTATAGTGATAATTAAATGTTAGGTAGTTATTAACTTTTTATATTTAATATTTTTATTTATTGTTAATTTTATGTAGGGACTTTTGATAATAAAGGTTTTTATACGTTTCTTAATTTTATATTTTTTAAATTTTTTTCAGCCATTTTCTATTGTTTGAATTAACACGTATCAATAATCAATTTGAATCAATTCATTTTATTGAATATTATTGTTTCCTGGACATTTTTACGTATCTTAATTGGGTATTAAACACAAATCAATGAACAAAACCTTGATCTTCTTTGATTGTATTAAATTCTAGATGTCGAGCTGTCTGTTGATGAACTAATTTAAATATTTAATGACCTTTTGTTCTATTTTATACATCATACCGAATGGAATCCGATAGTAAATAATATTTTATTAATATGCTGTGATGAACAATCAATATTCCATAATTTACCACTTTATAAAAAAGCTAATCAATTTTAATAGATGTATAAAACAATACGATAAAATTGAATTTCCTAATTAAGAAAACTATTAAGATTAAATAATATTGCCTATTATATCGTTTGTGTAGAAAAATTTCGGAATTGGGCAGATTATTATTACTTACAAAATAATTTAAATTAGCAACAATGAAATTTTCCCGCCATTTTAATATTTGAATCACGTACTTTGTAGGTATATTAATTCATAGTTTCACTTGTAACAAACAGATATTAAAATATTTCGTAAAGCAAATAAAACTATAACAAAAATAACGTAATATTGAAACAATGTGTTAATATGTAAAAACAACTGAATGAAATTAAAATTAGTGTGACTATTGTTTTATTTCACTTTCTCAAATTAGTACCTATACATTTCTTTTAGATAAATTATTTATATCAATAATAAAAACCTTAATTTATTTATTATGTCCGGTATTATAAAGGAGCTCGCAAATTTACAAGCTTGCAAGCACTTTCAAATGGGGTATCAAACTTAAATAAAAGTTCTATTGGATTTTGTGACAGATAATTTCATGCATAGGAAATAAAAACAAAGGCGTGTAAAGTATATTTAGTAAAGTGGATTAAAAACAGTAAAAATCAACTTACTACACATGAAACGATCTGTTAAAAACTCTGTCATATAAGTTTAATATCTCGTTTCAAAGTGTTTGCAAGCTTGCAAATTTTGTTTTAGTTTTTTTTTTATTAATGGACTTGTTTTCTGGAATTCTCATGAACTCATGTTATTAATAAATAACAAGTAACTCTTTATTTAATCAATTTAATTACCAAAATCTGCAAATATAGTTTGTTTTTTAAATTATAGCCTATTATTTTGTTCATGTTTTTTCTCTAGTAATGGCAAAGGTAAAACCAGTAATGAGCACGCAGTGATGGACACTTGCTAATGATTACAAAATGATAAGTACCACGACACAAAAGATATAAAAGAAATATTCGTCAAATTTAAAACAACGTAATAATTAATAAATAAATTATATTAATAATTAGTTTAAATGTCCACCATTTTGACACCTATAGGCCGATTATCATCAAATCACGCTGTAAGACAGTTAAATGTATATAGATTAATATTCAGAAATGGTAGTAATCAAATATCAACACATATTTCTAATTCAGTACATTTAATTAAAAAATAGCCATTACTGGGGTCATATCCAAGACTGGTGCTACAACCTTATTTCATAAACTATAAAACTATAATATACCTATTTAAAAAAAATGATAATTAAAAATCAAGTGTCTTTTTATCTCAAAAATTTCTAAATATTACAAGAGGTTAGGTATTCGCCTTTGATCTATATCTATCAAGAATCAACATTTCATCTCTCAGAACAATACGTAATTTTTAACCTTATCTCTGAAAATATAACACTACTGATAAGATATCAGTGTTACTTTTTATTGTGAAATATTAAAAAATATACAATATATTTTGTTATAACTGTCAAATAACAAATACTAAAACTGTACATGAAATCCAGTTAATTTCAAATGACAACAATTAAATTTAAACACGGAAGTGTTACCAACTTAAATTTATCTTAAAAGTAAATAGGTATATATTGTTGATACTACATATATCACATTGAATTGCATATTATTACGCCACTGAATTGTTAAGTATATTAGGAGGTACGCATCACTATAATATTTATATCGCTTCGTATACACGCGCGAAAACAGTTGACAGTTAGTGATTGTTGAAAATTTCAGTTACATATGAATGGGTCGTTGATTTCGCAAGTTGTTTCTCAGGACGTATTCAGGATAAAATAAATACAATTGGTTTTTGTGTTTGTTAAAGTGAGTGAAGCTTATTTTAATTTTATAGTAGGTAGGTACCTATATTTATTATATATATTTTATAACATAAATATATTTTTACATATTTTATGTAAAAATTCATTTAATAGTGGATCAATGTTATTGTAAACAAAAAACTTCATATGAACATATGTCTCTAATCCTTCTTGATGGAGCTACAGTCTCTCAAAAGTTATAAAATTTGATAATCGATTTAGTTTTTAGTAAGTATTATCGATTTTCATTGTTACAACAATAATAATTTAGCCCAAGGGTGTATGGGGTAATCGGGACTTTCAATTTTTATCTTGTGTTTTTTAGGGTCCTGAAGATACCCTATTAATCTCATTTTGCCGTCCGTCGTCCTTTTCAGTCAAAGCAAAATATCTCGTAAACTATGTATATAAGCTAGAAACATGAAATTTTTATTAAACATTTAAAATGATACTCTAGTAAAAAATGTACATATTTTTTGAAAAAAAAATCAGAGGGGGGATTTTAAGGAGCTAAAATTAGGAAAAAAAATTTATATTCTATATATTCATACCAAGGCATGTGGCACGTCAAAATGTATAACCAAACCAGTGGAATTTATCCCTCTTTCTTATTATTTCCTGAATCAAAAATGATGCCTGCAGGGGACTTTAAAGCAAAATTGTATACCAAGGCGTGTGGGGTGTCAAAATGTAGATCTCAATCAGTAGAATTTGGCCCTTTTTTTAATTAGTAGTAAGGAACCCTTATGGCATTGTCTTGATCGAATTGTTTGTTCTTTATTTACCCCATACACCCCTTGGTCGATACTGAAAATCGATAACACTCATTAATATTAAACCGATTATCAAATTTCATAACTTTATCACAATGTGTTCTCCAGATATTAAATAAGAACTAAAAATCTTTGGGGGAGAATTTCGAGACATTTACATATTCGTTGTAAATCACAGTAATTAATTCTTTTTTTTGTAAATTATATTAATTTTTACATAATTTATGAATGTATAATATTTTCTTAATTAATTAATATCCCCGTTATAATTAATAAATTAATAATATATATTATATTTTTAAATATTATTATAGAAAATTTTTGATTAACAATTGTATATAGATAAATCTATCAAATAATAGCAAATTATCTGTCTAAACGTCAAATAATTGAATTATATCTATTTTATAGATAGGTATTAAATAATGTATTATTGTTGTACTATAATTTATAAAATAAATAACAAAATAGTAAAAGTCATTTGATAAGATTGTATAAAACTATACATGTAGAGTTGGTGTTAAGGTAAGTAAATATAACAGGGCTTAAGATATTATACTGTTTACTCAATTTTATTATTATTAAATAATAACATTTCACAAGATTGTTGGATCCGTACCATACTGTAGCGATATGCACAAAAAAAGGTCTTCAGTTTTTACTTTTCCTTATCTAAATTTATAAAATTACAAAGTGAAGTTGACGCGACCAAAAAAAAAAGTCCTCACTTTTATATTTTGACCTGAATTTTAAATTAAAATTTGTATTTCTTAATTTTTTTGTTTTCTCATTTTTGCCAGGGGGGTGCAAGTGCACCTCCATGCACCCCCCTCCCGGCGCCCATGTGCACAAATATTCTGCTAAATCGTAAGCGATGGCAACTATAGTATTGCGTAATCTCTTAGGTTAACAATTACAATTTTCAAAAAGAGGCATTACATAATACATGCTTAGAGACAGAGTAGAATAGAGTCAGTCGTTATCACAGTGTTTTGAAGGTAAGATTTATAAATTTTAAAAAGTGCTCAAAGTTAAATCTAAACTGTTTTTGATTATTTCTGCCCTTTAACGCTGTAATTCACGTTTAAGGTTTACAGGCCCTATGGTAGCGAGATAGATATAGGTTTAGGACCCCGCAGTTTTTGATAGGGAAATGGCTTTCAGTCAATCTCTTTGAAACCAACTGGAAAATATTATCTAAATCATCCCGATTAAAAGTCTCAATGGTCGCAACCGCCTAAGTTCCCGAGGTCTCGCGCAAAGAGCTGTTTTGTACCTAATAATGCAATAAAAAAATCGATATAGTACAGGACATTTTGAACAAAGAAATTAATTTTTATGTATCGTTATGTTTATTTAATTTCTAGATTTTTATATTGTTAAAGTTTACAAGTTCTAGCAAATTGTTTTATGGATTATAATAAAGTTTTTATAAAACATGTTAAGGTGTGTGTAGTGTGTAGTGCTGTCAGCGCCAGCTACTAGCGATAGTATTAAAAATATTAAATTGTAAAATAAAAACAATAGAAAATTAGTTGTCATAAAAATATAACTTTGATTTGTAACACACTTATGGGACACCTTATAAATGCAACTATTTTTAAAATATGCTGCTTGTCTAGCCTGACAACTTTTGTATTTAAAGTTTTCTTCCATTTGTTATAATAAATTAAATATTGAACTTGGGAAATCCTGTACTATATCGATTTTTTTATTGCAGTATTAGGTACAAAACAGCTTTTTGCGCGAGATCTCGGGAACTTAGGCGGTTGCGACCATTGAGACTTTTAATCGGGATGATTTAGAGAATATTTTTCAGTTGGTTTCAAAGAGATTGACTGAAAGCCATTTCCCTATCAAAAACTGCGGGGTCCTTTATTAAGTGTAATATATAAGTTCTAGTGAAAAATTTTGTTATTGTGTAATTAGTAAGTTAATGTTAAGTGTAGTTATTGTAAAACGCTCAAGTTAAGTGAAATTTGATAGACGAATTCTTATTTATAAATATGTTCTTATAACTATTTGTATTTTTTATTATTATTATATTTTATATAACCCCCAAATGAAATTAAGATAAATATTTACATAATAATAATATGTTTATTAAGACTTCATTCGGCTTATTTTAATAGCTAGTGTAGAACAAAGTACAAATAGTTGACTGGGTGTTTAAATATAATTTATTATGTTATGTATTTTTTTAACAAATGTCAAATATATTGACTTCTTTATTATTTTGTATCAATCTATTATTTTATATCAATGGTCAATCTTTATACTAACATAAGTTTAATGTGTGATTTAAAAAAGTATAAAGAAGTATTTTATCCCCCCCCCCCTCTCTAACTTGGTAACTACTGGTTCAAAAATCTGAAAAAAATTTGAAAAAATTAAAGTCAACAATATCATTTTAAATTTTGGAATAATAGGGAGGGGTGTCATAAAAAATATTTTTATTTTCATATCTAGGTATGTAGGGTGCCAAAATGTATATCTCAATTAGTAGAATAATACCATTTTTTTTCTAACTCAAAAATGGCGCCAGCAGAAGGATAAAAGCAGTATTTTATTTTGCACGTGTGTAAATAGTAGATTTTATTAAAGTTGTAATTAAACTGCTATATTTTAATTGTTTTCGTAAATACAGCTGATAATAAAACTATAAACTAAAATTAAATTTTTTTTATAATTGAAATCGAATTTAACATTGTGGAAATAATATCTAATAATAAACTTGAATTGATTAAATAAAAAAAATGTTTGTTTTTTTAATTAAGTTGTTACTTTTACTTTTAGTACTGTAAATCATAATAAATTCGAGAACTCGAAATGTCAACGTTTTAAGTCTCCCTGATTCGACAGAAATTAGAGAACTCTTTAGCCATGGCAAATAAGACAGCGCTGTAATGTCGCCGCATAAATCCATGTAAATAAATGAAGTTAAAACACGATACTGGTTAGATTTATTTTAAAAATTTGCACTCTATGACATATATGCAACGCTGGTCACGAGTGGGTTAATATAAATGAATACCAGAATATAACATTTTAATTTAACTAATCAGAAAATTAAAATAAATACTTTGAAAATTATCATCTGAAATGTTATATGTTCTATCCATTTTTAGTTATATTCATTTCTGTATAATAATGTGTAGTAGAAAGTTTTGTGGTGGCCACATCACTTTATTTTTTTTTATTTACAAAAATAACAAATGAAAGATAGATTTTACCCAGAAAATAAGGCGAATATTGATAATAATATGAATAACAAAATGTAACATATTAAATTTTATAATATATTTATTTGTTTTAGTGTCATTTTTTGTTTATTGATAATTATATGTATAATAATTTAATATTATTATCTTGATTATCCTCGAAATAAATAAATACAAACTCAACTTTTTTTTATATTAATTGACAAGTATTTATCTAATCTTATAGTAAAAATGTTTTTGTTCATCATCAATAATAATCTATAGATTAGCTATAAAACAATTAATAATTGAAATAAAAATAAATACTTTAATGACCTCGCTATTATTTTGATAGTAAATTTCTATTTATAATTTAAATTTAGATAAATTTCCATTTGAAAAATATATCATTTATTAAAAAATTCCCCCAACCAAAATTGTTTGTGTGCAAAGAATAAAATACTTATTTTTAATATCTTTTTGTCAGGAATATCGAAATGAAAACAAAAGAAGTAATTGTAGCTGATACCAGCAAATCGTTTCATTTTCGAAATAATTCTGGAAAATATAACATGGCAGCTGCAGAATCTGCAAATACCAAAGATGATAAAATAAATACTAGTTTTAATGCATTGTAAGTAAAATTTATTTTGAGCATTTTATTAACCCTTTCAGTTCTGCCACCATAACATTTCCAGGACTTACTGTACTAATTCGTACTTTTGAAATTTATTTTCAATTTTAAAAATTCATGGCTGAAAGGGTTAACTATTAGTTATAAGTTTTATAATTTATTTTATAGTTTTCTCTGCTCTTAATGACATATTTAACATTGAAATTATTTTTATTTTCAGTATATTTTCTGTAATAAAGAAAAAAGAAAAAAAAGAAAAAACGTCTATAGTTCCTTTTTATAAATTAGTAAGTATTTATTTTTAATTTTTAACCATGAAATAATCTATGTAAATATTTATTAATAGTTCACATAGAGGCAACAAGTGTCAAATGTATTTATAGAACTTTTTTACATCTAAATTCGGGAGTTAAAACTTAATCTAATCTATTCCTCAAGGACTATCAGAAAGGTTGACCGAGAGCCGTTCCCCATAAGGATTCTGCGGGGTCCTTTGCAGAAATTATATAATTTTATTTTTAATACATTTCAGTTTCGATTTGCCACATGTTTCGAAATATTTATAGTATGTTGTGGAGTATTATTCTCAATATTGACCGGCATGAGTATTCCAGTACAAACGATTCTCTACGGAGAGTTCACATCCCTTTTAGTGGACCGGACCAGTGGCAATACGACGACAAAAACAATGATGTTGAATTGGTTTGGTGGAGGAAGAATATTGTAAGTTTTGTAAACTGTTAAAAAACTAAATTAAACTAAGTACATTTGAGAAAATCGGTAGACAGAGTGGCACCTTATGAAATGGGTACGCCCATGCATACCGACATAATAGGCATGATGCCAGTAACAAAGTATCACTGAAATTATGATTTTAAATAATGAAGATTAAAAAAAAAATTATATTAAAAGCGAGATTAATATAATTTTTGTTAAAATCAAAATACAAAATACAGCAATCCATCATGTTAGATGGAACACCAATAATAGCGAATGACGTCACGCCTAAGTAAACATCATTTTATTTCATTAATATCTGCACTATTTATAAATTATTTTGTGCTTTTAAATTATCAATTTTCTCAGTTTTGTGTTACCAAAACTAAAACCGAGAAACGTTCGCGATGGAACAAGGATTTCTTATTGTTGGCAAGGAGTGTTTACATAGGCGTGACACTTGCGAGTGTTTTGGCGTCAAATTCAAAATAAGTTTTAAAATGGTCAATTTTTACGATTAAACCTTTATTTTCTGCAGAAATAAGTATTTTTTTGGAAGTCAGAGACACGTAAGATCATTATAAAATAGTTTTTTTTTAATTAGGCATCATACCTATTCTAAAAAAACTGTTGTTCGGTTTGTCGACTAAAACCAATATTGGTACCATATAGGATATAATTGTTAACAGTGGCGTATTTACCATGGGGCCACGGGGGCCATGGCCTAGGGTGGAAGGTTGAGAGGGGCGGCAGATTCATTTAGTTTAAACAGAATATTAAAAAAAAATAGGAAGACAAAAAATGAGTAGTGCGTCTAAAAAAAAAAAGGTCTTCAAGTTTTAATTTACGTAATCCATATTTTTTGTTTAATAAATTTCAATGGACGTGACCAAAAAAAAAAAAAAAAAGGTCTCCTATTTTTAATTTATATTATATTTTGTTCTACATCACTTATAAAAACAGTTATGACTTTTCAGTTCATTATAGTAATTCTGACTTCTATCAAAAATAAATTATATTTTCCCTTGGTAAAGGGGCGGAAATTATTATTTTTTGCTCAGCGCGGCACTTAACGTAAATACGCCATTGATTGTCAAACCATCATTTACAGAGATAGTAACGCAAGTTCTACAGAGAGAAGTGAAGCAATACTCGAAGATTCCGCTGCATTTGGTATCGGTTTGACCGTGATGAGTTTGGTCCAATTCGTCATATCTACAGTAGCAGTGGATTTCCTTAACTATGTATGTTTAAAGCAAGTCGGTCGAATTAGAGAGCTACTTATGAGGTCTGCGCTTGCCCAAGATATGACGTGGTATGATTTGCATGCTGGGAATAATTTTGCAGGACAATTAACAGAGTAAGGAATTTAAAACCAATTTCAACCTAAACCTGCCAACGTTTCGTCACACATTGCAGTGGACATCTTCAGGTCTCTTATTCACTTTTAGAAGAGCAGATAACATGACCAAATCGACGCGACTTACACCCAGAAGCCAAGATCCAGTAGAAAAATGTACTTTTAATTTATATTAAGGGTCTCAAATGATTGCTTTAGCATTTGAATGAATAAATGCGGCTTATACAAATGTTTTTTTTATATAGATATTGACTGAAAATCGCACCATTAATTTAAAAACATACATCTGTGATTACAAACAACTGCAGAAGATTTTCCAAGCGAAAAACAGTAAATACAATGATGTTGAAAATATGAAACGTTTGAGCGTAAAACTATGCAAAGTGAATGCCATATCCGGTAATGAAGTTCTATCGAAACTTATGAACCATTTAAATATTACAACAATCACACAACAATTCGTAACTAAAACTATCAATAACATTGTTGCCAAGGCGAATTTGACTGACGAAGAAGGGAAGGGGGTGAATGAAATTGTTAAAGAAGCTTCTGTTTTCTTAGAACCACTTAGGAGTTCGTTCCAAAGTGCTTCACAATTACTTGTGGCTGGATTTAACCCAGATGAAGTCGATCTGGATTCAGATGCAAGCCATCCAGGTATTTAAAAAAGCTTTGTTATTTTTATGTCCGGTATCATAAAGGACCTAACAAATTTGTTAGCTAACAAGCACTTTCAACTGAGATATCAAACTTATATGACAGTTCTTTTGGAGTTTGTTGATGACTTTGACAAGTTTCGCGCACGCGTTGAAGGTAAATACAAACGGTATTATTGGTATTAAAACAGTGTCACTGCTCTAAATTCCATAACTAATCCATAGATACTAGTACAGTATTAATACCCCATTTGAATGTAATTGCTAGCTAACAAATTTTGTTAGGTCCTTTATAATACCGGACATTAATGTTTGTTCAACAGCCGTATTTCAAAAATCGCGGGATTACAACAATTAAAAAATTTAATTATAATTTCAAAAATGCAAAAAATTTACAAATTTTCAAGCAGTTATATCTTCGCGAAAAATTATTGGATTTGCTTGATCCAAAGATCATTCGTAAGCTTGTACTTTCTAGTTTTTGAATCAAGAGCTCAATAATGTTTATCAATCCCTGCCGGTCTGTGCTAAGTGTTCGAAAAATTATTCCTTAATTTTTTATAAACTTAAAATGGGATGCAATTTTTTTACGAGAAATTCATTCATTTGAAAGCTTGTTCTTTTCTCTTGAAAATGCGTGTTTTTTCATTCCCGTACGATTTTTTTTGACAGTGTTATTCACTGTCAAAATAAAATTAACACTTTTGACTTGAAATAAATTAATCGTTGAAATTATCTCCTATGAAATGCTTGTATATGATTTTCTTTATATGTATTTATTTAATTTATTTTAGCAGTGTAAAATTTTTATATTGTTTATATTCTTTTGTAGATTCGGACTTAATAGCAAGAGCTAGTAAACTAGCTTGTGGAAAACCAATAATACGACATTCTAATAAAATTCTTCAAAGTATTGCAAACGATATCAAAAGGGTGCAAAAACTTGATCCAAATGAGTTAAGTTCTTTCACAAGTAAGTGTGGTTATTTTTTCTAAATTGCAACAATGGAAATAATGCTTTTTTTAAATTGCAACAATGGAAATAATGCTTTTTTTAAATTGCAACAATGGAAATAATGCTTTTTTTAAATTGCAACAATGGAAATAATGCTTTTTTTTTAATTGCAACAATGGAAATAATGCTTTTTTTAAAATTGCAACAATGGAAATAACGCTTCTTTTAAAATTATTTCAGCGCCATTCTGTCGAGGGTTTTATGAAACAATGTTAAATCTCGATGCCGGTACAATTATTTGGTCTTATGCGAAACCGTTGCTAAGAGGAAAAATTATTTATACTCCAAATGATGAAGTCACGGCCGCTATCATAAAAAATGTAAGATTATCACATTAAAAAAACATTGCAATTTGCAAATATATTTTTTCTAATATAATACGTATTTAAATAATTACATAAATGTATATTTTGCAATATCCTTAATTTTCAAATCAATCTTACTGTTTTTTAAATTGATTTTTATCATTTTTCTATCTTTTAACAATCTATTTATTTATTTTCTTAAAAACGAGTTGGTCAAAAAATCTGAAATTTCAGTATTCCATTCATTTCGAGTGTTTAAACAATTGTAAGAAATTTTAACTTATTCCTACTAGTTTGACGTAACTTCCCAACCTCATTAAACCGAAATTTTTTATTTTATAAATAAAAAATTAATTTTCTTAGGCAAATTCGACTTTCCAAGAAATTGCTAAAATGGGAGAAACCGTCCAATATGTATCCAAAGCTCTCAATTCTGTTTTTGATATGTTGAAGTACCAAAATAATACAGATAACTTACAGAACATATTAGATAATCCAATCATAAAAACAGCAATAGGTGGTATAGGATTAAACGATGAATTATTCCAAGATATCGATTTAAAGGACATCCTGAAACAAATAAAAGATATGAAGGTATGTTATGCATACATCTCGCATGCAGAAATGGCCGACCAGTTTTCATTGAAATTCGCTTATCACAAACTTAGTAGGCTCCTCCCATTTGATTATTATAAAATTTAAATCATTTCTCCATGTACCAAACAAAGACAGATATTTTGAAATTCATTTGCTAGATAAAAAAGTACTATTCGTTTATAATACTCATATAAGGTAAATGCACCAGTAATGGCCGCTATAAGAGAAAGTTTTCGGTTTTTTTTTTAATTAATGGGCTTGTTTTTTTGTAATTCTCATTAAACTCATGTTACTAATAAAACAAGTAACTCTTTATTTAATCAATTTAATTACCAAAGTCTGCAAATATAGTTTGTTTTTTCAATTATAGCCTTTTATTTTGTTTATTTTTTTTTCTCCAGTAATGGCAAAGGCAAGCACCTCATCGGCGCCCCTCTAGTGGCCATAGATTATTATTATATATAATTATTATTAAATATAACAATGAAATTTCCGAAATTCAAATATTTTCTTATTGTTGCGTCTATATTTTGTTTGTTAAAAATTATCACATCATATTTTTGTGCACACAAGAATCTTTTTATATTGTGTAAGTAGTGTTATTTTTCAAAAATTTCGCGCGCGCGCCCCTTTGTAACCTCGCGCCCTAGGCACGTACCTAGTTTGCCTTATGGATAATCCGCCTCTGGCAAAGATTGGTGTCACTACCTTATATTTGTGCGATTAAATTATTATGTAATATTTTTATTCTTCTATACTTTTAGCAAATTACGTCGGTGTTGAATATGACTTCAGAAATGATGAACTGTGTGATACTAGATAGATTTATCGGTGTAGATAGTGAAGCTGAGCTTGAATCAATGGCAATAGAAATGATACGTACTAATGAATTCGGTGGAGCGATTGTATTCTCCAATCACATCGAAAACAACAGTACCGGTATGAAGAGAAGCATTAGTAAAAATGTCGAAAACAAGATCAGAATGGATGTTGACACTGTGCCTACTACCAGCAGAGCAAAAGAGGCGTATGTCATTTTATTTTTTTATTAAATGTGAATGTTAGGAAAAAAATAATTGTCACTGATTTTCTTATACTTTTCAAAATACACAAAACAAATGATAGTTTAATTTACACTACAGATTTCAAATTTTTAGCAATAAGAAAAATATTGACTTTAGTTGAAAAGTGACCAATTTATAAAAATATTTATGTACATTTCAAGACTCTTAAAAACCTGTAAAGAGATTTTTTAGCGCAAAGTTAGTCTAGAAAATGGCTGATTAAACATTGTTTCACGTTTTCGAATTTCGCTTGTTGCCATTCGAAAAATTATAAATTTTTAAAAATCTTCATTAGTTTCAGAGTTATTTGAAATATACAATTTTGGACATTTTCATAGGGGTATTTCACCCCTTTAAACCGTTAAAATATTTTTTTCTTACTACATTTGTTTTTTCACCTGAAAAGGTTTCCTTGTGAGTTATTACCAAACCGATTTTAGTGAGATTTTCATCGGTATGAAGGTGTGTCATTAGTTTCAGAGTTATTTGAAATATACAATTTTGGAGATTTTCATAGGGGTATTTCACCCCTTTAAACCATTAAAATAATTTTTTCTTACTACATTTGTTTTTTCACCTGAAAAGGTTTCCTTGTGAGCTATTACCAAACCGATCTTAGTGGGATTTTCATCGGTATGGAGATGTGATGCTTACATATTTGCAAAAAGTAAAAACGAGTTTTTTTTTTTTTAAATATATTTATGTACGTTTAATATACTAGATATTGGATCCCCGGACCAAATGATAACTTCTTAGAAGATATGCGATACTTCAGAGGTTTTATCCAATTGCAAGACATGATCGACACAGGTTTGATAAAAATGTATTCAAATGGATCAGTTATTAAGGATAAGATATATACGAAACAATTCCCATATCCTTGTTTTAAAAATGATTTGTAAGTATACAAAAATATAGTGCTTTCTTCAGCCTTTGGTTGTAGAATTTCCCATTGTCAGTGGCGAACCCAGAAAAAAATCGGGTGGGTAATTTTTTTGTATAATTATACATACATTGTTTTTTTTAATCTATCATAATTGTTAAATTAAATAATGTATATTGATAAATTTGAGGAGGGGGGGGGCAAACCCTCTAACCCCCTATGGGTACGCCACTGCCCATTGCAATGTATAACAAAATGGTAGTTAAGAAGCACTTTTGATACAAAGTTAATAACTACAGAATTACTTGAAACTTAATTTGTTTTATTTTAGATTTCAGAAAGGATTGCATATCGTGCAAGGAATAATGGTTATTTTTTTCATCGGTATGATAGTAATCATAGCATCCGCAGTACGGTATAGAGTTTGGGAACGGGAGTCCCAAAATACAATGGTATGTAGCAAATATTTTTTTTTGTAAAAAAAAAACACAATATTATTTTTATTTATTTATTTAAATCCTTCTGTGATCAATTAATTTAAAAAAAAACTATGCATTCATACTACATAGCATACATCATATATAAATTTTGTTCCATGAAAGATGACCGGTCTAATGCCAGTAATAAAGTATCATGAAATTATGATTTTAAATAATGAAATAGGTTAAAAAGATTCTAAAAAATGTATTTATTTTTATATTAAAAGCGAGATTAATATGATTTTTGTTAAAATAAAAACACAAAATACAGCAATCCACCATGTTAAATAAAACACCAGTCAGAGTGGATGACGTCACGGCTAAGTAAACATCATTTTTGTTTCATTAATATCTGCACTGTTTATAAATTATTTCGTGATTTTAAATTATCAGTTTGCTCAGTTTTGTGTTACCAAAACTAAAACCGAGAAACGTTAGCGATGGAACAAGGATTTATTATTGTTGACAAGGAGTGTTTACATAGGCGTGACGTCACAAATGCGCGTGCGTTTTGGCGTCAAATTCAAAATTAGTTTTAAAAAAGTCAATTTTTGTGATTAAACGTTTATTTTCTGCAGAAATAAGTATTTTTTTGGAAATAGGAGACACGTAAGATCATTATAAAATAGTTTTTAAAAATTAGGTATCATGTTTTAACTAATGTTTAGAATTTTTTGAGTCTACGTTTTTTTTAAATTGTTTTTATTAATTTTGTTATTTTTAGTTAATGAATATAATGGGACTGAAGCTGCCAATACATCTGATATCTTGGTTCATCATGGTTTTATTAGAAATATGGATAATAATGATTTGTTTAGTCGTAATGCTCAAAGCTGGAAACATTCTACCTCACACAGACTCTACTATTATATTATTTGCATTCTTGAGCTACGGTATCGCTATAACTGTGTATTGGTTCGTATTATTATTATATATTAAAATTTAAAAAAATAATTTTAAAAATATAAATTTAATTTTAAATTATTTCAATTATTTTTTTAATATTAATTTTATGCTTGTTAGTCAACAAATTTTATTCAACTTCTTTATAATAAGGTACTGGCACCCAGTCTTGGCCCTTTTAAGAGCAAAGTTTACTGTTTTTTGGGATTGGCGGGCTTCTTTTTTGTAATTCTCATATTTTTTAATTATAACCTTTTATTTTGTTTATGTTTTTTCTCCAGTAATGGATAAAGTAAAATCAGTAATGATTAAAAAATGATAAGTATCACGTCACAAAAGTTAAAAAATAAAGAATCGTAAAGCAGATTTTATGATATGATATAATAATTAATAAATAAATTACACTTATAATTAATTTAAATGTCCACCATTTTGACACCCATTGACCGATTATCATCAAATCACGCTGTAAAACAGTTAAATGTATATAAATTATGAATCAGTAATGGAGGTAATTAAATATCAACAAATATTTATAATTTAGTACATTTATTTAAATGAGAATCTAACACTAGGGTATGATCCAAGTCTGGTGTCAGTACCTAACCAGAAATTAGAATTTAATGTTTGAAAATCATTAATAAAATTAATACTTATATTATTATTACTATCTTTTTTAGTCTCCTGATGTCTGAACTTTTTAAATCTGCAAGTTTAGCTGCTGTTGGGTCCGTAATTCTGTACACAATAACCTTCCTACCGTTTCTCTTAAATATATCAACAGAAACTGAGTTCCCATTCTGGCTTAAACTAACAGCGGTAAGAACAATCAATATCCGAGTTTTTCTTATTTTTTAGAAAAGTTTAATATAATGTAACAAATTAGATAACAGAAATTTATTTTATCATTTAATAAATTTTAATTAATGGGCACAGTACAGATCTGATGGAAAATGACTTCTATATATTTTTATCATGCCTACAACTTCGAGAAGTAAGCTATTTAGCCTGCAAAAATGACTTTTGTACCTTCAAACTTATTTCTTTTCGTTTTTTTGTTATATTAAAAATTTTATAATGCAAAAAAACTTAATACCAAATAAATGTTATATTTTCTAGAATTCAATATTCTAAACAGTTGGAGAGTTATTTTTCAAAGTTCAGTGGCGAGGCGTGAAATTTTTAATAAGGGAAGCATATTTTGTCAATCCTCCCCCTCCTATTAACATAATTAGTTATGAAACACCTTAAGTTCAAGCTTTTACTTTTTAAAATAAATTCTTATATATTTATATAGTAACTAAATGATTCTATATCTTATTTTCCTTTATTTTAGTCGATATTTGTATGACGAGTTGAAGTTCACTGCAGGAAATTTCACTAAAAAATTTAGAATTTTTGATTTTGTTAAAAGTATGTTTATTGTGTAGAAAATGACGTGAAAAGTTGTTTGTTTCAAACCGCAGGTCTGTATCTCAAACCGTTCTCGAGATATAGCCTATCAAAGTTTTAGTTTTTTCAAATTTTTGGAGAAAAAAGGCCAAAACTTTTGAACGGGTGGTCGGAATTGATTTTAGTTGACGGATTTGAAATCAGCGTGTCAAAATCTATATAATGACATGTATAATACTTTAAAATCCGACAAAAAAAATTTCGTCAAAAATCGACATTTTTTTAAGGTATACCCCTTTGAATTTTTTCGATTTTTCGAGAATTTTTTTTTTTCGAGTTTTAAGGTATTGTACATGTTATTATATAGATTTTGACACGCTGATTCCAAATCCGTCAACTAAAATCAATTCCGACCACGCGTTCAAAAGTTATGATTTTTTTTCTTCAAAAATTTGAAAAAACTAAAACTTTGAGAAGCTATATCTCGAGAACGGTTTGAGATACAGACCTGCGGTTTGAACAGTTCAACTTTTCACGTCATTTTCTATACAATAAACATACTTTTAACGAAATCAAAAATTCTAAATTTTTTAGTGAAATTTCCTACAGTGAACTTCAACTCGTCATACAAATATCGACTAAAATACAAGAAAATAAGACGTAGAGGTATTATAGTTTTTTAATTGAGCATGTAAATTAATTTTAATATAGACGCACATATATATTAATTTTTTTTTGTATTATTACTGGGTAGGTATTACGAATTTTCGAAAAGGGTCATTTGGTTTTTATCCAAATATCAAAATTTTTTGCAGGGTAAATAGCCCCTATCTTGAGATAGTTGCATTTTAATTTATTTCAACCAAATAAGTACAGATGTTATTTATCAAATTTGTTTTAGAACTTTTTTATGTCTTCGTCAATGGGTTACATCGCGTTATACATATCTCGATACGAACTACAAGTAATTGGGCTACAATGGAGCAATGCTTGGTCCTCTCCAATGGCAGAAGACCGCATGAACTATGGAATTTGTATGATTCAGATGTATCTTGATATTATAATATACATCATCATTGCATTTATAATCAGAAAGATTCGTACCGGTAAGTTTAATTTCAATTCAAAACTTGATATACACATGAGGTTATTTTTTTAGTTCAATTAATAAAATTTAAAATTTATTACCAAGTACTTAAACCGGAAATTATATTATTACTACTTTCAAGGGGTCAAGCAAAAATAAACATATTATATTTAATTTTGACGTGAATAACTGGGTAGGCATTTCAGAAACTTGATGTAACGCGCAAAGGTCAGTTTGCGCGCTAGCGTAAATTTAAAATCAGTATATCTCAACATTCAGAGCAGCTACCAAGCATGATTTGGTCTCAAATTATAGATCTCGATTAGATCTACGAGGTACAAGTAAAAATCAAAACATTTAACCAGTTTTAATGAGTGATAAATTTAATATTACTAAAAAAAATAATTAAATTTTGTGTTTCAAAAGTAATTAAATGTTGTTATGTTCGTAAATATAATCTGAGTTTTATTTAACCCCACTGCTACGTATTCACGTCACTCCCTCGACTGTGCATCCCGACACAGTCACACCCATTTATATACGACTTTTTATATAACATTCGGCTTAAACCTGTTAAGAACGCACGGCCAAAGGTACAGGAAAATGACCTTATAGAGGCACCGACTATTTTGTTTGTTTCAGTTGAATCCAAAGTAAAGAACGACTCAATTGTAAATACAGATGAGAATCACATGAAGGCTGGAGTTGTGATAGAAAACCTGACGAAAGTGTACGAAAATGGAAAGAACAATTCGAAATATGCGATCGACAATGTTAATTTAAAATTATACAGGGGAGAAATTACTACACTTTTAGGATATAACGGAGCTGGAAAAACTACTTTAATGTATGTAAAAATATTATATTTAGGGTGACTATAGACAGCGGCGCGCCCAGAAAAAAAATCGGTGGCGTTGAGGGGGGGGGGTAATGTTTTTTTAAATTCTAAAAGTATGTTTATTTATTATTTATGTTGATTTTTAAAATTTCAGAAAAATGTTGATCGGAAATATTACACCAACTGACGGCAAAATCACAATACACGATTCGAGATTTAAAGATATCAATACTCGTAATCAGTATTTAGGAGTTTGCCCCCAATCGAGTATTTTGTTACCAAAATTATCGGCTAGAGAGCATCTTACATTCTACGCCCAACTAAAAATGTCTGCAAATAAAGAAGAGGTGTACGAAGAAGTAGAACAGTAAGTAGAAACATAAATTAGCTTCCAGCGAACGCTATCTGCTAGGAATCAAATTGTTATGTAACTGCTCGATATTTTAAAGCAGTGGTAATAAATGTGTAGTAATATAAATGCAAGCATTTTATGAGGTACACTTTTGACAGCACTTATTTTAAGTCACTGATTTCTACTTAATACGCATGCGTTAAAGTCATTATATGTACGATTTCATTGACTACATCTGTGATTAGTTGTCATTTATATTTAATACCTAGTAGATAGCGTTAGCTGGAAGCTAATCTGCATTTGCACTCAAGCAAATTCTTCATAAATCAATTTATTGAGGTATCAATTTACAAAAATATTTTTTTCAGAATGATTACAAACATGGGGCTAGGATACCTAGCAAACGAACCAGTATATTCTTTATCTGGAGGAACAAAACGCAGACTTTGTGTTGCTATTGCATTCATTGGACAACCGAGTCTGGTGATTCTTGATGAACCCAGCAGTGGCGTCGACCCAGTAGCTCGTAGAGAGATTTGGGACTTGATTATTAAACATAAAAACGACCGCACAATTCTGTTAACGACTCATCATCTAGATGAAGCGGAACTTCTAAGTGATAGAATTGTTATACTTCATAACGTATGTCTTAAGATTTATTATTTACTAGCGTATTAGACCCGGTGTTACCCGGGTTAATATCCACAAAATCATAGCGACCTAAAATATTCAACATGCCCACAAAAAAACACTCAAATTATACACCCAAATCTAATCTATCAATTAGTGAAAACCTGAATAAAATCCGTTAAGTAGTTACTGATCAAAATCAAAAAACATAAAAAATAATAAATTGTTAGCAACAATCATAATTATTTTCGAATATTTTACCTTTCTTGAAAGTGAAATGTTTTCAATTCAATATATTACCAAATATTTCATTGTTAACATGTATCAATAATCAAAGTGACCTAAATTAATAAAATATTCAAACCGTAAGTTATATAATTCTGTGTCTTCGGTTAGGTTTTCATAAAATATCAATAAAAATTAACCGAGTCTATAAACCACATATGTACATTCATTTTTATATATAGAAATTTAAAAAAATAGCGCAACAATTAAAATTTATAGAAATTTAAGAATATAATGCAACAATTAAAAATCGTTATTTTAGGGAAAAGTTCATTGTTCTGGTACTCCATTATCGTTAAAACATAACTACGGAAATGGATATCTTTTGGATGTTCTTTATCCAGAAAATGTGCTAACAAAGCTTGTCGATAAAGAAAAATCAACCAATCTGTTAAATACAGTTAATCAAGTCGTTACCAATGCTTCCATTGAAAAAATCGGAAAAGAAAATGTTACAATAGTTCTTCCATTCTGTTCATCAAATGGAACACCAAATAAGTATGTATTTAAAAGAATTTGAAACATCAAATTCCACAATATTATATCTATTATTTGATTTTCAGTTTCCAAAAAGTGGCAGAAGTTCTTGAAGAAGAACAGGGCAGATTAGGGTTTATCGATTTTTCGTTTAATTGCACAACATTAGAGAAAGTTTTTCTTGATATTTGCCATAAAGCTGATTACAGTAATACCGCAGAAAAATCTTCAATCATAAAAATGAACAATTCCTTATCAAAAGTAAATTATGTGAGTGAAATAAATTTAACCGGTAGCATGAAAACGAACTTCGACAATGAACATCTGACATACGAAAAGAAACAAATGATGACGACGTGGTATAAGATGTTTTGGGCCCTGATGCAAAAACGAGCTATACATTACTTAAGAGATAGGAAGCTTATCGTAAGCGCGATTGTATTTCCAGTTATTTTCACGTTTGTAGCAATGTTTTGCTTTTATACAAGAACGGCAGATGAAAGAATTCCTTCCAGTTTGAAATTAGATCGAGAACTGTATCCATATCATGTTGACTTTTTAAGGTATATAAATTTTCATATTTTTTATCCGATTATGGAACTTTTATGGAATGTATAACAGTGTTGAAAATTATTGCTACTAAAAGTTTCGTACATTAATATCAGTTATAACCAGAGATTAATCTATAGTTCTTCTTATTTTCAGTATGCCGTATAACGAGTATTATAAATCACCCATACAACGAAATTTAGTTGATATAATTCAAACGGATCTTGAAGCAGATTCTTTTATATTCCATAATAAGGTAAGGAGTTAACTTAAAAACCATAGTTTCTTTGTTTTCTACAGTAATAAGAAATAAAGACAATACGTTTTTAATTGACATCAATTTTGTAATTTCAGACTGAGAAGTCTTGCAATTGTGAGCTTGGAGAATACAAATGTTCGAAAACAACAAGTCCTTCTGATATAAAACATAATGTTATCTTACCAAATGTTAAAGAAACAACGCATTGGCTAGTGGATACGCAAAAAGAATACATAGAACGAAGGCAAGTGAATTAATATATATACCTATATTGAATTTAAAAAAAATACTGAGATAGATTTCTTGAGCTTAGAGTGTTTACTGCACAGAGAGATTAATATGTTAAATTATTACAGGTATGGAGGCTGGTCATTTGAAAAAACAAGTTCCGAACATTCTAAAAATATTATCACAGTTTGGTACAACAATGAGGCCTACCATCCGTTACCGATTTATATCAACGTATTATCAAATGCTATAGTGAAATCGTATTGCACTGATTGTAGTATAACGGTGTACAACCACCCCATGCAGTTATATCCAGATAAACTAAATGAAGCTACTATGTAAGTCAGAATTAAAAAATATATATATTAAAAAAACTTACCGATTGTCAAACATCTCGTGGCGATTTAAAATTTTTGATTTTTTTTAAATACATTATTGTGAATCTGCCTGACGTTTTGCCCAATCACGAGCGCGTACTATGCTTCCTATGTTAACTACCACAGCAATCTTAAATGAATTATTATATATAAAAATTATTAAATATAACAATGAAATTTCCGAAATTCAAATATTTTCTTATTGTTGCGTTTATATTTTGTTTGTTAAAAATTATCACATCATCTTTTTGTGCACACAAGAATCTTTTTATATTGTGTAAGTAGGTGCATAGGTACTTATTGACACAATTATTTTTTTGTAACCTCGCGCCCTAGCCACGTGCCTAGTTTGCCTTATGGATAAACCGCCTCTGCATATATAACTAAATAATTGAAAGTAATGTAAAATAAAAAAATCGGTCTGTTTTTTCTTCAGATACTATGCATGTTTTACATCATTTTTTTTTAAATTTATACAGGAGAGAAAGCATCACAAATATGTCTATTGCCTACACGCTTTTAATAGCATTCAGTTTAGTCGCAGTAAACGGTGTAATATATTTGGTACACGAAAGAACGTTTGAAGAGAAAAGATTGCAGATGTTAGCAGGCGTTACGCCGAAGCTATATTGGGCTGTTGCAATAATATGCGATCTGCTAGTGTACTTTTTTTCTCTTGTGATATGCATTTTGATAATAAAATCGTTTAACGAACCAGCATTTACGGAAAGAGAAAACTTATACGGAATAATGCTGATGCTGTTTATGTTTGGGTAAGCAAAAATATATACTTTTCATCATTTTGGTGGTAGGAAAAGTAAGGAGTTTAACTAAATGTTGATCTGTTATACATGAATTCTGCATCTATAAAATAATAACTGTTTCTTAGAATATATCTATAGTATAATGTAAATAGCTATTTAAAAAAAAAACGATTTTTTAAAGCAAATTGAGATAAATCTTTGTAAGGGAATATTTTACAACAAATGTTGTAGACCTTTTATAGGAAATTGAATGCTCTACAAAAAAGGTTCTATAAAATTTTCACGTAACATGTGTCGTTCTTGATATATCTTGAAAAAATAAATATTTTGGGATGTCACCCCTCCCCCTTATACACGATTTTAATGATTTTCAAATGGGACCGTCCTCAAGTCAGACCCAACCAAGTTTCATTATTATCGGTTCAGTGGTTCATGAATTATGCGTGTGACAAGAATTTAGGAGACAGACAGACAGACATAGAACGAAAAGTATTTGTCTTGACCTGAAACGGAAAGATCAAGTTAAAATTTTGAAATCGGAGAATATTTTTTTCTCATTTTAAAACGATCACAAAGTTTCTCGTATCTTTGATATAAAAATTAGATGATGTGCTGTACAAATTTGATCTTTGTAATTTAAATAATAAATTAAATATATTTTTAATTTTTCAGATGGGCCTGTATCAATTTTGCTCATTTAATAGAAAAAGCTTTCAGAGATTCTAGTATTGCTAATATGACATTATTCGTTATTAATATCACAGCTGGTTTAACACTGCTCATGACAATTTTACTGATAGACATATTAGGAAAAACGAAACTTGTCGAAGATATACGTAATGTTTTACATATAATATTCTTCATTTCACCTCAGTATGTACTTGGAGATGGCTTGGCTGTATTATTAAAAAATCAAATCAAGGTAACAACAAATGATTTACAATTTAATAGTACTGGCTACTTTTTCAAAAATCGATCTCTAAAAAGTATTAAAGTCGGCTGAATCCGAAAATCCGGTATTCAAGATGGCGTCCAAACAATAATTTTCTTATTTTTAGTAAGAAAAATTTAAAGTTTAAAAGTCTTGTTTGCAAAATTGTATACGAAATGCTTTTAGAAACTCAATTTCATAGAAAGTGGCTTGGACACAAGAGTGACATATTTCCTTCTAATTATTTATTATAATTTAATTTTTCAGGCCGATATATTAAAGAAATTTAATTTAGATACTTACCAATCCCCTCTTGGATGGGATTTACTTGGATACCATTATCTATCTCTTGGAGTGTTTGGATTATTATTTTTCATATCGAATATTATAGTCGAAAATCATTTTGTTATTCGTAAGAAAAAGTAAGTTATTTTAAAAAATCTTTTGTTCATTGACTATGACTTATATTGAATTATTTTTAGGCAAATGGCAGTTGTGAATAAATCCACTATTTTGGAAACGGTTAATTTGCGAAAAGAATTTGTTACAACCGAAGAAAAAAGAATAGCAGTAGATTCTTTGTCATTGAAAATTCCACCTGGCGTTGTAAGTACAATTTACAGTAACATTTTTTTGAATAAATCTTAAATTTTATTTTATTTTAATAGTGTTACGGCTTACTTGGAGTTAATGGAGCAGGAAAATCAACGACATTCAGAATGCTAACGACAGAAATAACTCCTACTTCCGGTAAAATAATAATCGAAGGTCAAGAAATAACACAAGCATCACTCTGTACTGGACAGTTAGGTTATTGTCCACAAATTGATGCAATGGATAACAAATTAACCACTCGACAGTGTTTGACATTTTATGCAACACTTAAGGGCATTAAAGATATTAACCACGTTAGTTTCATTGTTACATACATTTGTTTTAATTGTTGAAATTCATATTTCAATTGTTGAAATTCAAATTTCAACTGCTGAAATTCAAATTTCAATTGTTGAAAAAAGTGTTCAAAAAGTTGTTGCAATTCAAACTCTAATTGTTGAAAATGTATTTTAGGTAACAACGGATTTAATGAACAAATTCGGACTAGCGCAATATGCTGACCAAAGATTTGAAAATCTCAGTGGTGGAAATAAACGAAAAGTGTGTACAGCGGTTTCAATTTTAGGTCCTGCACCGATTATCTTAATGGATGAACCGACTAGGTAAAAACAAATAAAAAATTGTTAGGAATTAACAAATAACTTTTTTTTCTTCGTTCTTCAGCGGAATGGATCCAGGTTCACGTACACTCGTAGCTACGGCAATCCAAGATGAGATACGACAAGGTAAATGTGTGGTACTGACGTCACACAGTATGGAAGAGTGTGAATTATTATGTTCAGAGGTCGCTATTATGGTTCGTGGACAAGTTGTTTGTTCAGGAACACCACCTGAACTTAAAGCAAGGTAAGTTTATCAAAGTTAAAGTTTATTGTAATTTAAAGCATATTTGCATATTATAAATTTTCAACTGACGCCTCTGGAATAATATGCATGGAAATGACGATTGTGACATTTAAGAAAAAATGGCCGCCATAAAATTTTAATAACACTTTCATATACGGACTAGCATTGGTTGTTATAATCTAAGAGTATTACATAGGAAATAATTTCTCTAAAAACTTTTATTAAAACATTCTTTTAAATAATGAATATTTTAGAAAATATTATATGGTATAATAATCTGGACCTTCGTTGTAACAATACTGCAGGGAGCAGGCCCCCTTGCCCCTTCCACTGACTACGCCATTGCACGGAGATGTTTCTACAATAATCTAACAAAATAAATAAATAAAATTTTAATTGTTTTTAGATATGGTGGAGGCTATCTTGTATCAATTCGACTGAAAAAAGAAAACCAAAAAGATTCATTAAATCAATTAGTCCAAACAGTATTCCCAGGTTGCGAATTACAAAATCAGCAGTACTGCAGTAGTCAGTATTTAGTACCTATGAAAAATTTACGAACAAGTGAATTGTTTTTAAAAATGAAAACTATCGAATGCTCTTTAGATATAGAAGATTATTCAATAATTAGAAGTTCCTTAGATCAGGTATGAAATCAATAATCATTTACATTGTTTCATTGTTAATTATTTATCCATGATATGAACCTATCTTAATACTTTTTATGTTGGCAGCACAATTAATATTTTATGCCAGGGGATGAAATATTAAATTTTTGTTTTGTTTTTTATTCATTACTGTCTACCCTCAGTATTTATTTTAAGTTTCAAGTAAATCTGACAAAAAAATATTTTTTCCTGTATAAACTTTTACACCCCTTTTTACCCCCGTAGGGGTTAAATTTTGAAAAATCCTTTCTTAGTGGGTGCTTACGTCATAAAAGGAAGACACCCCTGAAATTTCACGTTTCTAGGTCCAGGGGTTTCGGCTCGGCGATGATGAATCAGTCAGGACTTATTATTATATGTGTATTTATATTTTCAGGTATTTATTAATTTAGCAAATTTAACAAAAACAAAAACACCATCACACGAAATCATTATGGATGGATATAAAAATAGCATTAGTATGCAGTCCTTAAACACAGAACATGTTGCTCAAGATATTGGCTTTGGTAGTTACATTGCAAAGTTATAGTGATAATTAAATGTAAGGTAGTTATTAACTTTTTATATTTAATATTTTTATTTATTGTTAATTTTATGTAGGGACTTTTGATAATAAAGGTTTTTATACGTTTCTTAATTTTATATTTTTTAAATTTTTTTCAGCCATTTTCTATTGTTTGAATTAACACGTATCAATAATCAATTTGAATCAATTCATTTTATTGAATATTATTGTTTCCTGGACATTTTTACGTATCTTAATTGGGTATTAAACACAAATCAATGAACAAAACCTTGATCTTCTTTGATTGTATTAAATTCTAGATGTCGAGCTGTCTGTTGATGAACTAATTTAAATATTTAATGACCTTTTGTTCTATTTTATACATCATACCGAATGGAATCCGATAGTAAATAATATTTTATTAATATGCTGTGATAAACAATCAATATTCCATAATTTACCACTTTATAAAAACGCTAATCAATTTTAATAGATGTATAAAACAATACGATAAAATTTCCTAATTAAGAAAACTATTAAGATTAACTAATACAGCCTATTATATCGCTTGCGTAGAAATTTTTTGGAATTGGACAGATCTGTTTTTGCCTATTTATTTATATTTATTACTTACAAAATAATTTAAATTTTCAACAATAAAATTTTCCCGCCATTTTAATATTTGAATCACGTACTTTGTAGGTACATATATTAATTCATAGTTTCACTTGTAACAAACAGATATTAAAATATTTCGTAAAGCAAATAAAACTATAACAAAAATAACGTAATATTGAAACAATGTGTTAATATGTAAAAACAACTGAATGAAATTAAAATTAGTGTGACTATTGTTTTATTTCACTTTCTCAAATTAGTACCTATACATTTCTTTTAGATAAATTATTTATATCAATAATAAAATTATTATTATGTCCGGTATTATAGAGGAGCTCGCAAATTTACAAGCTTGCAAGCACTTTCAAATGGGGTATCAAACTTAAATAAAAGTTCTATTGGATTTTGTGACAGATAATTTCATGCATAGGAAATAAAAACAAAGGCGTGTAAAGTATATTTAGTAAAGTGTATTTACTAATCTTGAGTAAAAACGGTAAAAATCAACTTACTACACATGAAACGATCTGTTAAAAACTCTGTCATATAAGTTTAATATCTCGTTTCAAAGTGTTTGCAAGCTTGCAAATTTTGTTTTAGTTTTTTTTTGATTAATGGACTTGTTTTCTGGAATTCTCATGAACTCATGTTATTAATAAATAACAAGTAACTCTTTATTTAATCAATTTAATTACCAAAGTCTGCAAATATAGTTTGTTTTTTAAATTATAGCCTATTATTTTGTTCATGTTTTTTCTCTAGTAATGGCAAAGGTAAAACCAGTAATGAGCACGCAGTGATGGACACTTGCTAATGATTACAAAATGATAAGTACTACGACACAAAAGAGTTAAAAGAAATAATCATCAAATTTAAAACAACGTAATAATTAATAAATAAATTATATTAATAATTAGTTTAAATGTCTACCATTTTGACACCTATAGGCCGATTATCATCAAATCACGCTGTAAGACAGTTAAATGTATATAGATTAATATTCAGAAATGGTAGTAATCAAATATCAACACATATTTCTAATTCAGTACATTTAATTAAAAAATAGCCATTACTGGGGTCATATCCAAGACTGGTGCTACTACCTTATATCATAAACTATAAAACTATAATATACCTATTTAAAAAAAAATGATAATTAAAAATCAAGTGTCTCTTTATCTCAAAAATTTCTAAATATTACAAGAGGTTAGGTATTCGCCTTTGATCTATATCTATCAAGAATCAACATTTCATCTCTCAGAACAATACGTAATTTTTAACCTTATCTCTGAAAATATAACACTACTGATAAGATATCAGTGTTACTTTTTATTGTGAAATATTAAAAAATATACAATATATTTTGTTATAACTGTCAAATAACAAATAGTAAAACTGTACATGAAATCCAGTTAATTTCAAATGACAACAATTAAAATCATTTAAACAAGGAAGTGTTACCAACTTAAATTTATCTTAAAAGTAAATAGGTATATATTGTTGATACAACATATATCACATTGAATTGCATGTTATTACGCCACTGAATTGTTAAGTATATTAGGAGGTACGCATCAATATAATATTTATATCGCTTCGTATACACGCGCGAAAACAGTTGACAGTTAGTGATTGTTGAAAATTTCAGTTACATATGAATGGGTCATTGATTTCGCAAGTTGTTTCTCAGGACGTATTCAGGATAAAATAAATACAATTAGTTTTTGTGTTTGTTAAAGTGAGTGAAGCTTATTTTAATTTTATAGTAGGTAGGTACCTATATTTATTATATGTATTTTATAACATAAATATATTTTTACATATTTTATGTAAAAATTCATTAAATAGTGGATCAAAGCGAGGATGTTATTGTAAACAAAAAACTTCATATGAACATATGTTTCTAATCCTTGTTGAAGGAGCTACAGTCTCTCAAAAGTTATAAAATTTGATAATCGATTTAGTTTTTAGTAAGTATTATCGATTTTCATTGTTACAACAATAATAATTTAGCCCAAGGGTGTATGGGGTAATCGGGACTTTCAATTTTTATCTTGTATTTTTTAGGGTCCCGAAGTTACTCTATTAATCTCACTTTGTCATCCTTTTCAGTCGAAAGCAAAATATCTCGTAAACTACATATATAAGCTAGAAATTTGAAATTTTTACTTAACATTTAAAATGATACATGTACATATTTAAAAAAAAATTCAGGGGGGAGGGGTGCTAAGGAGCTAAAATTAGGAAAACAAGTTACTATTCTATATATATTCATATCAAGGCATGTGGCACGTCAAAATGTATAACCAAACCAGTAGAATTTATCCCTCTCTCTTATTTTTTTCTGAATCAAAAATTATTTTTTCAGGGGACTTTAAAGCAAATCAAAATTGTATACCAAGGCGTGTGGGGTGTCAAAATGTAGATCTCAATCAGTAGAATTTGGCTCTATTTTTAATTAGTAGTAAGGAACTCTTATGGCATTGTCCTGATCGAATTGTTTGTTCTTTCTTTACCCCATACACCCCTGTGTTATTATTGGTCGATACTGAAAATCGATAACACTCATTAATATTAAACCGATTATCAAAGTTCATAACTTTATCACAATGTGTTCTCCAGATATTAAATAAAAACTAAAAATCTTTAGGGGAGAATTTCGAGACATTTACATATTCGTTGTAAATCACATAATTAATTCTTTTTTTGTAAATTATATTAATTTTGACATAATTTATTAATGTATAATATATTCTTATTTAATTAATATCCCCGTTATAATTAATAAATTAATAATATATATTATATTTTTAAATATTATTATAGAAAATTTTTGATTAACAATTGTATATAGATAATTCTATCAAATAATAGCAAATTATCTGTCTAAACGTCAAAAAATTGAATTATATCTATTTTATAGATAGGTATTAAATAATGTATTATTGTTGTACTATAATTTATAAAATAAATAACAAAATAGTAAAAGTCATTTGATAAGATTGTATAAAACTATACATGTAGAGTTGGTGTTAAGGTAAGTAAATATAACAGGGCTTAAGATATTATACTGCATGTTTACTCAATTTTATTATTATTAAATAATAACATTTCACAAGATTGTTGGATCCGTACCATACTGTAGCGATATGCACAAAAAAAGGTCTTCAGTTTTTACTTTTCCTTATCTAAATTTATAAAATTACAAAGTGAAGTTGACGCGACCAAAAAAAAAATGTCCTCACTTTTATATTTTGACCTGAATTTTAAATTAAAATTTGTATTTCTTAATTTTTTTGTTTTCTCATTTTTGCCAGGGGGGTGCAAGTGCACCTCCTTGCACCCCCCTCCCGGCGCCCATGTGCACAAATATTCTGCTAAATCGTAAGCGATGGCAACTATAGTATTGCGTAATCCCTTAGGTTAACAATTACAATTTTCAAAAAGAGGCATTACGTAATACATGCTTAGAGACAGAGTAGAATAGTCAGTCGTTATCACAGTGTCTTGAAAATAAGATTTATAAATTTTAAAAAGTGCTCAAAGTTAAATCTAAACTGTTTTTGATTATTTCTGCCCTTTAACGCTGTAATTCACGTTTAAGGTTTACAGGCCCTATGGTAGCGAGATAGATAGGTTAATTAATTAAGTGTAATAAAGTACTAGTGAAAGATTTTGTTATTGTGTAATTAGTAAGTTAAGATTTTAATTTTCATTTCATTTCAACTGTCCTTGGCTAGAGAAATCTTCGAGAGTAAAGCTTTATTATTTTAAAACGGGGACTCGATCTCCGCCGAGAAATAAATAGTATAATAATAATAATATTAATAAGAACTTTTGGAGTAATACTATTTTTATTTTTTATTATTTTATTAATATTTTTTTAAATTTTTTAGTAAAGTTTTTTTTATAAATCTCCCCCCCCCCCCCAATGAAATTAGGATAAATATTTATATAATAATGATATGTTTATTAAGACTTAATTCGGCTTATTTTAATAGCTAGTGTAGAACAAAGTACAAATAGTTGACTGGGTGTTTAAATATAATTTATTATGTTATGTATTTTTTTAACAAATGTCAAATATATTGACTTCTTTATTATTTTGTATCAATCTATTATTTTATATCAATGGTCAATCTTTATACTAACATAAGTTTAATGTGTGATTTAAAAAAAGTATAAAGAAGTATTTTATCCCCTCCCCCCTCTAGCTTGGTAACTACTGGTTCAAAAATTTGAAAAAAATTTGTAAAAATTAAAGTCAACAATGTCATTTTAAATTTTGGAATAATAGGGAGGGGTGTCATAAAAAATATTTTTATTTTCATATCTAGGTATGTAGGGTGCCAAAATTAGTAGTAGACCATATTTTTTTCAAATTCAAAAATGGCGCCAGCAGAAGGCTAAAAGCAGTGTTTTATTTTGCACGTGTATAAATAGTAGATTTTATTAAAGTTGTAATTAAACTGCTATATTTTAATTGTTTTCGTAAATACAGCTGATAATAAAACTATAAACTAAAATTAAAATTTTTTATAATTGAAATCGAATTTAACATTGTGGAAATAATATCTAATAATGAACTTGAATTGAATAAATCAAAAAAATGTTTTTTTTAAAATTAAGTTGTTACTTTTACTTTTAGTACTGTAAATCATAACAAATTCGAGAACTCGAAATGTCAACGTTTTAAATCTCCCTGATTCGACAGAAATTAGAGATAACTCTTTAGCCTTGGCAAATAAGACAGCGCTGTAATGTCGCCGCATAAATCCATGTAAATAAATGAAGTTAAAACACGATACTTGTTAGATTTATTTTAAAAATTTGCGCTTTATGACATATATTCAACGCTGATCACGAGTGGGTTAATATAAATGAATACCAGAATATAACATTTTAATTTAACTAATCAGAAAATTAAAATAAATACTTTGAAAATTATTATCTGAAATGTTATATGTTCTATCCATTTTTAGTTATATTCATTTCTGTATAATAATGTGTAGGAGAAAGTTTTGTGGTGGCCACATCACTTAAATTTTTTATTTACAAAAATAACAAATGAAAGATAGATTTTACCCAGAAAATAAGGCGAATATTGATAATAATATTTAATAATATGAATAACAAAATGTCACATATTAAATTTTATAATATATTTGTTTTAGTGTCATTTTTTGTTTATTGATAAATATATGTATAACAATTTAATATTATTATCTTGATTATCCTCGAAATAAATAAATACAAACTCAACTTTTTTTATATTAATTGACAAGTATTTATCTAATCTTATAATAGTAAAAGTGTTTTTGTCCATCATCAGTAATAATCTATAGATTAGCTATAAAACAATATTAATAATTGAAATAAAAATAAATACTTTAATGACCTCATTATAATTTTGATAGTAAATTTCTATTTATAAATTAAATTTAGATAAATTTCCATTCGAAAAATATATCATTTATTAAAAAATTTCTCCAACCAAAATTGTTTGAGTGCACAGAATAAAATACTTATTTTTAATATCTTTTTATCAGGAATATCGAAATGAAAACAAAAGAAGTAATTGTAGCTGATACCAGCAAATCGTTTCATTTTCGAAATAATTCTGGAAAATATAACATGGCAGCTGCAGAATCTGCAAATACCAAAGATGATAAAATAAATACTAGTTTTAATGCATTGTAAGTAAAATTTATTTTGAGCATTTTATTAACCCTTTCGGTCCTGCCACCATAACATTTACAGGATTAACTAATTCGTACTTTTGAAATTTATTTTCAATTTTAAAAGTTTAGGGCTGAAAGGGTTAACTATTAGTTATAAGTATTATAATTTATTTTATAGTTTTCTCTGCCCTTAATAACATATTTAACACTGAAATTATTTTCATTTTCAGCATATTTTCTGTAATAAAGAAAAAAGAAAAAAAAGAAAAAACGTCTATAGTTCCTTTTTATAAATTAGTAAGTATTTATTTTTAATTTTTAACGATGAAAAAATCTATGTAAATATTTATTAATAGTCCACATAGAGGCAACAAGTGTCAAATGTAGTTATATATTTTTACATCTAAATTCGGGAGTTAAAACTTAATCTAATCTATTCCTCAAGGACTATCAGAAAGGTTGACCGAGAGCCGTTCCCCATAAGGATTCTGTGGGGTCCTTTACAAAATATTATATAATTTTATTTTTAATACATTTCAGTTTCGATTTGCCACATGTTTCGAAATATTTATAGTATGTTGTGGAGTATTATTCTCAATATTGACCGGCATGAGTATTCCAGTACAAACGATTCTCTACGGAGAATTCACATCCCTTTTAGTGGACCGGACCAGTGGTAATACGACGACAAAAACAATGATGTTGAATTGGTTTGGTGGAGGAAGAATATTGTAAGTTTTGTAAACTGTTAAAAAACACCTAGACAACTAACAATAAGTACTTTTAGAGAAAATCGGTAGACAGACAGTGGCAACTTATGAAATGGGTACGCTGACATAATAGGCATGATGCCAGTAACAAAGTATCACTGAAATTATGATTTTAAATAATGAAATAGGTTAATAAGATTCTAAAAAAATATATATTAAAAGCGAGATTATATAATTTTTGTTAAAATAAAAATACAAAATACAGCAATCCGTCATGTTAGATGGAACACCAATCAGAGCGAATGACGTCACACCTAAGTAAATATCATTTTGTTTCATTAATATCTGCATTGTTTATAAATTATTTTGTGGTTTTAAATTATCAATTTGCTCAGTTTTGTGTTACCAAAACTAAAACCGAGAAACGTTAGCGATGGAACAAGGATTTCTTATTGTTGACAAGGAGTGTTTACTTAGGCGTGATGTCACAAATACGCGAGCGTTTTGGCGTCAAATTCAAAATTAGTTTAAAAATAGTCAATTTTTGCGATTAAACTTTTATTTTCTGCAGAAATAAGTATTTTTTTTTAAGTCAGAGACACGTAAGATCATTATAAAATAGTTTTTTTTTTAAATTAGACATCATACCTATTCTAAAAAAAAACTGTTGTTCCGTTTGTCGACTAAAACCAATATAGGTACCATATGAGATATAATTGTTGAACCATCATTTACAGAGATAGTAACGCAAGTTCTACAGAGAGAAGTGAAGCAATACTCGAAGATTCCGCTGCTTTTGGTATCGGTTTGACCGTGATGAGTTTGGTCCAATTCGTCATATCTACAGTAGCAGTAGATTTCCTTAACTATGTGTGTTTAAAGCAAGTCGGTCGTATTAGAAAGCTACTTATGAGGTCTGCGCTTGCCCAAGATATGACGTGGTATGATTTGCATGCTGGGAATAATTTTGCAGGACAATTAACAGAGTAAGGAATTTAAAACCAATTTCAACCTAAACCTGCTTATGTATCTATATATTTTTTTATAGAAATATGGATAAAATAAAAGATGGTATAGGTGAGAAGATCTCCATTTTCGCATATTTAGTTATGTCTTTTTTCTTTTCCATTATTATTTCATTTACTTACGGATGGGAATTGACCCTTGTTGTATTGAGTTGTGCACCAGTTATCATTATAACTACAGCTGTAGTAGCAAAGGTAAAACAACAATGGTTAACATCATTTTTTAATTGTTGATTGAATTGTTTTGTTTTTGTAGATTCAAAGCACACTGACGGCGAAAGAGTTGAAATCTTACAGCAGTGCGGGAAGCGTTGCTGAAGAAGTTCTTAGTTCAATAAGAACTGTTGTGGCTTTTGGAGGAGAATATAAAGAGATTGATAGGTGATTATTTACATCATTGTAACAATTAAAAATTTTGAAATTAAGCTTTTAACGGAAATATCAAATTTAATGTCCGGTATTATAAAGACGCTAACAAATTTGCATGTTTGCGAGCACTTTCAAATGAGGTATTAATTCTGTAATAGTATCTATGAATTAGTAATAGAATTTAGAGCATAATATCACCACTGTTTTAATACCGTTGTGCAAAACTTGTCAAACACTTCATGAAACTTCAAGAGAACTGTCAGATAGGTTTGATACGCCATTTTGAAAGTGCTTGCAAGCTTGTAAATTTTGTTATCTCGGACAAAAGATTTGTTAATAATACATTTTGGAAGATCTGATTAGTTTTAACAACAATCGATTTACCGGAAATAGTACATTAATTAATACTAGAAGCCGTTTTTATATATTTTGTTGATTTTTATGAAGATCTATATTATTTTAATCAATTTTATCTTTTGCAGATATAACAAATGTCTGAATCCTGCAATAAGACAAGGTACTCGGAAAGGTTTATTTTCCGGAATTGGAAGCGGAATAATGTGGTTCGTTATATACTGCAGTTATTCTTTAGCGTTCTGGTACGGCGTTAACTTAATTATGGAAGGGCGAGGTACAGAGAATCCTGAATATACTCCTGCTGTCTTAACTACGGTAAGATTTAACTGAAATGAATTTGATTGCAATATGTAGAATTCGTATGTGATCTATTCAATTTTTAGGTGTTCTTCGGTATTTTGATGGGTGCACAAAATTTCGGTTTTGCTTCACCGCATATTGAAGCATTTTCTGTAGCTAGGGGTGCAGGTGCTACTGTGTTTAGTATTATTGATCGTGTTCCTACAATAAATCCTTTCAGTACTGAAGGATTAAAACCAAAGTCGATTTCTGGGATTATTGAACTGAAGGATATTCATTTTCAATACCCTTCAAGACCAGATGTTAAGGTAAGATATATATTTTTTTAGTGCTCCGTATTTTTTTATCCAACTGATATATTAATTAACCAATACAGATAATGCAAGGATTCAATCTAAAAATCAGAAGTGGAGAAACAGTAGCATTGGTTGGAGCTTCAGGTTGCGGAAAATCTACCGTTATTCAATTGCTACAAAGGCTTTACGATCCCATATCTGGTGTGGTGTATTTGGATGGAAATAACATAAAAACATTGAATATTCGTTGGCTGAGATCGCGTGTTGCAGTTGTTGGACAAGAACCGGCACTCTTCACAGGAACTATTCGGGAAAATATAGCGTACGGTGGTGATCCGATGGCAGAGAAAGATGAGCTTACTCAGAGTCAAATAGAGGATGCAGCGAAACAAGCAAATTGTCATGATTTTATAAAGAAATTACCAGATGGGTAAGAATTTACATATACAAGTATTCCTCGACTTAGACGGTTCGCACTTAAATTCTTAAATTCCTTATTAACTTTATTGTACAATAATCCTCAAACACAAATCACAAAATAAATCAAATTCAATAATTGAATCAAATAACAACAATCAAACATTATTTGTCAACAATAGAACTTTTTGAAAAAAACTACGCGGCAATGTTAATATGTAACTTAAATAATTGTATAATATGTATACATATTTTTATTATAATTGTGAATTTTGTATCTAATAATCTTTTTGTTACTTTTTTAATTTTAATAGATATGATACATCTATTGGAGGAGGTGGTGCTCAACTGTCTGGTGGCCAACGCCAACGTATCGCATTAGCTCGTGCTCTAGTTCGTCAACCAGCAGTGCTGTTACTCGATGAGGCGACTTCCGCTTTAGACGTACGCACTGAAGATATCGTAACTCGAGCTTTACGGGCTTCTTCGGCTGCTACAGGCCGCACTACAGTCATTGTTGCACATAGATTGTCGACTGTAGCGCATGCTGATAGAATTGTATGTGTCAAAGAAGGAAATGTTGTCGAGGAAGGAACTTATGGTGATTTAATCGATGCAAAAGGTGTCTTTTATCAACTTGTTAAAGCCCATGAGAAGGATAAAAATAGTGACAAGAAAGATACAGAAGGTGAGTTACGGAAACTTGATTTTTAATGAATATATGGAAATATATATGTACCTAATTATGTATTTATTAGGTCCTCGTCATCAAATCAAAAGACAAGACACTGTTGAAAGTTCTAAAACTAGATCTATTAAATCGTCTATTTCTGGTGATATTACTGAAGACATCAACGACGGTGATGATAGCGATGATTCAGCTTTACCAAAAGTGTCTTTAAAACGGATAATGGCTGCAAATTCACCTGAATGGCTTTACATAGTTACCGGATGTCTAGCAGCAGTAATTGTAGGAGCATCATTTCCCGCTTTCGCCATTTTGTACGGAGAAATCTTCGGCGTAAGTAAAATAATACATCTTAGCAGATTTTACTAGAATAGAGTAATCCGGTCAAAAATGAAAACCCCTAAAAACCTGTTTAATGTAATTTAGTCTAACAATAATGCTTCGGTTGTAACTTAACTCTCGCTGATACTGTGTTTTCAAATTGAATAAATGTGAGTTAATAAAATAAGGCAAATTTAATAATAAAAGAGGTACTTATGTCAAAATTATTACGAAATATCTTTTAGGTATTCGCTTTTGATGACCTCGAAGAAGTGCGAAAAACCACAAATTTCTATTCGCTTCTATTTCTCGCTATCGGTGTTTTCGTCGGCGTAGCAACGTTCCTCCAAACGCACATGTTCAACGTGGCCGGGGTGAAGTTGACGACCCGACTGCGTAAACAGTCGTTCGCCGCGTTTATGAAGCAGGAGATAGGATGGCACGATAGGACGTCCAACGGGGTCGGAGCTTTGTGCGCTAGACTATCGGGAGACGCGGCTAACGTCCAAGGTGCTACCGGGACTCGTATTGGTGTGATACTGCAAGCTCTTTCAACACTAGGTAATCAAAGAGCCTCTATACGGTTTCATTTTTTTCGAATTTCGACTGTCGCCATTCGAAAGAGTATAAAAAATCATGAACATTTTGTATTAAAGTTTTTTTTAAATCTTCATTAGTTTCAGAGTTATTTGAAATATATGTTATGGTTACTTTACACATTTTCATAAAGGTGTTTCACCCCTTTAAACCGTTTTACCGCAGCTAAGATAATTTTTTTCTTACTAACTCTGACCCCCTCTAACTATATACAAAATTTTAACTCGATCCAAATATGCTACTTGGAAAGGTTCTCTTGTAAGAAAGACTCGACCGGAATAATTCGAATGTCGCGACCAAAATTTAACAGCATCTTTATGAAAGTCAATATTTATTTTAATTTCAGGTTTGGGAATCGTAATATCATTTGTACTGTCATGGAAAATGACATTAGTCGGCCTTATATGCATTCCTTTAGTATTCATCGCAGTTTATCTCGAATCTAGGCTAACCGAAACACAAGCATTGACCGAAAAGAAAGCTATGGAAAACGCAACACGAATCGCTGTCGAAGCAATAACAAATATAAAAACAATCGCTAGTCTAGCTCGGGAAGATACGTTCCTCGAGAAGTATCTTGTGGAGTTACGTAAGGCAAATAATGCATTACAGAAGAAGACAAAGTTTCGGGGTGTGGTTTATTCGTTAGGTCAAGTGACACCGTTTTTAGCGTACGCGTTAGTTTTGTATTATGGCGGGATTTTGGTAGCGAATGAAGGTGTACATTATACTACGATTTTAAAGTAAGTTGTTTAATTTTTTGGCACGAGTAGTTTAAATAATATCCGGTATTATAAAGGAGCTCGCACATTAGCTAGCTAGCAAGCACTTTCAAATGAGATATCAAACATATATGACAGTTCTTTTGGAGTTTGTTGAAGACTTTGACAAGTTTCGCGCACGCGTTGTAGGTAAATACCAACGGTATTAAAACAGTGGTGATATTATGAAAATTATTTTGTACGGTAAAAGATGCCAACTGTGTTACAATTAGTTAAAGTGTCACTGCTCTAAATTCCATAGCTAATCCATAGATACTAGTACAAAATTAATACCCCATTTGAGAGTGCTTGCAAGCTAGCAAATTTTGCGAGCTCCTTTATAATACAGGACATAACTCTATGTATACTTTAAGGGTATCAGAAGCACTCATTTTCGGTGCATGGATGTTAGGCCAAGGATTTGCATTCGCGCCGAATTTCAATATGGCAAAAATATCAGCTTCAAAAATATTCAAACTTCTGGATCGTATTCCATTAATTCATTCTGCCCCTATTTTACCTGGGATGGATTCTTGGGTATGTAGAAATAATATTTTCAGAAATACACGGTGTCCAAGATAAGCGTGAAATGCATGAAGATTTCCTAAACGGTAAGGGATACAGATTCGGTTAAATGAGATGAATTATTTGTAAGGAAGGGGTGAGTATTACTACATCAAAAAAAATTAATAATTCTATGTGGTTTAAGCGATATACTAAAAAATCTTAAAATTCGAAAACTCTTTAAATGGATATCACTTTTTTGTCAAAGTAGATAGGTACTTTTTGTAAACAGTTTATTAAAACACTTTTTTGTGTAGAATCGAATGGCGTATTTAAAATTTTTATATCACTTTTAATTTCTGAATTACAAGCCCTAACTTTAGTTTTTCTTATGAGCCACTAAGTTAGTTATAGTATATTTGAACGTTTTTTTTTTTACTCTACTTTATAACAATATGTAACTAGTCATACTTATTTTCGAAAAAAAAGGAAGAACATTTTTTTTTATAGTTTACTGTTTTCAAATATTAATTTGTTGTTTTTTTGTTTTTCGCTAGTATTTAGTACTTCGATTTATTTTCGAAATTAAATATGACAAGTGACATAGAGTAAAAAAGACGTTAAAATATGCTATACCCAACTTAGAGGCCCATAAGAAAAATTAAAGTTAGGACTTGTAATTCGGAAACTAAAAGTGATATAAAAATTCTAAATACGCCAATAATTCTATACATAAAAGTGTTTTAAGAAACCGCAAACAAAAAGTACCTATCTACTCTGACAAAAAAGTTATAGCCATTTAAAAAAATACGAATTTTCAGATTTTTGGGTATACCGCCTAAATCACATACAATTATCAATATTTTTTTATGTAGAAATACTCACCCATTTCTTACAAATAATTCATCTCATTTAACCAATTCTTACCGTTTAGAAAATCCCCATGCATTTCACGCTTATCTTGGACATTCTGTATATATATACTATATACGTTTCTAATTGGTTTATATTTTGTAGCATACAGATGGTTCGATTAACTATAAAGATATACAATTCCATTACCCGTCGAGACCGAATATAGAAATATTGCAGGGTTTGAATTTGGAAATAAAGCCAGGCCAAACAGTTGCTTTGGTCGGACCAAGTGGATGTGGAAAGTCTACTTGTATTCAATTGTTACAGCGTTTGTATGATCCAGATTCCGGTTTAATTGTAAGTTTCTGCGTTTAGAAAACGAAAGAATAATATAAAAAGTTTTGAGTTAATTTTTTTTTTATGTTTACAGATGTTGACAAATAAAAATATTCGAAATGATCTTACGCTAGCAAATTTGAGAAAAGAAATGGGTTTGGTATCGCAAGAACCTGTATTATTCGACAGAACAATAGCAGAGAATATTGCCTATGGTGATAACACGAGAGATGTTTCCATGGATGAAATTATCGAAGCGTCAAAAAAATCAAATATACATAATTTTATATCTTCTTTACCACAGGTAAGTCGAATTTATTTTTTATTTTTTTTACTTTTTTTTGTGCGTGGAAATATTTTCAATACAGTTTTTTAAGTTATAAAAATTTTTTTTGGAACTTTTGTAAATTTATTTATTAATTTATTTCTACTTCATGAATTAACTTGATTCTGGTTTCATGTATAAACAGTAGGACTCCTATAAGTTCTAAGCGCTACGTAAATATCTATTTACTATTTTCTTGTATTTTAGTCGATATTTGTGTGACGAGTTGAAGTTCACTGCAGGAAATTTCACTAAAAAATTTAGAATTTTTTATTTCGTTAAAAGTATGTTTATTGTATAGAAAATGACGTAAAAAGTTGTTTGTTTCAAACCGCAGGTTTGTATCTCAAACCGTTCTCGAGATATAGCCTCTCAAAGTTTCAGTTTTTCCAAATTTTTTGAGAAAAAATGCCATAACTTTTGAACGGGTAGTCGGAATTGATTTTAGTTGACGGATTTGAAATCAGCGTGTCAAAATCTATATAATGACATGTATAATACTTTAAAATCCGACAAAAAATTTTTGGTCAAAAATCAACATTTTTTTAAGGTATACCCCTTTGAATTTTTTCGATTTTTCGCGTTTTTTTTTTTTTCGAGTTTTAAGGTATTATACATGTCATTATATAGATTTTGACACGCTGATTCCAAATCCGTCAACTAAAATTAATTCCGACCATCCGTTCAAAAGTTAGGGCCATTTTTCTTCAAAATTTTGAAAAAACTGAAACTTTGAGAGGCTATATCTTGAAAACGGTTTGAGATACAGACCTGCGGTTTGAACAGTTCAACTTTTCACGTCATTTTCTATACAATAAACATACTTTTAACGAAATCAAAAATTCTAAATTTTTTAGTGAAATTTCCTACAGTGAACTTCAACTCGTCATACAAATATCGACTAAAATACAAGAAAATAAGACGTAGAGGTATTATAGTTTTATAGTTAGACGTGGGGGGTACAGGTAGGTTAAATAATATAACCCTTAACCTCTACAGCCGGCGGATAATGGTATATTAAATTTATAATAAGATAAACTACTTACAGTTTCTTCTGCTGGGTGGTTCCTGGACTGCATCCAGTGAATTGTATTAAGGTTAGGAGAAAAAAGGGGATGATGGAAATACAGTTTCACTTTTAACAATGCACAAAACACATAACATAAAACAAAAGATAACTTAAAGTTTTATTCACTTTTAATTATAATAATAAATACGATATATATATCACAAAGGTGTGATAAAACAAAAAAAATATTATATTCTAAATTTAATGCACAAGGGTGCAAACTATGCGGATAGTTTATTTATAATAATAAGGGCATTAGCAAACGCTACTTAATGCTGCCTTTTTAATACTGTACTGATTTAAACTCTCGCACGAAAACCAACATGTTTGCTCGTAACAAGATATAACATGTAAAACTATAAAAATAAAATTAATTATTAAATTTATTTGGCAGTGGCGCCACCAGGACGTGTAAATTAATATTAAATGCTATTTTTGACTTTTGGTTAAAATGTTTGTTGCGCATAAAGATTCTAATAATATTTTTAAATTATTTATTAACTGAAAACACAGATTTCTATTAATTTACCCATAAAGAAAGGGAAGCACTGCTTCCATGGATAATTATTTTCTCAACGTTTACGCGTGGTTTGCTCATGCTCAGTATTGCAAATTCCAGCTTGGTAAGACAGTTAATAATTTTTTAAGGGCTACGAAACAAGGGTCGGTTCACGAGGCACACAATTATCTGGAGGTCAAAAACAAAGAATAGCTATCGCAAGAGCTCTTGTGCGAAATCCAAGGATCTTGCTTCTAGACGAAGCTACATCTGCATTAGATAACCAAAGCGAAAAGGTACAATATAAAATTAAACTGACAATAGACATGATGCCTAATTTAACAAAAAACTATTCTATGATGATCTTACGTGTCTCCTATTTCCAAAAAAATACTTATCACTGTAGAAAATAAAGGTTTAATCGCAAAAATTGACCCTTTTAAAACTTTTTGACACCAAAACGCTTGAAGGTGTCATGGCGTATTTGTGACGTCAAGCATATTGTCAACAATAACAAATCCTTCTTCCATCGCGAACGTTTCTCGGTTTTAGTTTTGGTAACACAAAACTGAGCAAATTGATAATTTAAAACCACAAAATAATTTATAAACAGTGCAGATATTAATCAAACAAAATAATGTTTACTTAGGCGTGACGTCATTCACTCTGATTGGTGTTCCATCTAACATGACGGATTGCTGTATTTTGTGTTTTTATTTTAACAAAAATTATATTAATCTTGCTTTTAATATAAAAATAAATACATTTTTTAGAATCTTTTTAACCTATTTCATTATTTAAAATCATAATTTCAGTGATGCTTTGTTACTGGCATCATGCCTATTGACATAAATTTTACTGAAAATAAATGGATGGAGTGTTTTTTCTTACACATTGTACTGTATAACTTTATTTTTGTATAATTAGGTGGTGCAAGTAGCGTTGGACCATGCCCGCGAAGGACGAACTTGCATTGTTATCGCTCATAGATTAACAACAATACAAAACGCAGACATTATTTGTGTTATTAACAAAGGTAAAATCTCTGAAGCAGGAACGCACAGTGAGTTGTTGATGAAGAAAGGTCTCTACACGCGTTTACATGCGCTTCAAATGAGCTAGGATCAGCGTTTAATAAAACATTATAACTCGCCATTGGGTTATGAATAAGATTGCACGAGGCGCAGTTAACTATCAAATGTTTATTTGGGTAAATAAAAAGAATTATTGATTCCACAGCCTAAAATATTAAAATTATGAAAAAAACATCTATGAAGTAAATGCACAGTGCTTCCTCGTGCTAAGGTAGTTAGAGACCGGGATTCTATTGTACTGAATATTGAACAATTTACATAAATAAAATTAATATGTAGGACATAGGTATATAGATTTTGTTTAATATTTTTAGAAAAAGAATTACATTTTGTACTTTAGATTTTTTTAAAATTACAATTGAGTGTGATATTTTTTATATAAGAAATTTTATTTGTACAATAAAATATTTATTTTATTTAAAACACTGTTTTATTTAATCTTTCTTTTATACCTATCTGAAAAAAGGTAAAAAATACTGAAGGTAAGATAAATTAATAAATAAATATCATTAGTTGTGTGTTTATTATAAAATTATTTACAAAAGTGTTTTTTTTTAATTCTACATCTAAATTAATTAAAACTTTAATACAATATTAACATTTAAAAAAAGTACTTGTTAAAATCAAAATTATATTATTTTATTTATTTAACCCTTTTACATACAAGCGACATATTTGTCCCTTATATTTTTTTATAATTTTGTACGTTAATTTAATAATTTAACGTGCAAAATTACAATTGTATGTAAAATGGTTAATTAGCACATATTGCAAGGGAATCTTTATATTTATAAAGATTCCCTTCCAATATGTGATAAAAAACTATATTGTGGGATAAAATGTTGGCCAATACAACGACATTTACACCCAGAAGCCAAAATAACAATGAACATTATCATCTTAATAATAAATAGTTATTTGTAAATATTTAAAACTTATTTGTCTAGATATAAAAAAATAGTCAAGTTTTTAAAAAGAAACATTTCATCACAGAAATAAATATGTATAATAATTGTCTGTACAAATTATCTAATGTTTTCACATCACAAATGTATCATTAATAGGGTCGTAATTTTCAAAGAGCTCCCTGAAATTAAAACAACAATTATTTATTAACATCTAAAAATAAAAACAATTACATTGTAGATATACCGGGTGAAATTAAACAAAATGAATGGTGAAAAATGTTTTGGATCAAAGTTATAACATATATACATATATGGCAGAATCATAATTTACGAAAAAAATAAGCAACTTTTATCTGAATTTTTTTTTAGAAAAATTTTTTTACGATATAAAGCACAACTGGCATAAATTTCTTGATTTTCAATTATTTTTTACTCAAAAAGAAAATCGCAAGAGACAAAAAGCTACCTTATATTACTGAGAAAGAGTAGTTCTACATCAAAATATAACTTGAATCAAAACTAATATTTAAAAAAAAATTTATTCAAGTAATAATATGACTAATTTACATAAACCCATGTAAATATATATATATGTACATATATAAATATAATACCATAGAACTATTATTAAAAATAATAAATAGAAGTTTATGACAAAGTATAACAGAACATTTATTTACACATTATTAAAATTGTATTCCCAAAAAGTATAGGACATGCTGTACCATACCAAATATGAAAGGAAGTAGTTTTTTTTTATAAAACTTAAGAACAAATATCGTTTTTATAAAATTAATTACCTCGGTTTTTTCGACTTTCCTTCAGTGTCACTTTGACTATCTTCGGATGTAGTACTCTACAAATAATATTAAACAATAATTAGGTACTACTACATAAGTTTAAGAACCACTGCTTTAAAGTATACAAGTATATTTTATTAACACTTACCTCTTTGTTGACACATTTTTCTGGCTTGCACTTACAGTTAGCCGAACAGCCGACCGTCAATTTTCGACAGCTGCACTGTCGCGTTGAACAAGATGTCTTACAGTTACATTTTGTTTGTCCGTCAGACGTCCTCTTAACTGCAGCTGTTGTTTCTACATCAAACATTGTCTGCCGCTGAAAAATTTATTAAAAATTAGTAAATAAAATTTATTCGTCACAAAAAAAAATAATCACATACTTTAAGCTTCTGTATCCGTTTGAAGAAGGGTGTTTTTTGCCAGTCGGGATCAAGATTGTAATCATCAGGGTCAAAGTCACCAGAACTTTCCAATACTTCTAACGTTTCTAGATAAATGTCTTCTTCACGCGTCTTTTTCCGTTTGGTTAGTTTGCTTTTTTCTTTCTTCTGTAAGATATAAAATTTATAAAATTAAAAACTTGGTAAAAATTCTAAGGGGTATAAAAAATAATTTACAGTAAAAAAATGTCAATGTTCGATGATAATTTTAATTTAATTTTACTAACCGTAATAAAATTTTAGAATTAACGTTAATCATTGTTCAAAAAATTAAATTTTAAATTACCCAAGAAAAATTACTCAAATGTAAATACACAATAAAGATTATTACGTACCTCTGGTGTTACATTTACCTCTGGCATTACATTTTCTTTTTCAACAACAAATGTGCTGTTTACCAACGGTAACTGAAAAAAAAAAATTTTTTTTAGTTGATTCACATAAAACTTATTTTTTTGATTTTTGTAAAGTTAATCACCAAATTCACAAGCCGTACCTGTGGTGGTGGTGGTGGTGGTGAATGTGTCTTTTTACCACTTAATTCTCCAAATAATACAGACACTTTTTCTTCATATTGTTGAACTATTTCTTGGAGCTGAATGAATAAAATACAATCAATACAAAATAAATTGTAAAAGTAAGATATGTTTCAAAATGTGCCTAATAGGTAATTTATACGCAGTTTTAATAATGCAAGGGTTACATAGACCCCAAAGAGATTTTGAAATTTTATTGATAGTCGAATCTTTATCAATTTGAACAAATGAGTGTTCAAATCAGTAGATGGAAATGTGAATTAAATTTAATTAAAGTAGTAACTATACGTTTTCTCATTACCTGTTTCTCATATTTCATTTCAGCGACTTCGAGTTGTTTGTTCTTTTCTTGCAATTCCTGATTAAGTTCTTCCATTTTGTCTTTATGTTCTATTTCCATGTCTTCGGTTTTTGTTTTCAAAATCAATTCCTTACGCTTAATATCACTGATTGTATTAAATAATTGTTTCAGAGCACATTTCGCTTCTATCATTGTTTGTATACCGTCAAAACGTGATTTTGATTTATTTTCTGAAATGTATTAACATAAAACATATTTATATTATTTATAAAAAAACAATTGAACGTCAGTATTTTAAAAATTGCATTTTTTACCTTGATAAGAGTCAGCAATTTTTTGTTTGAGTTCAGCTATTTGGGCGCTTCTCAGTTCTAGTTCTTCATCCAACTCTTTAGCCCTCTCTGAATTAGCATCGAGAGTTTCTTTCTGCTGCGCCAGCACAGCACGGTCTTCTATTAAGTGTTCTAAAGTATGTTCGGCTCTCACTGTACTCAAGATAACTTGTATTTCCTGTGATATCCAGTTTTGTACTCGTTCCATTTTACCTTAATTAAATAATACCATTTATATTAGTTTTTTTGTCATTTATTATGTTAGAAGCTAAAACAAGTAAACCCATTTAAATGAGAAATACTAAAATGCAAAATTAAAAAAAAAAAATTTACTTTTTTTTTAATAGAACAACCATATTTTATAAAAATATATATTTATTTATGTTAGGACAAAACAAATCACAAAGACAACAAAATAAACTTATACATGGGCGTGTTTTTCAATTAAGAAATTTAAAACGGTTGAAGGTACGTTAGTGAATGTATATATCAAGAAATCATAAAAAAATTCTAAGAAGCTATCACGGCACATACCAGATTGATTCATCGCTCGTCTGTCTTGAGCTGCTTTCTGTACCATCAAAGCATCTTTAAGTTGTTTATTGACAGCAGCTGCTTCCTCTACCTTCCTCCTCAGCACGGTTTGTTGTTTTGCATGCATGTTTTCCATACGGACCAACTGACTCTGTAGTTTTCGATCTTTGTCTTTCAATTTACTCATTTCTCTATCTTGTTCTTTCTTCCATGCTTTGAACTTTTCGGCTTCACTGCGCATTTGTCTAATTAATCGCACTTTCGCTTGTTTTATTGTCGCGATTTCGTTCCGAAGCTGATTGATTTTGCTGTCATCTCTTTCTTTAAGTTTCAATAACCGATCTTTCTCTATATTCTTTTTGCGTAACATTTCGATTTTTTCTTCTAATTCGGAGATCTTCTTTTTTGTTGTTTCAGAATTTTTCGTTTTTAGTGCCGCAAGTAATTCATTCCGTTCTTTTTCTAATGATTCTACTCGTCTTTTTATATCTAAATCTTCTGTGTAGTGCTTTAAAGAATCAGCATTCTCCATTAATTGTGCTGCTAACCGTTCTTTGACAACTAATTCTTCGGAAAGTTTCTTCAGTTGACTGTTAAGTTCGAACTGTTGCATTGTATGAGTTTCTTGACGTTTATCAAAAGTATGGTGTTCGTCCTCGGATAATTTGTCTTCGTTTGAATTTTGACTGATGGTTAGTTCATGATCCAACAAATTAGTTTCTGCAGTTCTACGGAGAATTTTTATATCATCTATTTTCTTTTTGACTTGTTCAAATTTAACAATTTGTTCATTATTTAATTCTGCTTTATCCAATGTTTGTAAGAACTCAAATTCCAGATCAATGATTTGATTTTTAAACTTTTCATTATCCATTTCAACAATGATATTTTTTTCACACAGAGACGTATAGTCAAGAAGTGTTTTCTCTAGCTTATCAGATAGGAGCCTATTTTTAAGTTTAAGCTCCTTGTTTTCTTGCTGTAATTGAAAACTTTCAGCTGGACAGATTGATTCTCTACCACCGCGCTCCAATAACTGCATCTGTAATTCTCGTACTTTTTGATTTAAACGGACAATTTCTGCCGCTTTCGGATCTTGGTTTATAATTGGCTTGTTCTTTATTTTACGCGCACGATCTGCATATCTTAATGTACTTAATGTTTCATCTAAATTATAGTCTGCCGGGCTGATACATGCTATCATCAGAGTGTAAGAATTCCCTCCAAGTGAATCTTGAAGCAATCTTGTTAATTTACTGTCACGATACCCGATGAAGCCAGTACCTTTCTGAGCATCTTCACCCAGAGCAGATATCACATTCCCTAAAGCAAGCAGTCCTTTATTAATATTTACACCTTCTTTAAATCTATCTCCTGTAGCTTTAGTTTTTTTTGGGCGTTCCGAGCCTGCTAAGTCAACTAAATGAAATTTGGCTGACATTGCACTATTTTCATCACCTTTTTTCTGTTGTTGAACGGAAATAGTAAATATAGCATGACTTCGTGAAGAATGTGCATTCATTGCTGTTGCACCAGTAACACGGCCTTGCGATCCCTGGATTAGACAGTTGATAGTATCTTCAGTGGACATAACATGTCGCTCTGTCAATCCAGGTATAATGATACCACGACCTGCTTCCCGGATATCCATTGTGCATTGTTCACGTGGCCTATCTGCTAATAAATCATACAGAGACTCCTGGTATAGCTCCATGAATGAAACGCTTATTTGGAAATCAGTATCCGGAGTTTTTTCAATTTTAGAGAAGATATCCTGTACTGCTCTGGGTATAACACCCATGTCTTGTTGTCCAGTGTAACATGTACCCATTGAGTGTGTCTTACCGGATCCTGTTTGGCCATAAGCCAATATTGTTACGTTATAGCCTTTAAACAGGCTACCTATCATGTCTTTTATCGCTGTTTCATAAAATTCATGTTGAGACGTGTCTGAATCAAACACATAATTGTATGTGAACGCTTTATCGGTACCTTTTACTATTATTTGTGGTTCGTTAGGTACGGCATCTATTATATTTTGACATCCACGAACGATTTCGTTTTCTACTAAAGGTCTGATTCGCAAAGCAACTTGTACTGTTGTCAAAGCATCGGCCATCTGAAATGTTTAAAAATTTATAAATTGTCAAAAAAATTACAAACAAGTGATTTGATAGTTGTATGATAATGAATCAAACAAGGCTATGAATATACCAGACAGGTATTTGGTATTTGATTGTAATATTTATTTTTTAATGTAATCACTAATCATGTATATAAATAGTTAAGATATTTTAAATTTTGTATGAGTATAGTTTAAACGTAATTTTAATATCTTGTATTTTGCTCAAGGATTTACTAATAAGATAATTAAAACATATTAAATGTATAGTATGTACAATCTGTTGTCTGCATTTATTAAAATTTAAATTCAATAAAAATCAGCCTTAATTTATTTTGTGTAATTATGTACTGTCATTAAGAGTTTAAACGTAATTTTATGATCTTTGTTGGATTTTGTTCAAGTATTTACTAATTAGTTAATAAGATAACCAAATAAATTTTGTACGTGATTTGTACAATCAAGTTGAAACGTAATTTTAAAATCTTTGTTGTTTTGTTCAATATTTACTATGTAATTAGAAAACCAAAACACATTAATTAATTTTTTTAATGTTTAGTACAATCTGTTGTCTTCTATATAATTCAAATTCAATAAAAATCGGCCTTACTTTCATTAGAAATCTAAATAATTAAAATGAATTCTGAAAATATACTTACATTGATAAAATATATAGAAATGTATGTAAAAAATGAACAATAAATAAAACACACAACAAAAATACGCGATTTACTAAAATATAAATACTAACAATTACTTAGTTTTAAACAAATTCATTTCTTACTGATGTCAGAACGCAAATAAGCGCAAACGTTCATCAGTAACGTTTATAAGAAACCGTTAATTCAAATGTATCGTTCATCGTTTCTAACACTGTGACCAACAAAAAAGACGGTTACTCTGTTTACATGGTTTACACTGAAAAATCTATATTATTTTTCAAATTTTTATCATCAGGTGTATTATATTGTTAAAATAACAATATGTAATACATAAAAGTATGTTAGTAAATATTTAACAAAATTTATTTAATTATAATATACTGACATTTATTAACCTTGGGGTTTACTTGTGTAAATAGTACCATACGACAAAAAAACGAAGTTTGATAACAAACGTTACAAGTTCGTCCTTCTATGCACTTGCCAACTTAATAATAGTAAAAATGACGCTCCTCCATATTTAAAAAAATATTGTACGAAAGTTGTTTGGAAGATTCAAGGCATTCAAAGTATATTTCAATGCTCGTAATATTCATAATATTATTAAAGAAAAATTATTAAATGTGAGTCGATGTATCGTAGATTTAAACCGTTAGCAAAGTTAAGAACCAATATAAATATACTTAAGAATATTATCGAAAAGATGGCAGCATAATGTCATTGTATTTCATAGACGCGCTTAATTCGGAAAAAGAGCCGTCAAATTTACAAAAAAGTCTGAAAAATAGAAATTTAATTCTTTAAAATGTAATTTTATTTTTTGTTCTTTTTTCTAGCAATATTTTAATGACTGCTAATGTTTTTTTCATTTTCCGAAAATTTTTTATTTGTTAATTACTATTTTTTTTTTATACAAAATATTTTTCAATTATAAACTTGAACTCGACCCGAGACTTAAAAAATAACGGTTTTTAAATCCAAATAGTTTGCAACATTATGAACCCAAACCCGAACCGAAATTTATATTTGAGCCCAAACCAAATCCAAACCATAAATAAATTCTTTTTGGTGACCCATTTGCTCTCTGTAAAAAGTACCCAAAACTTCAAAATTTATTTTTATGAGATTGAGTAAACATACCAAATAAAAATTAATTAATTATTTTATTCTATATTTACAATTAAAAGAATATACAATGAATTTTATGAAACAGCGATAAAAGACATGATAGGTAGCTTGTTTAAAGGCTATAATGTAACAATATTGGCTTATGGCCAGACAGGATCCGGTAAGACACACTCAATGGGTACATGTTACACTGAACAACAAGACATGGGTGTTATACCCAGAGCAGTACAGGACATCTTTTCTAAAATTGAAAAAACTCCGGATACTGATTTCCAAATAAGCGTTTCATTCATGGAGCTATACCAGGAGTCTCTGTATGATTTATTAGCTGATAGGTCATGTGAACAATGCACAGTGGATATTCGAGAAGCACGTCGTGGTATCATTATACCTGGATTGACAGAACGACATGTTATGTCCACTGAAGATACTATCAACTGTCTAATCCAGGGATCGCAAGGCCGTGTTAAAACACTACACCGAAGATTTAGATATAAAAAGACAAGTAGAATCGTTAGAAAAAATATATAGTTGCTCTAATACAATATAACTTAAAAACAAATACTTAAATATCTTATTTTACGTAATTTGATGAATTTCATCTGTTAAGTGAGAGTCAGAGGTGTATTATGTATTTTAGATCGATATGTGTATTGAAATCTGAATGGTCTTTGCATAAGTTGAAGCCTCTTCAAACGGTAACTGGGTGATCTTGGTGGACATAAAATCGGTATCAAACTTGCAGGCCATGGTATCTTCTGTTGGATTAGATTTCGAGCATGGGTTGGAAATGGTCGCTCCTGAAGATGGATGGCATTAGATGGAATTTCACACTCGGGTGATATAGGTGAAAATGACTTTTTGTTAGTTTGGGTAGTGGCGTGTTGTTCAACTGGATTAAGATCGGTTGTGCTTGTAGGTGAAGTAAATTGGACACCTTTTGCTGCACGGTGGCGCTGTGCTCTAAGGATACGACGTACACTAAGACCACCACCACGGGGATACTTGCGGCACCTCTTTCGCTTTTTTTTAGTTGGTGGTGGTGAAGGTTGAAGATTTGATGGGGACGCCATTTATGATGAAAACTTTGGTAATAAAACTATAGAAGCTTCCGATGTTATATGATCAGTGAATCTTATTACTATCAATGTAGATATTTGTATCCCAATATCTCACTTTTAACTGTATTTCTTATGAATATCACAGTAATGTAATAAATAATAAGGCAGTTATTTGTTGAAAATTACTGTATATACTTAACCTAAAAAAAAATATTTGGATACAATAAAATTTATCAAATACAATGTTAATAAAAGTTTTCTTACATTATTTTCTTACACCATATCTTAATATGTATTTAAAGATATAAGGGATATACTCTGTAATCCATATTAACCTAAAATTCGTTATTGTTATTACCAGGCACTTGTTGCATTCTTATCACAGGTTCTGATGGTTCATGGACGGTTCTGACAGGTTCTTAGTTGTTCTAAAGGCAATATGTATTTCATCTTAGAAAAAGAGATATATATTATATCTCACACGACACAGCATCTCTCTCACCGTTAAGAAATGTTACACCATTATGCTAATACATACCACAAGTTAATGGTTAATACAGAAAGCTGTCTATAAGATGACCAGATTTTAGTTTTTGGAAACCCTGACATGTAAATGAAGACCCTTTTTTTATTCATTTCATCCTTTTTATTTTTATTTTCATAAAATTTATTTATGTATTTATTTTTACGACCTCTTTTTTTGTTTTTAGTCATCATCATTTTTTGCAAAATCCGGAGAAATTGCATTGAAACCCTGAGCCCGGAGAATCAACATGCAAACCCGGAGACTCCGGGTCAAAACCTGAAACCTGGTCACTCTAACTGTCTATGGGTTTTATATATTATTAGGGATGTACCGGAACTGGAATTCCGGCCGGTTTATGTTTTTGTTTAATTAATTCTACTTTGTTCAATTTTTATATATTTTTCTAGGCAAAGTTTTGTAATAGATAATCGTAACAAAATTATACTTTAAATATAAAAATATATGAGGGGAACAGGCTCAAATTAATTTTGCGTCTCGGGCCTCAAAATGTCTGCGTACAATATTTTTCCTTTCAAATAAAAAAAAATCTTAAATATAATTAAAATTCTATCAAACTAAAATCATTTGACTTAATGATTGGCAATAGAATCGATTATTCCGAAGGTTATGAGTTCGATATTAAGTTATTAGTAGGTATTAATTTGCTTTGTTAGTTTTATCTTAAAAGATAACATCACTTATTGTTAATCATTTGTATCTACTTGAGCGTGAACAGAAGTTTTGATAGAAAATCGTAAAAATAAATGCATTTTTTTAATAGCTTATTTATTATTTAAAATATAACTTCTAATGCGTAACATATTTTTATTTATAAATTTTATTAAAAATAATTGTATTTTTTATAATAAATACTTAAGTATGTGTAATTTCAGATTCCATATTTACTTCTTCCTAATTTTAATGAATAATAAGTGTAAAATTCCATTTGGCGAAATTTGTAATAAAAAAAAACTTTACTCAGTCGCCGGGGGGGCCAGGAGGTAGTTACGGCCCTGTACTAATGTGTTTATTATATTAAATAATTATTTTACTCGATGTGAATACAAATGAAGAAAAAAAGTATTATTTTTGCGTATGCTTCTTAAAATAGCCAGGAGACGTAAGAATCGGACAAAATAATAAAGTTCAATGGGGAATTCCGCAAGGAAATCACCGGAGAACTTGTTGCTTGTTCATTGCAAAGTTATTTTTACTTGGAAGATTATTCGTGTTTTGTTTTTTATGGTTGTAAATTTTATCTGTCTTGAAGGTAGATACAATTAAGTAATAAAAGCGTTTATTTATTTTTGTAACAATATAAAAAACATCTGCCAAGTAAATGCACAGTGCTTCCTTGTGCTAAATTCACCAAAGGTAGTTAATTATTCAAAAATTTAAATAAAAACCGATAGTGTTTATATAAATTGCCTGGATTTGGTTAACCATTTAATTTTTATACAATTTTACTAAAAACTCTTAGTTCGAAATTTTTTTTAAAACGCACCTGAATATTTTTTCATATATTTTTAATTTTTTGACAATTTCAATCTAAATCTAAATTTTTGCAAATGTCAAAATGACATTTAAAATGTCAAAATGACATATAATATATCCAAGCAAATATCAATTTAGAAAAACAAAACAGGAATTTTAAAAATAAATTGAGATAAATCTTTGTAAGGGAATATTTTACAACAAACGTTGTAAACTCATATTATAAGAAATTTAATGATCTACAAAAAATATTCTATACCATTTTCACGTAACATGTGTCGTTCTTGAGATATCTTGACAAAATAAATATTTTGGGGTATCACCCTCCCCCTTACATATGATTTTGATGATTTTGACATACGGACAGACAGACAGACACGGAACGAAAAGTGTTTGTCTTGACGTGAAACGGAAAGATCAATTAAAAATTTTGAAATCGGAGAACATTTTTTTTGTCTCATTCTAAAACAATCACAAAGCTTCTCGTATCTTCGATATTGCGTAGAAGCAATATGTTTTTTCTCAGAAAAATATAAAGAATTTAATAAAATCATTATTATTATTATTATTGGCCGGTTAGTGTAATTTCTAAGCGAGCTAGACTAAATAATCCGCTTCTCTAATATAAATATATTTATAATCAATATGTAAACTAATGTTTATATTTTGTTATTATATTATGCAGGTGTATGATGAAATACATAACACAATTAATATTAATAATGAAAAATAGGTTAAGTGCACTCTTCTGTTTACATATGTATTATTTTTATATTGAAGAGCAATAACGAACAATATTATTGTAATGATTAATAGTTACTTAAAATGATAACTATTTATAGTACATATAATATTTTTGTGCTATCCCTACATTAAAATTATTAATATTTGTTTATTTGAGCTTTCATTAATGTATTTATTTCAGGGGTCCGGAGTTAATTCCGGAATTAATTCCGGAACTGAATCCCTGCTATTCGTTCCGGAACTTTTAAAATCTATCCGTTCCCTACGTTAAAAACTCCGGAACGAATAGATTCTATTAACTCCGAAGAGAATTCGTGCCGGAACTTTTAAAATCTATTCGTGCCCTGGCTTATAAACTCCGGAACTAATAGATTCTATTAGCTCCAGAGGGCATTAATTCCGGAATTTATAAAATCTATTAGTTCCCTGGCTTATAAACTCCAGAACTAATACAATCTATTAATTCCGCACGGCATTCGTGTCGGAACTTATAAAATCTATTCGTTCTCTGATTTAAAATCGTCGGAACTTTTAAAATCTATTTGACTCCAGGAGACATTATCAGTGGAGCAGATAGATTTTATAAGTTCTTTAGTGTATCCGGCACGATTAAAGTCTATACGTTCCCAAATTTTATATTAGATTGATTGTACATGAAGCCAAATAGTTTAATGATTTAATGTGTATGTAATTACTATAAAATGCAAATCGAGTATTATTAATTTATTTAAACTATTGTTAAGGCTTTCGCGGTTTGTAATTTATAGATAATTAACATACATTTTATGAATTTTTGTAACAAATATTTTATTGGAATAATTTGATATGTGATAATTGTCATCAAAAAAAATTTACAACAAATACGTATTAAGGTAGATTTAGAGCCCTTTTTCTTAGAATACCGTATTCTCAGAAATAACATCAAATATATTATATACTATGTAATCATTTATAAAATTAATTAAGTCAGACACGTATTAAGGAAAATTTGGACCCCATTTTCTAAATATATAAATATTTTGGAAAAAAAATGAGATAGTCAGTTGTATTAAACATTAACTAAATAAATTTAAAGTCAGTCACGTATTAAGGTAAATTTAATGTCCTTTTTACTAAAAAAATTGTAATGTCGGAAATAAAATTAAAAAATTAAGATGATACTATTAATTACGTTCTGTGAAACAAAACCTAATACAGAATTAAATCAGCCGTGTATTAAGTAAGATTTAGAGCCCTTGTTCTTAAAATTTATTTAAATAAATTTTCATAATTTTTCATTCGCACTTTTCAATTATAAATTTATAATCATGCGGTTTTGGGTTTTCCCTTTTTAGTATAAAATTGTAACTCACTTGTATATTTCCTAACAGAACGTTTAAAATCATATACCATTGGGAAACGTAAAAAACCTCATTAATAATAAATTGTTGGACACAATTATTAATCTAGTAAAGAACTTCTTTTTAAATATGAGCATCTACAGATTGAGGGGGTAAATGGGGCACTTGCCCCTTCCCCTCACATATAATACGACATAACCTGAAGCCTATATTATTTTATATATTATATTTTATAATGTGCACGTAATGTGGGAAATATGACAATTTTAATTTGTGGAGAGCAAGAAGAAGCTCTGACAGTTAGTAGAAGGTTACACATTTATGTGTAAAATTGTAATTATATAGGTAAGTAGTAAGTATCTTTAAAGTTATATTTAATTCTTTGGATCTGGAAAAAAAATACCGTAGCTTTCTTTGTAGTTTTTGAAAAAACAAACACTCATTATTATATACAGTTAAATGTTACTTATTTTTATGAAAATATAAGTATAATATTTGCAGAAAAATAAATGTTGTGTATTTTCCAAGTAATGCCAAGTTATGACTTATGATGTATTAAATAAAACAAAACGTTTTTTGTTGTCGATGCAAACAGTTCATAAAAACTTATTTGTTTTCACAAACAGGATCGTGTCTTCAATCTTTGAGATATTTGGTAATACATATTTATATATTTTCATTCAAATTAAAATAAACTAATAATACAAATGTGTAGTTAGTGAATTATGTGAACTAAAATTTTTTTTTATTTGGTTGATTCAAATTAGTTATTAGCTTATCCAGGGTTATTTAATTTAAAAAAAATTCAGTTGCAATTATCTTTTTTTTTTACTCTACACTTTGTATATTTCTTTCTTACAAATTATAATGCCCTTTTTTTGCTCTACACTTACACTTTTTTATATTTTTCTCTTTACTTACTTTACTTACTTAGCTGTTTTCATTTTTGGAACTGCAGAAACAAGCTAAAACCACACACTAAAATAACCCCTGAACTTATCTTAAAATAAAAAAACTGTAAAATATTCAGCTGTAGCTAAAAAAAGAGGAATATTTTGAATACAAATACTTATTACCATAAAATAAATTTTTGGATAGGGTTGAGAGTTGAAGAAGTTCCTTCCCCTCGCATATACATGTACAGTCGCCTGCAGAACTCGTCTGGCACCCTAAAGGCTAGAATCGCTTACAACAGATTCCAAATTTAAAGACAAACATCATCGGTTATCTTTTTCTATCAAGTTTAATATATTTAAATACTAAAATTCGGAATATCAAATATTTATTGCCACAAAATTTACGTATACAATTTTCAATAGATTACATAATAATTTAATTGCACAAATATATATGAGTACTATAAACGAAGACTAGTTCTTTATCTAGCAAATTAATTTCAAAATATCTGTCTTTGTTTGATACATGGAGAAATGATTTAAATATTATAATAATCAAATGGGAGGAGCCTACTAAGTTTGTGATAAACGAAAATGAATACAAACTGCAAGACCATTAATGCAGGTGACTGTACATTATTATTTAACAACACGTGTGTATATATACAATATATACATATTAAATAAATAAATACATAGTTGTTTTTATTTTTATGTATATACTGTATATAACTAGGTATACATAATACATGCATATAGGTACAAATAATATAATATTATAATTTATAATATATGCATCATAAAGATATACGAATTTTAGATGTAGGGGAATTACCGACAGAGAGAAAGCGACATAACATGTTTTATTCTGTATATTTTTCAAATTTTTAGTTTTTGTTACATCATAATATAATATATTTGTTATTTATTTTATATCTGCTAAAAAAATATAATTTAATATATTTAAAAATTTATGTATGTACTTCCAGTGAATCCGGAAGAAGGGTTTTTTATGGAGCCAATATAAAAAACAAAAGTACATAATTTCAAATTTTTTCATTGGATTTTTTTTGGATTGATTTGATGTATACCATTGTTAAAAAAAATTTCGAAAAAGATAAATTTAATTATACAAGCGATTTAAAAACTAAAAAATAGTTTTATACAAAATACAACAAATAGCTATTTGTTTTATTATATTACGATATTTTATAATTATTTTCTAGACAACACACTTCTTAGATTCTAGATCATTTTAATCTTATTGTATTCTATTGTTCGTCTTATTGAAAATACTCGAATCATGAATTTCTACATGCTGAGTCACAAGACACTTTACACACAACAGACTATAGATTTTATATTTATTTTGCATATATCGATGATTATAAAGTAACTTTCTGATTTTGAGTTGATTATCTTTTCAGCAGTTTATTCGATTTTGATGAAATTTTGCATGTATGTGCAGCGTAATTTTCCCCCCTATGGTATTGTAATTATATATTTTTTAAAATGCTCCAAAATATTTGAAAAAAAAATCCGTAAAGTTACTTTATAATCACCTTTATGATAGAAAATATATAGATAGATAAATTGTGATATGCAAGTTTGTCTTTTAATCTTATTATTAAAGATTCGAGTGTTAGAAAAATATGCATTAGCTAATGTTTTTTTATGTCGAGTGTAGATAAAAAACATGTCCATATGGGAATACTCATTGTATACAGAAATCCCTCCTTATGTGCGGGTGTTATGTATATAATAAATGCCGCGTGTACGGATTTCGCCAATAGCAATATAAAAGTTGTACAAATAACAAAATTTTCTATAGTAAAAATCGCATCAAAATCGGTTCAGTAGTTTACGAGTTTAATAAAAATACCTATATATATTAATACGTGAACATCGGAAATTGTCGTTCGTTTTTCTTTAGTATTTATTATAAAATAAAGGGGGTGAATGAAACTTATATCATTCGAAAGGTACTGGGCAATAAATATGCACTCAAAAAAACGTGTGTATGTTGCCGTTAAGGCAGGTAAAATAAAGTTAACATATACACAACATAGCAATACTCCTAGCGCCGTTCAACTACAGTGTTTTTATTTGAAGATTTTTGTTGTAAAAGCAGGTTAGGTTAGGTTAGGTACTGTGCCATAGATGTGCAAAAAAAAATCATGTGTGTATGTTGCCGTTAAGGCAGGTAAAATATTGGTCGAATTCCTTCCATAGGTGATACTAGTATATTTGTAAAGGTTAAATTATTTACATTGTACAGAGTTTACATATTTATTTATTTAGCATGTAGAAATTTAAAAATCACAACCAATTCTTTGATTACGAAAAAATAATCATATTTCATAGAACTCGTGATCAAAAGTTCATTTATAAAGCTCTTTACAAATAAAAGAGAATAATCCATTGCTGTTCATTAATATAATAAATAACAATAATCCTAGAAAAGTAATCTGTATGTTTAATTTATAATTATGACAACTGGACTACTTGTAAACTTACATATTATGTGTAATAATAATACCTAATTATAATAATGTAAATAATGGTTTATCAATGGAACAATTAAAACTTTCAAAGCTCCATTTTTTTAATCTATTTAGCAACAATAACAGTATTGATTATATTTATTATTTATGTATATAACAATGCATGATTATTTATTCTATGAATTAGGAAATTGACGACTTCAAATTTAAACATTCTTTGTCAAATTGAATTATAGTTCAATTGTTTGAGATTTTTATATTTTATCATAGATTATAGAATAAATTGATGCAATATAATTTGTTTACAAACTTTGGGCAAATTTGCTTCTTACCAATTTTTTAAGAAAATCTAAAATCGACGTTTTCCAACATATTTTTAACTGACTTAAAAAAGGAGGAAGGGTCTCAATTCGTCAGTACTATTTTAGTACTAGTTTATAGAATATTTTTAACGGTAATTTTTTTGAAAATTTGAAGTACTTTTTTTTAAAAAAACGAAATATCCCAAAAAATATCAAAGATATGGTAAAACTACAAAAGATCATTTTTATGGAAAAATATATGAAATTTATTTTAAAAAATATTTCGTTGCACAAAATTTTTGTTTAGATAATTTTTATTTACTTATAAAATTTTAAATAATCATAAATTTTAAAAGTGGTATATACTCACAGTCAGAAATTACTAACAATAAGCTAGAACATATATTTATTTTTAAAATTCAGAGTTGACATTTTCAATTTAAATTTTACAAGTAAATAAAAATTATTTAAACAAAAATGTTGTGTAGCGAAATATTTTTTAAAATAAATTTCATACATTTTTCTACAAAATTTATCTCTCGTAGTTTTACCGTATCTTTGATAGTTTTTGAAAAATTTCGTTTTAAATTATTTTTTTTTAAATCCATTTTTTTGCGGGGAGAATTTTTTCCGATCTCTAACAATAAGTACCGTTAAAAATCTTCTCTAAACTAGTACTAAAACATATGTAATAAAAATTAAAAAAGTATCTAGTTATTTATGGAATGACCGATATCTCGATCAGCGAGTAGCGCACTTAGTTTTATCTCATCATAGCGCCGTGGATTTCGCTCAGCTGGAGGAGGGGGTATATAAGCCGGGGCGGCGGCCCCACGGCTCACAACAACGCACTTTCACGTGCACAGGTGTGTGTGTAGCAGGTTGTGTGATAAACGTACGCGGCCGGCTTTCCCGCGAGTTTAATGTTTTGTTTATTATTTAGTTTGCGATAGTGCTTGATTCTATATTTTTTTGTACTCTTCTATAGTATCTTGATTTTAAGTAGATGTGTAGTGTTTTTTTTTGTTTTTTTTACATAGTGAGTTTGTTTATTTAATTTATTATTTATTTTTAAATATAATAGTAAGCTAAGTGTGTGGTGTAACGCATGAACGTAGCTGCGGATGAGTTTTGAAATTAGATAGTATTTTGTTTTTTATTTTTTAACGAGTGTGGTTTATAACTGACAGCTGTCAATGTCAGTGGATTTTATTAATTGAAATTTTTGAAAAAAATTTCAGTAATATACGAAAGAAAATTAGGTCAGGACCTTGTCAAACAAATTTAGAATTTTTATTTTCTAATTAAATTGTATATATATAAATAAAAATGTTGGTATTTGTTATATATTACAAAGTAATGAATCGATACATTTTTATTTAATAAATAAGTCGGGGACGTATTAAAAATATTTAAAATTAATATAATTGTGTAAACAATGATCTTTTGCCCTTTTTGTAAAATATGGTAGATGTATAATATAATATATAAATATATTTAGGGTGACTACCGGTTTTCACCCGGAGTCTTAGGGTATGTATATCGTTTCTCCGGGCTCCGGGTTTTGTTATAATTTCTTCGTTTTTTTAAATAATTATGGCAATGAAAATTAAAAAAAGTCATCAAAAATAGCAGGGGGAACAAAAGTGAGGATTAGGGTGTGGAAATTTTTTTAGGTATCAGCGAAAAAAAAAATGTCTTCATTTACATGTCAGGGTCTACAAAAACTAAAATCTGGTTATTCTAATATATTCGAGTAAATCTGAGTATCTAAATATGGCACGATTAGGGGTTGGGGGGTAAATCGCCCAGGGGCAAATCTTAAAATAAATAACTGACGGTTGATAATAATATTTATTTTTTGAATGAATAATTTTTTGTTTATTTATTTAAAAGTAATAATAGATAGATATGTATTTGATATTCGCGAATAAATATAGTAAGTATCATATTATTTCATTCCTTGCATATATCATTTGTTTTCAAATAAGATATTTCAACAATTGAGCTGTCAAAAATTGATGAGTTCATTATGTATTTAAAAAAAATTGGGTGCATGTTTAAATTATATTTTGAATGTCATAATATTATATAAAATATGATATATCACGATTTGGCAATTATATATTTACCTTCACTCCCGTCTCTGATATTTTCTATTCAATTAAATCATTTTTTGCAACACCAATATAACCCCTCCCCCTTCCCTCAGTCTACTCTGGGGCTATGAGATAAAATATAATTAAATTGATTAAAAATTACATTGTATATAAGTAATCAAATAATGTGTTTTTTTATATTTTTGTAGGGTGTTGATATAATATAGAATTTATTATATTTTTAACGATTAACTAAATATATATATGTATATTATATATGCATGTACACTTATTTTTATGATTTTAATTTATTTCAACCTTGTACTTCAATAATAATAAAATTTGAATGTATATCAAAACAGAAAATCTAGATCAAGGAACCGAGAAGTTAAACTTTTGTTACAAGCCATAAAAAGTCAGTCATTTGTATAATAAGAGAAAAATAAACTTGGTGCAGTAATTTTATACATATAAAACATATAAGTCAATATGGAGTTTATACTTAAAATATATGAAATATGTATTATTATGAAAAATACATATTTAATTCCAGAGTGTATAGGGCCGACAAAAAAATGGGGTCCAATGCACAGTGATAAAAACGACATTGACTGGAGATTTTTGATTTATATTACCTACTAAAAAAAATTCTATTAGGTTCGTACTGTGAAAAGATAAACTGAAAAGATTGATATGAGTAAAAAATCATTTCCGGTATGTATAAAATTTGTATTCGTTAGAACAAGTAGGTATATGAACGATTTTAGCGTGAAGTTCTGCAATTTCTTTGAAACCAGTTTGGCGCAACGCGGGTGTCTGTGATGTAACATATAAACAACATACTAAACTCTGTATGCAGCTGGTGTACTTGTTTTTGTTCTTTTTACTCGCTGATTGAATTGCAGATCTTCGCTAAAAATAACTAGAATAATATTATGTTTATTTTGAAATTGAAACGTTGAGTATGGACTTTTCAAAGGCGTAGTTATTTTCTTTTAGCAAATAAGTACACAGGAAAAAATCTGTCTTGCAGGGTCGTAACTAGAGGCTCGGGGGCAATAATTAAAATTTGAAATGTAAGGATAAAAACATGTGTAATAAGTTTAACATTTTCAAGTTAGGGCCTCCTAACTTCAGTACTGTCTTGGGTCAAGACAATCTTTGTTTTATAAATAACAACAATATTTCGAAAAAAAAAATTATCTTTTAATTTATTATCTAATCGTGACTTCGGAAAATGAGACTTTTTTTAGAATAATAAAAAAGCAATCAAATGAAATTTTGTCTCAAAACATACAAAAATTTGTTTTTAATGAAATATAAAACAAAATGGTGACTTTAGCGTAGCTACACTGGGTGCATCTGTTTTATTATGTGCTCCACTGCGGAAAACAGAACTTCCATGGATCAACATCCAGAACAAAATAAAAAATTTTCTCGTTATTTACATAAGTTTTCTCATCAAAGTACACACGATTATTAAAAAATATCAATTTTTGCAAATTTTGTATCACTTTTAACAAAGAATCGCGTTTTTGACGAAAAAAACTGTAATTGTTAACCAATCGTAAAAATTCGATGTAAAATCTTTCTAAGAAGTTACAGTTAAAATTTCAAGTCGATCGGATGAAAAATGGCCAAGATACGTTTTCCGCAGTTTTTAAAAACGTGGTTTCGATAAAAATAAGTTAAATTTTTTAGAATAGAAAGTAAAATCCACAAACATTTTTGATTTTCCCCAATTATACCACAGTAGCTACGTCCCTGCTGTGTATGCAAATTGTGTTTCGAAGAAATGAAAGAATTCTTCACTTTCCAGTTGATACTGTTTTAATTGTAGTTTAACCTTTCAACGTACGATTAACTTTATAAATATCAACACTCGTTTAAATTTTAAAACAAGAACGTTGAAATTACTATTATTTAATAATAACTAACAATAAGACTGCCTACTTAGCTTAATTTACTTCCGACTTTCGATAGTTTTGGTAGATTGTTTTCTTTCATAATAATCACAGTAATTATATTTATATTTGTAAATATTTATATCACATGCACTATAATTATTATAAATCACAAATTGCTGAATAACTTAATGTCATGTAGAATGTAATTTACTGAAATAAGTGAAATTTTTCAATGGATATCTCTAAATGAATTATATAATAGAACTTATATTTATTTATTATAAATAAACTATTTATATTTTTCTTGAAATATTATAATATTTTTATATTACATTAATTATAATTTTTAAAATTACTTTGATTTTTTTATTATACAGTAGGATGGGTCGAAAATAGAAAATTATCGCGGATCGAATCGTAATAGTGGCCAAAAGTTGCTATCATTAATACAAAATGACCAAAAAAGTGATTTTTTTGAAAATGCAAATTTTTTTAATGACGATTTTTAATGTGCGATACCAAAAAATTGACCTATTTAGCTTTATAGTATTGGTCGGGCATAGTCGAAATCCAAATTTTTGCTTACCAATTTTTTTTATTTGAGTTTGAATTTGGGTTAAGTTGAATTTTTCCAAGTTGGTTAAACCAAAAATTCAAGCTCAAACAAAAAAAAAACTGGTAAGCAGAAAATTCTAAAAAGTTGGATTTCGACTATGCTCGACCAATACTACAATGCTATATACCTAGGTCGATTTTTGGCTCTGCACTTATTTTCGTGTAGCTGTGTAATAAAATATTTCAGATTTAAATGGTTAACTATTTCGATAGTGTGGCTTATAAAATGTTTTAATCTATTTAAAAGTGTTTATGATTTATATTTATGTAGATTAAGCTATGTCGTCAAACAATTTTTTTTTATCCACCCGCAATAAGAAATACATGACATTTATTTTACACAATTGGAAATAAATTGCAAATATAATATAGGCAATATAACTAATCGTTTGCTATGCAATTAAGATAATATTTTATTACGTGTTATTTATCAAAAAGAGACCAATTAAAGGCGACAGCTATTTATGTATATAATTCCAAAAATATCCATTACTTTTTAAATACTAATTACACATGTCAATTAAACTTTATCTAAATAAATACATATTCACACACCTAACCATTTCATTGTTTCTTTCAGATCCGATAAGAGTCATTCTTAAACTCAACAAGAACAAGATCTGACTAATAGAAACTACTTTCTACAGTTTAGTGCATACAAGAAACTAAAACACGTTCTATAAAAATACAATGTGTGTTTTATGTGATACCTACTTATAATTTACAATACGTGCTCGCGAAATAACTGTAAATACTCGTGTCAAATACCAAATCAAAAATGGGGACGATATCAGAAGAACACCACCATCTTCACCACGATCATGTTGAACATGCAAGTGCATCAGAATCTTCATCTACATTTAATGCAGTGGTTGTAGCGAAACTCACAGCAATGCTGGTCCTTTTCACTGCTTCCCTGATTGCTGGTTTGATCCCAACTCGACTCTCTAGATGGTTCAAGTGGACTCCGGGCGATGCAAGAGCAGATATCAGAGTATCAATACTTCTAGCTATCGGTGGAGGTGTCCTACTTTGTACCACATTCATGCATTTGCTTCCAGAAGTATCTGAAGCGATAGCGGAATTGCAAGAACATGGAACTCTTCCAAATTATAGGTTCCATCTACCAGAACTCCTAATGTGTGTTGGATTCTTCGTAATATTTCTCGTGGAAGAGCTAGTGCATGTATATTTGCACAGTCGTGAGAAAAAGCAAACTTCTAAAATCGATGTGGCGTTTCGTAGAAGTCTTTCAGTACGTAGAAGCGGTTGTGGACTTCCTCAGCAACCTCCTTCTACGACGCAATCAACTTGCGAATTGGTAAAAGCAGAAACAGGACATTCAGGACATAGTCATGCAGTTGCCGATCCTGTAGTTGCTGGAATTCGCGGTCTGCTTGTGGTCCTTGCCCTCTCAGTGCACGAACTGTTCGAAGGTCTTGCAGTGGGGTTAGAATCCTCGGCAGCTAATGTTTGGTACATGTTCGGCGCGGTTGCAGCGCACAAACTCGTTATAGCGTTTTGTGTTGGTGTGGAGCTCGCTGTATCGGAAATCCGACCGTCGCTAGCTTTGCTGTACGTGTTTTTCTTCGCGGTAGTCAGTCCGTTGGGTATAGGTGTCGGCGTGGCTCTGAGTGCGGGAGGTGAGGAAGGTGCAATGGCTAGTGGGGTTGCCTCGGTGGTGCTGCAGGGACTCGCGACAGGTACGCTGCTATACGTGGTGTTCTTTGAAGTACTCCAGACGGAGGGCAGGCATGGTTTGGCGAGTTACGTGGCGATGTTGGCTGGGTTCTTTGTTATGTTCGGACTCACGTTTTTGAGTAAGTTTTATTATTATTATTATTATTATGAATATGATAAACTCAATTTTATTTAATATTGGTACGATAGTTTCTAGAGCTTACGATTATTATTAATATACCTAATTATATACGGCCTTTGCAAGTCTGGCACCCTGGGTGAGATTTATTTCGCCCCCCCCCTCCCCAACGCTGAGACAATTAGTTCATCAAGTCGACTATTAAAAATTAATTTCTTTACTCTAATAATTAAAAAAAAATAATGATACAATTTTTTTAACCAAAAACAGTAAGAACAAATGGGTCTTAAATAATACTTTTAAATATTATTTATATATTTTTGCAAAGATGAAAAAATGAATTTTTAGTAAATTATCAAATAGGATAGTTTTATAAAATTAAAATTAGGGGAAATGAAATATGTTGACATTAATATGTATTTTGATAAAAGAAGAAGACCCGTATCTTAATAATAAATAAAAAATAACGGATATATTTTTGATAATATATTTGACTGCAATGTCTTGAGAAGCATATGTATAATAATATACATACATATGTTTTGAGCAAATTATAAATACATATAGGAAAATCGAAAAGGAAATAAATTTTAAAAAATAGTTAAATTATCATAAACAATTATAAATTACCACTTTATTAAAGTTTTAATAATGATTTTACAGTTGTTATTTATATGATAAACATCAAACTATTTATAATAATTACATAACATTCTGCATGTTTGTTTTTTTATATAAAATACCTACCTGATAGTATTTCGTAGTAATATAAATATTATACAATGCATAATTAAACAATAAAAGAAAAATATCTTACATTATAAATATAATATATCAACCAATATAAAAAATATAATCTAATCATTGTGCAAGAAATGGACAGGGAAATCGTTGATATTGTTTTATTGATTATTGTAAATGAGATAATTTACTATTTTTGTTTAATTTTGATTGTATATATGTACGATTATAATTAATTTTATGCAATCTTTTCTTATTAAATAGATTAATAATAGCTAGGAGAGCACTTATACATAGAATAATTATTGATAAGCTACCAAAATGAAATTTGATATTTATATGATAATCAAAAAATGATGTAATTTTTATATGGATTTTGTCCTTTAGACTCTATTGAGTCCTTTTAGATAGCTTACAGATTTTTAATACTAGATATTAATCGGCTAATTATTTTTTGTTGTATTATCTTTCTGCCAAAAACTAAAGTAAAAATCACGTGTTTTAGATAACTACTAATTTTTTATTAGTTTTAAATAAAAACACACAACGTACCAACCTAAAATGCCCATCACACACAGCGCATTTTACATAGTCATCTAAAATGCACAACGCACACAACATACTTAACATACCCACCCAAAATGCTCACCAGACATAATACTCTCTACATACCTAACCAAGATGGTTACCCACACATAACACAAGCAACATGCCCACCCAAAATGCTCACCAGACATAATACTCTCTACATAGCCATCCAAAATTGTTACCCACACATATCACACGCAACATGCTCACCCAACATGTTAATTTTAACAATATTATATTAATTTAAATTAAAGATGCGTTTGTTTATAATGTTTGTTAGTGAAATAGTTAATTAAATAACTAATTACGTATTCAATGCGTGTAGTGTTTTTGTCTCTAAACAATAAATCAGATATTTAAATAAATTTGGACTTGAAACAATGCAATTGTAAAAACATCAAGGTCGAAGATTCATTTTAACTATTAAACGAGATAATTATAAGTGTGTATTATTTTTATAATCTTATATACAGCTCTTATATGTATAAAGCCGATTTTTTTGGAATTTGAGATTTTGGTGTAAATATCCACTTTGATCTTTTGTAACTCAAAAACGACAAAACATAGAAGGGTAAAAAAATTTATATTTAAGATCAATATTTGTTTGTGAAAATATTTTTTTTCTTTTGTAAACGATCGTACAACCGGAAATGGATATTTACTCTTGTTAATTGTTACATTTTTCGAATTATTTTTGAAATGTGTTTATAAAAAAGTTGTAGATAATTTTTTTTTTATAATTTATTTACCATTGCGTTTTTAAATTTGCCAATAAAACATTTGTTAACTATATTTGTTATGATTGGGCACACCATTCCCCCTCTTCATATTTGGGCACTCCAAATGACGTATTTTTCTCTCGCGCCGAGCTACTGAAGTTACCTTGTACTTTACATATCTTGCTCATAACAGATTTATTAAGACAAAACTATTGTATTATTATGTTATCTAATTTATTTACTTATGAGATATTTTAAAACGTGTATTTTTAGCATACAATATATAATTAATTCAAACGATAAAAAAGAACATTTATGGCTCTCCGATAAAAAAACATTTTATTTAAATGAAATGTAAATTTAATAATATCGAACTATTGCAACTATCAACTGTTACTTAAATCGCTCAGAAGCTGTGGCGAAACAAATTTTTTAGTAGGGGGGGGGGGAGGGGATTTTTAATTTTAATTTTACAAGTTGTTGCCAATTTTGAAAAGTATCTTTCGTAATTAATGGACTCTCTAATTGGCAAACAATAAAAATTTTCATTTGGGAAAATGAGCCCCTACTAAATATTGACTATTAAATTACCCCAAAAATAAAATTCTATAATTATAAAATAACGTGATGATATCTCGATAATATTTTTATGACCGGGATTATAAAGAATTTGCTTGAGTGTAAAAGCAAATTAGCTTCCAGCTAATGCTATCTGCTAGGTATTAAATATAAATGACAACACACTCACAGATGTAGCGAATGATATCGTAGATATGATAACCTTGACGCATACGACTTAAAATAAGTGCTGCCAAGTGTACCTCATAAAATGCATATCATTTACATTATTTTACATTTATTACCAATGCTTTAAAAATAAATAAAATTGAGTTGGAACAAAAATACATATTAGGTACCAACAAAATGAACTGCGATTGTAGAAAAATGCAAGTTACCAACATTGATTTACACTGTATTAAAAATAGAATGAGTTTTATTAAATGTACACTGAAATATTACTAATTATATTGACAGCAATTGCAGAAATTTTGGACATGTACTATATTAATCATATTGTTTAGTATTTTGTGCGAATTTAAAAATATAATTAAGATTAAAATGTTCAGCATTATTTAAACTTGATATTAAACATTGTTAAGGAAAAAACAAAAGAAAATAATAAGTTTATTCGCCGATGAAAACAAGGATTAATGCATTAATAACATGTTTCTCTCTCTACTTCGACAATGGCTAAATTTATCATCAGATATAAAATTAGTGTTAAAAAAATCTTGATATCAATGTTTTTCTTCAATTGGAATCTTTGTTTATTTATATCTAATTCAGTGTCGTAGTAAGAAAAATTTTCGGGGGGGGGAGAAGTAAATACATATGAGTAAAGGTATTTTGAACTAATGTGTTCTCAACACATATTTCGGGAGGGAGGGGGGGGTCATCCTCCCCCCCAAAAAAAAACGTTACTACGCCACTGATCTAATTGTAAATATACTATTAATTAAATAAGCTGTTAAGCCGGTTTCCGATGAGTTTTTTGGAATAGTTCAAATTTTTATTAATAATACATATATTGTTTTTATATGGCAGAAGAATTGGTCGCACTCTATAAAGGAGCGTACACAGAATATTTTTCAAAGGGGGGTGGGGATTTTTTTAAATCTAAATTATTTCCCACAAATATATAGATTTTCATAATAATGTAATTGTTATGAGTTTTTTTGGCCATATAAAATAAAATATTTTTGGATCTGTGTAATCGTTTTAACCCTGAGATAGACAAAATAATATAATTCGGAGTATTTTTTTTTATAATAAACTGGGTATAAAAGAAACATATTTTTCAACCATTCCTTGGAATTGTTGACTATATAGAGGCATGTTTAATAAATTATGTACTTATGTATCCTGTAATTTAGGCGGATACTTTAAATAGTTATCGTTTATCGTCATAGATGGCACAGGTGAAGGTTACATTTTTTATTAAGATTTTACATTGTTTTGTTGAAATTCTTGCATGTTTATTATTAATCAATTATTTTAAGAAATACTGATACAGGTACTTTATTTTTATAACTTTCTTCCTTAATATATATAAAGCTCAACGTCTCTCTGTCTGTCTGTCTGTCTGTCTGTCTGTCTGTCTGTCTGTCTGTCTGTCTGTCTGTCTGTCTGTCCGTTAGTTACCTTATCACTCGAGAACCACTTATCCGATTGACGTGTTTTTTTTTTTAATTCATAGGTACGTTCTCTGGCCAGGTTATAGGCTATATTTTTTTAGGTTAGATAACATAACAACTAAGCAGTGACAATAATAGTAAATCAAGTCGGAAAAATTTTTGCCGTCGGCGCGCTGTTTTGTAATACGCTGCCTAAACCGTTCAATATAGAACAAAATAATGTAATAAAGAATTGTGTAGAATCAAAAGTTCTTCAATTAAGTCCGCGACACCATATGTCTAACTTTTATATTTTAGCCACAATGACTGCTTTTATGTTACAAAAAAAACATAAAATATTTGGGTTCTGTTTACATGGACTTATGACCTGCAAAACATTAATCCATATCGAAATAAATGATTTCATCGTCATAAGCACTTAATGTAGATATAGTTTGCCCTTTACAGCATCCAATTTGGTCGTATAGTTTAGAAAATATCTTAAAATATATTTATAAAGGTAACATCTATAAATGTATGGTGTCGTGCCGCATCGAAGCGAGTACATCAGACTGGATTCGCGTACGCTCGGTAGATATTCGGAGTCCCTCGGCTGATCGTTTGTGTTTATTTTGTTTTCAATAATTAACATTTAAATTTAAACAGAACACAAATTATTTGTACTTTTTTCTTCTGATTCGTTTTTGTTAGGTAATTTAGGTATTGATAAATTATTATTACAATAATAACTAATCGTGTTTGTACTTAATTAATTAAACTATATTTTTCAAAAATCCTAAACAATAATTCCGTAGTCTACGCGAGCGAAGCCGCGTGGGCCCAGCTAGTATACTATAAATATAAGAAATATCAACTTGTTAATAATCCATTTTGACTTCTCTTCTATTCTGAGAGTTTGACAACAATAATTGAATGTTTACTCAAGTCACTATTAATTTTTTATTCTAATTTATTTTTGAAACGATGCGTAGTAGAAAACATATTTTAAATAATAATAGTTGTAGAGATTAATGTTCGGTATTATAAAGGAGCTAGCAAATTTGCTAGCTAGCAAACACTTTCAAATGTATGTGATTGTATTTATGGATTAGCTATGGAATTTATAGCAGTGATACTTCAACTTATTATAACACAGTTGGCGACTCTGACCGTACAAAATAATTTTCATAATATCGCCACTGTTTTAATAACACTTCATGAAACTTAAAGAGAACTGTCAGATAGGTTTGAAACGTCATCTAGAAGTACTTGCTAGCTAGCAAATTTTGCTAGCTCGTTTATAATACCGGACATAAGACCCATTTCACACTATAGGTGGCCAAGTCGCAGAGGCAAAAATATATATTGATTTTAATTTTATTAATTTTTTTGATGGAACGTTTTCAATTAGTTTTGACTATATTTACAATATAATAATATGTGGGTATATTTGTCTTAGAATATGTAACTAAAAATATCTGATAGAGAATTGTCTGCTCTTTAATATTTGTCCTATTAATTTTTCTCATGAGAAAATCCGTTTACGAGATATTTGAGCATGAACGCAAGTTTTACCGCGCGCGCAAATTTTCTCATAATTTAAACCCCCATTTATACGACAACGGCGACTTTTATCGTAAAATTTATAATAACAACTTTTATTTAGAAACTAATAAACATTATTTTGGGTGCCTTCTATTTGCGTCGTCCGGATAACCATTTGCGAGATAAATAAGAAAAACTAAATCCGCGGAGATATTTTTGCCCTTAAAAAGGGGACCACACGGGTTTTTGAAATTTCTAGTTTTGTAGAGGAAGGTTTAATGTACAACTATACCAATTTTCACGCTTCTATCAAAAACTGCAGAGATTAGTCCGGGCTAAAACGAATAATCATCTTGGCTCTGGGTGTAAGCTGTATCATTACGGCCGTTAACTATTGCAGTAAACATCTCTATAGCACTCTGAGAAGCCTAGATTTATAATGACCCTATAGCAAGCAAAAATGATTCTAAAGTAAAATAGGTTAGTTTAAAGTAGCTATAAGGAAAATATTATACAAAAATAATTGTTTTAATGATTTGCATACCATACTGTTAATAATAAGATATAATTAAATTTATTAGTCCCGCAAAGCACGTTTCATCTCCCACTTCGTGTTTCTATTTTCTATACACGGATGTGTGAGTGTGCATGACATCAGGAAGATTGCAAATGCATCATTGTAATGTATTCATATTTATGTACAAACCGGCGGTTGGTACATAAGTGCATTCATACATACATACATACATACTACAGTCAGGCCCGGATTTAGAAATTTGCCGCCCCTAGGCAGTTGCGAAAATTGGTTGCGTCAGTTTCTAATTTTATAAATTTTTATAAAGTTACATTAGGAAACATTAATGCTTGAGTTGCATGTATAGAGAAATTATTGCTTATGAGTTGAAATTTTTACGTCTCGATTTTCGGATGGCAAACTCATCGATAATGGAATCAAAATCAAATTCAATTCCCACGAATATAACAAGTTTTCAAAGTTTCCACCAATATTTGTCACCCTTCAATTCTTGCCGCCCTAGGCAGCTGCCTACTCTGCCCGCATGGTAAATCCGGGCCTGACTACAGTACCTGATTATTGTACTATCTGGCAGTGGCGAAGCGTCCATGGAAGCACGGGAAGCAGTGCTTCCCTTATTTTATGGGTAAATTAATACAAATATGTGTTTTCAGTTAATAAATAATTTAAAAATATTATTAGAATATTCATCTTTATGCGCAACTCAAACATTTTAACCAAAAATAGCATTTAATATTAATTTACACGCTCAATTATAAAACTATAATACCTCTATTGTTATTTTCTTGTATTTTAGTTGATAATTGTATGACGAGTTGAAGTTCACTGCAGGAAATTTCACTAAAAAATTTTATTTTTTATTTCGTTAAAAGTATGTTTATTGTATAGAAAAGGACGTGAAAAGTTGTTTGTTTCTAACCGCAGGTCTGTATCTCAAACCGTTCTCGAGATATAGCCTCTCAAAGTTTTAGTTTTTTCAAATTTTTGGAGAAAAAAGGCCATAACTTTTGAACGCGTGGTCGGAATTGATTTTAGTTGACGGATTTGAAATCAGCGTGTCAGAATCTATATAATGACATGTATAATACATTAAAATCCGACAAAAAAATTTTGGTCAAAAATCGACATTTTTTTAAGGTATACCCCTTTGAATTTTTTCGATTTTTCGCGAATTTTTTTTTTTCGAGTTTTAAGGTATTATACATGTCATTATATAGATTTTGACACGCTGATTACAAATCCGTCAACTAAAATCAATTCCGATCACGCGTTCAAAAGTTAGGGCCATTTTTCTTCAAAATTTTGAAAAAACTGAAACTTTGAGAGGCTATATCTCGAGAACGGTTTGAGATACAGACCTGCGGTTTGAAACAAACAACTTTTCACGTCATTTTCTATACAATAAACATACTTTTAACGAAATCAAAAATTCTAAATTTTTTAGTGAAATTTCCTACAGTGAATTCAACTCGTCATACAAATATCGACTAAAATACAAGACAATAAGACGTAGTATCATTTAGTTACTGTATAAATATATAAGAATTTATTAAAATTGAATCTCAGGGTTTGTATACTGGATCTCCGGGCTCAGGGTTAAGGTGCAATTTCTCCGGATTTTACAAAATATGATGACTAAAAAAAAAGGTCTTCAATAATAGACCAGGGGGCGCAAAAGTGCAAATTAGAGTAATAAATTTTATGAAAAAAAAAAAAAATTTTAAATAAAATAAAAAGGGATTTTCATGTATATGTCAGGCTTTACGAAAACCAAAATCTGGTCACCCTATACTCTTAAGTCATATTTAACATGTTTCAATATTAATTATCACCTGGGGCCTTAAATACCCTCGATACGTGCCTGTAACTATACACACCTACACAACACATACACACACACATGCATGCGTGAAGTTGGAAAGACCCGCTTATTCATACCCCGGTGAGAATGCGTCTGCATTCTAGGAAACAACCATTCACTGATAATTGTACAATCTAGACACGTTCAGATTGAACGGAATATGTAATAGTGTATTTTATGCATTGATTTTAACCATTTTAATTCATTCGATAATTGTCATTTATTTTTATATTTTTGTTTTTAAATACTCGAAATTGAATTAAGATTTAACTGATTAATGCCCGGTTTCACAGTATTTTGGGTAATTATAGTTATAGTATCTCTAAACGATTTTTTTTGTTTGCATTTTTTTATAACTCGTGATCCCCCTGAAAAAAATTATTGCGACTCCCTAGGAGGTCGTTTTTCGCTACCTGTACTTTGATAGTATTCATTTCAGTGTAATCAACTGTTTGAAAATAATATACATACAAAGAAATGATATGATAATTTATAATTTTCCACATATAGTAAAAAATAGTAATAAATTAAAACATTTGACTTCATGTACGGTATCATAAAGGACTTAACAAATTTGTTAGCTAGCAAGCACTTTCAACGGAGATATCAAACTTATATATGACAGTTCTTTTGGAGTTTGTTGATGACTTTGACAAGTTTCGCACACGCGTTGTAGGTAAATACAAACGGTATTAAAACAGTGGTGAAGTTATGAAAATTATTTTGTACGGTCAAAGATGCCAACTGTGTTACAATTAGTTGAAGTGTCACTGCTCTAAATTCCATAACTAATCCATAGATATTAGTACAGAATTAATACCCCATTTGAATGTAATTGCTAGCTAACAAATTTTGTTAGGTCCTTTATAATACCGGACATTAGTGAAATTAAATAGCTACAGATAGTTTCACATTCCATTGTTTATATATGTATATATATACTAAATCAACAGTTTTTAATTTAATCATTACTGTACCATGTTGATATTTTTTAACATAAAATCTACATTAGTCATACTGCTTTAAGAGAGATTATAAATAGTAATTGCTACATGCATCTTCGAGAAAACTGTACTTTCTATGTGTTAACACAGTTTATGTCTTGATTCATAGAATACATTAAATATTTATGATTCACTTGTTTTGACAAAGCTAATCGATGGGAAACTTTATAATTTGAAATATTCAATACATTATTTAAATTAAATTATATTTATTTTAATTAAATAAGTAAGTAGTTTAAGATTTCTCTAATCTAATCATGAGTTGCTAATTTGTCGTTCTGGTCTAAACATTTATAGCGAAAGGGAGGCCACCAGTAGTTCTGGAAAATACAAAATATTTTTCATATACATAATAATATGTGTAATACTGTAATCCATACTAATATTATAAATGTTTGTTACCTTTTCACGGTTAAACCGCTGAACCGATCTTGATGAAATTTGGCAGGGAGATAGCTTGCATCTTGTAGAAGGACATAGGTTACTTTGTACCCCGAAAATTTGTTTCATAAAAAAATTGGATATGTGACATTTGTACGCATTATGGGTTATACTTTTTTGGCGTGAAAATGTGAAACTAAAAACCAGTTTTATCGACTATCATAACAGAAATCTATATTACCTTTTCCACGCGAACGATGTCGCGGGTAACAACTAGTTTATACTACATTTACTGGAAAACGGAGAAACTGTGGTTTCATAGTCACTTAAATTAAATATCTACACCTTAACCACATGTTTTGACTTCACAAGAAGTCCTGATTAGGAACCTAAAAGTTCCAGTTTGGCTCCTGATTAGGACTTCTTGTGAAGTCGAAACACGTGTCGAGTGACTTGTTTTCTTGCGGTTAAGATATATATTCAATTTAAGTGAATAATTAAGCTCATTCCTATAAAATGTATGTAGAAGAACTGTAGAATCATTTTACTATTATTGTTTTACATTATACATTATATATATAATTAGGGGTGTACCGGAACTGAAATTTTGAGTTCCGGCCGGAACCGGAATTACCGGAATTCACGAAAAAAATCCGGCCGGAATTCCGGCCGGAACCGGAATTTTTTCAAAAAAATTATGTATGGAATAGTAACAAATAAAGAATATAAATAAAAATGTTTTATACATAGGCAACGTTTTATATCAATACAATTAATTATTTTAAACAGTAAGTATAGGAATGAGGTACATTACATTCTACAAAATTGTTGTTTCTAATAAAATGTTTATCATACGTTCTTTTCGATTATAAATTATAAACGGATAAAATCGAAGGTGGTAAATCAGATATTTAGAAATAATTAAATATATCTAAAATGTTACCCATAAATGGGGATTAGTATTTTTCCAAAAAAGATCAATAATTAAATATCATTTTTATTACCTACATATCTTGTATTACTAAAAATTTATTTTATGATGGTTAAGTAATGTAATAAAAAAAATAAAGTAAAAAAATTGTTTTTGTGTTATGAAGTTTTTATTTCCATTAAAAATAAAATATAAAATTATATTAATGTTTTTTTTTTACAAAAATACTGTTATTTGAGAATCTCTTATACCCGGTCTCACTACTCAAACTTATTTCTGTTCCTTATCTTAGTGTTCCTTAGTCTTAAGTTGAACCTAAATTTTACGTCGATCTCACAGGTCTATCTTATCATCAAGGTAATTAAACCTTGGTTTATGACAATATAATTAATTTTGGATATAAATTGTGCATTTGATCATCCAAAAAATATTCAGTAATACACAGAAATGTCACAAGCTATAAAAGATAGGAGCAAGTTATACGCAAAAAGAGAAATTATTAATACCTATATTAAATATATGAAATTTCTAAGTATTATAATTTTTGTTCTTTTTTATATTAGTTTAAAAAAATACTACTAACATGTCATATAAATATTCGAGTCTATTTTTCAAACGAGTTATAAAAGCATACACTGGAGGTTTTGTTAAACGAAACAGTTTTAAAAAGGTTAATTTTGATTTGAAAATGGTTATATCTATAATAAACTTGGCTTGAAATGCCATAAACTATTATACCTATGATATCTGCATCATTGCCATCAATAATTTTATCAAAATGTTTATAAAAATTCATTTTTGTGTACAGTTTTCAGGTTAAGAGGAACTAAAGTATCACTTTGACTAGGACTTAAATTTAGGTAATACTTAACGACTTTAGGAACACAATAGTAGAATGTAGAAATAAAATTAAAAATTCCGGCGGGGTCCGGCCGGAATTTTCTAATTCCGGCCGGAACCGGAACCGGAATAAAATCGTAAATTCCGGCCGGAATTCCGGCCGGACCGGAATTCCGGTACACCCCTATATATAATACACAATACACTATATATTATAGGTACTAGGTGTGTGATTGAGTGAACACGGATGCTCGTGCATTGCATTTTGATCGGAACCATTCGCCGAATCTATACAATGATTCAATCTATTATTATTGTTTTTCAAAAGTTATACTCAATGTTGTTAATGCAATATCATTCACCGATATGACAGTTTCTATTACACGTGCATGCGAACCATTCATATGCCAATCAGGGCCGAATCTAGAAGCTCGGGGGCCCCGGGGCAAGAGGTGGCTGAGGGGCCCCCAAAATATGCAAAATAAAATATTATTATTATTTTAAATTGAATGATCTTTTTTTTTTTTTTGATCATATAGTTAATAAACTGTACTTAGTCTCTACTCCTTATTACTAAAAAAAGGTCATTCAATTAAAAATTGAACAATAACTGAAAACCTTTTTTTTACTCTTAATTTATCCAATTTTTCCTATTTAGTTACTTCCTCTGCTCCGGTGGTAGTTACGGTCCTGATACCAATGATTCTACCTTCATTTAACCGATTTTCTAATGTTGAACATCAATGTAAAACATCTAATCTATTCATATATTTTCATTATACAGTGTATTTCAAGTTGATTAAGACAGGAAATTTAACATGGGGGCAATTAGAAGAGTTGTAGTAGCCTTTGGTCAAATTTAACAATGTGTGATTGGTGCATTTTGAAATGCCGCCTCGAAACTAACTGATAAATTTTAAATTAGTCAACAGTATTTTGTTTTTAACATTAATAAAGAATAAAATACATTAATGAAATTAACACACATCGTTAAATTTGACCAAAGGTTACTACAACACTTCTAATTGCCCCCATATCAAATTTCGTATGTCTTAATCAACTTGGAATACACTGTATATTAAATATTAGTAATAGAAATAGTTACTACAATTAGAATAAATTATTGTATAAATAAATTCCCTTTGGTATTGTTTTACAACAATGGTCAAGTCATAATATTGTGCAGGTGGTTTTAAAAAATATATTATTGTGAGTCATAATTTGAACTTGAAGCAGATTTGAAATATTCTGAGAAAATTGTTGAGATTTTTTCAGGTGTAAGACATGTTTTTTATTGTAAACTTAACAAATAATATAGAAACAATGTTATTTGTTAGTCATCAGTGTTGTCTGGCGAGTCTCGGGGTTTTTATACTGTTTCTCCGGTACTCCGGGTTTCGTTATAATTTCTCCGGGTTTTGTAATAATGATAACAATCTAAAAAAAGGTCATACAAAATAGCAGGAGGCATAAAAATGAAGATTAGGATATTTAGGTGTTGTCTGGATACTGACGAAAATAAAATAACAATTTTCATTTATACCTATCCTAGGGTTTACAAAAACTAAAATCTGGTCAATTTTTTACCTGTATATAATTATTTAATTATACATATGCATACATGTTACCACATGTTTCTTATCTTATTGTTAGTATAACTTTAAACAATTAAATTAAATTTTTAATACCAGAATACAATTAATTCTTATTTATTTTTAAAGCCAAACGAATGTAAAAATTTACAAAACTTGTTGATTACTTATTACACCATTCATGATCATTCTTGTAATTTAAAAATGTGGGCAATAAATTTGAATAAATAAATTGCAACAAGCATTCAAGGCTTTTCTGAGGGTGACAAGTGACCTATTTTTGGCATTACGAAACGAAACAAACAAATTTATTTTAGAATAAAAAAAAAACAACAGAAGATATTTTTTTTCATAAATATTTTTTACCATTGTGTTTTAACACCCAAATAATTCGATAAAATAAAATATTTGCCGTGAATTATGGACCAACTTAAAATCAATTCATGCATTCAAATTAATAATGAACAATGAATTTCCAGTTACAATAATTTTCAATGATAAGAGAATAATATAAAATAATAATATAATTAAACATTTTATTATTTAATTGATTATTTCGCTAAAATAATTGTAATCAACAAAATAAGATTTCAATAAATAAAATGAATATTAATCACATTTTTTTCAACAATAAAAGTCTAGTTTATTTTAATTGTAACAATTAAAACTAACGTATTTTTATGTTATTTGATTGTTGCCAACGTTATCTCAAAAACTGAATCTGGATGTCTTTGGATCACATTCAATTGTAAAACCGGTTGTAATTATTTTTTGTTTTTTGGACCGGCTCAAAAATGATTAATATGCAATTTATATATTTCATGGCCGACTGGATATTTCGGAAATGCAGAAACAAAAATGCATTCAAAGAATTGCTCGTAAACGGTTGTATAATAATGACAACTGGTTTTTGTCTGATCGCCTGATCCTGATGAAAGAGAAAACAATATATAAGAAAGACATTTAATTGGCCAATTTTTTTAATTCTTAAAGATCGCGAATTTGCAATTAGGCAATTACATTAAAGAAATAATGATGGGGTATTTTATTTTAATTCAGGTTTAAGAATGAAGTAAATACGGTAAAGAGAGTAATGAACCCCCTAGATCAGCGGTTCTTAAACTTATATGGTTTAGGGACCCCCTTTTGAACAATAACTTTTCAGAGACCCCCTCCCCGAATAGAAAAACAAAGAAGGTCGTTAGATACTAATTAATCACTGGTAAATAGAAATGTAAAAGTACTTTAATTTATACCAAACATGTTTCACGGACCCCCGGGGATCCGCGGACCCTAGTTTAAGAACCACTGCCCTAGAGAAGTATATATTTGTAACTATTTGCTATTCACTAGTTGATACAATTGTATTTAATAACTAAGGAACCCTAATAAATGAGACAAATTTGTAAAAACATTTTTTTTAAATTACCCCATTTTCTTTAGATTATAGAAATTATTGCTCCTTCTCAGGCTGTAATACATTAATTATGCTTATAAGTAAATTCATAGGTATTAACTAAATATTAAAGAATGATTTTAAAGAAAGGCAATATAAATTGGTCAACAACACTTTTTTTTGAATGCATAAATATTCATAATTTTTTTTATACTGATAGGTAATTAAAATGCTTATATGTATAAGTATGTTAGTAGTCAATAGTTGCACTTTTTTTTGAATGTATCAATGGAACAACTTTTTATGCTTGTAATTTATAATTAGATTTGTATAGTATGATATGTTAATTTGGTAAAATTTCAGAAACTTTTTTTGCACTTTTGACACATTAAAATGTACTAACTGGGTTACCCAACGTTTCTTTACTAATTTTTTGTTTATTTATTTATTTTAATTAGTTATTAAAATAACATTGATTTAAAATTAATACAAATGGGCGAGTCCAGATTAAATGCTACTTTTACTAACTTTTTTGTTTTATTTATTTGCGCAAAAAGTTCACTTCTTGATAAATTGACGCCTAAATGGTAAGAAACATTAAGAAAGAACACCTTTTTCATTATTATATATTATTTAAAAATCACTTAACATTTAACAACTCCAAGTAATGAAGTAAAAATTATCTATATCAATTGTGTGTAACGCCCGTTACACTTATCAAAAATCATTAAAAATAGATACACATACAATCTAGCTTCATTTTTATGTTTATATCTGCCTATATTAATAAAGTCACAGTATACAAAAAAACAAAACATAAATGGAATAAGAGATTTTGCAGATTTACCTGACTTACTTAAACTTAACTTAAATAGCATTCCGAAATTTGTAACGCCCATAAAAAGTGTGTAAAATTTTCCTTTTAACATAGTGAAGTTAATAAAAAAAGCAGTTATTTTCAGGTGTTTATATTATATTAAAAATTTATATTAATATCAAAAAAATATCGTTTTGATTAGCATTAACTTGTAAAATTCATTCCATGGACTCATCCAAATAGTACATTTATTATTATTATTATTGTTATATCAACGATTAAAATGAAATAAAAATTTAGTATGTAAGAGACGCAATTTTACGGCAATTTTAATTCAAGGAAATAGCTCGAAAATAAAATATAAATTGTGAAAAAATCTCAAGGATGTATAAAAATGGCTTGTATAAATAATTCCAATAATAATAATATTTACGAGTAAGTACAGTAAATACAATCAATAAATGTTTACAATAAAACCTGCAAAAATTCAATCTTGACATGCCGGATTTACCATAGATAAAGAATAGATAAACCTTGAAGAAATGTCACCAATAATTTTACAAATCTTACGAAATGTATAACTTATTTAGACATTTCCCCTTTTTTAATACGTATGTGACGAATATTGGAATAAAAATAAAATAAATGATAATAATAATAAATATTTATTTGTCAGTCGTGTTTTTTATCCCTTATATCAAAGTTAAATTATTATTAGCCGTATCATGAAGTTTTCTCAATGACGTCATAAAAAACAACACATTCTACGATGGAATATTATTTTTGACAGTTCTAATACACTGATATTTGCATAGTACACAAAAAAAATATTTGTGAAGTTATAGAAAATTATTTATTTCCTAAAAAAAAAATATACAAAAAAGGTCTTCAGACATTGTCTGAGAAAAATAGGGGCTCCGAATATTTATTCTGCATGAAGCATTATAAAATAACGATGCTTCCATATTTGATAATCTTGTTTTATTTGATTTGCAAATGACAAAAATGATATTCGATAAAAAGCAATTTGGTTCGTATAATGGATTAGGTAGTTTATTATGAGCCCATAAACTTTCCTAATCTAGGATTGGATCTTAACTATTAAAATAACGTAACACTGGCACTAGCAGAGTTAATAGGTATACATTATTATTTAATAGTTAAAGAGTGGAAATAGAAAATTCTAAAAATATAAATAGACATTTTCTAACACTTTTAGAGAAAGCAACGCTATTAGAAATAGAGTTTACACCTAATAGAGGCACTTGCAATCTTTTATGTTTCCATTCTTCAAAATGAAAAATATAATGTGCTGGCACCAGTCTTGGATCATACCCCAGTGTTGGATTCTTGTTTAATTAAATGTACTAAATTATAAATATTTGTTGATATTTTATTATTGCCATTACTGAAGCATAATTTATAGACACTTAACTGTAAAACAGCTTAATTTGAGAACAATCGGTCAATGGGTGTCAAAATGGTGAACATTTAAACTAATTATTAGTGTTATCTATTTATTAATTATTAAAGTTTTAGTTTTTTTAAATTTTTGGAGAAAAAAGGCTATAACTTTTGAATGTGTGGTCGGAATTGATTTTAGTTGACGGATTTGTAATCAGCGTGTCAGAATCTATATAATGACATGTACAATACCTTAAAACTCGAAAAAAAAAATTCGCGAAAAATCGAAAAAAATTCAAAGGGGTATACCTTAAAAAAATGTCGATTTTTGACCAAATTTTTTTTGTTGGATTTTAAAGTATTATACATGTCATTATATAGATTCTGACACGCTGATTTCAAATCCGTCAACTAAAATCAATTCCGACCACCCGTTCAAAAGTTATGGCCTTTTTTCTCCAAAAATTTGAAAAAACTAAAACTTTGAGATGCTATATCTCGAGAACGGTTTGAGATACAGACCTGCGGTTTGAAACAAACAACTTTTCACATCATTTTCTATACAATAAACATACTTTTAACGAAATCAAAAATTCTAAATTTTTTAATGAAATTTCCTGCAGTGAACTTCAACTCGTCATACAAATATCGACTAAAATACAAGAAAATAAGACGTAGAATCATTTAGTTACTATATAAATATATAAGAATTTATTTAAAAAAGTAAAAGCTTGAACTGTTTCATAACTAGTTTTTTTTTTTTGTTAATAGGAGGGCGAGGATTGATAACATATGTCTGATTTACATTGTTTATTTTATAATTTTTGTGTCTTAGTACTTATCATTTTGTAATCATTAGCAAGTATCCACCATTGGATGCTTATTTTTGGTTTTATTTTATCTATTATTGAAGAAAAAACATAAACAAAATAAAAGGTTATAATTTTTTTTAAATAACAAAGAGGTACTTGCTTTAAAAGAAGCTCATCAATCCCAAAAAACTTGTTCTTAAAATGGCCAAGACTGGTGCCAGTACCTTATATAAGTATAGAGACATTCTCCTGAACGTTCGCCTAAGTGATCTTTCAATTCGCATCTACATAAACTTCTATTTCGATTTAACTGGAGCATCAAACCTCTCCAAATACCAATAAAATCCAAACGCGTTTATTCTCAAATACATAAGAAACCAAATTCTATATCCAACATGCGACATTTACGATCGTCATATTTTATATTCGATAGCGCTGATTTATTTGGCCAACACATCAAGTGTGCGTCGTGTCATAAAACAAAACACGAACTAGAAGAAGGTATATTTTTCTCCGACGCACAAATCAGAGCGGCTGTTACGTGTTACTGACTCGGTTGTAATTGATTTCACCGGTTCAATATGGACCTAATTGTGCCAGGACACGGGGTGGTACCGGTACTACTACTTTTTATGAATATCTTATTCAGTATCCTATTTGCAAGGGCGTTTGTAGACGGGATGCCGCCTTTGTTGATGGATAATCGATTGTGATAAAAGAGCAAGTATATAATATATAGTAAATACTATATGTGGTTTTTAAAGTCTTGCATTATTGAAATAAAAGGATAATTTGTGATTATCGTTTTTATTATTATTTTTTTATTTTGGATAGCGTGGAAAACTTACATCTTATATTTTGTTTTTGGCATAATTACACAGGTAGAAATGTGACTTGGGCCAAGAAAATCTTGTTTTATATATAACGAAAACAATATTTTCTTAATATAAGAATTTATTCTTAATCCAAGTATATTATTGTTTTCGTTCAACAATATTTCTTTAAATGGAAACAACAATTTTCTGGATTAAGTGTATATTCTTAAATTAAGAAAATATTTTTTTCGTTATATAGAAAACAAGGATTTCTTGGCCCAAGTTAACCTTTCTACCAGTGTAGAGAGCTGAAATATAAACATTCTATTGCCCTGTTTTTTAAATCATAAGTATCAATATTTTTTGCTATTTAACAGGATCGGCAGTGAGTTGAACCTTTTTTTTAAATTGTACTCAATCATTTTTTTAAGCTAATTCAAGGTATATAAAGACAAGGTAGTCTCAACAATTCCTTGACCAATCAGCGTTGAAACGGGAATTGACGTCATCTGGGGGATGTATTCAAATGTTATAAATGTATAATAGAATATCAATTACACAAAATTTTAACAATACATACAATCAAATAAGTACAAATTCGACATAACAAAATCATAAAAAAGCTGTCACAGACAATTTGGTCAATTCGGGAAGCTTCATTTTTATTATTCTTAAGTTGGCAATACGTTATGTGATTCTGACAGCTCTTTATGATTTTGCAATGTCGAATTTGTACTTATTTGATTGTATGTGTTGTTAAAATATCAAAAAATACGAAAACAATAATAAATATAGGCATTTTGTGTAATTGATATTCTATTATACATTTATAGCATTTGAATACATCCCCCAGATGACGTCCATTCCCGCACCAACGCTGATTGGTCAAGGAATTGTTGAGACTACCTTGTCTCTATATACCTTAAAGCTAATTTTTGCCGAACAAAACTGACCTAATATAATTAAAATCTAGCTATTCAAATTGAAATTACACTATCTCCAATACATGTGATAAAAATAAATTTTGTGAATCGTAGCCTACCTTATCTGATGACTATATTCCGTTACCAACCGATTTTCAGTATATTTCATAATAATGCAATGATTAGACATTAGACATATCAAAAATTCCTTAGCAACGAAATAATAAGAATTAGACAAGATAGGTTATGTTTTGATAAAAAAAAATTGATCTCGTGATTTGAGGATAATATATCTCTAATTTGAACAACTTGATTTTAATTGTATTACGACAAGTGTATCCAGTGAAAAATTAGCTTTTCGATAATGCAGTTTCTATTGAAAAAACAATGAGTTTTATATTCATACAAATGATATCTCCAAAATTATTGGACTGATCGATTTTTTTGATAGCAAATTTATTTTTTGTCTTTGAACGTGTCAAGTGATTGTATCGTGATACTTTTAGACTACTTCTAATCTAGATCAATATTTCTTTAACTTTATTTCACGAACTTGTTGTCATAAGTATTCCGCGAAATTCTGAAAAGTTCAAAGAAAAAGAAAAAAACTGCCCGTATTTCGTTAAATAAAAAATTACCAACGTAATATATTTTATTTTTATTATTTAACTTAAAAAACGAAGTATAGTATGTAAATTCATGAATTTAAGAGGTTTTATAATTGAAAGTGTTCCACATTACATCAAAATGCGTCATTACTAGAAATTACAACATTAATAATTATTTTTCTTAACGTTATTTTGATTATTTCCATTCAGTTTGGTAATAACTCACACAATGTCGATCAACCTTCCGAAAAGCAATGCGGTTTGTGAGAGTTAATGACCTTGGTGACAGAGATGCAGTGAAAGTGTACGGCCGTGAGTTCGACTCACCTCACCTGGTGTGAGATTATGTAAATAACGCTACGGTACATATCGCATAATATAATATTGCTTATTGTTTTGTGTTGTTGACAGAACCTTAGCCATAGCGGGGTGGCGAGACGATTAGAAACCAGAATTAAATGAAACAATTTAAATTATAATAATATTTTTTGACAGATATAAATTTGAAAACAAAATACTATTGATTATGTTATTAAATTTTTTGGCGGCATTTCAAAATGCACCAATGACACATCGTTAAATTTGACCAAAGGCTACTACAACACTTCTAATTGCTCCCATGTTTTTCCTATGTCTTAATCAACTTGGAATACACTGTATAATATATTAACGTTATATTTAATGCTCTACGATTATTAGTTGCCTTGTTTATACGAAAAAGATAAAACACCAACACCATGCTTTTAGAAGGGAGAGGAAGGGGTGGCCTCAAGTGCTAACGAGGCCTAGATATTTTTTTTTAAATTCAAACGAAAAAAGGGCTTTACTTTTTTGAAAATAAAATATTTACTCCTGTTTAAATAAGAACAAGTATATCCCAAATCTTTTTCTATCTCTTTCTTTTAACATGGCTCTGTTTTCGAATCAGATGTGTGGTCTATGATCTATGTCTATGCCTACATCTAATTGTCGCTGTCAAAATATATCATTCACAACAAAATAAGAATGCCGTCATTATTAAAATAAATAAATGCACGGTCATTTATTCTTTAATAATATCCTATTGTAATTTTGTTAGTATAGTATTTTGTTTGCATTGTACTCTGCAATACACCACCGGTCCGAAAATTCTTTATTTAGGTATTACTAGCACAAGGTTCTATAGCATATTATCTTTATTGTTATTTCATCTATTGTTTCTCAGTTCTAATTATATCTATTATATTGGTTTATGAAATTATAAAAATTAAACAATGCAATATGTTTTTGCATCCGTTGTTAATAATGTAAAGTGTTAATAAGTGCGCAGTACGTTTTGTGTTTATTAACACGTGACACAATGAACTAGAAATTATAGTTTCCTGTAATATTTTCTCTTTGTATTGATAATAGCAGCTTTCCGTTAAAATGCCTATTATAATGAATACCTAGTTGTTTGATATGGATATGACTGAAAGCAATATTGCATTATATACAGGGTGGATAAATACTTTTGATGGAGAGTTTGATCAAATATTATTCACATGTTTTCTCGACCAAAAAATTTCAACAATTTTGTAGAAACGGAATGTTTGAGGTTAAAAGAGTTCAAAAGATGTTAAAATAAAAAAAAAACAATTTTATTTATTAGTGTTCCGTACTGAAACCGGAAAAAGGAACACTTATGTCATAGCCTTCTAACTTCTGAACTGTTTGACTTAGAAAGTTGAGATTTGGCATGGTAGATTAATAATATTCTTTCTAAGATATTAATTTATATTTTATTTTATAGAAAAAGGTGAAAATAATTCTACTATATTAAAAATCAATATGTACATTTAGTCCAGGCTGGGGAGGCTAAAACAGATTAAATTAGGTACAGTTTTAATACTTACAGGATTTGTTATAAATGTAGTTTAGAATATTACCATAAGTTTGCTCCAATTTTGGTTGTCTGCGTAATGGGTTCAATTGCAAAATTCTTTAGGTTTTCTGATTTTTGTTAAATAGTAGTCAAAATCTTCATTTTGAAAAAATTTTTTTTAAGATCATTTGTTTTTCGCTACACTGAAAAAAAAGGCTGAAAACACACTTTTTTAAGCTGTAATAATTAATAAAGTTTAACGTTTTTTAAATTGATACGCCTGGAAAATAAACATTTTCTAGTAGGTACAGAACATTCACTGAAAATAAGGACCTGATATCTTCAATTGTTTTTGTTTTATAAAAGTGTGAATAATGGAATCATGCTTGACTTTGATTAACAATAAAAGTTTTTGTAAAACTGTTTTTATGTATACATTTTTTTATTTCAATTATTTTTTTTCCGGAAGTTGTTGTACACATTTATATATTTTTGGATGACTCAAAGGGGCTTTTATTTTTACATTTTTGTAACACATAAACCAAGGCTACCAAGATCACAAACCGTTAATTTTATTTTATGATAAAATCTTTCGCGTGTTGTTCAGATACGCTCAGTAATTTTAATGCGATATTTTATTTAACATAAAATATTATACAATCACATTTTAACGCGAAAGTGAAGATATTTTAAATATTTGCAAAATTTGATTTTGAAAACATGATGGTTTCGACAGTGGCGAATGTGTATTTATCCCGGGGGAGGGGGGGGGATAAATACACATGAGTTTTATTTTTTTAAGGTATTTTGAACTGATGTTTTCTCAACTTTTTTATTTATAATAATATATATACTTTTTATATACCTATCACTAGCTGTGCCCGTGGCTTCGCTCGCGTGAACTAGGGAATTATTGTTTAGATTTTTGAAAAATATAGTTGAATTAAATACAAACACGATTAGTTATTATTGTAATAATAACTAATCAACACTTAAATTACCTAACAAAAATGAATCATAACAAAAAGTACAAATAATGTTTGCTCTGTTTAAATTAATAACAATAAATAAGAACACAGTGAGTTGAGAGCATGTTGGGTGGGTATGTCGGGTGGGCATGATTACTTTATGTTAAATTAAATTAATATCCCCGGGTAACATCGGGTTCAATGCGCTAGTTTATTATAAATTGTAATAAATATTTATAAAAAATAATAATTTTAGAAAACTAGTGCGACCATATAAATATCATTATACAAAGAGGTGTTGTTACAGCATTATATTGGATAACACGTATATGTCAGCGACCTAACGCAATGTTTATTTACACGCTGAAGCTGCTGATGGTACTTTCATGTTTACCAACAGGCTGCAACAAGGTGGATGAACTGTCTTGTGCCAAATAACATTTTACATTTTCCTCTGTTTAAATATGGACAAGTTTTACAACTGCATATTAATTAATAATATATATGCAATTGAAACTTTTATAGTAAGGAAATAATATATCTATATGCAATAAATCAATCAATTATATTATTAATACCTATAGTTATTTTAATTAATTATACAACTTTTAATTAAGTATAAACTTGTAAGTAGTATTTTTCAAATTATTTCTATAATATACATATATGTAAATACAAGTCTTGAGGCTTCCGCGGTGATCTTGATATGGATCTTGGCTTCTGGGTGTAAGCCGCGTCGATTTGATCGTGTTATCGGCCAACGTTTCGTCACACATTGCAGTGGACATCTTCAAGGCTCTAAATCGACGCGGCTTACACCCAGAAGCCAAGATCTATATGTAGATAAGATAATGTTAATATGAAAATGAGACATAACGTAGTTATGAGGGGGGGAGGGTCATTAATGAAATTTTATAAAAAAAAAATTTTTTTTCGGAATTTTATATAGGGTCACATCCTATTATTGTAAATAAAAAATTTGGTGCAATTGTTTCTTGCATTCGTCCGGTGAACAAATTGCTATATGTCATTTTAATCTGACTTCCGGTTTTACCGGAAATATTTATTTCGTTGTAAGATGTTAGTTTTACTAATTAAAATAAAGTAATGAAAAGTATTAGGTGTAATCTGGGTAAAAATGAATGTCTGTAAGAGATTTATGTAAGAAAAAATATTTCGTGATTTTGACATTTACATGAGCGATATCTTATTTATAGATAACCGATTTCAATCGATAATTATATATAACATTTACTTTGAAATGCCATTAAAAGGTTAAATTATTTGATAAATATTAAGAAAGCATTTGCACATGCAAATATTAACTATCATCCTATATTTTACGATGAGTCACCATCAAGTCATTTGATAAAACTTAGTGAAAGGTGATAAGAATGAACCTATAGACTCGAAACTAGACACTAAGTAGGTTTACACAGCGTTGTTATTCCGGTTTTTTTTATAACCGATGTAGTTAAACCGTTTCAAGTGGTGCTGTTTACACATACGAGAATAAGTGACGTCAGCTGGAATTATAATTCCGATTTGAAATACGCTATAAGTTCGATGGCGTACCAACAAGAAATCTCAAAAATATTACGCTTCTTTTATGTCCCACGAATCACGTTTCTTTTGTTTTCCATCTCTTCGTCTCAGGTGTTTTGACTATAGTTTAACTGACGACGATTTTTCAAATGTTAATGCGAAGTGCATTACGATGAAATCCCTATACTCCGTAAATACTTATATTTTTTGAGGTTGGCTAAATAGGTAAAACTATGTCCATGCAGTTTACACGCAATTTTATTCCTGCTCTATTCCGGTTTACTTATGCTATTCTAAACCCGATTAGTTATGTCGAGTGTAAAGTGCCGTTTACACGGAGTTTTACACCCGGTTTTATTACATCGGTTATAGTAAAACCGGAATAAAAGCGCTGTGTAAACGTACTCATAGACTCGAAACTAGACACTGTTGTATACAATTTTTTTGACAAAAATTATTGACAAAATCAATCAAATATATCTAGAATACAAGTTAAAATTATAAAAAATATAAAAATGTTTCAAAATATAGTTTATTATTTTTTTAATATTAATTGTACGCTACTGCTTAGATTTCAAAGCTTGAAGATCGTGAATTTCACATCAGATTCGTTGTATAAGGTAATTTGTTATTTCATTATAAAGATTTGATTTATAGCTAAATACTAAATACACGTTTCATAGGCGCTGATGTTTCATTTTACCTAGGGGGGGGGGGGGATCTTCATAACTATTGTATCTGGGTAGTACAACTAAATGTCTAAAATATTCATTTAATTTTGTTTAGAAAACACTTTTAAAATATGTATAGGAGAGCCCGTAAAATTTCGGACAAGAGAAATGTACCTACAGATAAAAAAATGAAAGAATGAACTCCCCCTCTTAATTTAATAGAAAATAGAAAACGTAGATTCACATTGGGGGCGAAGCCTTCGTAGAGTCGCCACCAATCGACTTCCTGCACGGTAGGGGGGTTGGGGAGCATCGATAGCCATGAAAATATAAGTCTTTACATATTATTATGGTCACTTTTTTTTAATATTTTGAAGATTTAAAAAAAAAATAAAAAAGGGAGAGCCGCAAAAACTTATTTGCCTGACGACTATCATAGCACGCCATTGTGTATGGCTATAATAAAATTTATTGAAGAAAAATTAATTATCCAGTTAAAATTTAAATATTTTTACTTTTTATACAAATAAAGAAGAAAACTATATAAATTTTAATTTTTTCTAGATGCTTTACTTTATTTGTTTATGAAGAATTTAATTGTATTTACAATAGTTTGATAAAAAATGACTTTTAGACTTATTGCTTACTAAGAAATCAGAATATTTGTCATTATTTGTATATAACAGTGGTATTAAAACTGTATGATATATACCTACTTCATGACAACTAGCGTACTACTATAGAAAAGAAAAATAAGACAAATATAAATATTACTTTATTTACAAATAAAAAGAATGTACATAGTATATGTATCATAATTTTTGACAAACATATCAAATATTAAAAACATATTGTGAATCACTGCTTTAATAATTTGATAAATAACTACCTATAGTTGATAGTTCAGTAGTTCGTCTCACCAGTAACAGTGGAGCTACTGTCGCGGTAGCATCTACTTACTTCCGTTTCCGTTTATAATTTCGTGTAACAATGACACAGTTTATTTAAATCGACCAATCGTGTGTGACACTAAATTTTTTTTTTATTGTAATAATTGTATTCCAATGCACTTGTGATCTATATTGTTAATTGAAATTGATTTTGAAATATATGTACAGTGGGTTTAATTAAAAAAAATGGTAACTTTCATTAATTTAAATCAGGATTGAAACTTTTTTCAATATAATTCATATTTTGAAATTTACTAAAAAATTAGTAAATTAATAATTAATTTAAATATAATATATATAGGTATATGAATGTAATACTGTACCTAATAGTGTTAATAGTATATTTTATTTTAATTATATGTACAAAACAATTAACTGGGTTTTAAAATATTGATTTTATTTCATAATTTTTTTCTTACAAACTAAAGATCATAAAATATAATTTATGATAAAAAAAGTTTAAAACAATAAGTTTTTCCGTATTTTATTGCTATTGATATACGTGATTTAAACAAAACAATAGAACAATATTTAGGTTAATAATAATGCAATTTTATTTCACTGAAATGTGTTCAACTAGAGTTTAAATAATAATAAAGATATTTCCATATATTTTATTTGGACATAAAATATTGACATTTACCTTGAAATTTTGGCACATTGCAGAAGAAAACACATAAAATCGAATTGTATTTCTTAAAAATACACACACAGCTTGCAACTGGATGATTATGGCATAAATAATGTGCTTATTACATACTTGTATGTATTAATATTAATTAGCATACATAGTTCCAAGTTCCAACAGTGGCGTAGCCAGTGGAGGGGCCAGAAAGGCCTTTTCCGCTCTCCGAAGTGTATTGTAGTAAACAAACTATATTTGCGGACTTTGTTAATTAAATTGATTAAATAAAGAGTAACTTGTTTTATTAGTAACATGAGTTCAAGAGAATTACAAAAAAGAAGCCCACCAATCACAAAAACAGTAAACCTTGCTCTTATAGCGGCCATAACTGGTGCCAGTAACTTATTTGATTTTATTATATGTAAATAAATATTCTATTTCGAAATTAAAATAAAACTTAAGGTGGATAAATATTACTGTATATGTAAATAGGTATTTAAAATATTTCTCTGCAGTAAGATTAATTCTAGCGTAAATAATTGTGACCTTTGACACCTAATGCAGATAATGTTGAAAAGTTTGTAAATAAATAGTAGCTGTTCTTTATATTGTATACTTTATACAATAACCTGCATTTTTATTCACATATTTGAGTAAAAGCTTTATTTCAAATTAATGAATCATTCCTATATCAAAAATATATCTTATTATTTTTCATTGTAGACTTTTTCGATTATTAACTATATAGGTCATTTCAAAATTCGTTGCAGATAAACTTGTCCCAGAAGAAAAAAACATTGATTATTGTTAGTTACATTCAAACTTAGATAATATTTTGGAATCAATAAACAAAGCACCTTTTATAAAAAGAAATAAATTCCACTTAAATTTTCCATATTATAGAAAATAACTTTATTGGCCACTATGTTACTTTAAAAAAATAAGTGTGATTTATTTCTTTTTATAAAAGATGTTTAAAAATACGGTGCTTTGTTTATTGATTTCAAAATATTATCTAAGTTTGAATGTAACTAATAATAATCTTCTGGGACAAGTTTATCTGCAACGAATTTTGAAACGACCCATATAATACTAGCACATTTGGCCCAGTTATAATAAAATTTACACAAAATATCTATAATAAATAATACTATTACGCACCTAATTGTTTTTTTCAAATTATACTTCAAGATCAAGTTTATACAATATTTCATATTATTTATAAAAAGTAATGTACCGATAAAAATAAAAACGATAATAAATGTAATTAAATAAGCTTTTAGAAATATTTAATGTTCATTAAACATTTAATGGACATGTTAATTGGTTATAAATGCCATAAAGTGTAACGGATCTATTATTATGACTGAACCCGTTTAATTCGAGCTATAAAAGGCACTGATTTAAAAATTACTGCAGTGATTAAAATTTTATTTTTAGATGCGACTAGCGATGAAGGTTCGTGCATAGATTTCATAAAAGTTTGTTTTGGAAGATTATTTTGGGATGTTTAGATTTATTTTTAGCTTCAAAACAAAATGTGATAATTATATATTTAATTACACATTTCACCTGTATGTTTGTGTGTTTATCGGTGTAAAACAGGCCTGGCCAACACAAATTGCTCTACGGGCTGCATAGACAACCTAAAATTATTCGAGGGCCGCACGTAAATAATAAATAAAAAATAATTTCACTTTGGATTAAGTGAGTAATTTTTGCTCACGATTTGTATGTTTTTTATATAGAAAATAATGTGAAAAGTTGAAATTTTCAAACCGCAGGTCTGTATCTCAAACCGTTCTCGAGATATGGCCTCTCAAAGTTTTAGTTTTATCAAAATTTTGGAAAAAAATAGCTGTAACTTTTGAACGCGTGGTTGAAATGGATTTTAGTTGACGAATTTGAAATCATCGTGTCAAAATCTATATAATGACATGCAAAACACTTCCAAACTCGATAAAAAAATTTTTGCAAAAAATCGAAAAAATTCAAAGGGGTATACCTTAAAAAAATGACGATTTTACGTCAAAATTTTTTTGTCTGATTTTGAAGTGTTATACATGTCATTATACAGATTTTGACACTCTAATTTCAAATTCGTCAACTAAAATCAATTCTGATCACGCGTTCAGAAGTTACGGCTATTTTTCCCCAAAATTTAGAAAAACTGAAACTTTGAGAGCTCATAACTTAAAAACGGTTTGAGATACAGACTTGCGGTTTGAAAATTTCAACTTTTCTCTTCATTTTCTATACAAAAATTATATATACTAAAAAAAATTGTATTCTATAAAATTAATGCTTCTATGCCATTTAATTCTTAAATATCTTATTAATAACAGATATTATATTTATATTATTATCGATGACTTCAATAATGTTCAACAATATAAAATTACAATCAATTATTACGGCTATTGAAAAAAATATTTACAATTTGATGTAAAATAACTATGTAATTAAATGCATTGTATATTTTTTTATCAATTACTTAAAATTCGAGATGCAATTACCTTTGTACAGTTATTCTTTTGTTTATTTATTTGCTAAAGTATTATTTATAGAATCACGTTTAAAGAACGTTTGTGAATATAAAATATTTACAATTTGTTATAGTTATTAAATATTTGTATATGCTATTTTTTATATTAAAAACCGTATAAGGTGCCAATGGTATTTGGAATTATTTTAAAATGTATACATACTTTTTTTCTCTTTGCTGCAGGGTAGACAACAACTTTTTTAGGGTAATTTGAGCATGCTGAATCAAAAAATGACCATTATTTTGCTCAGTCAACTTGTTTTCGAAATATTACGAAAAAACCGTTTTAATATACAAACATTCAAATTCGAATATATATTTTTTAAATCAAATACTTCAACCAAAGATAATTCGTAATGTAACTATGTCATATTTTTGCTAGTTTATTTTTTCAAACGGACTCTGAATTGGTAGTTTAGGGCGCCAAAATGTATATTATGATTGTTAGATTCAATAATATTCCAAAAATAAAAATTATTACTTATAAATTAAGGTTTAATCTTGATAAATTCAAATGAAATGACTTAGAAATACATACTACCTATATAAATCGTTTGTGAACCCTATTTTGAATTGTTATTATCTATAGACATAATGTTCTTACTCTCAATAAAACTGATTAAAAGATTAGACTTATTTGTAGAATATGTTATCTTTATATTAAAATGCGTGTTACTTCTAAACAATCTAACCATACTAAAATAGATATTATGTATAATATATATTTTTTCTGTAACAGTATAAGGTACTGGCACTAGTCTTGGATATGTCATATGACCCCAGTAATGGCTATTTTTTAATTTGATGTACTGAATTAGAAATATTTGTTGATTACTACCATTTCTGAATATTAATCTATATACTTTTAACTGCCTTACAGCGTGATTTGATGATAATAGGCCAATAGGTGTCAAAATGATGGACATTTAAACTAATTATTAGTATAGTTTATTTATTAATTATTATATTATCATAGCAACTGCTTTACATTGTTTCAAATTTGACGATTCTTTCTTTTATATCTTTTGTGTCGTAGTACTTATCTTTTTGTTATCATTAGCAAATGTCCATTACTGGTTTAACTTTATCCATTACTGGAGAAAAAACATAAACAAAATAAACGGCTATAATTTAAAAAAACAAACTACATTTGCAGACTTTGGTAAATAAATAAAGAGTTACTTGTTTTATTAGTAACATGAGTTCTTGAAAATTACAAGAAAGAAGCCTTTCAATCACAAAAACAGTGAACTTTACTCTTATAGCGGTCATAATTGGTGCCAGTACCTTATTTATTTATTGAAAAAGAAAGTTCTTTTACAAAGATATACGATTTCGATAAAAATGAGTGACTTTTTTTGCAGCAAAAACATTAAATTTTCTTATTTGGCATCTTTCAACAGAATTTTTCGCCTCTCCCCTTTTTCCACGTCCCTGAAACTATTCTTTGCACATACCCAAAAAAAATGTCAACTGTATTTTATCAGTATTTACAAATTGTTGAGATTAATAAATATTTTTTTTTCTAAAATAAAAATTTCCACTATGTTAGAATGAGACGTACATATAATAATATTTCTACAATTATTTAATTCGATACATAACACTGTCGACTTTAATCATATTAACTCAGTTGATTGTTTCATACATGTCGTGATGCACCGTAAGTGATTTAGTCTGTAAACAGGTCAGACATTTATCAATTGTTCTGAACCGTTGCACTCTCTTGATCTTGTAAATAATATAAACATTATTAAAAATACGTTATTTTAAATAAGTGTTATAATACAAATTAACATTTTTTAGGTTGCTATAATAAAGTAATAAAGATTGTGGTAAAATAATGAAGAAATAAAACTTAAATATGTTTAACTACAACCTAAGTGACCTGAATCGATTTATCATAATCTATTATGTCATTTGTGATAGCTTCAAAACAATTAGCTAATGAATAAAATAAACATTCATTAAGAATGGATTCATCTACAATAGTAAGTGGTACTGTGTATCCAATATGGAATTTCACAAGTGTAGCCACGACAGATATACCAACAAATACATCAACAGATGATAGTGTTCTAGTAGCTAAAATCGTCGCTATGATAGTTTTAGCTACTGCTTCCTTTGCTGTTGGATTGCTACCACTAGCTTTAGCACTATGTGTTAAACAGAACGGTTCTGGGAGACCTCGGTGTTGTAGAAACTATGGTACTGTTGGATGTGCCGGCGAAGACGTTCATTTTAAAGGACATGAAAATCATGGTACCAATGGGGATTTAGCAAAATCTCTGCTACTTTGTTTTGGAGGAGGTGTCCTTCTATACACCACGTTTGTTCATCTTCAGCCTGAAGCTAGAGAAGGATTTGCGAGACTTGCTGAAAATAATATCATTTCGAAAGATCTACCAATAGCAGAAATAATATTCTGTGTCGGATTCTTTTTTGTTTATTTTGTCGATGAGATCGTCCATATTATGCTAGAAAGAGGATGTGCAGTTAAAAGTCAAGAAGAATTTGCCTTGCAACGAAGCGTTTCCTTAAGAAGATGTAGCAGAAGTTTTTCAAAGTCTGAAGATGCCCATCATGTATTCAAAACCAAAGGCAATTGCGGGAATGCCAACTTTAGTGAACTAAATCAACCGAGCTGTATAGAGAACAATGTAAATATATCTGTGATGCCTGCGATATGCAATAACAATGTCGGTAATATAGATACCGAGGTGGTATCTCATCAAGGTAAATGCCGAAACATCAGAAAAAACAATTTTTTATTAGATAATTCACAAGCGCAAGGCACGAGTAATAACTGTGATATCAAAGACGCCAATAGCCTTCAATCAGAAGTACTGCAACTATCTTGTAGGACAAATAGCTTCCAAGCAAGTAGCACACTAGATGATGAGTCATTTAAGACTGCCAGTGACAATACAAAAATAAATACCGAAGAGCTTCAAAGAATGTACAACCCTCAACAGCCGGTTTATTTAGAAGACTCTTTCATCGAAGGAATTAAAAGTGCAAATAAACCATTCACACATACGTGTTCAGAACATTCTAAAATAAACCACAACTACAATAATAGTTCGGTAGAAAGCAACGATAAGTGTTGCAAACAAAACGAAATTAAAAACGATAATACTAAGTTAGGAAAAACGCATGCCCTTCACGGTTTACTGACAATCGTAGCTCTATCGTTCCATGGAGTATTCGAAGGTCTCGCAGTTGGGCTGGAAGTCCAGAAAACAAGAGTATGGTATCTTCTAGCTGCCATAGCCACCCACAAACTCGTTATAGCGTTCTGTGTCGGTGCAGAACTTCTCACAATGCACGCAAAACTTTACATATTGTACATGTTCTCTTTTGCAATCGTCACGCCGATCGGCGTAGGTGTTGGGATTGCAGTCAGTGCAACCGGAAGTCCAGGGAGTGAGAGTGAACTAGTGTCGACATCTGATGTGGTTCCCGTTGTACTGCAAGCAATGGCGGCCGGTACACTATTGTACGTAGTGTTCTTTGAAGTTCTCGCGAGGGAAAGAGGGAACTGCAATGCGTCGGGACTGTGGCAGTTGACAGCTATTGTTGTGGGATTCACGGTTATGTCAGTCTTGCAACTTGCCAGTGAGTAGAAATTAAATACACTCTCTATACGGCAGTGGTTTCCAAACTTTATTTTACTACGCCTGTATTAATAAAAAAAATAAAAAACATAATTGATAGATGAATGTGCTTGTTTATTAGCTCAAACTTAATTAAATCTAGGACCCATTGAATCGAGTGTTACTCGTAGCTCTTCTTCTACTATTAAACGGTCTCGATGTTTGGATTTAATCGCAACTAATGCAGAAAATCCCGCTTCGCTTAAATATGATTTTACGAATGGCAGCAGTACTTGCATTACTTTGCTTGAAGTATTATTTTTTTCACTTCGATTCAACCAAAATTGAACTAGGGTTTCACTCTAAAATTTTTATTTGAAGTATCGCATGATAATTCTATCAGTTTTTCCTTTTCAATAGTTGTAACGTGCCTTTCGGGAGTTTCAGGAACAGATAATATATGTAATAAAAGATTATTTATATGTATATATTTTTATTTATAATTATACTACCTAAATGTTATGTTATGACAATTACACTTCTGTTAAACTTTTCGCGCCTCTAGTTTGGAAATCGCTGCTATACTGTGTTGTTTAAAAATCACATGGTTTCTGAATGTAAGCCGTGTTGATGCAGCTTATAACCAGAAGTCAAGAATCAATTATTACCACGAGATACTTGAGCTTGTTTGTATGTATTTATTTAAGTAGTTTGTTATTGTTTTTTATCTTGGTTAATAAATGTGGAATTTACTCTTGAATCGATAAAATATAAGTATAATAAAATTAAACAGTATTGTTTAATTAGTAACACTTTTATGGGTAATAAGATATAAATGCAGTAAATAACAATAATATAAGTCTTATCATTTATAATTATATATTTTTCCATATTTAATAAAACATGTCGTTAAAATCTAACTATGCAAATGTTTGTATATAGAGGTAATTGACATATCAAATTTTATTTATTTATTTTTGTACTTTTGAGGAGACAGATATATTAGAATATCAATATCTCATAGACCAGCGGTTCCCAAACTGTCGATCGCGAGCTACTGGTATCTAATATTCTAATTTCTTTTTCGAATACTGGTCAATACGTGAAATGATAAACATGCTTTAATTTAAGTGCGTCTGCAAAAATTATTCCAGGGCAAGTGGTGGTGGGGGGAAAGGGGGGGCTCATGGACTATTGTCTACATAGCGTTACATGGTAGGAAGGGGGGGGGGGGAGGTCAAAAATTCTTGAACGTTCTGGACGTTCCTTTAAACGATTTAATATTTAATATAAAAAGAAAAATACAGATATTTTTCAAACAATAAACTATGTTAAATACATGTTTTATTTTTAAGAAATTTACATGGCGTTACATGTTGGTTAAAAAGGGAGGTCCAAAAATTAGACGTTCCTTTTAAAAAACGATTGAATATAAAAATAAAAATACAAAGATATTTTTCAAACAATAAACGATGTTAAATATTTTTTTAAGAAATTGCTTACAGTTGGCGTGTACAACAATTGGCTATATGCATATTGTAATTTGCTGGCAATGCAATTGAAATAGGCGAGAGGATATCCTAGTTATGCTACATATGCGCCTCCCACTCAAACTTGAATACTTGTGTGTGCGTCGTGACATCCTTAAGCGTGGAAATGATTTAATGCCAGTCTTTGGAATAATCTTGTGTATGAAATTATTTTATGTATGCATATTTCAACAATGAGGAAACGTGGTTATTAACCCCTCTCCCCTTTACCCTATTGTCGGATTAATTTATGCGTTTATAATTTACGAAAAACATTTTTTTATTGAATAATTACACAGCCACACAAAAACGATCTTGCACTCTTAATTTGATAATAAAAAATCTTGAACCTAAAAAATTTTCGTCAAAAAAAAAATGTATGTATAAATTTTTAATGGCCAAATCTAAAGAATGACATTTGTAGATCATTTTTTTTTCTTCAATTTGCTTTCTTTTATATCGTGGTGCTATTATTTTTGATTGAGTTATGACAAAAAAAAACTTTCAGCTTTCCAAATCTTGAAACATTTTCTCTGAAATTCGTTATTTTGGAAATAATTCGTTAGAAAGTCATAAAAAAACACCTGATATTATTTGATTATTTTATTAATATTATATATTTTTGTTACAGCTGGTCACGAGCACAATCACGGTCACGATCACGATCACGACCACGGAGTCACGAGTCCATAATCCTACTGTGTGTAATATATAATAATATAAGTATAACAATGGAATAATAAAAAAATGTGACACAGTGAACATTTTAAGTATATGTATAGTTAGCATCGAAAGACTGCCTTAAAATAGTATTTTTTTTCTTTTCGAAGAATAAGCTTGAAAGGCTGCATTCACACTACAAGCATTGGCGAGCAAAGCGAGATACAAGCGATCTTGAGCGAGCAAAACAAAATATTTAATCGGTGAAAAAGATATTAGAAATGAATAAATTCCATATGGATGATTTTTGTTTTGTTTTTTCTCGCAATCTGTTATAGTGTGAACTATGCCTAATTGTTGATTTTAATTACTAATTAAATTAGTGATAATTTATTTAAAATTTTTATTGAAGATATATTTTTATTTTGTTTGTTTTTAGTTTTTAATCGATTATTTGTTTTCAAAATGTGACTTATGTCCGTAATTATAAACAAAATTTGCTAGCTAGCAAACACTTCCAAATGAGGTTTTAAACCTATCTGACAGTTCTTTTTACGATATTAAAACAGTGGCGATAATATGAAAATTATTTTGTACGATCAAAATCGCCAACTGTGTTACAATAAGTTGAAGTATCACTGCTCTAAATTCCATAGCTAATCCAGAGATACCATTACAAAATTAGTACCCTATTTGAAAGTGCTTGCTATAGACAGCAAATTTGCTAACTCCTTTGTAATACCGTACATTATATTAATTTTAAATGGTTTCTGATTGGCTTAAAAAATTAATACATTTTAACAACTTTCAATTGTTGTTTGTGCTTTTCAAAACTTGTTATTTTAGTTTAATTTTTTGATACGCCACTGCCTATACTTCCTATAATAAATAATCGATTACTACAGAAATTAATTTTATTGGTTAAGTTTATTTTAAATATTTTTGTGATATGTAATATTTAAGAAAAGTTTAATATTTGTATTTTTAATCAGTGTTTCTCAACTAGTTTTCCGCATTCTTTAATATACAGTGAAACCTGCCTAAACTGGACTCTGTTATATACCGAAAACCTGGACAAATGTTTTTTTTTTCGAAACGGTGTTATTTCCAATGTCAAATAATACTCTAAATCGGAAAACGGAATAATTTGTCATTTGCGTAAATAACCTGATTAAAGACGGATTAATTTATGTGTAATACATTACATATCGCTGGTGAAGATCCAGGATTTGATATCTGACAAAAAGAAAAATATTCAGGGGAGAGTTTAAACTGAATATGTATATATCTTCGAGGATACAGTGAATTTAATGAAACCAAAAATATGTTTCGAACAAAATACAATGTATGTCTGTTGTAAAACATAACATTTTAATTATAACGAAAAAAGTAATTTTGGAAAAAAATTCAGAAAATTCAGATCTTCACCAGCGATATCATATTATGGAACAATTTTTGCATAACTTTTCGGTGCGCTCATAAAGAAATCTATTAAATCATTATTTGATCGGCCTATGTTTTCTCAATTTTCTTCAAATATAATATTTTATATTTTTCATTGAATAAAAAAAAGTTAATGATATAATATTCTAACATTTGTTGTGAATCACGATTTTTGCATTGGCACCTGTTTTATAATTCATTGTTATGAAACATATCAGTTTTTCTTCTTTAAATTATGATAAAACAATAATTTAAACAAACGAAGTATGATTTTGATTAAAATTGATTAATATACGTGTGTTTCATAATAGACGCTGTTCCATAATATCGTTCTGTACCTTGTATATATGAATATTCACTTTCAGTTTTGTGTAAGTACGAATGGAATAAAACTTTGAATTTGAGTGAATTTTAAATTTCTGTACGTAATTCAGTATTATCTATAAAACACAACCATTTGTAAGACGGAAACATGTGAAAACGGAAAAAATATCGGAACGATCGCGTTCCGTTTTAGGCAAGTTTTACTGTATTTTATTTATATTTATCCCTTAAAAAAAACTATTTTAAATTTAAAAATAATAGTTATTTTTTACTAGTGTTTCCACAGTTGTCGATTTCCCTTGGAAAATTTTCTGACCATGATAAACAATGTTAGTTCATATATGTATATTATATTGTGATATATTTTATATCGCCGTTTTATGTTCTATTTTTAATTTTTAATTTAACGCAAAACACGGTCTCAATAAATTGACATGTTATTTTTGACCAGTGTTGTAGATGTTATTTTTAATTTTTGTTTTGTATAACTGATTTAATATAATTACTCAATTTTATATATAAAATGTGGAATAGGTACAGTGAAATGCAGAAGTGGTCGACTGTTGTAAGCGATTCTGATCTTTACGGTGGTAGACGACTTCTGAAGCCCATAGTACATAAATATTTATTTATTATTTATTATTCCATTTAACAAAAGTAATTTAGTTGCATTAATTAAAGTGTATTTATTAGAAAAAAATAACTGAAAGACTCGAGCGTTCGTAAAAATTAATATTTTTGATATTACTGTTGTACCTATTTGGAAAAGTAGCAATATCGATGAAAAAATAAAAAACCTACCTAAATTATATATATTATTTTATTCTTATATTAAACTGGAGTAGTTATTTTAAATCATATAAACAACACAGAAAAATGTATTATTTGATTTTAAAGAAAATTATATAAGAATTATTTTTTATACGTAAATTTTTTTTTTAATGATTTATTTTCACCATAAAAAAGAATTACGCCTTGGCACTTTACAGAAACAGTGTCCGTAAGCGCTTCGACATTGCAAACCTAGTACTTATATATGATTCAATACAAGTGGCATTTTAGCTGCGTTGAAACGCAGCGGTGTTTTTTATTGAATTACATATAATAGATTTGCAAGGTCGAAGCGCTGACGGACACCGTTTCTGTAAAGTGCCAAGGCTTTAATAACAATTATTAAAAAAATATGATCTCTTGCTGATTCAGTATTGTCTTTATAACAAATAATTTGGGTTCCTCAATTTTGAGATTATTATTTATAATTTTTTAAATTATAAAGACAATACTGTAGAAATTTATATAACAAACATTATTTCAGAATGACAATTTTTTAAGCAAAATATTTTGAAGAATTAAAAATATAAATTTTGTATTGTTGCCTCCATTGATACGAATGTATAATTTTAATCTCAATGTAAAAAATACTTGTAAATATTTTAATTTAAAAAATAATAAATATATATTTAATAATAATAAATTTACTTTCTTTGATAATCCTCACCTTTTGAACCTCCTGAAAGAATGGAATTAAAAAATATAAAGGAACAATAAGAAGCCTAACAGTTCCAGACTGATGAGGACTTCTTGAGAAGTCGAAACACGTGTTGAGCGACATTGTTTTCTTATGGTTAAGGTTTAGTTTAAAGCCTTGGCACTTTACAGAAACGGTCTCCGTCACCGCTTCGATCTTGCAAATCTATTATATGTGATTCAATACAATCGGCATGTTAGCTGCGTCAAAACGCAGCGCCGTTTCGACGGAGACCGTTTCTGTAAAGTTCCAACGTTTAAGTGACTAAGAAACCACAGTTTCTCAATTTTCCAGTAATAATAAAATAAAATACCAAAATTTCTGCGGTCAGTTTTTTAATAATGCAAAATGTAAGACACTGGCGATACAAATATATTATAATAAAAACAACATAAACAATAAATCATTGACAAAAAGAACAGAAATCAATGCTGTTATAGATAATATAGATAATATAGTTTAAAATGCAAACATTACAATAGATTTTTTATACATGTACCTAATTAAGATTATAATCAAAGTGAAGAAAAAAAAATATATTTTTTATTTTATTTTTCACTTTGATTTTGAAATAGTTGTGTCTACATAATATTATTAAATAAGACAATTTAGAGTATAGATAATTATTATATTTTTGAAATATTAAAATTGTGATGAGTATTATATAGGGACCATATAAAATAGTGTTTAGGGATAAAAAACAAAGAATTTCAATTTTTAATACGACAATGAAAATTAAGCAATTTTCCAAAGATAAAAATAAATAATTATTATACCCATGGGCGTCTGCAAAGGAGGGCAAACGGGACACGATTTATCGAGATTGAATAAATTAAATAAAAATTTAATTATTTGTCTTCATATTTTGCCCCCCCCCTTTTGAACAATTTTCTGCGGACGCTCTTGAGTCTACCCGTTTTGTTTTTTATTAATAGCAAGAATTTAAATATATATATATGTATATAAGTCCCAAATAGCTCTGGGGTTTTGAAGGAACTTGAAAAATATATGCACTGTATAATAAAAACTAAAAACTTAAAAATAAAAGCAAGTTATACAAAATTGCTTTGTATTATTTATTAACATTTATCAAAATAAATTCATTTAAAACATTTTTCTCATCGGTTTTTATATTTTTTTCTTTGCAACTAATCCATAGTCAGTAGTCACACATAATTTTTTTTTTAATTGTTTATGTGTATTCTTGATATGAAAGGGAAATCAAGAACATATTGCATATAATTTTATGCAGAGAATCATAAATATTTAATAGTAGATAAGTTACATGATTTTTATTACTATGAATAATATAAATTATACAGTTGCAAATATTATTAATAATATTAAATTAGTTTCTGTTCATAGTAGTTTCTATTTTTTTATAAGTAAAATATTTAACAACATTGATAAGAATAGTGTTGAGAAAATACATAATTTAAAATATAATAATAAATTAATTTAATAGAATATAAATACAACATTAAAAAAACACATAATAACAATAATTAAAATAACTGCTAAACAGTTAACCTAACAAAATTCAATTGTTTCCAGTCAAGTTTAGAAAATGATATAAAATTTTTCATTGTTGTTAACCTCAAATATTAAAAAAAAGTAATTCTCAACACTGAAATAGAATATGTTATATTGTAAGTATTTAAATCACAACCGTATAAAGAGTAACTTTAAAACCACAGAATCTCAGTTAAGAGATTCAAGTTGAACATAATGCTGTAGTAATATTTTATATTTATGTTTTCATAGTCAAAATAATAGTAACGTAAATTATATTATTAAATATTAACTCTAAATCATTTTTATTTTACATTTTGTACATGGTTCCTCTATTTACCAAATTAGATTAGTGGCATTCTCTTGCAATCTGATCATAAAAAACTCCCGTTAGCAATTATGGTTATGTCAACGGAAAAGTATTTTTGTTTGAATATTGCAGAAGAAATGTTTGAAAAGTATTTTTTTATCTTTTTCTTTTTCATAAATACGAACACTTCACTTAATATTTTCATCTGATCAATTTTGCAATTTTTTTTGATTGTATCGTGGTAAAAGAACAATTTAATTATGTATTTTCTCTACTTTATGTCTGAATTATTTTAATCATACCGGCTTAGGTTTGTGTTAACAATAAAAACATAAATACAAATCACAATAAAAAAAATCACAGAAAAAAAATACACAAGACAATAATATGAACTTTATAATATCAAAAGTATCGCATCATGGAAGCTTGTTAATCTTTGGTACAAAATACAGCTGATACTAAATCTAAAAAGCAGTGCAATCAATTGTTAAAACGTCAAACAACAAAAAAGAAATGTGATGTGTTAAAAAATAGTTTAAAAAAATATTTATAAAAAACTAGCATAAGCTTATTACATTTTAATTTTTACACTAATATTTGTTTACCTAGAAAAAATATGGCAGTATATTACTTTATTCGCAAAGTAAATATAAATCTTTACTACTAATTTATCAAGTTGCACTAATACAACTAATAAAATCTATGTTTGTAATCTAAAGCAATTAGCATTTAAAATTTTCATGAGGCACGATTACTTTTAATCTAATTCTTGAACAAACTATTTCAAAATTTTAACTAATTCTCATGAACCTATTGAATTATTCTTATTATTTTTATATAATTAGCATGAATTAATATGAATCTACAATTAAAAAAAATATATTTATTCTTAATTAGAAATTAATTAACCTTTCTGCTGCAAATAAATATTATGATTAAATTTAAATTCCATTGTTGACATGTTTATAATTTTTAACAATTACATTCAAAATTCAAATATTAAAGGCAATTCATTGGCCATTTTTTTTCAGTTTTATTAACAGTAATTTTAAATGTATCACATTTATTATAGTATGTAATGACATTTGTACAATGAAATAGAGGTGAGTGATTGTTGAATAAGTGAACAATTAATTTAATTAAAATAATAATTAAATAGTTTTTTTTTTTAAGAAAGCATTTTATATCTGTGTGTGTTGTTAAAATCTAAGTTTCCACAACTGAACATTTTGAATACTGATTTATTCGAATGAAACATTCAATCTTACCCACCTCTATAATGAAATAACTGTCTGTTATGTCCAATATTCAAATTTGCAACATAACCTCACATATGCAACAATCAACATTATGCAAACAGATATCCAATATATTACACATGATTATCACAGCAAAAAGATTAAAAATCAAGACATTTCATACAAATGGTTAGTTTTTATTTTGATTTAGAATCTTCAAACCATATAATGTGCAATTGAAATAATATTTGTCGTCTACATAGATTTTATAAGTCATTAATTGTAAAACAAAACATTGCAGGCATGTCACTTTTACATTTTACACAATACAAACAGGGTCATAATACTTATTATTCTTTTTTTAATTCCTTTTCCATATGAGATCAATATTATTTTTAATGTTATTGCGAAACATCATTATATGACCCTGAGAATCAATATAACATAATGGAAAAGGCTTTTTAAATACATATTGCTTTATATCGTTGAAGCATTTTACACTGAATCGAATATATTGATTTAATATAATATAAAACATCTTTATAATATAATGACAAAATCAATCTTTACTAGTTTTTATACATATATCTGTAATACCGATAACCATTTCATTATTTTTAAAACAGACGACAAAAATGTTTCAATTAAAAGATGTAGAAAATGTTATTGTTTATAATTTATGTTCTATTAATTTTTACAATAAAATTTTTAAATAATGTTTCTTTTAGATTGATTTGTCATATTGAAAATAAATAAAAACCGAAATAATAATAAAATATGATAATAACAGTACAGATACATATACTACATTACTTAAATATAATATGTATAGCGTATATAAAAAATTACTAAAACGCACACTACATAACAATTTACATGTGTATATAGTCTCGATTTATCAATCCTCGAATGTCAAGCCCAAATATTATTCTAATTATCAAACTAGAATAATCTTAAAAGTATTTTATTCATTTATATTAATCAAGAACTTTGGTATCAAATATTTAAAATGTTATCTTCAAGTAGTGACATCTATTGCAAATGTAGAACACTGTACGTATATGGTTCGAATCTTGGGTACATATTTAATACCAACTTCTAATTGTTATAAACAATTTTTAACATCAGTCTGATTTTTCTAAGGAAATGTATTGTGCTCCAAGCCTAATTTTAATAATAATTAATTAATTATAACTATTTTCAGGCACTGGACAATGTTTGTGTTATCTTTTTAATCGATTGAGTTTTAGAGATTTTTTTTGTTCAAACATTGCACACAAATTTTATTCAATTACAAGTTTTTTCTGATCTGAAATGAAAAGAGCTATTGCATGTTTATGTAAGTAATCTAAAAGTACGTAACTATTTATTTTGTGAGGCACCTGTGATGCCGGAAATATATATGTATGTCCATTGCAAGAAAGTAAAAATCGGTATTTATATTTCATTAATATTCTTATACTGTAGAAACAAAAAAATTTGTTAACCCTTTCGCTACAAAATTGTAAAAAAACATTCATATTTAAAAAATTCACAAATTCATTAGATAACTTTAAAATAAACACCTTAGAACTGGTTATTGCTAAATTTTGTAAGAAAATTAGTTTCAGAATAATATATTTTAATTATTATTTATGCCTCATCTCGCGAAAGTAAAATATTATTAAAATTGTTTGAAATTTCTATATTTTCTAAATCACCTTGGTTGGGTCTTTCTCAAAGCAGGCCCTAAACCTTGTCCTCACAGGTCTAGTAAGAAAAAAATATATATACCGAAAGGGTTAAAAGCACTAATCTATAATACAACATAAAATTATTATTTGTGTATCTTATTTATTCATTTTTTTACCCTTTGAGTATTGCTACATATTAATTTTCATTTATTTTTTAGTATACAGTAAGTTTTAGTAAATTTTAACTAATTAGTGCTAAAGTATTTAAAATTATTAATTATTAAATGTTTCATTAAAGAATAGGGCTAAAATATATATTTCATTTCTTGGATTTAAAATACGTGACTGGAATTTACAAAATCTTACTGAATTTAATTAATTTTGGCACCTCTATCATAGTTTTAATAGCTTATCAGTGGTACAACTATAAATAGAGCTTTGGTAATTTTGTGCGTTACGTGAAAATAATTTTCTATACAAATCTTACAGTGGGCCCTAATTACTTCAAGAGGGCCTCAATTCTGTACCAGAGCCTCTGTAAATATAGTCGCATCACTGATTTCGACAAAAAAGAACCGATTATAAAATACACAGTTAATAATTTTACGTTAGCGTTAAATATATTTCATTTACGATGATGTCTATTTTATGAATAATTGTGGCTGTATATAATTAAAATATATGTGTGTCAAATCTGAATACATATTCGAAAAATAAAAATATTTTTTGATTATTATTATTATTCTCTTCGAAAAAACTATCGCTAACATTTTTAACTAACGATGACGCTGATCAATTTAAATCTAAGTCTATAGATCTTAGCATATATTAATACATTAATATACCTCATACTGTTATTTTTTTAGAATAAACACCTCATATCTATATCTATAGATCTATTTCAGATAAGCATATGTGAAACTTTTAGGGTATGTAAATTAGGGGGGCCGGATATAAAGAAAATTTTCCCAAAATTTCAGACTCTTAGATCAAACCTGTAAACGGTGCAAACAGAGTCTTTTTTCCGTGGGAAAAATAACTTTTTTACTTACGCGTAAATAGCTCGTTGAAAAAAATGTTTTTTAATTTCTTAGAGCAATATTCTGTAGAGAATTAAGTGCTCAATTCATAAATTGAGTAATTTTAAAGATATATTTGTTTAAAAATTGTCATAAAAGATTTAAACGAACATATCATTAAAAATACTGGATCTATGAATTGAGCACTTGCGATCTTTTTTATAGGAAATTTAATTCTTTATAAAATGCTGCTGTGAGAAATTAAAATAAATAAATTTTTCAACGAGCTATTCACGCATAAATAAAAAAGTAATTTTACTCAAGTTAATCAAGTGGGGAAAAGACTCGGTTTGCACCGTTCAATTAACTTTTGATCTAAAGCTAAAACATAGGCTAATGGGACCGAGAGAAAAACAAACTTTTTTTTATTATTGACCTCTTATTTACCTTAGTAGATTAAGGATAAAAAAAAGTCGACTAAAAATCATACATTACCTGAAAGTTTCACTTTGCTATCTAAAATAGAATCAAATATAAATACTCGGTTGATTTTTTGAAGTATATTTCTAACTAACTTATGATTCAAAAATAGATCTAGATAAGTTTTTCTTAAACAGCAATTTTGTCAGGTGTCCGCAAAATAAAAACTAGCTTGTACCTTAACGGAGGTTCTTTTTTATAAAATAGGTGTCTGCAAACTACTAAAGTTTAATGTATTAATATATGACCTTAGTAACTAATGAATAGCTACAGTGTACTTTTAATTATTTGTATGCATTGTGGAAGCTTCAATCATTCATCACTTATTTAAAACCGAAGATTTCTTCATTAGCTTCATTTTATAAAATAAACTAAACACTAACCAACAAATAATAAATAAAAATATAGACTAAATAACACTAACAGATGAGAAATACAATAGATATTGGCAGCCTAATTTTATAGAAGGTGTATGTGACAGTTCAAGCTTAATTTATATTCAAATGCTTTTACTTTAAAAAGTTTAAGAACCACGGTTTTACTTAGCTTGATTTATGGTAGACCTCATATAAAATTAGTCTGCTAACTGCCACTGGAAAAAAGTATACAAGAATCTAAAAGTAATGTATTATTATTTGTGCAATTTTAATTATCGTAAGTTAGAATAACTAACTAGTATATTATAGAAATAAATAATAAATAGAATACAACCAAAAAAAATTATTTCAAAATTCGAAATACAACAAATATAATTATAAATATATGACTAAATACGTTAAAAAAATCACAGTCAATTATAAAAAAAACACTACTTAAAACAAAATATCGTTAATTATCATGAAGCAATCTTCAGCAAAATATAAAATTATCACAATCTAATTTTTCATTATTTATGAAATTTATTTTACTCCTTATATGTGAATGACTCTTATTTATACGTTATTGGAATGATATGATGTTTAATATCTAAAAAGTGCGATGAAAAAATATCTTTTTAGCGCTACTAAATTTATATTATTATGTATATTTTCGTGTTCAGCAATTTCATACAGATATTTTTTTCTGTATATTCATTTATAAAAAAAAATTCGCATTTAAGAACACCGCATCATTAAAAAAATTGCAAACAATTCACAATTTATTGAGCACAGTTGATTATTTTGTTATTCTAGGACTGTTTGAATATAATTTTTTTAATAATAATACACAAATTTTGTTTTGCTTAACTTGATATTTCAATAATCAAATTGATCAATCAACAATCAAACTGACCAATTAACAATCAAATTGACTAATCAACAATCAAATTGACCAATCAACAATCAAATTGAATAATCAACAATCAACAATCAAATTGATAACTCAATGTATGTTAATATTTGTCAATAATCAAGTTGACCAATCAAGAATTGATTAATATGTTAATTCATGCAGTCCTGTGTCGGTATAAAATAACTGAACATTATCAGATTAATCTTATGATTTCTTTTTTAATATAAAAAATGCAACAAACGTCTTAACTTTAAAACGAAAGCCGCTACAAACTATAGAGTTCAAAGGCGTCTGGGCTGAACGACAGTGTTGTTGTTAAGTCGTAATGTCATTTCACTGTTACAGTTTTCATCTGCTGGAATTTGTCTTGTAGTTTCCTCTTCATAACCCGGATTTAAAATTATATTCGGTACAAGTTCAATTACTTCTTGTTCATCTGTAGGTTCTACAATTATATTGTATTAGTGTAATAATATCTTCGGTTTGTTTGCTTTTAATCTTATTCATAAATATCATTAGGTCATGTTTTCATTTCTTACTTATTAACATTTATTTATTAAATGAAGTTTATGAATAAGACGATACATTTTTTTTTTCATGAAAATAAAGTGGATATGTGAATAGATACAGAAGTTTGTGTTACTTGATAAATAGAATAAGTGTATTTTGTGTGAATAAAATGTTCATTGCATTCTTAAAATTATTCTTACTTTACAAAACTCTTGAATTTCTGACTTACATAATAATAAAATCGCATATCTAATTTTAATCCTTAAGAGAAATTATCTACATAAATATATTCCTATAAATTTCATACCGCTTTATTAAGTTTTACATATAATTTTTTTTAATGTTTTTTTTTTAGTTATACTTCTTTAGGCTCGTTGAGGGTAAATTTTTAGTAATGCAACGGAAATAAAATGCGCGCATACCATGGTACATGGTAACGGAATATTAACCAAAATATCCAATCTTTCTTTCTTTTGGTCATTTTTGAATAAGATGCTCTATGTTTATGATTCTTTCTCTATGTTTTATACCGGCAAATTCAAAATAATATTTGAAGTTCTAAGTATTTATTTTTATCGTATATTAAAATATGAAGTGAAGCGAACAGCAGAATATTGTTATATTTTTATATTCTTATTTGAGGTTATTCATAGTTGTTTTTTGATCACGCCAAAGAAATATAACTTCTAACGCGCGTACATAATTACACACTCAATTATTTTTTATATATATATATATATGGACTTGACACTTTCTGTATATTTTGTGAGAGGTTTTAAGAAGTTAATTAAATAGAAACTCAAGCATAAACTGTTAGTAATAATAGATATGCAAAGTTGAAGCGAAAAACTAGCTTTGACGTTTCATAATAAAGTAATAGTAAATAGACTTCTTACAGTAGAAAATTCTATCAAGCAAAATGCGATGCCTATGCATTGAAAAATTCTGTGTTTATGAAAGTCAGAAAGAATTAGAAAATTTCAACGCATGCAACTACGTATTCTATTCTAGTTGTAATGCAAAACTTTATGTTAATACTTATTACAACAAACTGGTGATGTTAATATTAAATTATTTAATCGGAATAAAGTTAAATTACACCTTTTTCATTTACAATGCTGACCTCACTTCTGCATCTACTCTATAATATAAAAAAATTAAAAGTTAACGAGTAATAATGACATTAACGGTAAATATATTTGGATCGACTCACATTGTAGAAATATAATATACGTTATACATACATAATAGGGTAGAATTTGTTGGTTTATATTTTGAAATAGCTGAGATAAACTACAAATGTTTTACATAAGTGAATGTTCCGGTTATATTATATTTCTACGCATTTTATAAAATTTTAATTAATTGTTGTTTGTAGCAAAATCGAATTCTTAAAAAAAATTCATTAGAATTATGATTATAAAAAATATGTACTAGGTACACACAAAATTTAAAACATAAATACTGAGCAACACAACAAGAAAATACAATAATCAGTTATTAATAGTGTAAATAATATCGACATAAAGAAGCTATAAATAATTCAAAATAACTAAATAAGAAGAAAAACAAATTAAGACTACTTATTATTTCTGTTAATAAGAAATAATATAATTAATAATATTAATATAAAACCAAAATAACAAATATTTTCATATTATGAATCATTCTGTCAAAACAACTAAATCCATTTATCGAGTAATCAAGACAAAAAGTGGATTTGGTCACATTGGCAACTGATTCATGTATTTTTAAAACACCTCAAACAGAAATAAAAGAACATATAACATCCATACTAACCGTCTATAGTACGGCACTCTGTGTACAACACATAGCACGTTCCGGCCGATAAAATAACCAGCGTGCCCATAACGATTGCGACAGCCACCACCCACACCCTCGTGTCAAATGTCTCTGCGCCTGCTAATAACAAGTGAGCCAACTCTATAAAACATCGAATTATCACGTTACTACAAACACTTAACACCAATTCTGAAACATTTTGCGTCGTACACACCTGCCTCTGAAATATTATGCAATGTTCTTCCTTCTACTTCAGTAACATCGCCTTTTCCCAGCTGATTTGTGCCCCAAACGCGGAAGGCATAAGTTGTATTAGGAATTAACTTATATACGTCTATTTGCCTCTATAATAAGAAAATAAATATATTTATCATTTGATATTATCTACTAAATTTCAACGACTTACCGAATTTGGACTTATATGGTTCGGAGTAATAGGCTTCCAGGACTCATTTGAATTGGCCAATTTATATTCCGCAGTGAAATCAATAATAGGGTAACCCCCAGTATCTTTTACTTCCCATAATATCAATGCTAGTATTGTACTTGGATGGACAACTACATTGTGCAGTAGCGGTGGAGGTGCTAAAAATATATAAAAATTATTTTAAGTGTTCCATAAAGTAAAAATGCATTTTCACACAAGTAAAATAAAACAGATTTAGATGTCAACAATCAAACTGATCAACCAACATTCAAATTGACCAATCAACAATCAAACAAATAGGCCAACAATTAAATTGATTGATGAATTTGATTTTTAGATAACAATTGAATTGCACAATGTGATTTTATTTATAAAAATATCTGATTTAAGTTGCTTACTTCGGACAAGCACTTTTGCCTTCATTCTGATAACTTCACTATCATCTACTTCTACAAAACAGATGTAAACACCGGTGTCATTCCTCGTTACATCTGCTAGAAACAGTGAAGCATCAGGCTGTATTGACCATCGTGAAATCTGCATCTCTTCTCGCCCCTCCCTGACCCACATGACATCATCTCCATGGATCTGATCATAGTCATCTAACGACTGGGTGCGTGGGCCGCAAGGGATTGTTAGATTCTTGCCGATGTCTACAGAGAATTGTGTGATGTTGGACAGTACACAGGGCCACCCTGTAATTATATAAGTTATTGTTTTTTGTTGGCACCAACAATTTTAATGAAAAATAATAATCTTGCTTGATAAGCTAGCAAAAACCACAGAATAATAAATATGGTAAAAACCTAAAATATTTAAAAACTGGCTGTTCTAAGAAATAAAAAAAAATATTTGAGGGATTTCATAGAAATTAAAAATCATAAAAAATGCTCAAGCGGTTAAATTTTAGAAAAACCCAAAAACCATCTATTTCAGTTAGCAGACAAATTATATAAATAGTCTTTAAAAAATTACTTTCAATTTTTATTGTTGTTAATTAACAAATTGCAGTGAGACCAACTGAATTTTAAGTTCTTTTATTGCACAAAGTGATAATTTATATTTAAGGATTTAAAATGTTCAATTAATAAAGTTTCAAATTTTCTACAAAACTTTCAATAAGTTTATAGTTATCGAAGTACCTATATTAATTATTATTCTGGAGAGTGATATATTTAATGTAAGTTAACATATTTTCCTTTGTGCTATAAATAGTCATGAATAAAATACATATTTATGATGCTAACCATTTTAAACTTTTGTTTGTTTTGAAGTGATTTCTTATTTGCATATGATTTTATTAAATATAAATTTTATAATTTAATTGGATGAATTGAATATAGAAGAAATTGATTAATGAATCATGTTACAATAACTATTTTACTATAATATATTATAAAACAAACGTAATTGAATACTAAACAAACAAGAAATGAAAATTGATTACTATTAATGAAAATCACAAATGGGGTTCAATTTAAAAAATAATAGCATGGATGAAATATTATTTTATAATGAATTAATTTGCTGCAAATGTATATATAAAATAAAACGTTGTTTACTGTAGTGACACAATACAAAAAATACGCATCAAGCCTTGCATGCAAAACACGAATATATTGATAAATTGTAGGCCATAAATAGAATTTGATTGATGAAAAATCTCTTACCACAACTGGAAATGATGAAAAAAATAAACACATTAACGATATGTTTTCTGAACATTCTTCCATTCTATTTTATATAAAATTATAAACGTATTCAATACCACACATGTTATTATAATAAATTAACACAAATCGCCACAAAGGTGTACAAAAACGTCAATGTGACAGTGATATTACACCCATGGGCGCCATATTTGTTTGTATTTGACGTCATATGTAGATAATTCTATTTCTGTTTCTATCAATTTATTCATTATTGAATTATTATTAAAGCAATAGATACCTACATAAGTAGCAATTTTATATTAATTAAACATGAAACAAATAATATTTCAATATGCATTTTTTTTGACTTCCAAATATGTAATAATTTAATATTTTATTACAACAATAAACATTTATAACAATTGAAAAATATGGCAATAATATTGAATAAAATTTCCTGAAAATTAAAATTAATAAATACATAAATAAAACACCAATTTATAACATCTATATTATTTTTATTTAAAATATACTTAATAATTTTAAGTTTTATAACATAAAATAAAATATATATTTATATTACTTTTTTAAACCATATAAATACAATTATAATAAATAATATTTTACAATACATAATAGAATCACAAGTACTGGAATTCATATGATTTATGGAACACAGTTGTTTTAAAATTAATGGCATCAAAACCAAACAAAATTTTTGGGGTTTATAAAAAATAAATTATTTTATCGCTATATTATACAAAATAAAGAATTAAATTTTTTAGACTAGAATACGTTTATAATATATAATATATTATAAAAACACCATATATTTTTAATACAATATTAACTTGGTGGATAAAAAAAGTCTCCCGATTGATGGAATAAAACAAACTTCGGAATCATCAATTATTATTATTAATAAGCATTTGAAAACCTTCAATACAATTGTATTTTTATCCACCCAGTATTTAAAATACGATAAAATATAATACTTTCAATAACATTTTAAATTCAAGTATTTTATTAAAAAGTGAATATTTATTATTATTTCTTGAATTTCAATTAAATAAATTTTAGCACCTGATTTTAACTAACAAAAAATAAATTCTAGTGAAAAATACAAATCTGTTTTTCCAACATTTTAACGGACAAATCACAGATTTTTATTGCAGGTACTTTCCAAAATTTTGCCAAAAAAATAAAAAACATAAGCAATTTATGCTATTTGTCAATTTTTAAAAAGATTTATATATTTTTCTGCATTTTTGCAGAAACTTGAATCTGTAAAGTAGTCATCTCTTGTTTCAATATCTCAAGACAGTCTTTGAGATGAGCAAGAGGACTATTTTCACTCAACGAAGAACTCTCTTTAACCAATTCCGCAATTTGTGAATCGTCATATTTTGCAGGAGACGGCAAACTTTTTAATAGATCAAAATTTGTATCTACTTCAAAATGGTTCTTCATTAGCTGGAATTAAAGATAAAATATTACATTAATAAATTTAATGTAGTTAAATACCTATTTTTAACCAATATACCTTGTTTTGCTCCAAAATATTCTGCAAACCTAATTTCAACTCGGTACATTGCTGTTGAAGACAATACTTTTCGGAGAGTACTGATTTCAATTCCAATTGTATATCGTCTTTTTCTTTTTGTAACGATTTACCTTCTTTCTCTAGAATATTCAAGTTTTCTCTCCACTGTTTTGACGATAACTCATACTGTTCGTTTACATCAGCTAAACTTTGTATTTTTTGGTTCAGTTTTGAATTCAACACCTAAAAAAATATACATCATCAAACATCAAAAAAATAAAATGAAGAGAAATTAATGCTCAGAGAATTAGAAATAAAATATCTCTGATTTGAATAGTTTGGTTTAAATTTTATTAGAAATTATTTTCAGCATGAAATCATGCAGGTTTCCAACTAATGGTATTATCAAAGGGGAGGGGGGGGAGTGTATATGTTTATTGTTTTAATATAATTTACTTCAATTTCATCTTCTAATAAATATTTCTTTGATTCAGCTTCTACAAGTTTGTTACTGCATATGTCTAGTTCTGTCAAACATTCATTGCATCGTTTTTGTTCTTGTAATAGTTTTTCATTTAGTTCTACTTTGGAGTCCTTGAAACCATCGTAGATACTTTCCAAATCTAATATCACTTTCTTCTTTATTTCTAGTTGTTCTTTTGTGAAATCAAGTTGGGTTTGTAAGTTCGTAACTTGTTTTTTGAAGACAGAATTTTCATAATTTTCAGTAAACAGCTGAAATAGTTTAAAAGTTAATGTAATTTTCTAGTCAAAATATCTGAAAAAATTTACCTGTTTTTTAAGATCATTAACCTTACGTTCTTCCAATCTCAATTTCTGTTCTAATGAAGAAATATCTTCTTCAGCTTGTTTTAAACGGTTTTCAGAAACGTGGAAACCGTTTCTTAATCTATCTAAAAGATTATCTTCACAACCTACTTCATCTTTTACTTGATTCTTACCGATTTCTCTTTCTAAAGTTAATACTGTTTCTTGAATAATATCTAGTTTATCTCGGAATTTATTACAAGCTCTTTCAGAATCTTCCAGCTGACGTTTTAAGCATTCTGCTTCAATTTTTGTTGCTACGTGAATCTCTTTTATGGCCTTTAATTCCTTTTCTGCTATTTTTCTTGCTCGCATATGCTCTTTCACTTTTTTTAACAATGTCCGAACATTTTTTTCATACCGTTTATATTTTTCTTTAAATTCTATATCGTTTATTTGAATTTTTGTTTTCAAGTTTCTATTTTCTGTTTTTAATGTTAATATTTCATTGATATCATAGTTTCCATCTGTTTGGGTATCAATAGAAATACTTGAATTATTTATTTGTTCTAGTTGTAAACATGAAAATTGTTCTTGAAGATCGGAATTTTTGTTTTTAAATTCTTTTAGTTGAGTTTGTAAATTTTCATTTACTTTAATAACATCTTTATATTTAATGCTTTCTTCTATCAATGTTTTAACATTTCTGTCAACAAAATCAAGTAGTTGTATTATTTCATCAATATCGTGTTCATTTCTCAATATTTCGTAGTTTTCAGATGTGTTTTTAGAAATGGTTTCTACAATTCCATTCATGTCAGTTTTGAGTTTTATTAATTTACAATTAAAGTCATTGTTTTTGGATATACTCTCATCTTCTGATAACTTCTGTATTTGTTGTAATAAGCGAATTTTATCGTTTTCTAACGTTTTACAAAGTGAGTTATATTGTTCAAGAACTAAATTAAAACCAGCCAATTGGCTATTCTGTACGTTCATTTCAGAAACAATTTTATTATTAGTATTATCAAGTTCAGCATATTTTAGAAGCAAATTTTCCTTTTCGGTTAGTAATTTTTTAACTATATCCTTTTCAAATGCAATTTCGCTATTTAATTTTTGGATCTGCTGCAATTGTTCTAATAAAATATTATCTTTAGTCTCTAATAAAGTTTTTATTTCAGATAGATTATTTTCTAAAGAGATTTTTTCTTTTTTGATATCTTGTAAGGTATTTTTTAATGCTTCATTTTCTGAATTTAATGTATTTTTTTCTATATTTGTAACATTATATAAGTTCTTAAATTCCATTAAGTTTGCTTCGATTATTTTCGAATCGATGATTCTTTGTTGCAAATGTTCTAATTCGCAAACACGCCAGTTGTTTTTCATGAAGTCGTCTTGTTTTTCTTGTTCGATTGAAGATATTTGCTTGTCTTTTTCTTGTAATTCATGTTTCATCTTTTCATAATTTTGTGTTATTTTATAAATATCATTTCTTAATGAATTAATGGCTTCATCTACATTTTTCTTCTCAATATTAGCTGCATTAAGAGCGATTTCTAGTGCAGTTTTTTCATTCTTAAGTTCAAGAATTGATTTTTCACTTGAGTTATATTTTTCTGATTGTTGTTCGTATTTGATGTTAATATCACGAATACTTTCTTCTAAAACTTGCTGTTCTACTTTTTTTTCATTTAAAGTTTTTTGTAATGTTGTAACATTGATAATTAATTTTTTATTTTGCTGTTCTAGTTTTTCAAGATCGCCATTTTTATCACGGACGTAATTTTCTAGCTTTATTACTTTTTCTTCTAGCTCATTAATAATGATATCATAGTTTTCCAAATCGCATTTGCTTTGTATTTCTGAATTAGACTGTACACTCAATGTTCTGTTTTTAATTAAATTATTCATGACGGTTTCTCTTTCAAGTATTTCTACTTCAATTAATTCTAATTGTCTAAGTAGTTGCTGTTTTTCTTTGAGAGCAGTTTTTTCTACTTCACTGCATTGTGTTTTTAGATGTACATTTTCTATTTTTAATTTTTCACATTCGTGACTTTTTTTAATAATTTCAGATTGTACTTCGATTAGTTCTTTCTGTAAATTATTTTTCTTATGTTGGCATTCATGAAGTTGCTCTGAGTACCATTTTTCTGACTTTTTCAAAGCCGCTAATTCGTTTTTAAAATTTTTTAATAGAGCTTCCATTTCTGTTTTTTCTTGAATACCCAATTGTACCTCAGTATATTGTTCGGATATTTTCTTTTTGAGTCCTTGTACTGAACTGATTTTAGATTCTAAATCCAGTTTAGTTTCTTGTAATAATATATTTAAATTTTTATTTGCATTTTCAGTTATTTCAACTTCACTCTTCCATGTTTTTATTTCTGTCAAAGCTAAATCTAGTTTCTGTTTTTTTTCAGAGTTCTCACGTACAAGATTTTTTATCTTTTCGTGTAATACTGTTTCTGTGTTTTGTATTTGATTACCAAAATTAAGTTCATTTGACTTAAAATTTTCTAATAAAGTTTCTTTACTTTTTGTTAATACTTCAATTTGCTTTTTTAATGCTTCTAATTTACCTTCACATTGAGCTTTTTGCCGTAATGCTTCGTGACATTTTTCTCTCCACGTAAATTCTGTTTTTAAATTTGATTCATGAGCTTCAACTTTTAATAATTCATTTTCTCTAATTGCATCTTCCAGACGACATGTAAGATCTTTAATTTGTTTGCTTTCTTCACTTGATACATCAAAAATTTTATTTGATTTTTTTTTTGTACATGATGAATGTACTTTTGGGCTTTCATGAAAGTCTAAAAGTGTCTTGATTCGACAAAATTCTTCTTCATAACCACTTACTTCGGAAAAACTAGATAAATTACTAGCATGATGATCAGAAAGGTTTGAATAATTCGATAAATTTGACACTGTTTCCATTTGATTCCATTCGTTTAAAGAGTCATTGTTATCAGATAAATGATTTTTTCGTAAATGCGAATTGTTTAACTGTGCTTGGAGATTAATATGAGAATTAAATTGCAAATTATCAGGAATATGATGATGTGACTCTGCCATTATGCCGATGAAGTTACAATTTTTACAGTTTTTACATTTTTTAATTTTAATACGTATTTGTTTTTCAACAATCACTTCGAATTCTTATGTCATTACTATTTTTGGAAATAAATGTGCAACGCAACATACCAAATGTCAATGTCAAAAATGCAACGTATGCAACCTATATTACATATTAGTGCCTTTTCATGTGACGCTAGACACTAGCGTCAAATATTGTCATACATTACATCAGATTTTAAATTTATTCATAAATACATACGATAACGTCTCTTCTTTGTCAAAAAAAATTGATTTAGTCGGAACGGCATCTGAAAATAATATTGAAATTTGAAAGGTATATGTGGCGCCATCTAGCAAAAACAGCTTGAACTAATGAATTTGTTATAGTTCAAGTTTGTCCCGCTAGATGGTACAACTATGTACTTTTTAAATTTTAATGTATTTTTCAGATGCCATTCCGACTAAATCATTTTATTTTGCAAGTTAGAGACGCTATCATATGTATTAGAGCATCCTAATTCCAAATATGCCCATAAAAAGTTGCACTTGGAATGATAAAACCGTTTTTTATCCACTTATGTTTAAAAAAAATGTTAAAATTATGAACCAGTGAAAGCATTTAAAATCTGATATCATATATGTTATCAGCGAGTCTTCTTACATACTATGGGGTGTTTATTACATTCAAATTCAAAATAGATGTATTAATTATCGTACCAAAAAACATACTCTTTTTGAATTTGAAAATAATAGACACGCTATGGTATGTAAGGGGGCTCGCTTATAATGTATATGATATCAGATTTTAAATACATTCACTGGTTCAAAATTTGATAAAAAAATTTAAGACAAAAGTTGATAAAAAATCGTGTTATCGATCCGAGCGCAACTTTTTATGGGCATATTTGGAATCAGGGTGCCCTAATACATACGATAGCGTCTCTAACTCGCGAAAAAAAAATTTTCCCCAAAAAGAAACAAGGCTATAGTATGGCTTAAAAAACAGTCGAAAAATACTTTTTTCGATTTTCAAATAATTAGATACGTTATCGCATGTAAAGGGATACGCTAATTCGACAATTTTTATCTGTTGTGAAATTCATCAAAGGGTTCAAAAGTTACAGCCATTTTACGACGAAAAATTGATAAAAAACTGTAATAGCGGTTCGAGCGGAACTTTTTATCAACATTTTTGGAATCACCATGCTGTTATACATACGATAGCGTGCTTAACTCGCAAAAAAAAATTTTATGCTATGACGTAACATGACAGCATCTCCACCATATATACAGAATAAAATATTTTTTGATTTTTTTGTATTCCTTATTCAAAAATACCATATATATATTATTTTTGTAGATTTTTATATATGGTGGAGGTGCTGTCATGTTACGTCATCAGAAATTTATTTTTTTTGTCGAGTTAGGCACGCTATCGTACGCATAACAGTATGGTGATTCCAAAAATGTTGATAAAAATTTCCGCTCGAACCGCTATTACAGTTTTTTATCAATTTTTCGTCGTAAAATGGCTGTAACTTTTGAACCCTTTGATGAATTTCACAACAGATAAAAATTGTCGAATTAGCGTATCCCTTTACATGCGATAACGTATCTAATTATTTGAAAATCGAAAAAAGTGTTTTTCGAGTGTTTTTTAAGCCATACTATAGCCTTGTTTCTTTTTGGGAAAAAAATTTTTTTGGCGAGTTAGAGACGCTATCGTATGTATTAGGGCACCCTGATTCCAAATATGCCCATAAAAAGTTGCGCTCGGATCGATAACACGGTTTTTTATCAACTTTTGTCTTAAAAAATTTCAACAAATTTTGACTCAGTGAATTGATTTAAAATCTGATATCATTTATGTTATCAGCGTGTTATAATACATACGATGGAGTGTCTATTACTTTCAAATTCAAAAAGGGTGTGATTTTTGGTACGATAATTAATACATCTATTTTGAATTTGAAAGTAATAAACACCCCATCGTATGTAAGAAGACTCGCTGATAACATATATGATATCAGATTTTAAATGCTTTCACTGGTTCATAATTTTAACATTTGTTTTTAAACATAAGTGGATAAAAAACGGTTTTATCATTCCGAGTGCAACTTTTTATGGGCGTATTTGGAATTAGGATGCTCTAATACATACGATAGCGTCTCTAACTTGCAAAAAAAATGATTTAGTCGGAATGGCATCTGAAAAATACATTGAAATTTAAAAAGTACATAGTAGTACTATCTAGCGGGACAAACTTGAACTATGACAAATTCATTAGTTCAAGATGTTTTTGCGAGATGGCGCCACATGTTCCTTTCAAATTTCAATATTATTTTCAGATGCCGTTCCGACTAAATCAATTTTTTTTTGACAAAGAAGAGATGTTATCGTATGTATTTATGAATAAATTTAAAATCTGATGTATGTTATCAATGAGTCCTCTTACATACGATGACGTGTATACTGAATTTAAAACATCTATTTATCTACATAGATGCTCTTAATTAGTTCTTTGTTACCTGTTTATCTACACAGATATAAAATATTGTACAATTGAAATTACTTACCTTTTATTTATAAATATTTATTATATACGTACTTATTACATGGCGTCATTGTTGAGACTTACATACTATGTATTATTGATGCACCTATTTTTATTATATATACAATAATAAATAAATAATAATATATATAATCATATATTAAACACCTAACTTGAAAAAGAAATAAGATATTTTTATATTGAAGTTGCAACTACATATATTAATATTTAATCAATTATTTGTTAAGCTCTTGTGTACACAAATTAAAAATAAATATTACTTTCTCATAATTAACGTTATTTATTTTGGTGGTAGAAACAATAGTACTTGAATTTTTTGCTTATTTAGATAATCTATATAGTTGTAAGATTTATGACAATATTATCATTGAATTTATCAGTTGAAAAACAATTAATATCAAGGATTAACATATTTTTAACTTTCTTTGAATTTATATTATTTTATCAGATTACGGAATCTATAAATTGAACTAAGGAGAAAATGGTTTCACAGAATACAATGAAAGTGGTAATCATTTTTGTGACTCTCCTCTATTTGGGAGCTGCTCAAAAAGACCCCCATTATTTTCCTGGACGCAATACAATAGTACATCTTTTTGAATGGAAATTTGAAGATGTTGCAAAAGAATGTGAAAGATTTTTAGGCCCTAAGGGTTACGCAGGAGTCCAATTATCGCCTGTAAATGAAAATATCATTGTGAGAAATAGGCCATGGTGGGAACGATACCAACCTGTGAGTTATAAAATAGCCACAAGGTCTGGGAATGAAGAGCAGTTTAAAGATATGGTTAGGCGATGTACAGACGCCAGAGTTCGGTAAGTTGAAATTATTTAAATGTTTTATTTAGAAGCTGAAGAGACCAAAATATATTTTTTTTAGAATTTACGTTGATGTAGTATTTAACCACATGGCAGCAACTCAAGATTCTAACATTGGTACAGGAGGATCGATAGTAAATACAGGTGATTTTAGCTTCCCCGCAGTTCCATACGGTAAAAATGATTTCAACTATCCTCCATGTGCTATAAACGATTACCAAAACCCAATCAATGTTCGTAATTGTGAGCTAGGGGGGTTGCATGATTTAAACCAAGGAAAAGAATGGGTCAGAGATAAAATTTCTGAGTTTTTGAACCACTTAATAGATCTTGGTGTTGCAGGTTTCCGGTAAGTTTTTTATGTGTAATTATCGCATAATGTAAATAAAATAAGGTTGGTTCTTAAGTCAAAATATTTTATTTATTTCAGTGTTGATGCTTCCAAACATATGTGGCCAGGAGATTTAAGAATTATTTACGAAAAACTCAAATCTCTGAATACGCAGTTTAATTTCCCAGAAAATTCTAAACCTTTTATTTATCAAGAGGTAATTGATTTGGGAGGTGAAGCTATAAAGGCCCACGAATACACAGAATTTGGAGCTGTCACTGAATTTAAATTTGGTTCAACTTTAGGAACCTATTTCCGCGGATATAGTAAATTAGCATATCTTAAAAACTGGGGTGAGATATAAAAAATGAATTTGTTTATCTGATTTTTTTTTGACATTTTAATTTTATTATAGGATCAATTTGGGGAATGCTACAAAGTAAAGACGCTTTGGTATTCATTGATAATCATGATAACCAGAGAGGGCATGGAGCCGGAGGAGCAAATATCTTGAACTACAAGACACCTAAAAACTATAAGGTGACTATTGAAAATACTGTTATTTCTAAAAAGAGGAATCAAACATAATTATAATTACAGATGGCTATCGCCTTCATGTTAGCTCATCCCTATGGCATACCTCGTGTAATGTCAAGCTTTTTCTTTGAGAACACTGATGCAGGACCTCCAGCAGATAACGACGGTAATATCATTAGTCCTGGAATCAATTTTGATGACACTTGTACTAACGGATGGGTCTGTGAACACCGATGGCGACAGATTTACAACATGATAGGTTTCCACAATGCCGTGAACGGAACTAGCGATGAAGTGTCAAACTGGTGGGATAATGGAAATAACCAGATAGCTTTCAGTCGACAAGATAAAGGATTCATTGCATTTACGTTGGATGGTGACTTGAATCAAAATTTGCAAGTGCGTTTCTGATTTTTTTCAGTATCTAATTTCAAGTTTTATTTAATTTATTTTATTTTTAGACCGGTTTATCGGCTGGAACATACTGTGATGTAATTTCAGGTGGGTTTATTAATGGAAAATGTACAGGAAAATCGGTTAGCGTGGATAATAATGGAAATGCTCATATTGAAATATTAGGTGATGAGGAAGATGGTGTTCTGGCTATCCATGCAATGGTGTGTAATTAGTTTTAGAAGTATCTCTGAAACAAAAACACTAATGTTATCTATTTATTTTTTTAGGCCGCATTGTACTGTCGCAGTTGCAGAAATATTGGTACCCGTTAGAATTAGAGATAATTAAAAGTGTCTTATTTATCAAACTGATTAATTTTAAGAAAAAATGTATTATAAAATAAATAAAAATATACTCACCTTAAAAAATATGTTTTACTAAATCTACATTAAATCAAAGCGAAAAGAAAAACATGTTGAGAAATAAAAATCATAAAAGATTTCATATTTATTTAGAATATATCTGAATTTCATAAACCATGTCAAACATTCACATTAACAAACGAATTAATATAATAATATTTATAATAATAATAATAATAATCTGTATAGTAGTAAATACACATTATATAATAGTTTATATAAACAAATATGTTAGATTGCTTCAATCATGTATCAACATACGGAGGCATTGGCCACCCCTAAGAGATAGTGTCGCGTCAAAGATAGAATGGCACATGTTGTATAAAACAAAAAAACAATGTACAAGCGTCAAGCAAACCAACAGCGATATATACAGGACTGATTCGAGAGCGGCTGCGTACGGCACAATCTATTCACGACGTCTGTAGCTTTGGATCGGTAAGGCAACGCAAGACAGTATTCGTTACGACACTGATAGAATACAAACAAGTTATCTACAAAATAATACGTCAGACTATATATAATATATAATCGTACAATTGTTATATCACACATCATCAAGAATATTCAAACGATATTTCACACACCTCGAATAATAAATAATTATCACAAAATTTAGTAAAATCAGATCGTACCGTATGCGGCGTTAGATTCAAGTTAATCGTAAAGCAAACTTGTTACATTATATTCGTAATATGCGCAATCAATTTTATAATAATAGTGTTCGAAGTGTATAGTACAAAAACAGATTGACACTTACATTAATGTATGTATATTATATATATATATATATATTTTATATGTATAATTTTATAGTAAGACGTATAATTAGACTAGTTCACCGGATCTGTTAAAAACGATGACATCCATATGCTTACAGTGTATGGCAGACTTTATAAACAGAAATATATATATAAAGGACATGTCTTATCTCAAATCACTGACGATATGGGTACAGGTGGTTATTGATCGGGTTATATTGACAGAGTGCAAACTGACATTGTAAATGCGCTATAACAGATGATTATGTCCATGATTGTGAGATTGCTTGTCCGCTATTCTAGCATTGTTGAACATAGTTTATCTGTTACGTTTAATCTTATATTTAATAATAATAGGTCTACTTAAATTAATACATTATATTAAAACAATAACAAAACTCTTGCAAACAGTCAACGGAACGTAAGATATGTTCAACAATTTTAAATATGATATGAGCATTCGCACACACCAACTCAATGATTTATAACTTTGTTAAAAACATCCAGCTAAAATATTGGGTCGGGCAACAAGCGTATCGAGTCTCGTGCTGTAATCATCATGCGTACTTATTACTGCTAAAACTTTACAAATAACTTTATCATGAATAAAACTAATAAGTGGTTTTTCATTTTTTTGCTGTTAAAGTATTATTAAGGGCGCTACAAGTTTGAATGGCCTTAATCATGTCTCTAACATTATAATTTTATTTTTTATAACTTTGTTTATTACCATTTTAAAACAACAAGAATTATCAAAACATACACGTATCTGAATCAACAATTACGCATGAAATATTACAACGGCTAAACTCGGCAGAATTAATGCGGCCGACCAAATGTGTAAAATGTCATGAAGGTACAGACGATTAACTACTCGAATATCAAATTAAATATTCAATACTTCTGTATATAACTATTTAAGTTAGATAGTATGAAGGCATATAGAAAGTGTATAACATTTTATACTATTAGATAAACGTTGTATTACCACGTTGTGCATCTTGCGACATCAACACAGCTATGATTGGAAGATGTTAAACAACTTTATATACTACCAGATATGAATAGAACGGAAATTTTTCTAATTTCTTTTACATTAAAAAATATCACATAAATTTTATTATGAATAATTGACATGAAGTTTGAATTTTTTTAGACGAATATCTTTTTTTTTTAAATAGAAAAGTAGATCATTTATTGCTATACTAAGAAAAAGCATGATTAAATAAATAAATTAATATATTTGATTGTTATTATAAGGTATACACAATTAGACAACATTTTTTTTTTTATAATAATAACCCAGACAGCAAAGATTTTGATAAAGGTATCATTAAGATGTCTTTTAGAGAAGCCAAAAAGATATTTTAATGATAACATTTTGAAAATCTTCTTACCTGAGAAATAACTGTTATAAATTCTGAATACAGCTTCCAAAAGATTCAATATTACAGTATAATTCTAACCTCAAATATTATTTTGTGGCAGATGCACAAAACGTACATAATACAAGTTAATAATAGAAATTTAATGACTATTCCAATGCGATTAATTCGCAAGGAAAGATATCATTGTGCAACAATCAAGTTTAAAAATTCAATAATGTACTATCTCGTTATACTATCTCAGCTAATTGTAATCTTTTTTTTTAATAATCGACGTACTGTTTTTTTTTTTTTTTTTTTTATAAAAACGAACTGATAAAACAAAGATATAATTAATAATTTTATTTCCATCATCGAGATTTGGAATTTATTTTAATAATATACAATGTATATTGACAAATTATTTTTTAATATGATATCTGATTTTATATTAGAGCGATCCAAATCGCGATCGTGGACAGTTTTTCATTCGATTCAATGTGACCTGACCTTCAACAAAGTAGAGGTCGGTCCTCTAACAGCGCTGACAATATAACGCACAGTTTTGTCATGATTCTTATAGCAAGTAGCGTAACTCTCCAAAACGAGATAATAATCATTTTCAACTATATATATATTTTATATATATACTTTTTATATATTATATAATATTTATATCTTGCATTATAGATAACTTTACAGATTTTAAAATACGTAGCTTACTCGGCACGCACACACGCACTCGCACACACACGCATTCGTTCACAGGAGGAGAAACACAGCACGCATACCAAATTGTGTGACCACAATTGCAGAGGACACGCTACAGTATAAAACATTACTTTTAAATATCCTATTGATTTAAGTTACAAAAAAAAGCACTCGCTAAAACTATACTTAAAATTTATTTAGAGTAAGATCGACCATTAAGTGAACGCGTGCCCTCCAATCACGGCCAGACACAAAGATAATTTGTTAATAACAGTTACTCATGTATATATAATAATAATATAACACAATTTGTACAATCAAAAAAATTACAACTCGTAGCAAAGACTTTTTTTGGATTTTTATTTTAACAAGTCTAATAAAATCATGTTGTTACTGAACAGAGGATCGAACAGAGAGCTGGGGCCCCTCGAGGGGGGGGCCCGCGGCAGCCGAGGAAGGTTTGCCGGCGAGCGGTTGAGTATCCGCTACATACAGCCGCAGTCAGTTCGTAGACCAGCTACATCTGAGAAACATCAACAATCCATCCTCGATAGTCGACGACACCGAAAACACTTCCAAAGATATTATAATAAAAACTATGATGAGAAACATGTCGGATGATGAGTGTGTGACGGGAAGCTAGGAGACAATGTAGCGCGTGATGTGTTTTGTGTGGAGGCCTGTAAAACAAAACAAAACAAAACAACGTCTGGTTGTTACAGTCTACTGGCCTACAGCAGTAACTTACCGGTAGCTCACGAGTGCGCGTTCGCATGCGGGGGCTCCTTTTGCGGTGCTTCAGGGCCGCTGGGCGACGGGGGTGCGTCCTTGCGCGGAGGCATCCGCTCGTTAATGGCGTCCAGACCTTTAGCTTCTGCAAAGCTTGTGATCTTGTGATTCGGTGAGAATCCTTGTAGTGCTGTATAAACAAATACACATTATATATTGCGAACTCAGCCACTTGTTTTGCTTTATCTATTGTGATATTTACCATTTTTGAGACTCGTTTTTCCACCAGATAACGCACCAAGAGGCAGAGCGCCAGTCGGTGTGAGACCTTTTAATTGTAATACAGATTCGCTTTCTTCTCTGTGAAATAAAATAGAAACATTAGTAACATGTAATGTTCAAAAATAGAGTTTTAAGTCATAAGAAGAGAACATTTCTGATCATAAATATGCTTCAAAGTTAAATAACTCTACAAAAAACCGTGAAGTACACAATTATATGTAGTAATGATTTTATGTTCATTTAAAGTTGAGTGCACAGAAACACAGGAATTTAATTATATATTTCTTGCATTAAATATTTATTGTCATTTCCTTACGAATTAATTTAATTATTTGCGATAGTAGAATATGTATATATTATGTAATACTAACCTCAATACTGAGAACACCCTTGCCATTTTACCAATTGCGCGTATCTTGTTACGAATAACTTCTTTTCTGAGATTAGCTGCTGCTCCTGTGATCAAAAAATATGTTAGACCTTTTTAATTACTTCGCATAGCGATCTAAAGTGAATCTAACAACATCGTAAGTATATTCTATCTATGTGTATTTAACAGACATTCGCACAATTAATGGATACAGCGTTAAGGTCATTAATTTCTGAAAGTATCATTGTGGAATTTACGTTTGTAATTCCGTGTAAGTGCTGCTATGTTTGTTGTCTTCTGATAGTTACAGAAACTAAAAAGCTACTAAAGTTGGATGGATATTGACTACACGATTAATTAGGGATCCCATAATTGCAAAAATAGAAAATTAGAAACAGAGGGGACATTTTTTGGTACAATTATCTTCAATGTACATAATTCATTAAAAAAGGAACATTTTTGTCTTGCTTTATATTCTGAAAACTACTGTGTAAAAAATGGGATATATGGGATCCCTACAGTACATATATATACCTCACTTTTAATATAATACAGTTTTACCAATACAAAAGGGATGATTAGTAAAGTAATACAATCACAAAATAATTAATAGTTTAGGTTGGAACGTTGGAAGACAGGTCAATTGTTAGAAGCTGATAAAAGTGAGGTTATATTCTTAAATGCATTGTTGTTATCTTAAATTATATTTTTTTAAGATAACGTTTTAACTACGTTGATTTTTGATTAAAACTGTTGATAAACATATGCATAGCGAAATTTATCAACAATTATTATAATTCAAAGTACCAAAAAATGTATAGGAAACAATTATTTAAAATGTACACATAAAAATATACATTTACGTAACTTTACATACAATTATTTTATGACGTATAAACAATTAAACATTTATCTGTTAACATTTAATACATTTAATACATATTGATAGAATTTTTCACATATCAGTAGTAAAAGAAATAATATAAGTATAAGAAATCCTTTTTTTAAATATAAATGTATTCTATTTATAAATTGATTTATAAGTTGACAGTAATAAGTGTAGTTAGTTAATACTGTTAATAGTATATTATATTAGTAGGTGATTATTTCTTTAGTAGTGATATCTAGTGATTAATAATATTTTAAAGCACTAAAATACATTTTGTTTCGGTTACAGTTTGTTCGAAGCAATAGTTGATATTTTCTTTCTAAGTGTATTTACGAAAACATCAAAAATACAATGCAGATTGCAGGGAACAGGAAAAACTGTTAATACTGGTCTTAGAAGATACCATTTCTACTGAACAGATTTTATTTTATTTTCCATCGACATATTTTAACACAAATTCATATGAAACGTAAATAAACAATAATGTTGAGGCATCTTGATAGTTTTCTTGAAATATAAATGTTATATTATACAATCGAATATCGTAATATTTCTACTAAACCATGCAAAAAACAATCATGCATGTACCGACAAGCACTAGCATTGCACAAAACTTGTTCACTTACCAAATTATTGCAGAGAATGGGTTGGGCGGCATTGTCGAAGTCATCACAGTTGTCGTGTCGCAGACAGTACAAGTACATTGGCGGAGGTGGTAGGTATAGAAAAATAAAAAAACGTGGTGCGTATAGAAAACAGTGGTTATAGGCGCAATAAACTGCTTTAATTCAAAAAATAGAAGTCAGATTGAAAAGTAATTATTTTCTTGTAACAAGTTACTGTTCAAACTGACATTAGTAATAAAATTATAAAATTGAAACAAATACAATCAATATTATAATTATTAACATTAAGCTAATAACACAGTTTATTAAAAAAATGCTTAATGTTTTTTAAATGAAAATACCATTTTTTTTATATATTATACAATCAAATTCATTATTTAATCTTTCATTTAAAAAAAATTAAGGTTTGGTATATTAAAAAAATTAACATATTTTGTTAATTTCATTGCAAGTATTCAAAGCGTTATTAAAAACATGGAAAAAAAATATACAATCTTAAAATTATTGTCAACAATACCTTAACACTCAGATAGCAAAGATTTTCAGAATGGTATCATTAAAATATCTTTTTTCAGATATGTCAAAACAGATATCTTTCTGAAAATCTTTGTCTAGGTAGTAAATATGGTTCATCTAGAAATGTTTGTATCTACAGAATCAAGAAAACTTTTTGTGTTATTAGAGCATATATAATACTTTAACATCATTAGGGTAAAGAAGATAGCTGTTGATCATTTTAGAGTAATTTTAAGATATTTTTGATAACTTTTACAGTTTAAAATTTCATTTAATATATAATTTGAAACAATTTGATTAATAAATGAATATTGTTTGTAATGTATAAATCTAGTTTTTTTTTTGTAAAATTATTTGCACTATAATTTTCTTTATAGAATAAAATGCATTTGAATGATCAACAACTACTTTGTTTTCCCTACATGCGTTTGGAAATTTATAGTGTGGCAAGTAAACACAGACATTTGTAACGAGTTGAATACTGGCAATGAAACAGTGTAATAGTAACAAGTCACTAGATCTACGACATAAACTAACAAATGCGGCTGCATGCCTGTTTCGTCTCGTCAAAACAAATAAACCAAAATAAAATATAACTTAACGAATCAATCAAACCTACGGAACTGTGGAAAAATCCTGGGAGACAATGCAAAGTAGTCCCGGCAAAAATTTTATAATATCGTAATGTTTTTAGTTATTTTTCAGTGGTGAGACTAAACTAACTAACAATGTATTAAAGCTCAACAACTTATCAAAACTAAACTAAAACTCACAATAAGTCACACGCAAGCGTTAATCAAAGAAATCAACGAAAATAACAGTAATTAATAGTGTTATACGAACCGAAAAAAATAACCAAAAAAATAAAATCAATCGAATCAATCATCTTTGTCTTTAATTCTCAAAGCGTTCATTTTTATAATCATCATCCCACTTACCAGGTCTTTTTACAACTATTTTTGACTGTTTCGCTGTGTAGCACGCAAGGGTCCGATGCAAATATAGGGGCAAATAGTGAAAAAATAGAAGTGTCAGAATAGGAGAAAAACATAAATAGCAAATAGAATGTGTGCAAGAATGACAGAAGTAGTTCAGTTCAGAGAACACAATATGTGCCGGGTGTTTATAAAGTAACTATTCGGGGTTCAGTAACAATGTATGTAGGGGGTAAATGCAAATACTTATGGAAAACGGAAAATAACTACAACATAATATGTATAATATAATATATGAATAAGCAAGCATCTACATGGCCATCACTACAAAACAAACGCATTGAAAATACAGAACATTAGATTGAATCTTACCATCTGAATATCCAGTGAGGGCGTTTTGTTAAAACAAATCATTCGATCATTAGTACAGATTATATATATTATCAGAATAAACACCCCCTCCATTTAACTTAGGTTCCGTTACAGACACATGTATCAAACTTTCAGAGAATGCTTCATTCTTAAAACCACATCTTTACTCTTTACCAGTCAAGTTCTTCACGAGAGATCAATATTAAAAAGGGAAATCTATATCTTGCAACACATCAGATTAAAGGCATTCCAATCTAAATTCAATTCAGTATTGAAAAGCCTTCAAAACAATATATCCTATGATATATACTTCCGTTTAAAATTTCAATGTTGACTTTTCGTTAAACTCGACAGGAAGAAAGGTTTTGAATACTCAAAAAGATGTATTTTTTAGAATCGCACGTTCCCTAAACGTTTCATATAGCTATCTCCAATAGAACCAGAGATAAATGTCTGGGGAATTTATTCTGAAACACTCTATATAACGTTTAAGTATCTTATATATTTATATAGAATATAGATATACTACAATCCCTCATGCTTCTTTACAATGGCCAATATTAACAGGGTATTTTATCGGAATTGTGTTAGACAATAATAACACTAACTCAGGGAGTTTAAAAGGGTCAGGTTAGCCACAAGATGTGTCCCAAACAGCAAAGACTTTCACAAAGATATCATAATGATTTTTTATATCACAATGATATCATTAGGAAAATCTTGCTGTTTAGGGTGTTTATATGTAAATTTAATTAATGGACAACTACTTTCTTCCACTACCCAACAAATAAAAATCGAATAAATACCTTCTGCAACCATGTAACAATTGAAAAAAAAAAAGAAAAATATTTTTTATTTGTTGGTGAAAATTGTATATGAATAAATCATGATAATTATGTATGTGATATTTTAAAACCTTTGAAACTTCAGTGTTGTTCAATATATCAATCATCGCAATAAGAATAATTTAATATACAGTGAAATTTCTTAAAATGTAATTTTTGGTAGTAATTATATATAATAAACTTTTATTATATTTTTATCAAGAAATTGGGAAGGGGAGGGGAGTACTTTACGTTTTGAGAGGTTTCCGATAATGTTTCTGTGATAGAGCAAAACTTTTTTAGGTTGATTTCGAGCAATTCAAACACAAAATTAATTTCTGACATTTTTCACTGTCACAACAAAAATTTCAATAACAACACTGAATTTTCTATCACTATTTGGTATAAATGTTAATAAATATATAAACAAAGAGTTTAACAATAAACCCTTAATGAAAATCAGTATGTTCAATACATTATTATATCTGATTGTAAACAATAATGGAAAATAATAAATACTGACCTTCTTCAAGCGCATCGTCGCCATCTGACATTAGTTCATCGTCAGAGCAAATGTTAAGCACATTGACCAACATTTCAGTGACTTTCTCGCCCACAAACGGCAGCGACCACGTAAACACGTCCATGAAGTTCGGCAACCAGTACGGATGCGGCGAGCAGTTGAACTGACGGATATTCATTACGTTGTTTTCATATTTTAAAACTGCGGCCTGTTGTTTAATTTATAAACATATTATTTTGTGAATGTTAAAGAATGATTTAAGTTTTTTTAAAAAGTAATTGAATTGTTCAGAAGCCAAAACGACTAAAAAATATGGTTGTAATTACTTATTATTAATTATTATAACTAAGTAATGTTATTATTTTTTTAAATGGAAAATTAAAGCGATCAATATAGTATATTTTAGAGAAAGATGAGGCGTATAGTAAAATATTGAAAAAAGTTTTGGCTTTTGAATGTAATATCAATGTAGAAATAACATTTTTTTTATAATTTTGACTTACTTTATTGTTATAAACATCTAAATAATTTGGTGCTGAGAATATTGTTATGAGAGAAGGAAAACCGGTCGTTTGACTTTTTCTGTACATTCGATAACTGAAAAATAAAATTAAAAATAAATATAAAATTTAGTAAAAAAAAGTTTAGATTATGAATACACAATTTTTTAAAGAAAATATTTGAATTATTAAATTATGAGGTAGCGTATGTAGTTTAAAGTTGACAATTTCCTAAAGTTTAAATATTCCAAACAAAACATTTTTTTTTCATTTGACAAATAAGTGTACTTAATTTGACCTTAGGTTTTATTCTACTACATCAAGATATTTTTACAAAATTGAAAATTGAGTGTGACATAAACATTGAAATAAAAAAAAACATACAATTTTGAAAATGATATGAATTTCTTCTAACCACTTTTAAAAATCGGATCTAAAATAAACCTATAGTCCGACTGAAAACTAATTAGTTGGAATTAAGTTATGTATATTTATCATACCCCGCGTCCTGCGCTTCGTGAGCTCTGATGATGGACAGCAAGTTATTGTTCTGTAGGAAATCACAGCACGCAGCGTAACTGTAGAAGTACGAGCAGCCACGGACAGAGTTGTGTGAGAAGTGCTCCGCGTTCTTTTCATTGCCAAAGTCTTCGAGAGGGTCAGACCATAGTAAATCACACATTGGACCAAATGCTGGGGGTTCCTTAAACCTGTCCAACTGAAAACAAAACAATTATTTATATTTGTTTGTTACAATAACAAAAATCGATTGTTGAGCAAATTGCAATTGATATTTTGGGTGCAAATGCAAATTTGCTTCCAACGAATGCTATCTGCTAGGTGTCTAATTGTTATGAAATTGCTCGATATTTTAAACCAGTGGTAATAAATGTATAATAATGTAATTTTATGAGGTACACTTGGTAGCAATTATTTAAAAAAAAAACGCTTTGCTGGCGTGTAAGAACGACGGCCGTCGTGACCTTGAAGATCTGTATTATTGAATTCAATTAGACTGGCATTTAAGAAAAAACGGTGTCCGTCAAGCGCTGGAAATCTGTTCAGTTGGATTTTAAGCAAATAATACAGAAACGGTCTCCGTTTTTGTTAAGTGCCGGTGCTTTAATAAGAGACCAAGAATAATAATAAAGAAATTCACTGACTTTTGAAATCTAAGACCTTTATTTTTTTATGTGAATAATAAAATTAATTAAAAAATAAATGTGTGTTACCACTTTTGAATAATTTTTTGCATAAAAGTTTTCAATTCATAATTAAAGTTTATACAAATTTAAACAATTTCTTTATCATAATTTAGCATATTTTGTGGCTGGAAGTTCAACAAACTCTAATTTTAATACAAAACTTTTTTCATTACTTTTCTGCATTAGCTAGATTTTTTATATTTTTTCCATACATATTTATTCATTAATTTATTTAGATACATACAAACTTCAAGACTTTCACGATTACCTGTAACTAAATCTTGTATATTAAATATTCTTATTTCGCAAAAAAAAACAGCACTAATCATATTTCTATACAGGGTGTCCCGTAAACATACCGACAAACTTTCAGAAGTCGTCGAGGATATTAAAACAATCGGTTTTTGTTTACTAAGCCGTGACGTCATTTCCTCTGATTGGTGTTCCATCTAACATTTTGTGTTTTTATTTTAACAAAAATTATATTAATTTCGCTTTTAATATAAAAATAAATACATTTTTTAGAATCTTTTTAACCTATTTAATTATTTAAAATCATAATTTCAGTGATACTTTGTTAGTGACATCATGCCTATTGAACAACCGCGAAAGTCTACGTTCAAAAATAAACATAGAATGTTTGGGTGTCCTCTGGAGCAGAAATTATCGACTTTCGTAGGTTGTAGGTACCCATTACAACTTTTGATTAGCATATTTTGAACTATCATTTCTCCAAGTTACAAAAAATTTCAATCAAAAGGTAAAATTCATTATTTTGTGCGGAGTCCTTTCTTTTGCTCTACTGCTGAAACAGTTCGTTTACGAACATGGGTTTATTAACAAAAAGCAATTATTTTAATGTCCTCGACAACTCCTGAAAGTTTGTCGGTATGTTTACGAGACAGCCTGTATATTATTATACATATAATTGGATACATTTATATCAGAAAATTCTCTTTGTTAATGGAAGAAATAAATAAAACCAAATACAGAAAAAATAATGAACCTGCAAAAATATGTGTACATAATCTTTAAGAGAAAGAAATATAAGAATGTCACGTGGGAAAAATAAAATAAGTTTTCAAAATAAATTAAACCGCGCAGTGCTACCTGAAAAATTATGAATAATTCATATAAAAGTCCATTAAATACGGGGACAAGTACTGTAATGGAAAAAGTTACAAAGGACATTATTAATGAATCTGTTCCAGCCAGGTTTAATAACTCTATCAAATATTTTTTTACAAATTGTAACAGCACTGAAAAATATTATACTTCACAGTAATTTTTACTCAAAATCATGCAAATTCACGAATTATTATTTTTTTACTCACGGCAGATGTAAAAAAATTAATAAAATTAACTGTAATTGTTAACCTTCGATGTAAAATCTATCTAAGAAATTACAGTTAAAATTTCAAGTCGATCGGATGGAAAACGGCCAAGATATGTTTTCCGCAGTTTTTAAAAACGTGTTTTCGATAAAAATGAGTTTAAAGCCTTGGCACTTTACTAAACGGTCTCCGTCACCGCTTCGACCTTGCAAATCTGTTATATGCGATTCAATACAAGTGGCATGTTAGCTGCGTCGAAACGGCGCTGCGTTTTGACGCAGCTAACATGTAACAAGTTTTACTACATGCAAAAGTCGAAGTTGGTTCCGATTTTTTTTCGATTTTTTTATGGTGCCCCTTTGTATTACTATATACTCATTTTTCACCACCTAGGTTGTTTCGTTCGTTCAGACACTTTGGAAAGTGACCTATTCAAATTAAAAACACTTTTTCGTTTATAATTTATTTTTAAGATGTTTGTACATCATTTAAGCTAATAAGAAATTGTAAAAAAATTGTTAATCCATTAGATGTAACCCCTTAATACCAATTAAGAAAAATGGGGGATAAAAAAAAACTAACAAAAACCAACATGATCTAGAACACTCAAAATAAATTTAAAACATTTTCTTTTTATTTGCGAACAAAAAGTAGAAGAGAGTGTCGGTTCAAATAGCACAGAACAATCCATCTTAAAAGAAAAAAACGTTCTTCTTGGAGCCCATCCTCGTATTTAAAATAAAACAGAAAGTTTTATAGGCGAGCTTTTGCTGTATTACATTATATGTATAGTTGACTGCCAACTGCCATATTATGTTTTTATAAATATGATACATTATTTTGTCACGAATGTAGTATATCAAGGGCGATTAAATTTTTATTACTTCCATGTTCTGAAAGAAATGGAAGTATTGTAATACCGTCGAAAAATCGTGTCTGAAATAAGGGCAGATTCTGTTTGTACTACCTTCAAAACTTAAAGAAAAGTTGATTTCCGCATAGAGTATGCCAAATTTTTATTACTTCCATGTTCTGAAAGAAATGGAAGTATTGTAATACCGTCGAAAAATCGTGTCTGAAATAAGGGCAGATTCTGTTTGTACTACTTTCAAAACTTAAAGAAAACTAGATTTCCGCATAGAGTATGCCACATTTTTATTACTTCCATGTTCTGAAAGAAATGGAAGTATTGTAATACCGTCGAAATATCGTGTCTGAAATAAAGGCAGATTCTGTTTGTACTACCATCAAAACTTAAAGAAAACTAGATTTCCGCATAGAGTATGCCACATTTTTATTACTTCCATGTTCTGAAAGAAATGGAAGTATTGTAATACCGTCGAAAAATCGTGTCTGAAATAAGGGTAGATTCTGATTGTACTACCTTCAAAACTTAAAGAAAAGTTGATTTCCGCATAGAGTATGATTATTTTAAGGAAGATAGCGGATTTGATTAGTTTTATCTGCTAACAATTGCTACAATTTTAACATACAAAATACATGTTTGTACGTCATAAGTTTTGGCCAAGTTTTCGCGTCTTTCCGTCTGTGTGCATCAGCCCGGAAATTATAAGTTTATATGGACAACGGCCATGAAAAATCGTAGACAAAATCTGTTGATACCAATCGAAAACGTCATAATGCATGTACTATATGAAATTGACTGTATAATAAAGTATAATAATCATGAATAATTTTAATTGAATTATACACACTTTGAGAGTTTCTTCCGTGTGTCTGTCGGTGAACGGCGAAACTTACAAATATGAAATTTTAAATTTAAAGTTCTTGTATTGTTGTAAAGTGGGTAGATTTTTTTAAATGCTTTAAAAAAACTAAAATGCATTTGTTGTTTTGTTAACAACTCTTTACAATTCTGAAAAAATCGTAGATCAACGTAGAAATTTTATGTTTTCGAATTGTATCAAAAATCTGCAAACACTTTTGGAAGTAAACATTTCAATTATCAAAAACTACAATTTTTGATTTTAACAATCAACTAAGAAATTTATGAACTCAACATCGACTTCGAATCACCTACGTCCGACTGTATAAACATACAAAAACGATCATCTCGCCTAAGAGATCTGCATTTTAGATAAACTGAAAAGCAGCGGCGAGAGCCACAATCCCGGCAACAATGAATGGTGTGCCAGTGATTGAGCGGGTGTGTATGTGTCGCTCACACACCCGCCAAACGAGGGCGCGGCGGACACGCACTACGGCGTAGTTAGCCGCCCCGTCTCGTATTGATCCGGCATATATACACCACCGTGCGCGGCCAACACGGTCAGATCACAGTCACTGGACACACACACACACACCCACATAGGTCTCGTGTGTGAACTATTTGGTAATCCTTAATATATATAAAGCTCAACGTCTCTCTGTCTGTCTGTCTGTCCGTTAGTGCGCTTATCACTCGAGAAACACGTGGTTTCTTTTTTAATTCATAGGTACATTCTCTGGTCAGGTTATAGGCTATATTTTGTTACGTTAGGTAACATAACAACTAAGCAGTGATGATAATAGTAAATCAAGTCGGAAAAAAATTTGCCGTCGGTGCGCTATTTTGCAATACGCTGCCCAAACTGTTCAATATTGAACAAAATAATGTATTCAAGAATTGTGTAGAATCAAAAGATCTACAATAAAGTCAGCGACACCATATGTCTAACTTTTATATTTAAGCCACAATGACTGCTTTTATGTTACAAAGAAAATTTAAAATATTTGGGTTTTGTTCACGTGGACTTATGATCTGCAAAACATTAATCCTTATCGAAATAAATTATTTCATCGTTATAAGTACTTAATTTGGTCGTATAGTTTAGAAAATATCTTGATATATACATACGGGAACATATGATGTCAGTTTTTATAATTCTCCTATATAAACAAATTAGTTTTTTAGTTGCAAGCTAGTTTCACTTTTACCCCATTTTTTCAGTGTTTCATATTTACCCCACTCGACCCTACATATTCTAATCTAAACATTTAGACCTCCTTTACATAAATGCAAACGTTAATGATTAATCATCAAATGAATATTTCAACTAATAAATGCTTTGTCTAAAGTTGCTTGATAGTAACTATTGCAGAACGCTATTTGATTAATATACTGTACTATAAGAGCCAGTGGCGTAACTTCAAGGTGGTTGAACTGGCAAAAAGTTAGGATCCCCAGCTTTAGAGGGCTCCAGGGGCGTACGTTTTGTTACTGACCAGCGCATTGGACCCGGTGTTACCCGGGTTAATATCTACAAAATCATAGTGACCTAAAATATTCAACAAGCCCACAACACACGGTTCACCATGAACTGGTTTTTCCGACTTCGTGAAATTTACACAAAATATCCACAAATTATATACTTAAACCTAACCTATCCATTAGTTAAAAAATCGTGTAAAATTATATTTTAAAACTCCCAGAAAACACCAGGTCCCGTCTTAGAATTTGTATGAAAATCAAAAAATAAAAATAAATAGGTTAGCAACAATTTAAATCAATTTCGATATTTTACCTTTTATGGAAGTGAAATGTTTTTTTTATATTTCAAATTTCAATCAAAATATTTATATGCTAACAAATGTCAAAAATCATCCAATAGTTCGACAAATTTTAAAGAGACGTGATCATAGTGACCTAAATTAATAAAATAAAATACAAATACTATGTTTTTTATGACAGTTGTATACTGTGACATTATGGAAACAAAACACAACTTGATAAAATTTTTTTTAGTCTTTTGATGTTAAATCTTACACTGCACAGAAAAAATATCTAACTATTGGTGAAAACCGTATTGAAATCGGTTCAGTAATTCCTGAGTCTATAAGCCTCACACAAACATTCATTTTTATATATGTATAATGTATATAGAGACGAAATTTTTTTGGTCATCATTTCAAATTCATTTTTATTGCTGAGGAGGGCCCTACCTCCACAATTTGCCAAGGGATGTGAAATTTTTAGTACGCCACTGATTAGTGGCGTAGATAGGGGGGGGGGGGGGGGAGAATTAAGATGATCAATCACCACCCATGAGTTGACTTCATGAGAAAATTCAAAGACATTTTTTTTAAACTTCCCAAGTATGAACAAAATAGTAAAAAATTTGGTAAAGAGTAAAAAAAAGTGTTCAGTTATTTTTAAATTTTGAATTACTTTTTTTTTTTTTTTAGTAATAAAAAGTAGACTACATGCAGTTTATATGATCAAAAAAAAGAAAGGTTATTCAATTTAAAATTACATTAATAATTTTTTTTATTTCGCATATTTTAGAGGCCCCTCAGCCCCCACTTGCCCCGGGGCCTGGTCATATCACCCCCCATCGCAAAAAGCTATCTACGCCACTGCCACTGATAGGAGCATATTGTGTATATGTTCATACATTATACATGTTGTACATATGTATGTATATATAATATTACATGTCGTATAATATTTGACATGATGTAAATACAAGCCCATTGAAGCTTGCAACATGGAGTTAAATGCTAATTTGAGTACGTAGTAGTGGCAAAAAGAATAGGGAATGTTACAATATGTAGTTCATACGGGATTTGTGCGAGAAGACACATGGGTAATCTATTTGTCTATAAGAAAAAATTGGGTCTTTTTAAAAGAAGTGGGAGTTTTATGGGGTAATTTTTTTCATATTTTTTATTGCAGATTCGTAATCTACGGGAAAAAATATGTAACTATTAGAGGAAACATTTTTTTTTAGACAACAACAATTTTTTATAATTTTAAGGCTTAAATCTAAAAAGTGATTGAAATTGAACGATTTTTAACTTAAATAAAAAATGTAAGAGAAAAAATATGTTTTTTTTAATGGTAATTTAAAAAAAAATATTTTACCAACTTTTTTTATCAAGTTGATAAGTTCCTCATCAATAAAAAACAAAATTTTCTTATTTCTTACAATTTTTTAAAGAATCCTTGTCTAAACCCTAGCACTTTTTGCCTCTTTCGTGTTTTTCAAGTTTTAGTTTTTGAGTAAAAAATTATTGAAATTTCGGTAAATTTTTTTCGTAAATAACGAAAATTAATAAAAAATATAGGTTACCATTTGGAAAAAAATGTTACCCCATAAATTATAAAAATCCATAGCAATAATAAATGTCTCCCTCGAAATGCTATAACTTTGATCTTAAACATTCTTACTTAGTTTTCGAAATATTGACCTATAGGGAATTTAAAATGGGTAGATTTTGAACAATTTTTACATCGAGAAGTCCAGATATATGCAACAACTAATTCCAGGACTAACCAAATATACTGTTACAAACAAACATACATACATGAATAATACATAAGTTGATTATTAATTAAAACAAGAGCAAGTGAGAAGGAAGAAGACACATATCCTCCTCATGAAAATACCAACAACAAAGAACTGTAATCAAAATAAACGACGGTTCTAACTGCTCCGTGTTATGTGCGTTACAACTGGGAATGGGTAGACATTCCCGTGGAATCTGAATAAACATAGGTGTGTGTGACTGTCAGTGTATGTTTGAAAGGATAATATCATAGCTGTTGTTTTTATATTTTCATATGCTTAAACATTTTATTTAATGAACAGTTTTTTGTTAGAGATATGTTCATTTGTTTCTCTCTATGACAGTTAGATGGGCATTTGCGTAATTAAAAGTGGCAACTGTTTTTTTTTGGGTAACTTGATTTGCAGTCGTATATAATTTACTAATTATACTATTATTTATTATACAGTGTATTCCAAGTTGATTAAGACATAGGAAATTTAACATGAGGGCAATTAGAAGTGTTGTAGTAGCCTTTGGTCAAATTTAACGATGTGTGATTGGTGCATTTTGAAATGCCGCCACAAAATTTAATAAAATAGTCATTAGTATTTTGTTTTCAAATTTATATCTGCCAAAAAATATTATTAAAATCATTAATGTATTTTATTCTTTATTAAAGTTGAAAACAAAATACTGTTGATTAATTTAAAATTTATCATCGTTAAATTTGACCAAAGGTTACTACAACATTTCTAATTGTCGCCATGTTAAATTTCCTATGTCTTAATCAACTTGGAATACACTATATAATAAGAGTTGGCATTATATAGGTGTGAAGAGATTTTGCATAGTGGTAAGGAGCATTAATGTTTCGGGAGTAAGTTTGGCGCGAGAGGGCGGAGTAACAGGTATTATCGATCAGGGAGAGTTTTTCTACTATATTAAGGTCAACTGGCTGCAAAACTCGGTGTGAATTCTTACAGCTTTTATGGGCACAGTGCTTCGGGCAACTTTATACGGACGACATGTTTTATTTAGTTTTTTATTGTTTTTTAACACAAAAGTAAATGTCGTATACGGTATAAATTCCATTTTTACTTTCCATCATCAAATGTATTGGTTTTGGTTGAAAATAAACCTTTTTTTACGTTTAAGAAAAATATTGGTCCGAAAAAGTAGCTGAATGGTCTCGAAAATGGCGCATGAAAAAATATTATTGCTTCTTGAAAAATTGATTCCGATTTCTGGTTTAACCAAATAATTTTTTTACAGATAATTTCGTTACAACATTCTTTACAAGACAAATATTTCCATCTTTATTTTTGTTTTTATTAAAACATATTTTATAATCACACTGTTACTTTGAAATTATAGAATTTTGATATTTTTTTATTTTTTAACATAGAAATTGAAAAAGGATGTCATATTGTTTCGAGTATATATCTACTTATCTTTTTAAGCTATAACTTTTAAACGACTCGTATTTTTTTCTGAAAAAAAAACAAAAACTGAAATGCATTCTATAAAATAGTTTATAGCTTTTGTTTATATTTTGCCATAAAATAAGGTGATGAAAAGTACTGGGTTAATGAATTTACTACCTTATTGTTTATTGTCGCAGTAAATTACGTTTTAACAATCAAAATAAGCTGAATAGGTACTATACTAACTCTATTGTTTTAATTTATTAATTTTTAACTACAGTATTAAGCAACATAAGTCAAAAAGACTTATTATCAAATTGCTTAGCATTTTATTTTAATTATCTTATAATTAATAGACCAGCACATGGTTTTGCCCACATTATATTCGTTTTCAGGGGTTATTTTACTGCAATTTTTTTTGTCCTACATTGTATATTTCTCTCTTGCTAATTACTCGTATAATGACCTTTTTTTGCTCTACACTTTTTATTCTTTCTACTTGCAATTTTTCAACACAAATTAGCTTTTACAACTGCAGTTTTCATTTATAAGATTCGACTACACACTAAAATAACCCCTGTTCTTTATTATGTACTTAAGTGATAATACTTGAACTATTAAGTACTGTTTGCTATTTTCAAAAGTACTTAAAGTAAGTATACTTCAAGTATTTAACTTACTAAACATAATACTCATACATCCGAAAAAGCATTAAATATTTGTTTTCTTACTTTTAACTATAAAACTATTTAACATCGAGGTACCGGTATTCCAACAGTTTTATAAAAAAAACTATATAACTATCTGACCGCTTTAACAAAAGTTGATCCTTGTAGATAGAGCACAAAGTTTTGAAGGGTTATTGACATAACCGAGTAGAGATGTATTATTAAATCCATTTTAAAATTAATTCACTCACAAACTTTGTAGAAAAGTGTTTTTGAAAAAGTTTATTTGTTTTTAAAGGGTTTCGGTCTGTTAATTTTTGTTTATTTATTCATGTCAGGTGGTGATTTTTAAGTACTTGGACATAATAATTAATCAAAGTTTGCATTTTTACTTTCTTATACTAATGTATATGAAATATACATTAGTATAAGTAAGTATATAGTGAAGCCGATTTTTTTCGAACTCTATTTATCTATTTTGACCTTCCCTGAATCCATTCTGACTATTTTCGCCATGATGTCTGTGTGTCCGTCTGTCTATCTGTCTGTCTGTAAGCGCTGTAACTCAAATACGACAAATCGTAGAAGGCTGATATTTTATATTTAAGATTAATTTTTGGCTGGGAAGAAAACGTCCTATTTTTGAAAACGATCTTTCAACCGGATACGGATGTTTACCTACGTCGATTTTTTAATTTTTCGAATTACTCTGAAACAGTGCGAAATAGAGAAAAATGGTCAAGTTAAAAAATGTAGGTAATATCTATATCTATAATTTATGTTCTATTCATTTTTTTGTAAAAACGAATTTTTGAAAAAAAAAAATTTATTATAATTCAAATGGTTTATAACAGAGAAAAAAATGTATTACGTTATTACGTTAAAAAAAATCACTTGTTATATAAATATAAAATTATTCATTTTGTTCTTTCTTGTTAGTTTGTTAGAAATGTTTTAATAAACAAAGAATCACGTATACAATTCACTGTTAGGTTAGGTTAGGTTAGGTATAAGAAAGTCCCGTGGTTCCCAAGGCAGATATTTTTAATAGTATTTAAGATTTAGTCACTTAAGACTTCCGAAAAGTATTCATACAGTTTTAGAATCTCTGGTCTACAACCCTTAGCATTAAAATACCTATATGTCTATTGTCACATATGGCTCGTTAAGCATTAGATGCTTTTAGTCGAAATTTTAGTCGAAATGAAATTACTATGTAATTTGCAGTTTAATTACGCAACCCTGCAAAATGATTAGGTGTATTACTTTCTTTATTATACAGGTGGTCCTTTTCTGGTTCATAATAGGCTCCCAAAAGTGTCTAAATGTAATAATGTAAATATATTATTGTGAATGAGAAATACAGGTACAGTCGGGACTCGTTTATTTGGAATGCCGAGTTTCGTTTATTCGTAATTTTTTCTCCTCTTTCACCTCCCACCATTCTCGAGTCATGGCGTAAACGAACATATTTTTGAAATTTTTTTGTAGAATGAATTAGAGCATTTGTATTAATCTCATTGACTGTACAATATTTTTCAAATGATTTTATTCAGATTTGCAATTCAAGGACCGCCTGTATATGAGACCTTCTTCACCTCTAAAAGGTCATGAAAACAATACGACAGTTAAGTTATATCGATTGTGTAAGAAAGAGAGTCTTAAAGGATGGCCAGTTTTAAATATTTTTTAAATAAAATTTTCTACAAAAAAAAAAGTTTATGAAAAATATTTTATAAATTTTTATTAGTATTAAAGATAAATTATTTATTTAATCATACAAAAATTATCAAATTTTTTTAAGAATTGACACTATTTATTCAATCATTCGTCAGAGATAGTGTCTTTTTGAAGCTGTACATGGAGAAATGATTTAAATATTATAATAATCAAATGGGAGGAGCCTATTAAGTTTGTGTTAAACGAATTTGTATGAAAATTGGACGACCACTTCTGCATTTCACTGTATGTATGTGTAATATACTCTTTCCTCATTCCTATTAATGATTTCCTGAATAGATGTCAACTATAGAACCGGAACATGATCAGTTTCTGATTTGTGTGTTGATAAGGGTAAAATTAAGATCAGAACTACGACATCTAGTGACAGACGCAGTAACTAGGCTTTGGCTTTGTGACTTTTCAATTGCGTGTGTGACGTTAGATGTATCTAAGCTAGGGTGTCTTGATCCATATTCTTTTTGTCCGGCCAATATAGCGACTATTACATTTGCTTTGAAATTTATTTACAATATCATGTTAAAATTTAAAAAATCAATTTATCTCAAAACCTTTCGTGACTATGGTTATTGACCCAACGAATATATTATTGGTATAAAATACTCATCAAATAAAATGAAAAATCAATTTATATTACGAAAATTTTTACCTAAACTAAATTTTTTTTTTTTATAAAATATGTTCTATTTTTTATTAGAGTTGCCTTATGAAAATAAATTATATCTAGGGTATGAAAATTAAGAGGTATAGGTACGTTTTTTTGGAAAAATAGAATTGATTATTACTAAAAAACTATTAATTTTTTATTTTCTCATCCATTTTTGTTAATCAAAATATCAAAAAAAAACTTTATAAGAAAAAAATAAAACTGACTTAAAAAAATCCTAAAAACACAGAAAATTTTCTAATAATAAATTTTTTTTTTTGAAGTCATTTTTATTTTTTTAAATTTTCTGGCGTATCATCAAAATCCATAATCAGATTCTGATAAAATTTATATGGGACCATCTTGGAAGTATACTCTTTTAAACAATAAAAAAAACATCAAAATCGGTGCATATTTGTCAGAGTTATGCCCGAACTTCCTCCTTTTTTTGAATATATCTTTTATTTTCAATTTTTAAAAGGATGAAACGTAGATGCCAGGATCAATTACATTAGGTGTAAGTTAAGCAACAAATAAAAAAAAATATTTAACTATTTTATAAATAAAGAAAAAATAGATGACATTTTTATCAAAAATAATCGTTAATTGATATATTCCAAGTTACGCCCTATTTACCGAATTAAATGTCAGAAACAGGGCATAAAATATAATTTATCTTTGTAATAAATTCAGAATTTCAATCAGTTAAGCAACGAATAAAAAAAAATTAAATAAAAAAAAAAGTATAACTATTTTATAATTAAAAGAAAAATAGATGACATTTTTATCAAAAATAATCGTTAATTGATATATTCCAAGTTACGCCCTATTTACCGAATTAAATGTCAGAAACAGGGCATAAAATATAATTTATCTTTGTAATAAATTCAGAATTTCAATCAGTTAAGCAACGAATAAAAAAAAATTAAATAAAAAAAAAAGTATAACTATTTTATAATTAAAAGAAAAATAGATGACATTTTTATCAAAAATAATCGTTAATTGATATATTCCAAGTTACGCCCTATTTACCGAATTAAATGTCAGAACAGGGCATAAAATATAATTTATCTTTGTAATAAATTCAGAATTTCAATCACATAAAATATAAGGGACATCGATATATCGTATTATCGGTCTTCATTATCGTTAAAAAACCGGAACGTGTTTGAAATAATAATACGGGTAACGACGGAATGCAACCATTTTGAATAATTACAATATTCGATTTTCATCATCGATTGCGTTCACGGCGATTAATTTTAATATTTACTACCGCTGCAATATTTTAAAATTTTTAATCTAGGCAGTAAATATTACGTACTATCGATTTTACATCAATTTTGTCGGAGTTGGTCGATTTAGATTCAAATACATGTTTTAATGTCCTGATTTTTACGTATTGTATTACCTTCAAAACTTAAAGTAAAGTTAATTTCCGCATGGCGGCTGTGCGTGTGTCTAGATGTAGAATTTTCTTTCGTTCACGATAACTACAATAAAAATGCACCGATCTGAATTATTTTTGGGGAAAATGCTTGTCTCAGTGAGATTTTGGTGCTAATCGGATTAGGGGTTTTGGAAATATTCGAAATTTTGTAACTTTTATCATCTAAAAAGTGAACGTTGTGAGTATTATCTCACTAATTATGATAAGACTTGGTACATTTTGTATTTATTATTTGCACGTGCCTATATACAGCTATTGAAGGGGTGAAAACCTCCCTTAAAATTTGAATTTTAAATACTAATTAATACGTCACTAATTCATGTTGACTTGGAAACAAATGCAACTAAATTCAAATTGTCAAATTAGTTATTCTACGAATGCGTATTATGTTTTTGACATTAGGATATTAGAAAACTAATATTTATAATACAAAGGTGAGTTTTATTTTTGACAAATCCAATTGAAATTTTTCATATTATACTAAAAATGATTTAAAAAGATATTAAAAAACATGGAAATCATATGTATGGTCTCCATACCGATATTTGTTGATATAATATTAAAGATAAAGTTTTGTATGTTCTTTCGTTTGGTCTATTCATGATATCTGTATTTATTCGAGAAATACGTTAAATGCAAATAAAAACATTTCGAAAATGATTTTAGTCAGAAAAATTTTTTTTTTTAATAATCTGCCTAAAGAAAATATTTCCCTTCGTTTTCAATAGTTCCACAGAGCAACAGTTTTCTTATAGACGTTAATTAACTAAATCTGCGTTATCTTTTTCTAGAGTTACCAATATAAATGTCATTAAATGTTTTTACTGTGAGTTTTTCTTGTTCTTTTGGAAGTTCTCGTAAATGACTGAAGTTGTAATCTAATAGACTGGAATCCACGTTTCAGCCAAATGGTCACTAACGAATGGTCGCGGTGAAAAGTTCAAAACATACTAAATAACACGTAGATGTCAGCGGTCTTCAACATACACAGAAGGGTGTGTCAAAAAATTTTTTTTTGGGAAAATGATTCTTTCGTACTAAAGTTGGTATTACTGAATTATGATAACTGATGAAAATTTTTTAAGGACATCATTTTGTAGAAGATAAAATTCTCTATAGAAGTTTCTACAAAGTCATGACCCTCAATTCAACGTATCAAAAGTTACAGACATTCAAAGTGATTTATTTCTTAAAATGAACGTTTAAAAGGCTCTTACAACTAAACTATTGTTTTTATGAAAATAAGTTAAATGTTAATTTTATGGGAAATTTAATTCCCCATAAAAATAGTCTAAAGTCTAGAGTTACGTCAATATTTTATAAATAACAATAAAATAGCAATATGAGCTATCGGAAAAAGAATGACCTAACCGACAACTGGCATATTAAAAAATTATTTTATTCTCTACAAAATGATGTCTTTAAAATTTTTATCAGTTACATAAATCAGTAATACCAACTTTAGTACTAAAGAATCATTTCTCCAAGTTATTTAAATGGGAAACGGGACCCCCCTTTGCGGCACCTCTTCAAATTGAACTACAGAGTAATTCTTCGGTTTATTTTAAGTCATAAACTAACTAAACTTATTTCGTAATAAGAGAGAAGAAAAAATATGTATATTGCTTTTTCTTATACACCTTGATGGACATTGTATATTATATATTAGTATAATTACATTCTGTTATATGTATTTCTATACTTTCTACAAGTTAATCAAACTCTAAAACATGTTTTGGAAACTCTGTAGTTTCCCATCTAAAGAACATACAAATGAAAAGAACCGTGGATATATAGAGATAGTTATATATATATGTCTGTGATCAAGAGTGAATAAAACGTTTCGAGAGAGAGATAGCAACAACATAGAAGATCCCTTAGGATTAACTGGATGTTATTGTAACCGAAATGAAAAGTCAGCTAACGTACTCAGGGCAGCCAACTTTGTGCAAACTCGAGTGTCTACACAAGTTAATTGCCAGTGTAAAAGCACTTCTGTACAAGACTCATAATGAAATAATCTATATAGAAAATAACGAGTGGTTTTGTATGAAATTGATTACGATTATATGTTTTATGGAATCATTTTTATGGTTATTACTTTCTTGTAATTGATGAAGGAGATAAAGAATTAATTAGATTATGGATATTGCTTCTTGTACTTGAAAAATGATTAATTTATATATTAAAATTGAAAGTAATAATATCTCAAATGATGTATGTATTATTAGAGATTGGAAAAAATATAGTTGTTATTTTCAATGAAATAGTTACTAGTTGAATTTTTTTTCGGAAAATAGTTGTTAAATAGTTTTTTTTGCGATTTAATAATAATTAGTGCAAACGAAGCAGTAAAAAGTGTCGCAAATAGTTTTAAAATAGTTGGAAAGGTAGTTGCAAATAGTTGATTTCAAATTGTGTTCAATCAAACCAGTTTTCTGAAAATGGTGGAGATATGTAATACAAATTACTGTAATGATTTTTTTTGGATTTAAATATTTTATTATTAAATAATATTTGGTTTTAAAGTATAAGATTTTGCTGCAATTTCATGCATTCTTCGGTATGCATTATTCTTATCTTTTGAATTAATTGCAACGACCTTGCGTGCACTCTCAATTCGGGCGCTGACTTGTCGAGGAACGGGGCAAGCAGAGACAACGGCAGAGATAAGATCGGTGTAATATACGCATATAGCAAAAAGTTGAAGCAACAATATATCGCTTAAAAAGGAGGCGACATTAAAATTTTGAGGAGTCCGGAATTTTGGAGGTCCGACCGGCCCTTACCCTTGAGAGGGGGATTTATTATTGTCGTGCCCACGGAGTCAATTTTGGTTAAGGAGTGGAGGTCCCGACTTGCCAACCTGGAGCCCAGGGATATGGAGTCCGTGCAGATAAGTGGATAATATTGTTTGTTATTGTTTATTGTTTTTTTTTAAAATACCACAGTGCTAAACTAATTTTAAGTGCGTAAGATTCACGTGTGCCGGGCGTACGGAACATACAGTAGCTACTCGTATTTATGAACATATACTTTTCGTTTTAGGGTTGCAACCATATTCAGGTTTCTATTGTCATACATTTTTTTAAGTTTCTATTTCTTTATACATAGCTAGTTCATAAGTTATATTATCGTATTAAATACTCTATTTATTTGTATGCGAATTTCAAACAAAAATAATATGTACAAATTACCTTAAATAATGCTACATTTAATTATTTTATAATCTTGTTATGGTAATTGTGCTACTGAATAGATTTACATTTATACACATATATTTCTTATGTTTGTTCTCCTTAATGTCCATACAATACCGATTAACTATTTTCTTATTTGTTAAATATAACTAAGCACTTCACAAGCCGATACAGTGATTTTATTTAAAACCCTGTTCCATACAACGTTCAACGACGGATTTTGTGATTTACCAGAGGCGTAGTAATTTAAAAATCACGTGGCGCCCTTCTTAATAAGTAAATATTCTTGAAGTATATTTTCTATATTATAATTTTTTTTTTTTTTGCTATATATTATTATCACCTTTTAATTCGACCCCACCTACTAAAGGAAAAAAAAAATAACAAATTGACAACCTACCCCCTTCTCCACTGTAGCCGACCGGGTGTAACGCCTTTTCTGTACGCTGGGCAATTTTATTGCATTACAGAAATTTGGCGACCAACGTTTGGGGCCAGTTAAAGGAAAATTTATTTATAGTTTTGGGGTCTATTTAATTTTTTTTTCTAATTCGTGTATTGATAATTTATAGTGTTAATTTAACGTAATTGAATTTTTGGGTTTTGAGCTAACTTTATTTTGTCGGGACATTAAATCGGTAATTTTTAAAGGTCACGAAATATTTTCGCGGGGCTCTTATCTATTAAATTATTTGTAGCGATATTTTCATCGGGCCTAATTGATTTTGTGAGTCTTAGTTGTGATTTCGCGGGCCTATTGGCTGTTGGTTGATTTTTTTTGGGGCCTATTGAATTTAGGGCTATAAAATTTTAGATTTGAAGCTAGATTTTGTTTTGTTGTGTTTTACTATCGCTGATCGTTGGAAGTTGTATGGTTTTACGACCGTTTTTATTTATTAAATTTATTTCGATTTTGTTGATTGGTTAGTATGTCATTAAAGATGGACGTTTATCGTTTGGCTCAAGATGAGCTTAAATATGAACTAGAGGTTAGAGGTATTACGGACGGTGGAACGGTCGATGAAATGCGGAAAACTTTACGCCAGACATTAAAATTAGAGACAAGCGGTAAAGTGTCTGTTAATCCATCATGGAAGTTCGACTTAGCAGTTGAAAAGGATGCTTGCACGAGAAAACTGATAGAGGTGGGAGAGCTTATATCGACTTTCTCAGGAACCAGGTCAGATGGTACCTTCAAAAAAATAGAGACCAAATTAGCACACCTGTTCGATCGAATCAACCGGTTTGATAGCTCTGATCCAACTGTTAGATCAGATCTACTAAGCCAAGTCATAAATGCGAGCTTTGATTTAGACCAGAAGGTATCAGAGGGTGCGGCGGACGACAATATGACCCCTCCTGCGGATACGGGACATGTGGATGACATTCCTACAAATGTAATGTTCCAAAATCTTAATATTGGTGCTCGGAATAGTTCACTAGCGGAGGCAGGAAATCCTCCCTGTCAACCTCAAGATCAGACAAATTGGACGTCATATTCTAATATTCGTTCTACCCCAGTGTCCAAGTGGGACCTCAAATTCAGCGGCGAACCAAGTGACATCAGCGTCAGCGCGTTCCTCGAAAGAGTCGATGAATTGAGAGTTGCACGTAACGTCGATGAATATCAGCTGTGGAATTCCGCTGTCGATCTCTTTACTGGTTCCGCTTTAATCTGGTTTAGGGCAATGAGGCGCCATATGTCTTCATGGCCTCAGCTTTGCACACATCTACGGGATCAATTCCAACCCGCAGACTACAACGATATGCTCTTTGAGGAGATCAAACGTCGAACGCAAGGGCAAGATGAGTCATTCGGCATATACCTCGCTGTGATGTCGAATTTATTTAATCGGCTGGAAATCCCCATGTCGGAAGCGGTGAAGCTTAGGATTCTCCTGAAAAATATTTCGCCATGGTACCAGGATCGACTGAGTCTGGTAGAAGTGACTTCAGTGGCACATTTGGCTCAATTAGGACGGCGGCTAGAGAATAGTCGTCTTATAAGCCAGTCTTTTGTCCCACCGTCAAGCAACACAAGTCGATCGTTGGAGCCTGATCTCGCGTACAGAGGTAGAACACCGAGGTCCACTCGTTTAGCTCCAGTCGAAACACCAAACATTTCAAGATCTCCCCAGTCGTCAGGGGCACCGTCGGTATCGTGTTGGAACTGTGGTGGTACGGGACATCAATTCCGTGTTTGTTCTTCACACCGGAAGAAATTTTGTTTTGGGTGCGGGGCACAAAATGTTTTGCGGGCCGAATGTCTTCAATGTCGGCAACAAAAAAACTAAGTTCCAGGGCAGCTCGAGGTCAAGAACTGTCCAATAACATGAAACGGATGACCAAGTCAAGATTGTCTGCAAAACTTGACTACATATTGATGGGACGAAAAGGAGACGAAAGGCCTTACTTGGAAGTGGACATTCTAGGGGTGAAAATGCGTGGTTTACTGGATTCAGGGGCTTCAAGGTCAGTAGTTGGTAAAAATGGATGGAAGCTGCTACGTGATCTGGGCTTACCGATGAATAGATCGACGCATGTGACATGTACTGTCGCAAATGGAGAGGAACTCGAGAGCCTAGGTACGATCGAAGTCCCCATAAAGTTGGAAAACCGTGTGAGGGTGGTAACGCTGCTGGTGGTCCCAAGAGTCAGCTACCCCCTCATACTAGGGTTGGACTTTTGGAGGATTATGGGAGTCGTGCCTAACGTGTCTCGAGGGAAATGGTTTTTTACTGACACCCCAGTTTGTACCACAAACGTTTCGACAGATCAGCATTTGGGGCTTGAGTTATGTGATACCGAAAAACAACTACTCCTTCAGGTAACAGGCGAATATTTTTCTAATATGCCGAAGTTTGGATGCACGAATATGGTGGAACACGAAATTCTGGCAACTGGTCCCCCAATAAAACAACGATACTACCCCGTATCTCCGAAAGTGCAACAGTATATCAACGCAGAGGTGAATGATATGCTGAAGGAAGGCATCATAGAACCGTCTAAGAGTGCGTGGTCTTCACCGATTATCCTGGCAAAGAAAAAGGATGGATCATATCGGTTCTGCGTTGATTACCGTAAGGTGAATGAAGTCACGAAGAGGGACGCGTATCCGCTGCCTTATATATCGGCTATTCTCGATCGTTTGAGGGATGCTCGCTATCTGTCCTCACTCGATCTGAAGTCAGCATACTGGCAGATCCCCGTCGCCAAGAGTAGCCGCGACAAAACGGCGTTTACCGTTCCTGGACGTGGCCTATTTCAATTTGCGAGAATGCCGTTCGGCCTCCACAACGCGCCGGCCACCTGGCAACGGCTGATCGATCGGGTATTGGGGCCAGAGCTAGAACCATTCGTGTTCGTGTACCTCGACGACATAATCGTGAGCACCCAAACATTCGAGCAACATATTGATGTCCTCAAGAAGGTATTCGCAAAGTTAGCGGCAGCTAACCTATCGTTGAGTGAAGAGAAGTGCCAGCTATGCCGTTCAGAACTCCGATATTTGGGCTATGTGGTAGACCGAAACGGTCTTCATGTCGACCCCGATAAAGTGTCTGCCATACTGAATATTCCACCACCCAAGAATGTCGGAGAAGTGAGGAGAATCATTGGGATGGCTAGTTGGTACCGTCGCTTCATACCTGACTTTTCTACGACAATAGCGCCGCTAACAGAGCTGCTGAGGAAGACAAAGAAGTGGGCCTGGACCGAGAGTTGTGACAACGCATTGCAAACACTTAAGAATGCATTGGTTTCGGCACCGGTACTGACGTGCCCGAATTTTGACCTGCCGTTTGTCCTTCAGACTGACGCCAGCAACTATGGTCTTGGGGCCGTTCTCTCTCAACAACTAGCAGATGGGGAACACGTCATAGGGTACGCGAGTCGTAGTTTAAATAAGGCCGAGAGAAACTATACCACGACTGAGAAGGAATGTTTAGCTGTCATTTGGTCAGTGGAAAAGTTTCGTCCATATCTTGAGGGTGCAAAGTTTACTGTGATCACAGATCACCACTCACTAATTTGGCTGAGCAACCTGAAGGATCCCGCTGGGAGACTGGCCAGATGGGCGCTGCGCTTACAGCAATACGACTTCTCAGTCATACACCGGAAGGGAAAGGACCATCTCGTTCCCGACGCCTTGTCGAGGGCCGTACCACTAGACGTTGTTGAGGTCCCGGAGAGACCAAAGGACAAATGGTACGTTAACATGTGTCAGAGGGTAAATGATTTTCCACGGAAAATGGCGAACTGGCGAGTCGATGGTTCGGTATTGCTGAAGAAAGTCCGTAGCCAGGGTATTATTCATACGTGGGAATGGAGGAAGGTCTTGCCGAAGGAGTCTCGGGTGGAGGCACTGGTTGAGTGTCACGACGAGCCAACTTCTGGACACCTTGGCTCTAGCAAAACATACCACCGTCTCGCCCAACAGTATTATTGGCCAAAAATGAGAGCAGACGCAGCTCGTTACGTTAAGAATTGTCGCGTGTGCGCGGAACAGAAACCAAGTCAAGCAGGACCCGTTGGCCTTATGGGAAAACGGCCGACCATTTCTCAGCCATGGCAGATGGTGAGCGTGGACCTAATGGGCCCACTTCCACGTTCTTCGAAAGGAAACTGCTACATCCTGGTTGTTTCCGACTATTTTAGCAAGTTCCCGCTGATTTTTCCACTGCGCACAGCCAAGACGAACCCAATTATCAAGAAAATAGAGGACGAAGTAATGTTGATGTTCGGCGCTCCTCAGTATCTCATCTGCGACAACGGGGTCCAATTTAAAAGCGCAGAATTCCGCGAACTTCTACAGAAGTACGGAGTAAAACTATTATACACGGCGAATTACCACCCCCAGGCCAACCCCGTTGAACGCGTGAACCGTGTCGTTAAGACCATGATACGATCTTACATCAAAGACGCCAACCATAAACGATGGGATGATCATATGGCAGAGTTCGGATGTGCGTTGAGAACTGCGCGGCACGAGGTACTGAAGGATACGCCGTACTTTGTCAACTTCGGCAGGCAATATGTCTTAAATGGCAAAAGTTTTGGGAACCAAGACAACCGTCCCGAACTGGGTGTCGCAGTCGAAGATCGAGCGGAGAGAAGTAAGATCTTTGACGAAATAAGAACGAGAGTGCAGAAACAACTGGGAGACGCGCACACAACAAACGAACGAGTTTACAACCTACGCAGACGACCTGTGATATTTGAGGTCGGGGAGCCAGTCTTGAAAAGAAACTATGTTCTGTCCGATGCCTCGAAAAATTTTTCAGCAAGTTTAGCCCCAAAATTTGTGGGACCTTTTCGTGTTAGAAGGAAGGTCTCAGCAGTAACGTACGAGATCCAGGATGAGAATGGCAAGTCGAGAGGGATTTGGCACGTGAAAGATCTCAAGCAGTTTTCGCCGAATTTCTGATAGAAATTCGCGCCGAAGAAAAGGGGGGGTTTGTAATGATTTTTTTTGGATTTAAATATTTTATTATTAAATAATATTTGGTTTTAAAGTATAAGATTTTGCTGCAATTTCATGCATTCTTCGGTATGCATTATTCTTATCTTTTGAATTAATTGCAACGACCTTGCGTGCACTCTCAATTCGGGCGCTGACTTGTCGAGGAACGGGGCAAGCAGAGACAACGGCAGAGATAAGATCGGTGTAATATACGCATATAGCAAAAAGTTGAAGCAACAATATATCGCTTAAAAAGGAGGCGACATTAAAATTTTGAGGAGTCCGGAATTTTGGAGGTCCGACCGGCCCTTACCCTTGAGAGGGGGATTTATTATTGTCGTGCCCACGGAGTCAATTTTGGTTAAGGAGTGGAGGTCCCGACTTGCCAACCTGGAGCCCAGGGATATGGAGTCCGTGCAGATAAGTGGATAATATTGTTTGTTATTGTTTATTGTTTTTTTTTAAAAATACCACAGTGCTAAACTAATTTTAAGTGCGTAAGATTCACGTGTGCCGGGCGTACGGAACATACAGTAGCTACTCGTATTTATGAACATATACTTTTCGTTTTAGGGTTGCAACCATATTCAGGTTTCTATTGTCATACATTTTTTTAAGTTTCTATTTCTTTATACATAGCTAGTTCATAAGTTATATTATCGTATTAAATACTCTATTTATTTGTATGCGAATTTCAAACAAAAATAATATGTACAAATTACCTTAAATAATGCTACATTTAATTATTTTATAATCTTGTTATGGTAATTGTGCTACTGAATAGATTTACATTTATACACATATATTTCTTATGTTTGTTCTCCTTAATGTCCATACAATACCGATTAACTATTTTCTTATTTGTTAAATATAACTAAGCACTTCACAAGCCGATACAGTGATTTTATTTAAAACCCTGTTCCATACAACGTTCAACGACGGATTTTGTGATTTACCAGAGGCGTAGTAATTTAAAAATCACGTGGCGCCCTTCTTAATAAGTAAATATTCTTGAAGTATATTTTCTATATTATAATTTTTTTTTTTTTTGCTATATATTATTATCACCTTTTAATTCGACCCCACCTACTAAAGGAAAAAAAAAATAACAAATTGACAACCTACCCCCTTCTCCACTGTAGCCGACCGGGTGTAACGCCTTTTCTGTACGCTGGGCAATTTTATTGCATTACATTACGCAATAGTTGAAAAACTATTTTTCCAATCTCTAATTATTATATACAAGTATATTTTTATATAGTTGACCTTTCACAATTTTCAGTGGGGGGAGAAATGACTACTTTTTGCCAAATCAAAATTTGGATCATGTTTTTTGGGCGGGTTTGAAGCGACGTGTAATTATAAAAATCTGTTTTCTGGTTTTTTTTCTCTTAAAAATTCTTTAATTTTTGTAAACAGATGTTAAAGCTCACAAATTATAAAATGTAACCACGAGTCTATCTAGTCAGAGACAAAGAAAAATAAAAAGTGAGTTCAGTGAAACCCCGTTATTACGTTTTTTTTAGGTCTCTGCCTTCTTCCATAAGACCCCAAACCCTTCAACTTTTATCCGGCACGTTTTTTTTTTGAAATATTAGCCTGGGGTTATTAAAATGGATCAGCCTGTACATACAATAAAGTCCACTTCTTATATTAAAATATTTAACTAAACCAAATAACATAAATGAAAAGTTGTGAATATTTGCGAACATAAAACAAATAAAAATATGGGATATTTTCATAAAACAAATATCAAAGGAAACAAAGAAAAAACTTAGTTACAAAAAAATCTCCCTACCATTCAACATATAATTCAATCAATCTTATACAACTTAATGTAAACAAACATATCGATGTAAAACATCGATCTCAGCACCGATACATCGGTTTTTAATCAAAAAGAACTCATTTTTTCTCAACCTGCAGAGATCGTGAGATGGATATGAGATAAAGTTACCTCCCCCCCCCTGTAGTTTGCAAAGAGAGCAGCGGTATCTTGTTTACTTTCGATTTGTTTGAAGTTTCAAGTTACAGGAGAAGACCGAATGTAACTTTGTGAATTATTTCTAAAAATGATAATCTACAGGTTGTTTATGAAGTCTCATACCATTTGATAAATGTATTTACATATCAAAATTTTACGAGCCAATCCTTTTTCTACTTTTTTTCTTTTTCAGGATACACAAAATAATTATAAATAAAAAAATAAGTTTTCCGCATTTTTTATTTAGAAAAAAATAAGAGGATCAAATTCCATTAGTTTGGTTATATATTTTGAATGCCTTGGTATAAAAAAAATTTTTTTACGTAACTTTAGTTCCTTAGCCCCCCCCCCCCCTGAAAAAATAATTTTTCAGTACATTTTTTACTAGAGGGAATCATTTTACATGTTCAGGAAAAATTTCTTGATAATTGATATTAATAGGGTTTCTTTGGAACCCTAAAAACTACTATGGACTCAATAACTGACTTTTTTATTTGGACTAAAAATAATAAATAAAGTTTCAAGATAAGCATTCAAAATTTACCAACAATTAGTACAAACAAAAAATTCTTTAAAAATTGAAATTATTCAGTTTTATTTTTATACTCTCAAATAACTCTAAATTATTGTCGACATCGTGAAAAAAAATGTCTCAACCCTCGACTGAAGCTGGTACTTCATCACTTTCACAAATCGATTTTGCTCAACTCTTGTAATGTTTCACGACCTTTAGAGGTGAAGACCTAATTTATTTCACAGGAATGTTATAATTGAAACGTTCATAATAATGGATCATTTGGTTCAGTTATTCAACTTAGACATCGTAATAAATATTAATCAATTCTTGTATATATTCTTTATATACATATCACATATTGATTAATAATAAAACATAAATATGCATAAGTAGTTTAGAACAAAAAATAATTACTTATACGAAACAGTCGAAGAAAAAAGTAAAATATAACTACTTATTGTTAGTGCAAAAAAAAAATAGGTCGAGAATATTATTTTAAACAAAAAAATTCATATGTATCCGGAAATTCTTCATGAGGGAAAATTTTGTCCAAAATTAGTTTTTATTTAATATCTAGAGAACCAATTGTGATACAGTTATAAAATTTTATAACCGATTTATTATTAATAAGTATTATCGATTTCCTGTATACAAAAATAATAATTTAGATTAGAGGTGTATGGGGGTCAGTGAGCCAGCCGATTTTTATCAAGTATTTTTGAGTTCTTCTAGAAAATCATTTGATACAAAATACACAAAAATTACTTTATCCATTGTCATAGGATCAACAGTTTTCGAGAAATATTGATAATAAGAAAGTATTGCAGAATTTTACTTAATACGAATGCTTCAAAATATATAAAATAAACTTTTATTCTTGTTCAATTATTAAAAATAAGATGAAAAAATTTATGACTGTTTCATTTAATAGGGTAGGTAGCAAAATAGTCACTTTGGGGATTATTTAGATAAATTTATAACTGGAATACTGTAAGATTCAGGTCCAAACTTGGTATAGTGAATTTGTAGTTAACATTATGACACACCAAAATAATAATAAAAAATACCACATATTATAGGTACCTTTGGGGAAAAAATTCGGAAAATCAAATATTTATTGCCACATAATTTACTTAGACAATTTTCAATAGATTACATAATAATTTAATTGCACAAATATATATGAGTACTATAAACGAAGATTACTAGCAAATGAGTTTCAAAATATCTGTCTTTGGTACATGGAGAAATGATTTAAATATTATAATAATCAAATGGGAGGAGCCTACTAAGTTTGTGATAAGCGAATTTGAATGAAAACTGGTCGACCACTTCTGCATGCGACTCTACCGGATTCTATTTATATAATATTGATACAAAGCAAACTAATTTACATTTAAAATGTTCCCCTAATGCGCAATATCATAAATAAATGGTTGCTGTTTTTACGAGGTAACAAAAGTGTGTTTGACAGTCGCTATATGCATTAATATTGTCTATGAATTTCAACAAAATAGTTTTATTAAAGATCTTTGATTACGATTTCTTACAAATTATCAAACTATAGATGTATAATTTTGTTTCACAACCTACATTAATGTTATTTATCGTCTATCAAAATTTCTAATACGCCCAATTTAGGTATTCTAAAGCAGAAACACCCAATTATTATTTCATATTGTGCCTCAGGTTATTGCAAAAACTAAATAATAGGTACCGGTTCTAATGTTACAAATATAACTGAATTATTTCAATGCATATTCGGTTATAGGTTAATCATGATTATGCGTTTAATAATAAAATAATTCCACAAGCAAACTGGAGACGTTTGGACATTCTATGCAAATGTTTTATGTCAAATTTACTAATAAAATAAGAGGTACAATCTTTTAGATTCAAACTGGACCAAAAAAGTACCAGAATTTTCAAAAAATCAATTTTTTTAAACAGATTGTTGTTCTCTATAGTTTTAGGCCTATTTCTGTGAAATTCGATTGTAAAAATTCCCCATAGATCCAAAGTTATGGTAGAAAATGTGACGAGAGTTTTTTTAATATCTCTTATCATTTAGGAATAATAACAAGGTGTCCACTGTTTTTTGAAAATAAAATTCCCTGATTTTTTCCTGACCACTAGAGGCTCGGGGGCAAGAAGTGATCGAGAGACTTCCAGAATGTGCAAAAAATTTGAAGACTTTTTTTTGCTCGTCAACTGTTATACACTTTTTTCTTCTTCACTGACTTTCCTGGTATAATAAATTTCCTGATTTTCCGAAAAAAATGTAATAAATTCCCTGACCACTTTAGGCTTCCCTGACTTTCCAGAAAGTGGACACCGTGAATAAAATAATTACACCAGGGAGGGGGGGGGGGGGGGAGCGTAGATAATTTTCCGTAAAGTTGTATTGATATGAGTTTAATTTACTAACTATGATATTAATGTAGTTTTTACCTTTCGTATATCGTCTAGATTGTGTATTTCCGGTGAGAGACCTCCGTGGACACACAAGAACTGCTGGTTCATCAATGCCGCCAGAGGTAGACAGTCGAAAGCTTCCATGCACGCGTCGTACACACGCTCAGAGTATTTTATTTTGCCTAAAACAAAAACACATATCGTAAATTAATTATAACAGGTAATTCATTTATTTCTATTAAGATGAATTCGGAGCAGAAAAATCACAAAATTTAATGACGTGTTTATAACAAAAAGGCGGTGTTTTGTTGACTAAATGGCTACAAAACCTATACATTTTTAAATAGTAACCCCCAGTTTTATAAAAAAAAACTGTTATTGGTACTGCAGCCATATAATTCCCCAAATGGACCAATCAAAGTCCTGTATTTGCTATTTAACAGATGTGTACCAAGCTGCCAACACAAAAAACTGGTACCACAGATAGAAGAAATCAAAATTGCTGACGAAAAACGAATTAAACATTTTTTTTATTATAATTCAAATGGTTCATAACAGAGGAGAAATATCTGCCATGAGTGTCATGGAACTTTCTTATACGTATTACAGAGATTGAACAGTGTGTGTGTTTGCTATAGGTACCATGGGACTTTCTTATACGTAATACTGAGAGTGAACAGTGTAGGTGAATCTAAATAATTACATAAAAAATTCTTTCTGGCTAAATCATAAATATTGGAAAAAAATGTATGGGGAATAAATTATAGATAATAACACACACGACATTTTTTATCTAAAACATTTTTTTCTTATTTCAAAAATAATTAAAAAATTTACAAGAGTAAACATCCGTTTTCAGTTATTACGTTAAAAAAAATCACTTGTTATATAATGGAGAGAATAATATTTCCTATATTATTCATTTTATTCTACCTTGTTAGTTTGTCAGAAATGTTTTAATAAAATAAGAATCACATATACTATTCACTGTTAGGATTACGTATAAGAAAGTCCCGTGGTTCCCAAGTCAGATATTTTACTGATAGGGTGCTATTTAAAAACAATTCGATGACGGCATGTATTTGAAGTAAGAGATCAATTATAAAATGAAGATAACCGAATTGTTAAGCCAACTTTGTAGAAAACTTTATTCCCTATCTGTACTTTTTGTTCATTCTGTATATGGGCAAATCCACAGAACGTGGCCGCATTAGCTTTAAATTAAAATACTCAAATGCTTCTTCAAAATGGAGCATTGAACGCACACTCTTCTATGTCGTCTCAAAATCTTCGTAAGAAAGAGAAGAATAATTGGTCTCAATTTCAGGAGTGCGCTTCGGATGTTACAAAAGTTACAGCAAATAAACCAAATAAAAAACGCTGAAATTGCCGTTCGCTGGATAAAACAATCGCGCATATGAAATGTAAGAGGTGTGCGCCTTTGAAACTCCGGGAAAAGGTTCATTGTACCAAAAAACATGTCCAGTAAAAATTTCAGATTCATTGGTTTGAATCTGAGAAAATTGCGGTGGTATGAATTTTTCTTTTTTTAAAAGTTCCATTCTGAAAACGTGAAAATAACCGATTTTTCAATGCAAATTGTGCTGCAGTTTTTATATGAATCAAGCAATCGACTTGTAACTCCATGTTTACATCCACAATAAAGTATACTTTGAGTTCGTGTACTTATGGGTGGGTAATATACATTCCCACACGCGCACTATTGCCGTTCCCCCAAAGCGGCCACGTTCTGTGGATTTGCCCATATATATTGTATACTACACACATACACACAAGTGGCATCTAGAAAATTCGGATGAATTTGTCGCGTAATGTAATTACTGGTGCTGCTGCCTGTAGGCACCTTCGTAAACTTCGTTCGTGTAATTGGATTTTTCCGATAATATTTTATTTCGATCGGATTAATTTTGAATACATCCTGACACAAATATATCGTCATGTTTTCACATGTCTTGTTATCTGTGTCCTACACAATCAAATTACTAAATAGAATATAAAATGATCAGGTCTTATTTACTTCTATACATATATGGCTGATTCTCAAAAAAAATCTAAATTGTCCTGTCTGATTTCTATAAAACTAGATCGAAAATTAAAGTTAAGGAGATTCTCTTATGAAACTACATCACTAGGTGTACCAAATTGTATATTAATTTTATTTCAGTTATTATAAATTGTAAAAATATATTAAAATTTATACCTCAAAAATCATTCCCTCACTGTGTCCCAACCACCAAATTTAAATACATTTCTAATTTGTTTAGAAAAGTTTTCTAGAATATGTTTAATAACTTATTATTTATTCATTTATAACAATATTCGCTATTTAAAAATGTACAACAGTAAGTAAAACACAAACAGAAAATAAATTTACAAGTATGTCCTTAAAAAACGAATCATTCCCTCACAATTTCTGTAATAATGAAATTAGACCGTAATTTTAAATCTATCTGAACGCAGTGTTATTGTTTTTATAATGTGGCAATACTGACATTAAAAAAATAAATATGGCGAAAGGGCTGAGTGTTGAAGTGTATTGTTGAAATTGTTTTAAAGTATTATTATCCAAATTTACATTTTCGCTTGTCATTCCCTCACTAATACACTAAGCTATCATATCCTCACTTTTGAATTTTTGTTTTAACCCCCTTTAAAGTCAAAAATATTGGGGACCACTATAACCCTTTATAAAATTACACTATGTTTTATTATATTTACGAAAGAAATTGTACATTATTAAAAAAAAAAACACAATATAACAAAATCATTATTCTACTTTTTTTGAGAATCAGCCATATATTTCAAGTTAACTATATTCTATTTAATTTAAGAATGCAGTGGTTGCCGGGGTTTTGACGGTACGAATCTTAGACAAGGAAAGATAAAGGACAAATAACACATTACCTAGCGTTGTTACCATATCGCATCATGAAAAATCGCTCCACGAGTCATTGCCGTATCATTCAGATTTTAAAATAAATATCAATTGTTTTGAATTATAAAATTAATTAATAATAAATGTTTTATATTGTCTATAAAAATATTTCCAGTGATAATTGATTAACAGAGATACGTCTATTGCATATTATAAATTTTCAACTGACGCCTCTGGGATAATATGCGATTTTGACAATTAAAAAAAAAAGGCTGCCGACAAATTTTGGTAACATTTTCATAAATTTCCTAATCTAAGCATGTAATATTCAAAAGAAGTTTAAAAAACAATAAACCTACACCAGTGTTTCTCAACCATTTATAACTTTCAGATTACCATCAAAATTATTTTATTTATTTATTTATCAAAAATATTAATTTCCTATGGACCACTGGTTGAGATGCACTGTCCTAGTGTACATCAAAAGATGCATTTATATATCATTAATAATATTAATTGAGTGAACTAGAAGATGAATTACTCAACTGAACAAAATTCTACGTTTACCAATTAATTTGTGTAACAGTGTTATAGAATGAGGTATTAGTGAGGAGGGTGATTGTAAGATTGCGGAAACCACAGTAAAAGAGGGAAATTGTGCACGGATCTGAACATTTCAATTAAAAATTCAATTTCGATTATAAAATAAACGTTTTGTAAATTATAAATATTATAATTATCACTATACTTAAACCGCCTGATTTAATAGACTTAAGTTGATATTTGTGCGACTCATTTATTAAAAAGATTTTTGATAACGAACAAAATATTTTGCTTTCTCGCCATATTCGAAGGAATAGGGAAGCTACGTGATCATTTTTTAAAACGAAAATTTGTTTCTTAGATTTCAAAATTTATTCTTTAACTTTTCGTTTCAGGTCAAGAAAATCACTCTTCTTTCGATGTTTGTCTGTACTGAACTGTCACACGTATAACTTAAAAATCATTAAAATTAAATGTAACATTACTGAAAAATATTCCAAAAAAGCATAATATTAGGGTGTGTCAAAAAAATGAGATTTGCTCTCGTTACGATCTAAAATAAATCCTCGCCCAAGAATTACCCTATAGTTCAATTTTAAGAGGTGCTGTTTCCCATAACATGGGGAAATGATTCTGTAGTACTTAAGTTGGTATTACTGATTCATGATAACTGTTGAAAATTTTTGAAGAAAATCATTTTGCAGAAGATAAAACTCTCTACAAAAGTATTTCCAAAGTCATGACCTTTAATTCAATGGACGTATATTTGTGTTTTTATTTAAAAACGCCTTTGAATCTGTTGTAAGCGATTCTGACCTTTAGGATGGCAGTGGCAGACGACTTTTGAAGCCCATAGAACAATATGTTCGAATAAACAAAACAAATAACTGAGGAATAATTCATGAACGTATTCAATATCTAATAAAGTAATAAATCAATATATTATCCTGAGAAAGCACAACATAACTTGTCAAGATATGTACGAGTATGTTTAAAAATAGAATTTGTTATTAATTATAACTGACGGTTCAGATCGAATCTATATTTGTACATAATAATAAACAAAATGTATATTTACGAACATAATTAATTTACAGGAAGTCGCACGAATTCATGGAATACAAGAATTGACGTAATGACTCAAATGTATGTATATATACATAGCTTACTTTCGTCAGATTATGATTTTCTTAGATTAGGGAAGACTATGGATACATAACAACCAATGCTAGTTCGTATATGAAAGTGTTACCAAAATTTGTCGGCGGCCATCTTTTTTTAATTGTCGAAATCGCATATTATCCCATAGGCGTCAGTTGAAAATTTATAATATGCAAATATGTTTTAAATTACAATTGAATTTAGTATGTATGAGAGATGATAGTTCCAAATAGACGTTTCTCTGTTAATCAATTATCACTGAAATACTTTTAAACTCAATATAAAACATTTATTATTAATTAATTTTATAATTCAAAACAATTGATATTTATTTTAAAATCTGAATGATACGTCAATGATCCGTGGTGCGATATGGTAACAACGCTGGGTAATGTGTTATTTGTCCTTTATCTTTCCTTGTCTAAGATGATTTTAATCAAAATTTCATAAATATGTTAATAAAAAAAGCATTCGATTTTTTCTTTAATTTGGTCGCTTTGACTTGTCTAACTTAAATAATAATATATGTACGTTTATGAATATAATTTCCGCTACAATTATTTGTTATTACAACATATGGGGTGTGTGGAATACGGATGTATAATAATTTATGTAATTTAGCCTTTTAATTATAACCAAATATGTTTAACAGTTGTGCTATGTTGATTCTGCATTTTAACAAGGTAGTTTCAAATTAATATAACGTTGTATTTTTTCTTTGGACAATTTTTTTTAACACCATCGTTTTAACACGAACACACCTTAAAAACTTAAAAAAAAAAAAAACATTTTTATAATTTCAAATCCAAAAAACTAGATGGTGTGAAATAACTCTTCTTATTCAAAAAGAAATCAGTGTAATGGTACAAAAATAATATAATAAATGGGGATAGATTAGGCATAAAATAGTGCGCTCGGATTCCCCCCAATCAGGGGAAGTTAGCAGAAACTGCGAACTTCTAAATCACGGTACATTTATTCTTACGTAACTTCTAATAGTAATTCTCTCTCTCTCTCTCTCTCTTTCTCTCTCAAGCTACGTACACATATTGAACACTTTGATATTTGAATAGTCATAAGGTACCAGTCTTGGATCATACCCCAGTTTTGAATTCTTGTTTAATTAAATGTGCTAAATTAGAAATATTTGTTGATATTTGATTACTGATATTACTGAATCATAAGTAAAATAGTAAAATGGTGGACTTTTAAACTAATTATTAGTATAATCTATTTATTAATTATTATATTATCATAGCATCTTCATTTTTCAAATTTTAAAACTTTTGTGTCGTAGTACTTATCATTTTTTAATCATTAGCAAGTATTCATCACTGGGTGCCCATTACTGGTTTTACTTTGTCCATAACTGGAGAAAAAAAATAAACAAAATAAAAGGCTAAAATTTAAAAAAACAAACTATATTTGCGAACTTTGGTAGTTTAATTAATTAAAAAAGTAGTTGTTTTATTAGTAACATGAGTTCATGAGAATTACAAAAAGAAGCCCACCAATCTAAAAAAAAACAGTAAACCTTGTTCTCAAAGCGGCCAAGACTGGTGCCAGTACCTTTTTTAAAATAATAAATAAAACTTCGTCGAATTTAATACTTTTTATAGCCACGTTGTCTGGTTCTAAATAGATCGGTTGAAAATTAATAATAAACAAATAACGTTTCTCTGTTAATGAATTATCATTATTTTTATAATGACAAACAATTGCTTCGAAGACTTTACGGAGCACATTTTTGCGGAGCACACTGGTAACAATGTTTGGTAACGTGTTATGAGCTCTATATCTTTCCTTGTCTAACAATAAGCTTAAAACTGAATTATAAAGAATTCAAAAAACACGAAAACAAAGGAAACTTGTGAGCGACAAAAAAGTCACAGCTTGTTGCATCAGTGTGTATGAAGCTCAATATACACAATCTTACATATGAGGACCCTACCTAATCGATTCTATAACTACCTATTAACGAAAACATTATTAAATCTGTTATTGAACCTGATTTTATGTAAGATTTATTAATCAAGTTGAGTAATTATTAATAATTAATTCTCATTTTCCTGGAAATACTCGAAATAGTTATGAAGTAATGAAATACATTTCACAAAATAAAATAAAAATACAAAAATAAATGTGCATTTACAGAAATATGATATTTTGTGAAGTTTGCATTTGTCTGGCTTGTAAAGGAATCAAATTGATAAGAAGGATAATATTAATGTTTAATCTTCAACTGCGGTTCAAATATAATTTCATTCGACATTTGTAATGGCTTCTTATTTTGCTTCCTCGTAATAGTGAAGATTTTTTGATCGTTTTAGAATGAGACAAAAAAAATGTTTCCGATTTCAAAATTTTAATTTGATCTTTCCGTTTTAGGTCAAGACAAACACTTTTCGTTCCGTGTCTGTCTGTCTGTGTATCTGTCGAGTGAATCCTTGTCACACGCATAACTACGTGAAAATTTTATAGAATCTTTTTTGTACAGCATTCATTGTCTTTGTTGTAAAATATTCCCTTACAAAGATTTATCTTAATTTGCTTTAAAAAATCGTCAATTGTTTTTTTATTAAATTGATATTTACTTTGATATATTAAATGTCATTTTGACTTAAACGTAATAAATTTAGATTTAGATTGAAATTGTCAAAAAATAACAAATATACGAAAAAATAATCAAGGCCGTTTTAAGAAAAATTTCGAATGAATATTTTTTTAGTAAAATTGTATAAAAATTAAATGGTTAACCAATGTCAGGCAATTTATCTGTACATAAACTGGTGCCAGTACCTTATTAATCTAAAAAATATATACGTAGGTACTTTCTCTTATTTTATTATTTATAATAATAAAATAATGTACACCCCTGTTATGAACACCTACAAGTTAACCTAGAGAGGTTCAACAAAATAGATGATACAACAATAGTTTTCATTAGACAATGGCTTTAGAGAAGATTGAAAAGGAAAGCAAAATGAAAATCAGATCGACCGCGTTTGTCTTTAGCAACTCTGTTTATTGGAAAATAATAGAGATGGAGCCACTCGATAGAACGGTAATACCGATGACTGTGATACCGACTGAATATGAAATTATTATTTGCGTGTTTTTTCGTTCGGGTTTGCATTCGGATTGTGCAGATCATAAAAATCCGCGAGATGTTTTTTTTATTTTTATTTGAAAATCAATAGTTTGTATCTATATAAAATGCATTTTTTTTATGTTTTAACAATATTTTTTTATGTTTTATCAAACTGAATTTTACAGGATACAGTTTGTTTATAATATATTCTGATGATAGTAGCTGTCCAGAAGAAAATACGATTAAAAAATATACTAGAACAACATTTTCAAAAATGTTCAACACCGCGACTCAAATTTTATAACAATTTTTTTTAAGATTAAATTAGAGATTTGAGATTGTTATTTTAAAAGTACTTAAATATGTTTTATGTACCTATTTCTTTTAACATCTTTGACAACTATTATACAGGGTGTCTAAGATAAGCGTGAAAGTCATAGGGATTTCCTAAATGGTAAGAGATACAGATTCAGTTAAATGAGATAAATTATTTGTAAGGAAGAGGTGAGTATTACTACATCAAAAAATATTAATAATTGTATGTGGTTTAGGTGGTATATCAAAAAATCTGAAAATTCGGAAATTCTTTAAATTAATATAACTTTGTTGTCAAAGTTTTCGAGTTACAAGCCCTAACTTTAGTTTTTCTTATGGGCCACAAAGTTGGCTATAGCATATTTGAACGTGTTTTTTATTCTACTTTACAACGATATATCACTTGTTATATTTATTTTCGAAAAATAAACTGAAGTACTAAATACTAGTGGTATTTATAAAGTATTTTATTACAAACATTTAAGTAAGCCATGAAAAAAAAATTGGTAAACAAAAATCACAATAACAACAATCAAAATAACAAATGAATATTTGAAAACAATAAACTATTACAAAAAAAATGTAAATACAAAAATGGAGTGATGGAGTTATCAGGTAGGTTTGTTAATTATTTTTAAAATATAATTTTTTGTTAATTTCTGCGGGGTTTAAGAGTTCAAGCATCGTATTTAAAAACAGAAATTCGTTCCGAGGTTTGAAAATTAAGTCGACGACATATTATTATGTAATATATTATGTACTAGCTGGGCCCACGCGGCTTCGCTCGCGTAGACTACGGAATTATTGTTTAGGATTTTTGAAAAATATAGTTTAATTAATTAAGTACAAACACGATTAGTTATTATTGTAATAATAATTTATCAATACCTAAATTACCTAACAAAAACGAATCAGAAGAAAAAAGTACAAATAATTTGTGTTCTGTTTAAATTTAAATGTTAATTATTGAAAACAAAATAAACACAAACGATCAGCCGAGGGACTCCGAATATCTACCGAACGTACGCGAATCCAGTCTGATGTACTCGCTTCGATGCGGCACGACACCATACATTTAAGATATTATCTTTATAAATATATTTTAAGATATTTTCTAAACTATACGACCAAATTGGATGCTGTAAATGGCAAACTATATCTACATTAAGTACTTATGACGATGAAATCATTTATTTCGATAAGGATTAATGTTTTGCAGGTCATAAGTCCATGTAAACAAAACCCAAATATTTTATGTTTTTTTTGTAACATAAAAGCAGTCATTGTGGCTTAAATATAAAAGTTAGACATATCGTGTCGCTGACTTAATTGTAGAACTTTTGATTCTACACAATTCTTTAATACATTATTTTGTTCTATATTGAACGGTTTAGGCAGCGTATTACAAAACAGCGCGCCGACGGCAAAATTTTTTCCGACTTGATTTACTATTATCGTCACTGCTTTGTTGTTATGTTACCGAACGTAAAAAAATATAGCCTATAACCTGGCCAGAGAATTAAAAAAAAAACTCGTAAATCGGATAAGTGGTTCTCCAGTGATAAGGTAACTAACGGACAGACAGACAGAGAGACGTTGAGCTTTATATATATTAAGGATTAAGGATGTACGTGGGTGCATACTTACATTCTTGTTTAAAGGTGAAATATTCAGTCAAATGCCGGCACTCATGGTTCCCGCGTAGAAGAAACAACGTCGTGGGGAAACAGAGCTTAAGGGCCCATAAGTATAAAACACACTGAAACACAAAAAAACAACAAAATATTAATAATAAAATTTTAATTTATAATTCAATATTTTCTTTCAAGAACTCATGCGTCAAAAAATTCGTTGGTACGAAAAATAATACGGGGTGAAATAAACCCATTTAGTTGTAGGGTGATTTAATGCTAGTGTACCATCAGTGGCGTAGTAACGTTTTTTTTTTTTGGAATGACCCCCCTTCGTAATATTCATTGTTCTAACAAACGTAAGTTTTGTGAAAACATCAGTTTAAAATGCCTTCAAAATATGTATGTATCCCCCTTCCACCCCGAAAATGCTTCTTACTACGCCATTGTGTGTCATTACATTCAAAAAAATTCACTGCCTTGATGTTATGAAAAGGTAGTTAACTAAAAAGGTTTGTATCTCGTTGGTAAACCATATTTAATTGCTTTTTCTTTCAGTAACATGAAGAAAATCTATAACGATACAAAAACAAAATTTTTGAAAAACGATATTACCTTTTATCAAACAACAGTACACAGTACCGGCTTTGGGGGGGGGGGGGGCAATTTTAATTTGTTCATAATAGGGGAAGGAGGTCCCGTCGGTCTTAGGGCATTTGATAGTCTTAAAGTTAATGATGTATGTAAGTTATATTTAAAAAAAAAGTAGGAGTCTGTAAGATCGCGCCAACCTGAGATATGAATTATTCAACTTATTTGTTAATTTATCAATTTTAATTAACATTTTCGGTGATTTTTTAACATTTTTTTTAGGGGAGAGAGGGCGGAAAAATAAATCTCGCCCAGGGCGCCAGACTTGCTAAGGCCGGCTCTGTGTGTACATTTCATATTTCTTTGTGTATAAGAAAATAAAAATATGGATTACATTCTCTACTCAACAAATATATAAGAAGATAAAATCCATAATGAAAAATAGAGTCCATTATATATGTAGTTATTCAATTAAATACCGTTTCATAAAAAAAATTAAATATACAGTACATTCCTACACGTCTTCAATAATAATAATAATAATCATCTACAGACTGTAGAATAAAATCCTCACTATCATAGTAGAAAAAATCCGTAATGAAAAATAGCGTTTATTATTACTTATTCGATTGAATACCCGTTTTATTAAATATTTTTAAATTAATAGCAGTACATTCTTGTATGCAGGGCCGGCAGAAGGCGGGTATGATTCGCAGTACCGGCTTTAGGGGGGCGGGAGCGAACCAGGGCGCTATATTTAAAAAAAAGTTTGAGTCTGTAGGATCGCGCCAAGCTGAGATATGAATAATTCAACTTATTTGTTAATTTATCAATTTTAATTGAGATTTTCGGTGATTTTTAAACATTTTTAGGGGGAGAGAGGGCGGAAAAATAAATCTCGCCCAGGGCGCCAGATTTGCTAAGGCGTTAATCACCGAGGCGGCAAAATTTGAACAGTTACACAAATATCTAACTATTTTAATTTTCAGTGCATTTTTAATAAAACTTGTTTTAAAAAAAACACATTTTTATTAATTTTTAGTTACTGACTGACATACTAACAGGTAAATCTCACCAAATCGTTTCAACCCAAAGCAAGGGGGTTGTGAAGAAAAAGTAATCCGCTATCTTGGAGGGTACGCCATATTGGGTTTAGACTGACGTCACATAGCTTATCGTATTTTACTCATCAAACCCTTTCATTTGATACCCATATCAATGGGGTTGTGACGAAAAGGTATCTAATATTGGATTTAGAATGATATTAGAGATACTATATTAGGAAAAATTAGTTGTAAGATTTTCTTACATAGTTACAAGTACAGCTTGTGAAAAAAGTTAAAAAAAGGTCATCAAAATTAGCAATATGATTTGTTCACACACCTTCTGAATCCCTAGCGCCGGTCCTGCCTGTATGCCTTCAATAATAATAATAATAATAATCTACAAAGATTGTAAAATAAAATGCTCACTATCATAGTAGTTTCGAACAACAACTATCTGTTCTGAATATCTTCACGACGGAGATATAAACCAGACATACTGGATAGTACAGACCACGTAATACACATTCTTTTTTACGAACGTTCTATAAAACTCTCAAATCTAAAATGACCTGCTTCGACGCTGTTTATTTGTATTATATTTTACAGTGTACAAGAAAAGACTATCAGTGTTCCCAGATAGAAAGATCTAATGCAATTGAGTCTTACATTAAAAGAAGATAAAATATTATGTTACGAGAGAAAACTAGTTTTTTTGATAACTGTGGAAAATATTAATAAAAATGGCCTAAAATGCAATGGTTAGTTCAGATTTAAGAACTGATGTATTTATAATTAAAAATATACGACTTATAATAAATTCCACCACAAAAAAAACTTTTGTTAATATTAATGGTGACCTAACCTAACTTATCAGATTGAAAAAAAAATTATTTTACATTTTTTATGAAATTTCATCTTAATAATTTTTTTTGCGAATGGATATTGGGACCATGGTCGATACATTACTGCAAAACACCCACTATATTATAAAAGGTATAGGGTCGAACGGGGTAAATATGAAACACCAAAAAAATGGGGTAAAATTGAAACAAGCTTGTAACCAAAAAACTAATTTGTTTATAGGATAATTAAAAAAAACTGACATCATCATTAAAGGTTTGTTAAAGTGACCTGAAAATATGAATCGCTTAATAAGTGATTTCCCTGTTAGTCAATGTCAAAACGTGTGAATTAAATTTTAATTCTTTGCACATAACATTCTGTATAGCTCAGATATTAATTAAAGTTACAATTTCACATTGATATGCCACAAAGAAGATAAATCAAAGTTTCCTTTGTAGCTTTTCTTTTAATTTTTCGAGAAATATTTTCCATTAGAGGCCTGTTTCACTTTTTCCCAAATTAGAGGTTAAAAATGAAACACACTTTTTTCATTTTTAAAGTCCGTGTTGTATCGTACAGTTCAAATGACGTAAGTATTTAAAATGGTTATTCATAAGCGCATCTAGTAGAAAAAAAATTAAAGTATGAATTTGTATCGTTAACTGTCAAAAACCATGAAAGATTTGTATTTTGTTTCACTTTTATCCCAGTTGACCCTACCTACATATATAATTTCATAGTTGTCTGAGGTTGTTGATTGGATTGTTAGTTATACAAGTTGTACAACATAACCATTGACATTGATTAACAGTAAAAATTCACATCCATTTAAGGAGGTTGGTTACAAGCTAGCGGAAAGAGGAAGTCATCAATGCTATAAAGCATGCAATTCAAAAATCATTAAATAATTACCAACTGTTCAGAAACAATTTTTTTATTAAAACAAATTTTTAATTTTCCACTAGATTTGTATTTTGTTTCACTTTTACCCTAGTTGACTCTACTTTTATAATATAAAAAAGGTGAAGATTTTATAATCTCGATAAACTGTCAGTGCAATCTTGCCGCTGTAGTTGCGATATTCGCATGTGTATAATTTAAACATTAACAGCATTATTTCTTGCCATATATAGAGAACACGATTGCTGCAATACAGGGATCGATGAATGCACGTGTATGTAAAGTGCAACTTTCGAGAACTTGCGTGCATGTACGTGTTTGCACACTTGAGTGTCTCGAGAGAGGGGGGGGGGGTTATTTAGAATGATAAGTGACTGGAGTTGCTGAATGTTTAAAACAGTGGTAACTAATAAGAACACAGAAAATTTGTATGTCTTTTTTAATTAGAAAACTTGTACAAAATATTTCCAATAGACTTGTTTCCTATTCAATAAAAAATATATATAACTGGCACCAGTGTTGGACAATACCCCAGTGGTGAGATACTTGTTTGTTGATAAGGTACTGGCACCAGTCTTGGATATGTCCCCAGTAATGACTATTTTAAATAAAATGTACTGGATTAGAAATATTTGTTGATATTTGATTACTACCATTTCTGAATATTAATCTATATATATTTAACTGTCTTACAGCGTGATTTGATAACAATCAGCTAATAGGTGTCAAAATGGTGGACATTTAAACTAATTATTAGTATAATTTATTTATTAATTACTATATTATCATAGCAACTTTCAAATTTAACGATTCTTTCTTTTATATCTTTTGTGTCGTAGTACTTATCATTTTGTAACCATTAGCAAGTGTCCATCACTGCATGCTCATTACTGGTTTTATTGGTAATATAGTACATGAGAATTACAAAAAAGAAGCCCGTCAATCACAAAAATCATATCAGTTACCAACATTTTTATGATAATTTTTTCAAAAATTTAGGTATTTCTTGGGTAATTTATAGAAGTATTATGAAAATCTATGGATTTTGCGCCTCGAACCTCAAGTACATTTTTATTAAAAGTAAATACCTTATAATAATGGGCATTATAACATTGCGGAAACATTTTTAAGTACATTTATAAGAAAATGTAGAATTTAAGAAAATGACCATTTTTATGACATTTATTTACAATTAACAAAATGAACTCCAGTAGAAGTGTTGTAAAATAGTCTTATTGTTAAATAGAAATATGTAAAAGTATCATTGTTATCAAAAGATACCGATGAAGTCTGAAACATGACGAAACGTCTATAATAATAAATAATGTTATATCACATATAACGATTTTATTGACATATAAAGACCTAAAACCTCGAAGTCAAAATAAATTTTATAAGAAAATATATTAAAGTTTTTCCATTTTCATCATATTAAGATACTATATTGCTTTAATACCCCAAACTACTCAACTTCTTGATATTTAACCGCGGCACATCAGTTTTACAACACACGCGATGCTGTAAAAGGCTCAATAAAGATATGGAAGAGACTTACCTCTATGCTAAAATATCCTCTGTCGACATAATCACCGAGGAAAAGGTACTTCGTGGACGAGGGAGGACCGCCGACTTCAAACAGTTTCATCAAGTCGTAGAACTGCCCGTGTATGTCTCCACAAACTGTAACAACGTAATGTCAGTGTTAGTAACGTCTTGCTGAAATAATATCAAAACCAAATGTGAGAGAAATTAGGTACATCAAAACAGCAAGTTTCATAATTTGTTAAGTTTCTGAGATGTGGTTTATTTTTTTATAACTTGTTAAGATGCGAGTATGTTGGTATAACCAATTAAGCACTGGGGGTATTAGAAATATGATAGGGTTCCGTAGTCATTCTCACTACGATTAATAGACTTATTTCAAAATTTTTCATAAAATATTTTTGCTACAGTATTCATTTTGACAGTTTAGAAATTAGAGGGAGGGGGAAGCTCTGATAACGACATATAAAAGTAAATATATTGTGAGTGAAGGGTTAAAATCAAAAAGTCATACATCATTTTTTGTTGCATTTTAGGAGACCTATCAGAAAATACCCCACTCAATAGGCTAAGTGAAAAAAAATATGAGTACACTTTTCAGTCTATGGGAGAGGGGGCCCAAAAAAAATTTGACAATGTTTGTTATCATTTTCATTGAAACTACTAATTAAAAGCTACATTCAGGAATTTTTTCAGATTTTTTGAATAGATAGTTTAGAAATTAGAAGGGCACACTCTGAAAACGACATTTAAAAGTAAATATAATGTGACTGAAGGGTTAAAATCAAAAGGTTGTATAACATTTTTTGTTGCATTTTAGATCTATCTAAACTCAATGGATTAATCGGTATAAAATTTACGAAACTACGGAACCCTAAAAATTCATATAATACATATCAAAAGAGAACTACGATATTATAAATAATAAATAAATATTTCATGAATGAAGGTATACTTATAAAAATATATTTCGTCAAAACATTATGAAATTCTATAAAAAAATCAGTGAAAATAACTTTTTCTATGCATACAAAAAAATAAGTTTGAATGTTATTTAAAATGAAACATTCATTATCAATCTAAAAATGTAATTAATACAAAATATAACTTTTATGATTTGATTCCGTTTCACAAAAAAGCTTTGAAAGCTTCCAATAATGAAAACATGAATGAATTCAAAAGTAAATATTTAATTATTTTATCCATTTTCCAATTTGTTGTCACAATGGATGTATATTTTTTTTAAATGTGAATTTTTTTATAGCTTTTATATTGTTCAAAATTAATTTTAATCAACATGTGATATAATACATTATTGATGTATTTATATGAGCTATTAAAACATCAAAACGATTATTTAGGAAATAAATACTGGCACCAGTCTTGAATATGATCCCATTAATGGCTATTTTTAAATTAAATGTACCGAATTAGAAATATTTGTTGATATTTGATTACTACCATTTCTGAATATTAATCTATATACATTTAACTGTCTTACAACGTGATTTGATGACAATCGGCCAATAGGTGTCAAAATGGTGGACATTTAAACTAACTATTAGTATAATTTATTTATTAATTATTATATTATCATAGAAATAGCTTTACATTGTTTCAAACTTGACGATTCTTTCTTATATATCTTTTGTGTCGTAGTACTTATCATTTTGTAATCATTAACAAGTGTCCATCACTGCATGCTCATTACTGGTTTTACTTTATCCATTACTGGAGACTTAACTGATTAAATAAAGAGTCACTTGTTTTATTAGTAACATGAGAATTATAAAAAAGAAGCCCGTCAATCACAAAAGCAGTAAACCTCATTCTTATAGCAGCCATAACTAGTGCCAGTACCTTATATTTTTGTTAATTATAAAAAATCTGTTATTAGAATTAAATCAACATTAATAAAGTTAAAATATTTCACTACGTATCTATTTAGACTCACTATTACATAAACAATAAAATTAGAATATTTAATATGTAAATATTGAGTGGCACTTATCGAAGCTCTTACCCCTGTAATACGTTTACGCAGGTGTTATAAGAGGGTCTTATAGACACAGATCTAGAGGAACAAAAAGTAAACACCCCTTAACAATCAATCTACGTCAACGCAACCCCAAACTAAAGAGAGATGGGATTTATAAGTTCTGCTACAGTGGTGGAACATGATGAATTATATTGGTGAAGGTTATTAATCATATTACTTTTAATTCTATTAACGGAATTTGATGGTTATATTGTGATTATTTATTACAGGGATTCGAGTTCTTATATTAATGTTCAGAATTAAAAACTGGGCATTTTGGAATATGTTTTTTTCAGTTACATCTAATGTGTTAACCAATTTTTTTACTGGCTTAAATGATGTATAAATAAACGTCTTAACAATCATATTCAAAAGGAATTATAAGCGAATGTTTTATTTTTATTTTTATAGCTCAGTTTCCAAAGTGTTTCTGAATGAACGAGTGGTGAAAAATGTGTGATAATAATTATATGGTAATATAAAAAGCTACCGTAATTCGGTCTTAGGTGGCTATTACACTATCAAAGAAATATGATAAAATTTCTTTGATCAAAAAAATATGACAGTGTAATAAGTCAACTTTTATAATATTTACCTTCATAATATTTCTATGATCACAGTTAATGACAGTCTCTTATATTTGATCAAAGTTTTTTGACGTAAAAAATAAAATGGCGACTACCAAGTTATCACTGACAGTTACAGTTACATAATTATTAATATATGAATATCAACAAAATTCAGTATTGTATGATAATGTTCTTATTGATTATAAAAACCACAATACACGGTTGTAAATTCAAACCTCGATCGCGTCAATTGACGAACATCCACGCACTGATATTCAAAAGGCACCAAAAAAGAAGAAAATATCCCTAGATAATATTGAGAAAATATTATCAAATATTTTATGTAGTGTAATAAAACAAAATCTCGTATTTTATCAAAGAAATATGATCAAATCTTTGACATATTTATTTGATAGTGTAATAGCCGCCTTAAGCCAAAACAGAAGCAAAATAAGCAACCGAAAACCACCAAACTGACTTATTGTTAGTCTCAAAAAAAATTCGGAACTAACGTCAACGTTTGCAGGTAGTAAAATAATTTTCAAACTTTAAACTCATTTTTATCGAAACTATGTTTTCAAAAACTGCGGAAAACGTATCTTTTTCATTTTTCATCCGACGAAATTTTAACTGTATTTTCTTAGATAGATTTTACATCGAAGTACGCACAATTTTTTACGATTGGTTAATAATAAAGGTTTTTATAAACAATTTTGTTCAAAGTGATACAAAATATACAAAAATCGATATTTTATATTTTATTGCATTAGCATATCAAGTTTACAATTGGACGTAAAATTGATGCAATATTCAGTCATTAAAAAGGGTGGGGATGTTGTGAAAGATCTGGGAAAAAGTTCAGATCTGAAGTGACCAATTAGATCTTGGAGACCTGCAAAGATTTCTAAAGATCGTGATAGAGATTGAAACGTTGAAAATTTATGAAATTTCAACGTTCATGGATTTTCAACGTTACAACGATCTTCAGAGATCTTTGTAGATCGTTGTAGGTCTCCACAGATCAAAACCCAGTGAAAAAATATGATGATGTCTTAAAATATAGATCTATCAAGATTTGATTTGATCACTTTTTTCCCGGAGAACAATCGGTCGAATGGCAATTCAATGATTTCTATAAAAATGCTGTCAAATATTATTTGTCAGTAAATGACACCCTTACATTAGCTACCACTGTATTAGAGTGCTTTATCATGATGGGTAGTATGCTAAATTATTGTTAAACAATTTGAAATTAACCGTGGGTTCAGATTTGAATGGCGCGGCCTTGATTAATGTCACTGTATAAAATTTTCAAGTAATTGATTATTTTCATTTCACTAATGAAACTTTGGCAGAATTTTGGATTGTATACAAACAAGAATTAATAACGCGATGGCTGCTTTAGTTTGTAAATTAACTTGATGAAATATTAAGTTTATGTGCTGTTGAGATTCCAACATGCTTTGGATCAAACAACTGATTTAAAAAATTATTTATAAGCACAAAGCATTATAAAAGTTAATATAAATATAATATAACAGTTTAGATTTTTAATAATATAAATTTAAATCGCGTAAAACTCAAGAATCGCTTAACCGATTTTCATGTAACTTTCATAGGGTATGCAGGACAATATAGATGAAGTAGACTGAAATAAACATATCAAAAAAATTGTCAAGTGAGAGTCGAGCCACGCGTACCTTATTGTTAAAAAAAATTTATTCGATTATTTTATTTGAATTGAATAGTTGAAATGACACTAGATAATACAAATTTTACAGATTTAAAACTTTAATTTTTGAAAAATATGTAACCCTATTTTTTTCTAACTCAAAAATAACTCCAGCAGAGACTCCAAGCAGTATTTTATTTTATCAACTTATTTGTTTATTTATCAATTTTAATTTGTTCATAATAGTAGGAACTGTAGGATCGCGCCAAGCTGAGATATGAATTATTCAACTTATTTGTTAATCTATCAATTTTAATTGACATTTTCCGTGATTTTTTAACCTTTTTTTAGGTGGAGAGAGGGCGGAAAAATAAATCTCGCACAGGGCGCCATATTTGCTAAGGCCGGTACTGTATGTATTCATTATAATTTCATCATTATTAATGACCAAAATCTACATCTTGTGTTCCATGAAAATTAATACATCTACAATCTACATAATATCACAATCACACCCCACACAAAAACTCTATAAAACTTCTTATTGAAAACCGCTACCGTCAACTTTCTCGTACGTTAAGTAAATAAGGAATACACATTTGAATTTCAAAGTTTGTGCGATCGCACAGAGACATGAAAGCCGTTGGATCGACAAAGGCGCGTGGGAAGGGGGGGGGGGGGGGGGGCAAGTGGGGAAATCATCGATATTCAAATGAAACTACCCGTAATTGAATACAACCCAATGTCGCGTTTCCAATTTCGGAAAATAAAGGGGGGGAGGGTGTGAGCTTTTACCCCCGTAGGGGTTGAATTTCGAAAAACTTTCTTTTCATATTCACGTCGAGAAGTTTCGATTGACGCCCCAACGAAATCAATAGCATTTTTTATTTGCAAGATTTCGTGTACGTAAAAAATGGCACGCACATACGTACATACATCTTTCTGAAAATAGTGTAAATATATTATAGTGACCTTGAAACATAAAAATATGTTGAAATTTTTGATATTCAGACCGATTACAAGAACTTCCAGTTGAGAAGTTAATAAATCATTTAGGTATATACAAGTCAAATTATACTTTGATATTACCTTCTTTAATAAACATTACAAACTCATCAAATTTGATTCAAGCGTATGTATAGCTCAACTGTAGTTTCTAGCTCGCACTGTTATTAAGATAAACAATATATCCCTTGTCAGGAAAATGTAATTTTCCATTGTGGAGATACCGAAAATAAATTCAGTCGTGTTTTTCGTAGATTGTTGGTAACGATGCTGTATCTCCCTAACGGGCGGCTGCTGTACCAAGGCCGTTTTAAAAGATAAATTCTGATCCGGAATTTCCAGCTTCCGGGTGAAATGCCGCTGTTTTCTACGGCTGATTGTTGCCTCTATGAATTTTCACAGTTGGTGGATTTATAAAAATCATATATGAAAATAAAGGTAATTGAATTTTGTGAAAATATTTGTAGATATGTATCATTTGGGAAAATGGTTGGTAAAATATACAATTCTGTGGGATAGATAAATCGTATTGGTTTCTAAAGATGATTTCAAGTGAGTAGCTATTTTTGTATGTAAATTCAAAGTAAAGGCACCAGTTATGGCCGCTATAAGAGCTTACTATTTTGGTGATTGACGGGCTTTTTTTTGTAATTCTCATGAACTCATGTTACTAATAAAATAAGTAACTCTTTATTTAATCAATTTAATTACCAAAGTCTGTAAATATAGTTTGTTTTTTAAATTATAGCCTTTTATTTTGTTTATGTAATGAGCACGTAGTGATGGACACTTGCTAATGATTACCAAATGATAAGTACTACGACACAAAAGATATAAAAGAAAGAATCGTCAAATTTGAAACAATATAAAGCAGTTGCTATGATAATATAATAATTATTAAATAAATTATACCAATAATTAGTTTAAATGTCCACCATTTTGACACCTATTGGTCGATTGTCATCAAATCACGCTGTAAGACAGTTAAATGTATCTAGATTAATATTCAGAAATGGTACTAATCAAATATCAACACATATTTCTAATTCAGTACATTTAATTAAAATATAGCCATTGCTGGGGTCCTAGCCAAGACTGATGTCACTACCTTATTGCTATATTATTTTTCAAAATTGGCCATTTTCATGTGATATATATAAGGGAGGGATTGTAATCTTGTTCTAAATGAACCCCGTTCTTGAGACTTTAAGAAAAAATATCTTTATGTATGACATACATATATTGTACAACGTAATTAATATCATCTTTCAAAAATCCATATTATTATTTTTTTATCTTCAAAATATAACAAAACCATGTCAAATAATCAAAGTGTAATTTTCCGAAAAGCACTAATGCCCATTGTTTGTAACATTTATATTATTTTTCATTCAAAATTTAAATAAAGAAGATAATAAAAATACAACGCTTTTTCAAAAACTCATCACAACAGACAGAGAAAAATTAGAGGAAGACACAAAAGAATCTTTTAAATGAGATCCACGTTGAAAGCAGCTACTAAAACAAAGTGCAACAATAATTAAATATTCAGTTTCTTACAAAACCAACCGGAAATGACACAAAACACCGGTTTCCGGTACAGAGAGAATATTGCACGGTGAGACCGGTCTAGCGGTTATTTGTGCGGTTTTTACCACACCCCCTCCTCCGTTTAACCTTTCCCACGGCTCTATGTTACTATATAGTGTCCTTTTGTCCAATTTTACAATCTATCTGTTAATCCATGGAGAATTATCCTAGTATAATGGAGTGGTATAAATTATAAATTAAATGTGGGTGGATCACGATCTACTGGATTGTTTCCTTTATGCTTTGTCTTTTTGCTTTAGTTGGACATATCCCCATCATATACAAATCTGTATCTTTGTGTTTTTTTGATCGTATTTAAAAATATGTGCCACAGAAGCGATGGGACTTTCTTATACGTAATCCTGACAGTGAACAGTGTACGTGATTCTTATTTTATTAAAATATATTTCTGACGAACTAATAAAAGATAGATTAAAATTTAAACTATAGATAATATTGTTCTCTACATTACGTTTTTTTTTAAATATAACATTTGTCACAAATCTAGGGGTGAAATACTTTAAAGCTTTTTTGTTCTTTTCATTTCACAATATGCCATCATTTATCAAACTTGCTCTTAACAAAGGAATATAAATTATACAGATTATGTATAATAGGATAGAATTAAGCATAGTTTTAAAAACTTTTTAAACATATTCATGAAACGGAAGAAAAAACAGACGAGTTTCTTAAATAATATTTTCCAGTAATCTTGATTTATTATTCTTGTATCTCTTCTTGAAATATAAATTTTTATTTTATGAGGAAAAATATGCATATTATGTATTTTGCTTCCTCGCAATATCGAAGATACGAGAAACTATGTGCTCGTTTTAAAATGAGACAAAAAAATTGTTCTCCGATTTCAGAATTTTAAATTAATCATTCCATTTTAGGTCAATAAAGTGAATCCTTGTCACACGCATAACTCTTGAACCACTGAACCGATATCAATGAACGGTTCCATTTCAAAATCATCAAAATCGTGTGTAAGGGGGAGGTCAGACATCCCAAAATATTTTTTTCAAGATATCTCAAGAATGACTCATATTACGTGAAAATTGTATAGAATCTTTTTTGTAGAGAATTTGTTGTAAAATATTTCTTCACGAAAATTTATCTAAATTTGCTTTAAAAAGTTGTGTTTTGTTTTCTTTTAAATTGATATTTAAGGCCTCTATACACCACCCTATCTGCAGAGTCGATTTGTCGAGAAGTAGAGTTGGAGTTGGTGGTGTATAGAGGCCTTTACTTTGAATTTTAAATTTAGATTTAGATTGAAATTGTCAAAAAATTAAAAATATACGAAAAATTTCGAATTAATATTTTTTAGTAAAATTGTATAAAAATTAAATGGTTAACCAAATTATCTGGACACTTTAACCTTTATTGTTCAATAATTAACTATCTTTGGTGAATTTAGCACGAGGAAACACTGAGCATTTACTTGGCAGATGTTTTTTATTTCGAAATTTACTTGATATTCACAAGTGCAAATAAATTATAATTCGCCCCTTGTAACTCCCGTTTCTGTTAACGAGGTATACCGCCTTTTCGCGCATCTAATGTTATTTCCTTAACACATACCCACCCATACACATGCGTTGTGGTTAATTACTTGCTTTGACAAACACCTTGTACGTTCCTCAATCCCGTATTCGATGTTCTAGCTCTAACTACTCTAACATTTTGTATTCTTCGTGTGTACCTACGTAGTGAATATATTTAAATAATGCTGAATCTTAATACACGTGTTAACTTCACGGAATTCGATTGAGGAAAGTTAGGTGCAATGGTAAACGGTACATCGATGTATTAGTTTGTTCATTCAAGAAACATTAACTTACTGTAAAATGGTTTCCATTAAAAAAATTAAAAATGCAAATTTAAGAGAAAAATCTGATCTATAATATAATCTATAATATAATTTTTGCAATTTTTTGACGATAGCATATTTGTTAAAAGTACAACTGTTGATATTGTGAGATCTATGTGGCACAAAGTAAAATTTTAGTAACAGTAAAATGTTACTATTAAAAAAAACATTGCCAAGTAAATGCACAGTGCTTCCTCGTGCTAAAACCAAAGGTAGTTAATTATTGAACAATTTAAATAAAAATGGTTAACCATTTACATTTAATATGTCAAAGTAAATATCAATTTAAAATTTTTTTTTAAAGCAAATTGAGATAAATCTTTGTAAGGGAATATTTTACAACAAACGTTGTAGACCTATATAATAGGAAATTGAATACCCTACAAAAAAGATTCTTTTAAATTTTCACGTAACATGTGTCGTTCTTGAGATATCTTGAAAAAATAAATATTTTGTTATCTCACCCCTCCCCTTAAACACGATTTTGATGATTTTTGAATGGGACCGTCCTCAAGCCAGACCCAACCATCCAACCAAGTTTCATTAATATCGGTTCAGTGGTTCATGAATTATGCGTGTGACAAGGATTCAGGGGACACATACAGATAGACAGACAGACACGGAACGAAAAGTGTTTTAAAATTTTGAAATCGGAGAACAATTTTTTTGTCTCATTTTAAAACGATCACAAATCTTCTCGTATCTTCTATATTGCGAGGAAACAAAACACCACCATTCCAGTAAAATTGTTTTACAACAATCACTTTTTGTCTACTCCCTCCCCCCTCTTAACTCGACACATAGACGCCACTGTAAGTCTGTCAGATCTCGCAGACACATAGCTGCATTGCGGATACAGCAGCAGTGGCGACGCCCAACGGGCAATAACGCGACAACGAAGCGCGGGTAATTCAAATGTACTGATAATGTCGATATATTGGAATATGCGTATATGTGAGTGGGTGGGTGGGTGGGTGAGTGGAGGAGATGCGTTGAAATGTGTCATATCAACAGGTGACGGGGGAGTACGAGAGGGCAAAGGGTTGATTTCATCAGGTGGAAGATGAACCTATAGGGGTAACTCATTTTTGAAATATGTACAGTGAAATGCAGAAATGGTCGACCAGTTTTCATTCAAATTCGTTTATCACAAACTTAGTAGGCTCCTTCCATTTGATTATTATAATATTTAAATCATTTCTCCATGTTCCAAACAAAGACAGAATTTTTAAAACTCATTTGCTAGATAAAGAAGAACTCTTCGTTTATAGTAGATACTCATATATATTTGTGCGATTAAATTAATTTAATTTTAGTATTTAAACATGTTAAACTTGATATAAAATTAATGAATGAAATGGACGTATATTTGTGTTTTTATTTAAAATGATGTAACTATATAAGCTCCGCCCTAGAAAAAGATAACCGATGATGTTTGTCTTAATATTGTCGAACCTGTTCTAAGCATTCGATTCTGACCTTTATGGTGGCAGACGATTTCTGAAGCCCTAGTATATCGTTCAGATACTAGTACTTCTAGTACTTATGACTTTCTTATACGCATGGAGAAAAAAAATTACACTAGGCCAAAGTACTTAACTAAATGTTAACTGAATTTTATTAACTTCTGAATTAACGAATCATAAAATTATTCATCAAAAATTGTAATAATTAATTCAAGACAATACACATTTTCGTAAATATCTCGACTCCAGCGCCACCTACTGGGTCCATTATTTTGGTAAAAATATAAAAAAGATAAACTTATCAGAGTACCAAACGAACATAAGGTGTGAATATGGCTACAATACGTCCAGTGGTTTAGGCGTGATGACCAACGTTTTTATATATTAAGACATAAATCCTTGTCCGGATTCTGTTCATGAATATACGAAAGTACGCAGTCAGTAAAAATTTATTAGAAACCATCTCACACGAAAAACATGCATGAAAGTACTTTTCTATCTTGTAAAATAATAAATACACAATACCATATAATAAAATTGTATTTGAAATGCAAAACCCGCAGAAAAAACAAACGTTTTTCGAAAATGTTACAAATTCATATAACAATAAAATTTATGTATGCACGAATAAAAACATTTTACAACACTGTTTGAGGTAGAGCTTTCAAACTGTCTCGTTTCATTCAGGAATTTCCACAGACATAAAATGTATACGAGTGTTAGATATCATTGTAAAAATTCTCGCAGTGTCTGTATGTCGAATAACCATTTTAAAAAAGTTATAAAATGTTGTACTGTTAAATTTATATGCTGTCCTTCTTGGGAAGCAATTAAGGTTACCTTCTTATAAACTTTTTATTATTTTTGCTAATGGTGGATAACATAAAAAATGGCACATATATGACAACAACTTTTGATGTCCAATATTTAATTGTGTAAAAAATTTTTTTTAAGAGTCTGCGTACAAAATTTCATGTAATTTTTGCAGTTGCGATAAAAATACTTCAAATACGTGATGTCCTCAACAATAAAATGTAAACTACTGATTAAGACTAAGTTTGCTGCATTTATGAAAAAAAGACGAACAAAAAATTTCAAAAAGTTTACAGAAAATGTTTATATAATAATTTTCGTCACAAAAAAGCTATCATATTTGATGTCCTTCTAAAAAAATGAAATTCTTATTCTGCTTCTATCTCAGTTTAAAGAATTAATTAAATTTTAGTACAATAAATTAAGTTTTATAAAGGAAAAAATTGAAACATTAGAAATTCCTTTTTTTATAAACAAATTATAAAAAAAATAACGCATTAGAAAGAGCTAACAATTTTTTAAAGCATCGGCAATACGCGGCCGTTCAAAACTGTTTATGGAGGGCTTCCCCTCCTTCATAATTAAAAAAAATAGCATGGTTACATTCTATGAGACAAATATTATCCGATTTTCATAAAATTTGCTTGTAGAACATGATCAAAATCGAGACTAGCTTCGTCGCCTATTTGGCGTGCCCCATTTTAAATCAAAATACCTGCCAAAGCTCTCCAGTTCCGACTAGGGACTCTTCAGTTTCTTAAAGATTAAATATTTCTAAAGCAATTTTAGAAGGAATTTCTAATCCTTCAATTTTTTCCTTATTAAGGGAATTTTATCGCTAATTTTACTGTACTATTAATTTGCTAATATAACGTTTGAAATATTACACCTAAAAACCACGAGTCAAATACTATATTATTAATGTTATTTGTGTTATTCCAAATCAATATGTAATTAGAATTACCAACATATAATCCTACTGCACCAATTACCAAAAGTAATTTCCTGAAATAAAACAATTACGCAATCCACAGCATACTAATACTTTGATACTTTACAAAACATCGCATTCTGCATGATCGATATGAATCCAACAAGAGATTCAACATTCCACACTACAGATAGATGGACTTATTTAAAATTGATGGCGTCTCTGAACGGCTGTGACACGAGCGTTCCAAATTACGCTCGGAATCCTTCATATTTGCCACAAGGATTACTGCAAAGTCTCTCCCGGATAACATTTATACAAAGCGCTGCAACACAATCTAAATTATTACCGCTCGTTATATCTACAGCAATTACACCAGTGGCGGAGGTGATGGCGTTGTTTTGTTTATTAAACAAACGGAACCTAGATCTTAGGTGTTGTCAGTGACATCCTGTGGTGAATTTGGTTAGATTAAAATGTGTAATTAATGTAATTTAATAAATGTCACTGGATTTTGTTATGCTATATAACAGAAAAGTTAATTCAATTAAAAAAAAACTAGATGCCATATTGTCTTGGAAAAAATGGTGTGATTTTTAAAATAAGCAAAATTATCAGGAAAAATTATCGTATAGCTCTGTAATTCAGAAATTTCATGAGATACTCATTGATGGGTAAATTGTAAAATATACAACCTAGAATTATATTATTACAGTTTCAGAGAGTAATATATTCAAAGTGATCAAGAAAAAATTTAGTTAGCAAAAAAAAAAAAATGAATTAAAACTGTCGCAGATGTAATACGTACAAAATAATAAATTATTTATAAACTGTAGTTACTTTAAATTTCACTAAAAGAATAGTGATATATTATCAATATTGATAGATTTCGAATCGAGGTGTAAACTAGCTCTCGCTAGGGAAGTGTGTTTGTACTTTTTATAAACACCTTGGAAATAGATCTTTTTACCGAAGGGACAAGTACTTTATAACTACTTGCATTACGATCTGGTCGCTTGGGACATTACCTAATGTACCCATCGATCTATTAAGCTGACTACACACGTAACTGCAAGCTTGAACAAGCTTACAGTTAAGTGTGTACCCACCTTTAGGGAAATTCGAAGATACTGTTTAAGCGCCATCTTGCCGGGAGCAAGTTCTTTTTAGACTGCTCCAGTGACACTCGGGGCGAACCAATCCCTCCCCCCACACACCCCCTTAAGCGACGCCACTGTTTGGCGATACTAGATTAATATAATTATATAATGTTTAAAATTATTCCTTAATTAATTTCGATCTGTACGCCACTGGAAACATGCAAGCACGCTAAACAAACAGAAATCATTTATTTTGTAAAACATTTCGACATTTTGATTCGAACAAATAGAATTAAATCCTTTATGTTCGTGTTTGTTTTTTAGTGAAAATTAAAAGAAATTTATTATGGAATGAAATACTGGATCGTATTTAAAAAGATATAAATATAATTAATTACCCTATTACAATACACACGTTAAATGTAGGGAAAATTTACAAAATATGTTTAATTAGACATGAGAAGACAATCGTCTTTAGAATAAATTTTTAGAAATCGGAAAACTAGACTCAATACTATGTCTGTCATAGTTTTGACCAAGAAAGTTAAGATTTGGAAGATTAGTCACACATACAATTAAGATTTTTTAAATAATTATTTCAAAATCTTTAACATAAGATATACCTACATACATAAGGTACTGGCTCCAGTTATGGCCGCTATAAGAGCAAGGTTTACTGTTTTTGTGAATGACGGGTTTTTTTTTCTAATTCTCATGAACACATTGAAACAATGTAAAGCAGTTGCTATGATTAATAAATAAATTATATTAATAATTAGTTTAAATGTCCACTATTTTGACACATATTGGCCGATTGTCATCAAATCACGCTGTAAGACAGTTAAATGTATGTAGATTAATATTCAGAAATGGTAGTAATCAAATATCAACAAATATTTCTAATACATTTACTTAAAAAAAAGCCATTACTGGGGTCATATTCAAGACTGGTGCCAGTACCTTATCCAATCCATTATTACTAATAGAGGAAATATATATAAAACATAACATAAACACACTAACGATCTTTATTTCCTTCAACTCTTGTTTTAAGATAAAAAAAAACTATTACAGTACATTTTGTACTTAAGACAAATTGTTACACAGAAGAAAATCAAGATAAAAAAGAAACTTAAAAGGGGTCATCAAAGAGGTTACGTTCAAATCATGTTTGCTTCTTCGAGAAAACCTTACAAACATACAGTGAAAGGAAAATTGCCTTTCATTTTTCTTTCAGACGTAACTAGACTTTTTTTAACAGAAAATCACTATTTTCTATAACTGTTTCTCTCTAGATAAAGTGCTTTTAAGGAAAGAGATTTTTTTCCATAATCTAACAGTGTCTGATATAAATTTATCATATGAGAAGAAAAATATGATTTTCCTTCTAAAAAAGTTTTTTCGATTTATTAAAAATGAATATGTCAGAATTTGTTAAAATAAATGTAACGTATTTATAAAATGAAAATTTTATGATTTTAGCGCATCAGAATAAAAATATCAAACGAAATGTATTTCTTACTTGTCAATTTGGACTAATAACTAATTCGAAAAAAACGAAAACTAAAAATTTGTCAAGTGCAAGTCAAGTCTTGCGTATTAGTATCTCGTACCGTATAGTTTTTAATTAATTACAGTTTTTATTTGATACTTCACTCGTCGGGATTTTTTAGCTACCCATTTTTCCTCCTCAAAAACATTAACATTTTTTTTATATTCGACAATTATGCCAAATCTCAGCTTTCTAGGTCAAACGGTTCAGTAGCTATAAGTCTGTGACAGACACACATTTACAATTTCGGTATGGAGCACTAAAAAATTATCAAATACATATACTCAAAAAGTTCATACATACATTGTACAGTCACCTGCATTAATGGTCTTGCAGTTTGTATTCATTTTCGTTTATCACAAACTTAGTAGGCTCCTCCCATTTGATTATTTTAATATTTAAATCATTTCTCTATGTATCAAACAAATACAGATATTTTGAAATTCATTTGCTAGATAAAGAACTACTCTTCGTTTATAGTACTCATATATATTTGTGCAATTAAATTATTATGTAATCTATTGAAAATTGTATACGTAAATTTTGTGGCAATAAATATTTGATATTCCAAATTTTAGTATTTAAATATATTAAACTTGATAGAAAAAGATAACCGATGATGTTTGTCTTTAAATTTGGAATCTGTTGTAAGCGATTCTAGCCTTTAGGGTTCCAGACGAATTCTGCAGGCGACTGTAAATAGCATGCCTGTAAAAATATAAATATAATTTACATTATTATTTATTTCCATCTCTGTTTTTTAATTCTAAAAACATCGGAACGTATTTAAAATTTACATAAAATTACAACCACCGGTTCTGCTGAATTTTAAATACAATTTTTGTGTTTTTTAAAATCGGTTTTGATAATAAATAACATTATGTACCTAGCAAAAAACAATTGCATTGAAATACATGAAATTAAATTTGTTTTAGATAAAATTATTTACCGCAATATTGTTATACTGATAATACAATATACCATTTTCCGGTCATGTACAGTGATCACCAAACAGTGGTTTTGTTAATTAAAATTATTACGTTTGTTAAATTTAGAGAAAAAGGCGATTGCAATTGCAATTGTAAAGTTTTAAAATATGTACTATGGGCTTCAGAAGTCGTCTATCAACCTAAAGGTCAGAATCGCTTACAATAGATTTGAAATATTAAGATAAACATATTTTTCATTAATTCATTTTATATCAAGTTTAACATATTTAAATACTAAAATTCGGAATATCAAATATTTATTGCCATAAAATTTACTTATACAATTTTCAATAGATTGCACAATAATTTAACGGTACAAATATATATGAGTACTATAAACGAAGAGTACTTCTTTTTCTAGCCAATGAGTTTCGAAATATCTGCCCTTGTTTGGTAAATGGAGAAATGATTTAAATATTATAATAATCAAATGGGCGGAGTCTACTAAGTTTATGATAAGTGAATTTCAATGAAAACTGGACGATCATTTCTGCATTCCACTGTACATAGTGTTTGTAGGGCTATGTAATTTGTATTATACTGAGTACTCCTTGAAATTATTTTGAAAAACGATATGATATAAATAAAACACAGACATTTTGGTACGCTCTGGTTTACAAAGTAAAGAAGATCGAACAAACTTGTGGCAAGACTTGTTCAACACAGTTTCAAGTGCCTCTTCAATAACTTTACTCACAAGATTGATTGTTGTTATTAACTACTTGTATTAATAAACAATACCTATATTGTTTGTTTATTGTACATGGATGTTGAATTAATAATTTTTATTAATAATACTTGTTAGAGTATATTATTATTGATATTTCCAATCTTGTTTTGGATAAATTAAAATGGAGTGTACAGTATCAGTGGTAGGGCGACCAGATTTTTATTTTTTGTAAACCCTGACATGTAAATGAACATTTTATATTATCCTTTTTATTTTCATTTTATTCTTTTTCTTTCTTTTTAATAAAATTTAATCTGCTTTATTTTTGGCGACCTTTTTTTTTTTAAGTCATAATTTTTTGCAAAATCCGGAGAAATTGCACCGAAACCCTGAGCCCGAAGAACCAGTATACAAACCCTGAAACTCCGGGTCAAAACCTGAGACCTGGTCACCCTAATCAGTGGTGTGTTATTGTTTCATGGGGCCTCCAGATTAATTTGAATTTAGGGGCCCCATGTAGTGTTTAATGCAGATATTTTTATTTCCCCCACCCCATCCTCCCGACCTCTTTTTTGAATTCAATACTGCCCTTGCAAAAATAAATGGGTGTGACTGTGAATACGTAGCAGTGGGGTTAAATAATATTCAATTATTTCTTATATTTTGTACGAATATAAAAATAATTAATTAATATTTACAAGCAAAATTGTGGAAATATGAAATTTACTTTCTATTTTTTTTATTGAATTTAAAAAACGTTAAAAATTAAAAACGTTAGGTCGTACAGAATATATTCTAATATACTGTAAATTTGTTTTTCAATAAAATAAAATAATATTTACAAGCGCAATCGTGGAAATATTAAATTAACTTTTTATTTTTTTATTCAATAAAAATCTAAACCCTATGAATTATTTCATTTCGAACAAGACTTCAATTACATTACTGCAAGCAATGAATGAAAGATCGCCCTCAAACAGTTTTCCATAAGAAGCTCAATTTGACAAGAAAATGTGACACATGTTTTATATTTCGATAGAAAAAAAAAGAAGAATGTTATATGAATCTTTTTAAGCATGCATTCTATACATGGACATGAAAAATGAAATTGAAAAAGCTTTTATAAAAAATTCAAAGAAAACGTGTCAAATGCACAAAAGGTATTCAACAAGAATACGGTGAAAATGTAAGAAATATCCCTATAGGATCAATTTTATTTCCATTTTATTATAGAGAAATCGATACTATAGATCTACTGAATTTCATAAAAACTGCTTTAGATGTGTATATACATTTAAACTCAATAAACAACATGCTACTCCCTTCTTTGTTGGTTTGAACCCAAGGTATATAAAGACAAGGTAGTCTCATTAGCTTCTTGATCAATCAGCGTTGGCGCGGGAATTGACGTCACCAGGAAGACGTATTCAAATGTTATAAATGTATAATAGTATAATCAGTGGCATAGATAGCTTTTTGCGATGGGGGGGATATGACTTAGTATTTAATCTCATATTTTTGGTTCAGGGACCCTTAATGCGTGTAATTCCGTTAAAATCTCGAGTTCGATTTTTTTCATGATTACTATACTTTATTATACATTTATGTATAATAAAAAATATAAAAAAACGTTTAAAAAAATTAATTTGCCTTTTTAAAACCGACTAAAAAGCTGAAAATAATTATTTTTTTCTATTTTAGTCGATATTTGTATGACGAGTTGAAGTTCATTGCAGGAAATATCACTAAAATATTTCGAATTTTTGATTTCGTTAAAAGTATGTTTATTGTATAGAAAATGACGTGAAAAGTTGTTTGTTTCAAACCGCAGGTCTGTATCTTAAACCGTTCTCGAGATATAGCCTCTCAAAGTTTTAGTTTTTTCAAATTTTTGGAGAAAAAAGGCCATAACTTTTGAACGCGTGGTCGGAATTGATTTTAGTTGACGGATTTGGACTCAGCGTGTCAATATCTATATAATAACATGTATAATACTTTAAAATCCGAAAAAAAATTTTTGGCCAAAAATCGACATTTTTTTAAGGTATACCCCTTTGAATTTTTTCGATTTTTCATGAATTTTTTTTTTTTGAGTTTTAAGGTACTATACATGTCATTATATAGATTTTGACACGCTGATTTCAAATCCGTCAACTAAAATCAATTCCGACCACGCGTTCAAAAGTTATGGCCTTTTTTCTCCAAAAATTTGAAAAAACTAAAACTTTGAGTGGCTATATCTCGAGAACGGTTTGAGATACAGACCTGCGGTTAGAAACAAACAAATTTTCACGTCATTTTCTATACAATAAACATACTTTTAACAAAATAAAAAATTCTAAATTTTTTAGTGAAATTTCCTGCAATGAACTTCAACTCGTCATACAAATATCGACTAAAATACAAGAAAAAGAGACGTAGAGGTATTATAGTTTTATAACTGAGGGTGTAAATTAATATTAAATGCTATTTTTGGTTAAAATGTTTTGAGTTGCGCATAAAGACGAATATTCTAATAATATTTTTAAATGATTTATTAACTGAAAACACAGATTTGTATTAATTTACCCATAAAGTAAGAGAAGCACTGCTTCCCCTGCTTCCATGGACGCTTCACTGATATAGAAGTGTATAACTAGTAGATGAATTTGTTTGTATGTAAAAAAAATAAAAAAATAAAAAAATTCTGCAACCTAAAAATTACCTTCCCCCCTCGGTCCGAGACTGCCCCGCCGGAGCATTTTAGAAATCTGGCAACTAAATTCGTGTAGTATTATAAATTATTTTGATCAACTTATAATTTTCGTAGACTCATTGGGGGGATTGATCCCCTTGATCCCCCACCTATCTACACCACTGAGTATAATATAATATTAATTACAAAAATATCCATTATTTATTCTTGTTTTCGCATTTTTTGATATTTTAACAATACATACAATCAAATTCGACATTGCAAAATCATAAAAAAAACTGTCAGAATCACAGAACGTATTGCCAATTTAAGAATAGTACAATGACGCTTCCAGAATATGTGATTCTGTGACAGCTTTTTTTAGATTTTGCAATGTCGTATTTGTACTTCTTTGATTGTATGTGTTGTTAAAATATCAAAAAATACGAAAACAAGAATAAATAAAGGATTTTTTGTAATTGATATTCTATTATACATTTATAACATTTGAATACGTCTTCGAGGTGACTTAAATTCCCGCGCCAACGCTGATTGGTCAAGGAGCTGATGAGGCTATTGTCTTGGTTCGAATTTAGGTTAATTTGGGTACAATTAGGTTAGGTTATAATAAACAAAATATTATTAAAAATAATTATAATAAACCGTACCCAGTTTTATGAGCTTATCAGTAATAAAATTTAATAGAAACATTAAATAAACTAATTTTATAGAATATAGATTTAATATTTATTGGTACTTATAATATATAGTAAGATATAAAATACATAGATTGTACAAATATTGAAATCAATATTTTTTATATATCTATTTTATTATAAATATACAATATTTTATAACCTTAAATTTTCTATAATCAAAAGTTAATCTTATAACCATACAAAAAATAAGAATAATAATATTTAATCACTTATTAAAATAATTCATATTTTGTTATTGTTAATGTTCTAAAAAATAAATAAACTAGTTTCTTCAACTTAGATAGTGGCACCAGTCTTGGATATGACCCCAGTAATGGCTATTTTTTAATTAAATGTAACACAGTAAACTTTGCTCTTATAGCGGCCATAACTGGTACCAGTACCTTATCTAAAATGCAATTAATTTTCTTTTCAGCGAATGTAAAAAACGAATAATATATGTAATTTACTTATAATTAAAATTTTATTTTAATAAAATAAAAACAATATTATTCTACAATTTTACATTAATCATTACATTGTTCTTCTTTTCCCGTCTTCAATATAAAACGTTATACACTAAATAAATATTTATTCTCTAGATAATTTTCATCGAAAAAGACTGGAACAAAATCTAGTTTCATAACAATGTAAGCGAATATAAAAAAATGCCTATTTCTTTAAATTTCAAATGAAAACGGAGAATTACTGTATTTTCTTGCATCAAAAGAAAATGAGGAAAACCAGTCCGTATTAAATTTAACAGCCTTGTTCAGTGGCGTAGCTTACAAATACTTTTTAGAGATATGACGAATATTTTTTTACCACATACATAAAAAAAATTGTTCCAATTATTTTTGTAGGCATATTCAGAAAAACCAAAAAATCTATAAAATTAAGAGTACCTACTTATCTAGTATCTAGATATTTATAAATTATAATTTTTTGAAAAAAAAACAAGCATTAATATAAGTAAAGTAAATAATAATAAACAAAAACAAGAACATTATGATTTAAGAGTTCTGAAAAATTGATAAAAATTATATAATATTCCGAATAACCATGCCAAATTTATTTGAAATCGTTTCAATCGTTTGAAATTATTTAAATTTAAATACGATTTTTTATTTTATTTCAAACTACTCCTATGTGATTATGTACGCCACTGGAATCCTTAACCCACAACACATAACCCACAAATGTTCGTCCGACAATATTTTTCTTTCTGTTTTATCCCATATTCTTGATTAGATATAAAACATCCTGAAAGTAGGATGAGTATTTTCCAAGAATATCGATTTCAACTCTCTTTGATATCAAACTTATTATTGTGTATATTTCCTGTTTATTTAAATTTTATGTTTTCGCAACGCAATATGTTATTTATTGTGTTGGTGTAGAAATAATCACGGATTTTTCAAAAAAACTTTATTAGAAATCAAAACGCAAAAATTTACAAAAAAATAATTCTATGAAACTGAAGGGTTTGAAACTTTTTAACAGTTAAAACCTCATTAATTCAGTAGTTTTGATTCCAAACAAACAGACAGATAGATAAAAACATCTGCCAAGTGAAATTGAAATTGAATATTCTAGAAAAAATATTTTATAAAATGTTTACGTAAATGTATCGTTCTTGAAATATCTTAAAAACACTACTTTGGGATGTAACCCCTCCCTCTTACACGCGATTTCAATTATTTTTAAATGAATCCGTCCTCTAGCCAGACCCAATCAACCAACCAAGTTTCATTAATATCGGTTCAGTGGTTCATGAGTTATGTTTATGACAAGGATTCAGGGGACAGACAGACAGACACGTGTTTTTGATTTGAAACGGAAAGATCAAGTAAACATTTTGATTTTTTTTCTCATAGAAAAACGAAAACAAAGCTTCTCGTATCTTCGATATGGCGAGGAACCAAACTCTATAAATTATCAAAATTGATTATATAGGCAGTAAAAAACGCATGAAATTCCAAAATATTAACTTTGTACAGACAGAATCTTGATTGTTAAATTAAAATAAATTGTTAAGAAGATTGCCTGGGTTCATAATCTACCTGTAGGAATATATCTTTTATATAAAAAAACTCATTTTATCTACATCATAAAGGAACTAAAAAATAATAGCGCTCTACCCTTTTATCATGTCACATTTTTCTTATAAAGTGTAAATTTTATCGCTACCCTAAAATTATTTATATGTTTGCAAAGTCAATTTATTCTATGCGTAAAATTTAAGTTTTCTTTTACAATTTAAACAAATTTCTATTATCTCGAAGTTTTAGATATAGAATGTAAATAAAAGTATAAAGCGATATGAATAATATATATATAAGGTGAAGGCACTAGTTATGGCCGCTATAAGAGCAAGTTTTCGGGTTTTTTGTATTAATGAGCTTGTTTTTTGTAATTTTCATCAACTAATGTTACTAATAAAACAAGTAACACTTTATTTAATCAATTTAATTACCAAAGTTCACAAATATAGTTTGTTTTTTTAAATCATAGCCTTTTATTTCGTTCATGTTTTTTTTCCCCACTTGCTAATGATTACATACAAAATGATAAGTACTACGACACAAAATATATATAAAAGAAAGAATCGTCAAATTTGAAACAATGTAAAGCAGTTGCTATGATAATATAATAATTAATGAATAAATTATACTAATAATTAGTTCAAATGTCCACCATTTTGACACCTATTGGCCGATTGTCATCAAATCACGCTGTAAGACAGTTAAATGTATATAGATTAATATTCAGAAATGATAGTAATCAAATATCAACCAATATTTCAGTACATTTAATTTAAACATAGCCATTACTGGGGTCATATCCAAGACTGGTGCTACTACTTTTTATATTAGAGATTATAGACGATTGTTTAAGCATGAATCTTAATTTCTGGTATTTTGAAACTAAATTAAAAATTCAGAAAAAGGAAGTAAAAAAAAAGATGAAATAAATTCGGAAAAAATCAAAACATTTTTCAAACAACTATAATAAACTATCCTTAGAGATCGTTATCTTTACAGGGATTCCCTCTTGGGCCGTCTGTACACTCCCCATTTGTCAGGACAGTGTTTATCGTGCGTGAACAGGGGTAAGGGGCTCCCAGATCTCTCCACAGGGACGCGGAAAAGATCCTCAGGGATCGAACTTACGCTGATGGAATATTGATGTTCTCATCCGGGATAAAACGTTTCAATTTTTTATAGCACTCGGTACTTTTAATGTGCTGTTTTTCTTACGAAAGTAAAGTGTATTTGTTGTTTTTGAATATTTTGTGAATAGAAAATCAGAATATTTTTACAGAGATTCATGAAAAATTCATTCAAAGCAAGGAATGTAGAACATATATATGCATGACCAGTTTAATAAATTGACATTTTTTAAAGGTATTTTTTCGGAATTTAAAAAAATAATACTTGCTAAAATTTTGAAGAAAAAAAATTAAAAATACAAAATTTTGACTTTCTTCGTGGAATTTGTATTTTTTTAAATCTAATCAATTTTTTGGGATATATACAAATAAGCCTATGTCCTACCTTACTGCCAAATTTAATCAAAATCGGTTTAGCCGTGAAAAGGTAATAAAGAGACCGACACACGCATTTATAATATCAGTATGGATTATGTTTTTCTAAGAAGGGGACCATCAGACCCTTGTCCCATCAATTTGCTTTAAAAAAAATTAGGGTTGTAGTAGTGGCATAGATAAACAAACAAGAAAAAATTTATTAAATTCCTCTGTAAATTCGCTTAAACATTTGTACCTATCCAGTTGAAGTCAAATGCAACAGTAGCGGTGGCTCGGTCGTTAGCGCTACGAGCTGACAACCGTGAATGGTCGGGTTTGATCCTCGGTGCGATCGATTTTTTTTTTTTTTGATACGTTTAAAATTTCATAATTTTTTTTCTCGTTTGTTTATGAGTTTTCCGTCAAACGGCTTGTGTTTTTTTTGTTTATAATTACATAATTGGTTTTAAAATTATGTATATTAACATTAACACTAAAATGATATAATTATAAACAATAAAAATTTATGAATGTTTCATTTAATAGGGTAAGTAGCAAAATAGTCACTTTGGGGATTATTTAGATAAATTTATAACTGGAAAACTGTAAGACCCAAGTCCAAACTTGGTGTAGTGAATTTGTAGGTAACATTATGACATACCAAAATAATGATAAAAAATACCACATATTATAGGTACTTTTGGGGAATAATGTCATTTTCATAAAAATTTTCAAAAAAATAAACATATCTTTTTACTTTGATGAGCAATAACTCTGAACTGAAAACACGGCCAGCAATAATGCCAATACTGAAAAATACGTTAGTTAATTACCTATCTAACTGACTTATTATGGTTACTCTAGTTACGTTACTTTGGAAGTTATGAGATAATCTTTGTTTGTAAGTACTACTCTGAAGGAAGTTTTTAAACACCTGTAGCTCAGAGGGTGTTGAAGATAGACCCTACCTTCCCGTATAATTTTTTACTCACAATGAGCCAAGGAATCAGTTCTTAAAATATCTGTATCCCAAACCGGACCACCCTGTATATTTCAAGACGAGACATACCAGAAACAGCCTTAATGAAGTTGACATAATGGATAAAATAATGATATGTAAATGATGTAGGTACATATAAATTATATTTTACAATCAATCCTAACATATTAAAAAAATTCTGAATAAATTGCGGTTATCATAAATAACATTTATTTGACATACTTCTAGATTGCTTTTTAATTACTGTGAACATAAATACTACAGAAAAATACAACCATCTGTTATTGTGAGTTATGGAGTCTATGTTACATAACGAATATATATATAAAAAAATGGCCATAAAAGATAATTAAAATATCAACTGCGAGTTTCTCAATAATATAGATATCATGTAGGTAGTTTAATTGTAATTTATATCTGCCATTATTGTAACGGTTTTACTTCTGTTTTAATTTTTTGTATTCTGATTTGAATAGCAATTTTATTTTATAGTATAATTTTTACATTTTATTTATTAAAGTCGCATTTACACGGTTCATTTTGGTTGATCAACAAATATGAAGCGTCTAAAGGGAAATTAATTATGACATAAACTTAAAAAATATCAATAAAAATTGTAACTTATATTATATTTTAATACAAATACATTTTTAGTCAAACTATGTACAAATCTCAACGTCTCTCTGTCTGTCTGTCTGTCTGTTAGTGCGCTTATAATTCGAGAACCACTTATCCGATTTACGTGGTTTTATTTTTAATTCACAGATATGTTCTCTGGTCAAGTTATAGGATATATTTTGTTATGTTAGGTAACATAAGGAATAAGCAGTGAAAATAATAGTAAATCAAGTCGGAAAAAAGTTTGCCGCCAGCGCGCTCTTTTGCAATACGATACCTAAACCGTTCAATATTGAACAAAATAATGTAAATAGTAAATAACTGCGTAGAATCAAAATATAATTTATATTTAAGCCAAAATGACTGTTATAAAGAAAATTAAAAGTGTTTGGGTTCTGTTTACGTTATTTTCTGCAAAACATTAATCCTTATCGAAATAAATGATTAAATCGTCATAAGTACTCTGAATATTATTTTAAATTTTAACAAACTAGTTTTTTCTGATAAAAATTTTCATTAATACGCGGAACACCGTTTAAAAACCACTGATTCAATATTAAATCATCAAATTGATCATTGAAGGCGATAGTTGATTTAAGTAGAGCTAGTTTAAATACTTGTCAAATAATATTTATGAATTGATTTGTAATTTTACAGTAATTGTATCTTCATAAAAAAGAAGAAAATATATTGGCTTAAAATATGTAGCAATTATAAAAAAATAGAAAAAACATTAATCTTGTTCATAATTTCCGAACAAGTTTTTTTTTTAATCCACGATTTTTTTATCTCTAAACGACAACCGGAAATCCATTAAATATGACAATTAATTTTATTTTTCTTTATCGGAACGACCTCGCATGTCCGTGTAGATAAAACGCAAAATCCAAATAATAACTTTCTCTCTCTTCTTCTTCGTAGGAAAAAAGCTCTGCGTAAAAACAGTTTATATATTGTCCTAGCAAAACATTAGACATTGGCGACGTTGTTTTGTATTCCAGATGTCCCCAAACAATGGTATTTTAATTTGACATTTATCTGTCTTACAGCGTGATTTGATGACAATCGGCCAATAGGTGTCAAAATGGTGGACATTTAAACTAATTATTAGTATAATTTATTTATTAATTATTATATTATCATAGCAACTGCTTTACATTGTTTCAAAGACGATTCTTTCTTTTATATCTTGTGTGTCGTAGTACTTATCATTTTGTAATCATTAGCAAGTGTCCATCACTCATCGCTAGTTTTACTTTATCCATTACTGGAGAAAAAACATAAACAAAATAAAAGGCTATAATTTAAAAAACAAACTATATTTGCGGACTTTGGTAATTAAATTGATTAAATAAAGAGTTACATGTTTTATTAGTAACATGATTTCATGAGAATTAGAAAAAAGAAGCCCGTCAATCACAGAAACAGTTAACCTTGCTCTTATAGCGGTCTTATTAGAAAATTCTTCATTTTATTTGAAACATATGAAAATGTTCATTACCTCTGGTTCCGGGACGCCAATATTAAGAAGAAAAACAGTGAGCGATGCGCCGAGAGTGTATTTACACACCCCGTTCTTCTGTAACGGTTCCGCGCGTTTCTGGGCCGGAAACAGAATTCCCCCCCCCCTTACCCCTCTCTTCATCCCTCGCTTGAAACCCCCTGCATACACTCTTTTAAAAACATTTCCGTGATAAAAATAATAATAAAATGTTTGAAAATATTATTATATACTTAGAATGTGAATCTTCAAAGCAAGAAAACCTATCTCTTATTTTTCTTCTTCTATAACAAACATGCTCGATATGGTTCTGCTTTCTCTTGTTATGAAAAATTTAAAGATTTTTTTTGTCTTAAAAGGGAAATTTTGCAGCACATAATATAGGCATTCTACTTGCCCCATCTTACTCCAGGATGTAAAAAAAAAGTAAACAAAAAGCTAAATGGTACTCAAAAACTATTCGTTAAGTATTTTAGATTGTCACGACATTTTGTTAATTGAATTTAATCATTTTGATAAATTGACAAACTCATATTTCAAATTTAAACATTGTGACCGCAAACCAAAATGTAATCAATATTAATTTGTAATATATAATATAACGTAAATTAAAAACATGTGAACTTTTCATTTAAAATCACAACTCCATACAGTTAAAATCACACTGATATCCAATACGTTGAATTTCCCCTTCGGAAACATTTAATTAAATATTAATCATTGTATATTGATAACAATTATACATATGCACAGTATCGAAATTATATAATGCAGCCATTACGTAATTTGAATTACATAAATTCATAATTACAATTATGCTATATTAATTAAGGTACAAATTTTATATATACATAATATTATTACAAAGTTATGTGCCTACTACATACACTGACACATAAATATGACGTAGAGTCGAGCGGGGTAAATATGAAACACCAAAAAAATGAGGTAAAATTGAAAGAAACTTGCAACTAAAAAACTAATTTGTTTATAGGAGAATTATAAAAACTGAAATCATCATTAAATGTTTGTTAAAGCGACCTGAAAATATGAATTATCGGCTAATAAGTGATGTGTCACCCCTCCCTTTGTCAATGTCAAAACGTGTCAATTAAATTTTAATTCTTTGCACATAACCTTCTGTATAGCTCAGATATTAATTAAAATTACAATTTCACATTGATATGCCACAAAGAAGATAAATCAAAGTTTCCTTTGTAGCTTTTATTTTAATTTTTCGAGAAATATTTTCCATTAGAGGCCTGTTTCACCTTTTCTCAAATTAGAGGTTAAAAATGAAACACACTTTTTTCATTTTTAAAGTCCGTGTTGTATCGTACAGTTTAAATGACGTGAGTATTTAAAATGGTTAGTAGAAAAAATTAAAGTTTGAATTTGTATCGTTATATCAAAAAATATGAAAGATTTGTATTTTGTTTCACTTTTACCCCAGTTGACCCTACATGGTATATCAATCAAAAATAAAATACCTAAAATCGACGTTTATTACGAAAACTATTAAGTTCAAACTTCCTAAGAAAACTAGCACGAAAAGTAACACGTTTAAAATTTGCAGCGAGTTATCATTGCATAAATGCCAGTTAATATGGTGAAAAATAAAACGTTTTGCTACATTTCGCGGTGAAATAGGAAACGTGTAAGTTTTCGCAGAGAAAATTCAAAAGTTTCTTCTTTTCATAAAAATTTTAAAATCGGAATGGATATATTTATTCCTATATTTTAACTATTTTCACCATGATAGAAAACATGGATGGATATAACTCAAAAACGATAAAAGTGAAATTTTATATTTAGAATTTGTTAAATCAGAAAACCGGAAATCAGTCAATTTTTCGAATTAATTAAAATACTTTTTTTTCATTTCATTTCAAAAATACTGAATAAATGAATATAAGGCTGGTGTTTGTACTAAATGAGCAATAACAAATATTTATATAATATTTTATAAATCAAACTGTTTTATTTTTTAATTCTTCGGAAATAGATACGTAAATTAATGACAGGTGAAGATTTCAAAATTAAAATTAAAATATTTTAAAATATTACCAGAAATAATTTTGTAAGATAGTAGTATTTATATAATATTTTATAAATCGAACTGTTTTATTTTTTAATTCTTCGGAAATAGATACGTAAATTAATGACAGGCGAAGATTTCAAAATTAAAACTGAAATATTTCAAAATATTACCAGAAATAATTTTGTAAGATAGTAATTTTACAAATTATTTCCAAAGAAACCGACTTTGGAATATTATCTCAGAACAAAGCTTCCTGTAATTACAATGGATACTTTTGACAGTGACATTAAAACTTACTGCAAAACTTAATCAGCATCAAGAGAAATATGAAACGACATAATACATGAGAATTCAAAACCCCCAAACGCCTTCTACTGAAAATGAACACGTCAGTGTAGATTTCACAGTTGTTATTTTCTTTAATATGACATATAATTTATCATACGTACCGAGTTCCTAATATTAACACGTCCACTGCAGCAATTCTTAAACATTCCAATTCTTAATCCAGCCAAATTAAATTTAAAAAAACATACTGAATAAAAATACGTTACTGGCATATTGCAAATGTTTAAAAGTCGACTGTGTGTTATTTTTTGTTTATACCTACGAGAAATCAATAAGGGATCAATAAGATCTACTTAAATAATCTTAATCCCACGAATTATACATATTCAAAAATCACCCGTGTGAATGGGGCACTTTGAGGAGTGCGTCAAAAAAAAATCGATTTTTTTTTCTCGCTCTCACCCAAAATAAATCTCCCACAAGGATTACCCTATAGTTCAATTTTAAGAGGTGACAAGGGGGTGGGGGTTATTGTTTCCTATTTAAATAACATGGAAAAATTATTCTTTAGTATCTACTAACGTTGGTATTACTGATTTAAGATAACTGATAAAAAAAATTTAAGGACGTCATTTTGTAGAGAATAAAATTACGTTCTAATAATGCTTGGTCATTCCTTTTCTGACAGCTCAGATTTATAGAAAATTGGCGTTAAAATGTTGATTTTTGTAAAAAAATAATATAAATAATAAGTTTTAACTCATCGCATTAAATTAAATGTTCTACAAAATTATCATTTAACTTATTTTTATAGAAACAATAGCATAGCCGTGAGAGCCTTTTAGACGTACAATTTAACAAATGAACCACTTTGTAAGTTTTGATACGTTGAATTGAGAGACAAGACTTTGTAGACACCTTTGTAGAGAATTTTATCTTCTTCAAAACGATGTCCTTAACAAATTTTCATCAGTTATCATGAAACAGTAATACCAATTTAAGTATTAAATAATCATTTTCCCATGTTATTTAAATGGGAAACGGAACCCCCCTTGCGGCACCTCTTAAAATTCAACTAGTATTTCGTAACGAGAGCAATTTTTTTTGACACGCCCTAATGTACACGTAAATTTTATTTTCTTATTATATGATACGTATGAGAAACTAATAAAATACTAAGTCCCTCGTATTAAAAAAACATTGAACTTTTTTTTCTTTTATTTTTCCTTTTTTTTCTTTTATTTTCTTTTTTTTCCTTTTTTTTGCAATACCAGGTTATTTTTGTTGGCTTTTAAAAAAATGTTCAAAGTGTTTTTGTTCAATTTAAACATTTTATTTGACTTGTGTGTATTTCAAAATGTCAATTTTCAAACGTCATTAATCCGAAAACCGCTGATTTTAGAGATATGATATGCTGTACAAAAAGTGTTCAGAATTTATCGCACAATTCAAAAATGGTATAACATATAGGGTGTTCTATTTAAAAAAATCAATGATGACAGCAAATGTTTTTCCTGAGACACCCTGTATACAATTTTCTTATTTCAAAAAATCCGCAACTAAAAATACTAATCGACTTGTCCGAGCGTTTTTCCACAAAATAATTACCTGAATTTTAAACGAATTTGTTCCTTTCATCGTGAAAGTCACTCGTGTGAACGGGCACTTAGAGTATTTACATTTTATTTTCTTATATAAGCTAATAAATACTATGCTTTAATCTCTTAACACCAAAGCCTCATATTTATTATACACTTGAAAATTCAGCCGTGTGAAAGAGCACTTAGAGATTTAACTCTATGATTACCGAGTGGTACCTATCTGCTTTATTCTGTGCGACCTAGTATAAGTGTAGTTACAACGAGAGGTCATGCATTATCAAGTGCCCCGTGTACAAATCACGGTGGCTGGTATTTTTTTATATAAAGATTGCTCGATAATTATCAACCCCTTCGTTATTACACTCGCTGGTGTAATTACTCAACAAGCGGCAACCTGTTGCAGCGGCACTCAAACTTTTTATAACGTAGAATAAATAGTTCGTTATCTTCCAATTTGTTGAAGTTTTATGCTGTTCAGAAATTATAATTTCAGGAGTTCAACGTTAAGGTTATTAAAATACTTTACAACAAAAATAAACGATGTACTTTAATATTACATTGAATGAATTTGATTCTGTGAATATAATAAGTATCTTAGGGTGTCCGTATAATATATAATATTAACAGAACACCCCCTCAATCTGTTCTTTCTGACCAAATGATATTATGAAACCATAGTTTATTTAATTATCTTAACAGTTTCAAATTTAGTACCATCGAAACTGTAATGTCAATTGTTGTCTACAACAATTGAAAAGGGCTTTAGAATGTTGTAACATGTGTATTTATAAAATAATTAGACAGTTGTTAATTAAGAAACTGATGAAAATATATAATTGTCGAAACGTTTTAATTATTAATAAAAAAAAATAATTTAACTAATTTAATTCAATGACCTAACCTCGAAAGAAAAATTATATATACATTTAACTATCTCACAGCGTGATTTGATGACAATCAGCTAATAGGTGTCAAAATGGTAGACATTTAAACTAATTATTTATTAATTATTATATTATCATAACAACTGCTGTACATTGTTTCAAATTTGATATCTTTTGTGTCGTAGTACTTATCATTTTGTAATCATTAGCAAGAGTCCATCACTACGTGCTAATTACTGGGTTTACTTGATCAATTAATGGAGAAAAAACATAAACAAAATAAAAGGTTATAATTTAAAAAACAAACTAAATTTGTAATTAAATTGATTAAATAAAAAGTTCCTTGTTTTATTAGTACTTTACAAGAGTTCATGAGAATTACAAAAAAGTAACCCGTCAATCACAAAAACAGTAAACTTTGCTCTTACAGCGGCCATAACTGGTGCCAGTTTCGTCACAATAGGCTTCCCCCCTTAAGGATTTAATAATGTAAAGCAATTAAAAAAACACATTGGGTTTACAATTTAATAAATATTTGATTAAACATGTATAATTTTAAAAATAATTCAAAATTTTTAAAGCATGTACTGTAAACATGTTGGGTACCACTGGTCGTCATGCCCACCGGGTCGCGTGCGTGAGCACCACATCAGCGTTACAACAGAGCGCCAGCTCATAAACTACAGGGGTAATTTTCCATGTCAAGTGTTGTATTATTTTTTTTCCGCGTATCGGAAAATCTCCCGCGGCCGCCGCTTGCGATGAAAGTATTCTAAAAGAAAATTTATATTTTTCTTCGTGATAATGCAACGGGAGTGGCTACGGCTGGATGTACGAAAGCCTTTGTGTAAAACTGGATAGAATTGCTTTATTTTGTTTGCTATTGTGTTGTTGTATCGAATCGTTACTGTAAGGAGTATAGAGAAAAACTATGATGGATTTATATCCGGTATAGTTCAAAGAAATTGTTTGTAAGTAAAATAAAAATTGGATTGGGTGGTCATATGAACTAAATTTCCGAACTGTTATATTGTCGTATATTCTTACTTGACGTAAGAAACATTTCTGAAGAAGACTCCTTTACAAGAGTCGAAACGTCTAGTAACAAAATATACGACAACGTGGACAACAGTTCGGAAATTTAGTTCATATGTATGTACAGTCGCCTGCATTAATGGTCTTGCAGTTTGTATTCATTTTCGTTTATCACAAACTTAGTAGGTTCCTCCCATTTGATTATTATAATATTTAAATCATATCTCCATGTATCAAACAAAGACAGATATTTTGAAATTCATTTGCTAGATAAAGAACTACTCTTCGTTTATAGTACTCATATATATTTGTGCAATTACATTATTATGTAATCTATTGAAAATTGTATACGTAAATTTTATGGCAATAAATATTTGATATTCCGAATTTTAGTATTTAAATATATTAAACTTGATAGAAAAAGATAACCGATGATGTTTGTCTTTAAATTTGGAATCTGTTGTAAGCGATTCTAGCCTTTAGGGTGCCAGACGAGTTCTGCAGGCATATATAACGACCACGAAAGCCTTATACAGAAGAAAATTACTTGCATGTCAGTTACTATTCTATGAACATAGGGAGCAAAATAATTATTTCCGAGACCTGAATAGACGATTCTCAAAGTTTTTGGCGTTCCCCAAATTGCCCAATTAGAACAGGTTTTCGAGTTATACTAATCTTATGCCGTGTTTAGACCAAAGAAAACAAAACAGCAATACGCTGTTTGAAAACATATCGTATTTAAAAATGTACTTTTTGTTAGCGTATGAAATAAAAACTATAAAAAAATTGTCTGTCTGAGAACCTGAGCCAATTGAGTAATTTGGGTAACAGATTCGGTTTCAGCACGCCAAAAACCTCCGGGATCGTCTATTCGAGTATCTTATTTATTTATACGTTTCTGAAACCAGCAAAATGAACAAAAGTATTTCTTGCATGACAAGCGCAAATTTTCTAAAATACATTTTGTCTGGTGAATTAAGAACTGCTAATGATAAATACTACATCGCGTGAATTGTTTCAATAACGCCCAATTTTACGATTTTGAAAAATAAGACAAGCAGTACTCATGTCTAAAAAGAAGTGATTTTTTTTATCATAATAAATTCTATTATTAAAAAGAATCTTTTACATTGTTTATAAGTAGTTGAATTTAAAAATGTTCGTAGGATCGCGCCAAGCTGAAATATGAATTATTCAACTTATTTGTTAATTTATCAATTTAAATTTGTTCATAATAGGGGAAGGAGGTCTCGACGGTCTTAGGGCATTTGATAGTCTTAAAGTTAATGATGTAAGCTATATGTAAAAAAAAAGTTTGAGTCTGTAGGATCGCGCCAAACTGAGATATGAATTATTCAACTTATTTGTTAATTTATCAATTTTAATTTGTTCATAATAGGGGAAGGAAGACTCGATGGTCTTAGGGCATTTGATAGTCTTAAAGTTAATGATGTAAGCTATATTAAAAAAAAAGTTTGAATCTGTAGGATCGCGCCAAGCTGAGATATGAATTATTCAACTTATTTGTTAATTTATCAATTTTAATTGACATTTTCGGTGATTTTTTAAACATTTTTTTAGAGAGAGAGAGGGCGGAAAAATAAATCTCGCCTAGGGCGCCAGATTTGCTAAGGCCGGCACTATATACAATATTATATTATATTGATATTACAACATTTGTTTCATATTTTATTTCCTTCTGAAAGCCTGACGACGATTCTGTGAAGCGAAAACTTGCGAATACTTAATCTTAAATAATTTTTTGACGTTATTGTTATTATTTAATATATTTAATGTCACTATATTAAACTATTATGATAATTATATTAAAGATGAATATATTATTGTGGATCTTGGCTTCTGGGTGTAAGCCGCATCGATTTGGTGGTGTTATCGGCCAACGTTTCGTCACACATTGCAGTGGACATCTTCAGGGCTTGTATAAAAGTGCACATCCAGAAGCCAAGATCCATATCAAGATCACCGCGGAAGCCTCAAGACTTGTATGAATATATTATCGTTGTGAAACGTTTTTGATGATTTTTGCAAAATGCTTTCAGAAGGAAAATAGTGTTAGGTAGGTACTATATTATGTATTTTAATATCGTCGAATGTGTTTTTTTGCAAAATAAATTATTAATACACACATGGTGGTCACGCTAAACGTAATTGTGCAGGAGTTCATGTTTATATACAAACATAATTTAAATACTAGATGAAAATCGAAATATCTGCACTCGGCACGGAAACTTAACACGCTACGCACAGGTCAACAGGTTCATCAGGGTTTGACAATGTTGTAATTAAATTCTTGGGTAAAGAATAGACTTGTGTAGTTCACGAACGAACTAGTTCAAATGAGCGCCTTACACACGGTTTTGATGATTTTGAAATGGGACCGTCCTCAAACCAGACCCAACCATCCGACCAAATTTCAATAATATCGGTCTAGTGGTTCATGAGTTATACGTGTGACAAGGATTCAGGGGACGGACGGACGGACAGACAGACAGACACGGAACGAAAAGTGTTTGTCTTGACGTGAAACGGATAGATCAATTTAAAATTTTGAAATCGTCGAACATTTTTTTGTCTCAATCTGAAACGATCACAATGCTTCTCGTATTTTCGATATTGCGAGGAAGCAAAATGTATCGTACATTTAATGTTATTTAGTTGATTGTATAAAAATCCAATTATATCAATATCTTGGAAAGCTTTATTGAATTTTTCGTCGCAAGATAATCCGAAATAAAATTGGCTCTCCTTAATTTAATCCATCTTATATCTACCCTGATTTAATAGCATTAAAATCTGTGTAATCCCGATATACATATAAACATTACCTCACAAATTCAATAAACTTTTTATTGCCGTCAAGTTAAATGAACCACGACCTGTCGCGCAATTCATTATTCAACATATACCCAAAATGATTATTTGTTTGAACGTCTATTTTTGCTGAAAGGTTTTTAAATCTTTCTTATATCGTTTACTTTTAAATTTAGAAAAACAGAATTAGTTCAAAAAGATACAACGAAAAAATAAAATCTATGTGCCCACTCACACGAGCAACTTTGAAAAATATATAAGGGGAGTATTAATTGATTAAGGAGGTATTTTCATTTTATAAATGTAGTCAGGTCGTCAGACTCGCTAAGACCAGCCCTGTCTAGTTGAAACAAAAATAAATATTAATTACAGAAAATTTAAACATGTTATCCGTATCATTATTTTGTAACCAGAGATGCTGTAAAATTCTTATAATAATAATTAGTTGTGGCGAAATGAGATCCCAAATGTACAATCAATCAACTTTCCATAATTATATGGATTTGGTATATTTTTTATACTTATTATATTATATTTTGTGACTCCATTGAGAATAAATATTATATTTAAGTAAGAAGAATTAACAGATTTCAAAATGGATTAAAAAATGATAAAGTACTGGCACCAGTTTTGGATATATCCCCAGTAATGGCTATTTTTTAAATTAAATGTACTGAATTAGAAATATTTGTTGATATTTGATTACTACTATTTCTGAATATTAATCGATATACATTTAACTGTCTTACAGCGTGATTTGATGATAATCGATCAATAGATGTCAAAATGGTGGACAGTTAAACTAATTATTACTATAATTTATTTATTAATTATTATATTATCATAGCAACTGCTTTACATTATTTCAAATTTGATATCTTTTGTGTCGTAGTACTTATCATTTTCTAATCATTAGCAAGTGTCCATCACTGCGTGCTCATTACTGGATTTACTTTATCCATTGCTGGAGAAAAAACATAAACAAAATAAAAGGCTATAATTAAAAAAAAAACTATATTTGCGGACTTTGGTAATTTAAAGAGTTACTTGTTTTATTAGTAACATGAATTCATGAGAATTATAAAAAAGAAGCCCGTCAATCACAAAAACAGTTAACCTTGCTCTTATAGCGGCCATAACTGGTGCCAGTACCTTATATTAAAAAAAAGTTTTAGGTTATCTGATATACGATATATAATTTGAAATTCCCTGTAAAAAAATTAGTATTTAAAAAATGTAAATTCATAAATTTTGTATCTATGCTAACATGTCAATTTAACGATGTATAGACATTTACGAATAACCCTTTCTTTTTTACTCGAATTATAAGATTTTATAATGCAAACATCGGGAAATATATTGACTTACAACACCCTCAACATGTCAAATTCATGATATGTAATTTATAGATAACCGGCTGATTTTTGCACAATTGCTAGATAAATAATAGTAAAATGTTATAGTGGCCTACAAAAATCAAGGGTCTTTTGCCCTGACCTACGCCCTAAACATGTTTGACGCATCCACATCAAAAATGCCCCAATTCTCAGAATTTTCGATGATAAAAAAATTGTAGGTTACGCCAAAATGAATCCACTCACGAAGTTTCAGAGGAGTATTTTTTTATTTCAAAATTTAAAGCCGGGGCCGAGGACTAATATTATTAGCCCCTTTATAATACCGAACGTAAAATAAACAATTTTTTCATGTGAAATTCATAGATAAACATAATTCGAAAAATTGAATTAATAGAGTTTACTTTTTATTTAACTTGAAACAATTGGTATCGAAACAAAAACCGTTATTTGTTGCATTTAACCATTTTCATTTTAAATACAGTTTTAAAATTAGTATTTAACCTTGGACGTCTGTTAATTTGGCAAAAAAATATACGTCCGATTCGCAATGAATGAAAAACATGCACATTAATAACAAAAAAATGTATAACAAAAGCTATGAAACATTCAAAACACAAATCGGCAACAATAACAATACAAGTTAGAACCGTTGGAATGAAATATCGATCACGTCATTCTGTAAAGTGCTGTAATACATTACAGGACATTTTACAGCAGCGGCAGAGACGGTGGTGTATTTGTAATAGCACCAGTGGCGTGCACTTTTAGTTATATACGGGGAGTAATAAATAAATATTACATTATTACTTAAGGGTTGCCAGAATATCTCTTTTAAAGAGAATATGTTCTCTTTTTGAGCATTGATCTTTTTTTTCTTTTTTCATATTGAAATGTCATCTTTTGTTCTCTTTTTACTTCCATGTTCTGAAAGAAATGGAAGTATTGTAATACCATCGAAAAATCGTGTCCGAGAAAATGACAAATTCTGATTGTACTAACTTCAAAACTTAAAGAAAAGTTAATTTCCGCATGGCGGCTGTGCGTGTGTCTGTGTGTCCGTGTGTCTGTGTGTCTGTGTGTCAGGATGTAGAATTTTCTTTCGTTCACGATAACTACTGTAAAAATGCACCGATCTGAATTATTTTTGGGGAAAATTTTTGTCTCAGTGAGTACTCCAGACCTATTGATTTTGGTGCTAATCGGATTAGGGGTTTTGGAAATATTCGAAATTTTGTAACTTTTTTCGTCTAAAAAGTGAATATTGCGAGTATTATCTCACTAATTTTGATAAGATTTGGTACATTTGCAGTTCAATTGAATCTAAGGGACATTTATTATTTGTACGTGCCTAAACAGCCATTAAAGGTATGAAAAACACACTTAAAATTTGAATTTTAAATACTAATATGTCATTAATTCATGTTTCCTTGGAAACAAAGGCAACTAAATTCAAATTGTCAAATTAGTTTTTTTACGAATGTGTTTTATAATGTTTTTGACATTAGAAAACTAATATTTATATACAAATGGCAAAAAGAGCTGTAACCGTTGTAAGTATTTATGTTTTTTTAATGTATTACGATATGTATATTCATAGTAGTAGGTTATATAAATAAAATATTTAAAAAAATGTATATTTAAAAATTATTTAAAAAGATAGAAAGAACATGGAAGTCATGTATGGTTCTCCATACCGATATTTTAATGTAGCATATTACTTAAAGTTATTGGCCTAGCACCCTTTTAGTTGTGAACTATCCGTTTTTTAATAAAAAAAAGATTTGATTTCGAAAAATTTAGTTGCAGAATACACGTACAATAAATGGACTTTTTTACTTTGCTAATAATTAAAAATAAAAAATTAGATATAATTCGGTGATCGCAATATAAAAAATATATATACTATGGTCTGGCCGAGTCTAGTTGTTGTACTCGCACACGTTATTTGCCTGTAAGTCGCACTCGGATGTTTTTTTCACGCATCTTTACAAATATGCTGTCATGTATTTCTAGTTTTTCATTACTTTGAATTTTGAATAAACCTGGTTCTGAAACTATATACACGTGAATGTATGTGTTTTATAATTTTTATAGTATTTAAAAGGGTTGAAGTTTCGAATAAGCAGTATTTCAAATGTATCTGTATATAATTTTGGATATGGCAATAAAAATGACAATTTATATTATTTTTCATAAAACAAAATTTTCATTTTCAGTATAACTAAACCTCATTTGTTTAGGTCACAAAGTGCCAATGTACTTAGTTATTTATTGCTACTTAATACTGGTAATGTCCATTTATACATAAGAATTAATTGACGTACAAATGTGAACACAAGATGTATTTATTCGAAGCACAATGATATTATTGTATACACATATCTTATCGTTCTAATACTTCTGCCAAAGCTGTCGAGCTTAAATTTATAGCAATTAAGGTCGATCCAGACTATTGAGCTGGGCTCGGTCGGGTCTCGCTCCAGTCAAATATTCAGTATATTAATACCGTATCGGAGTGTGAAGAATTATTTACCCAGAAATCATCAACTTTAGTGAAAAATTACAAGATACGAAAAATGTTTATTTTTATCTTATAAAATTTTTAATATTTCGTATTTTTTTGTTTTTGATTTAAATAAAATAAATGGAAAAGTTTAAAATTATTTAAAATAATTCTTTTTTTAGGCCAAAAAAATAACAAAAACATTTTTTGTGCCTTTTACTTTTTTCCAAAATTTTTTACAAGTACAAAATCTCAAATTATTTTGTTAGATATCTTGGAAAGCTTAGGTTGTTCAAAAAAAGTATTCAATACAAGATTCTTGTTTTTTTTACGTAAAATAAGATTACTAAATAAAAACTATAGGTTCTTATTTAAAAACATTCAAATATCCTTGAAGGCCACGATAAAATAACAAATACATATTACTATTCGATTACCCCCTCACAACCCAATATTTTTTTTCAAATATGAGATATTTATAAAATAAAAATATGAAACACTTTAAATGCCCCAGCAAAATTCTTAACGATTTTTTGCAAATTCTTTACACGTTATCATAAATGAACTGTATATTCTTAAGGGGGGGGGGGGGGGGGGGGAGGGTAAGGTTTGTTTCGTCGAAAAAAGACCTTTTTTCATGAATTTTTTTAGAAAAAATTATTACTGTAGGTTTATTTTACTTATTATTATATGAAAGTACAATATTCTTGAGATGTTGTAGGTTCAGAAAAAAAAATAATAAAAAAATGGAAAAAAAAAGTTGTCAAACCTTACCCCCCCCCCTTAAATAACTTTATTTTTGATTACTAAAAGTTACATAGAAAGCTGAGTGATTTTTTACTCAACCCCTCCCTCCCTCCCAACAACCCCCTAACAAAAAATAAATTTTACTGTATAGTAAAAGTGTTTTCTAGTATATAAAAAATAAATTAAAAAACAAAGTTTTTTACACCTAAATTAAAAATCACGATCGGTAAACATTAATTAGATAAGTTTCAAGACCCTCCAAAAAACGCGCATACAACAATGGCGTTACTTTTAAACAGCACAGAATTTACGTTGATTTAACAACATTTTACGAGCCGCCGCAACGTTTTTTATGGCTTTGTATAAAGTTTTTACTTCTCTGTGAAAAAGGGAACTTTTCTGTGCAATAATACTCGTAAATATTTCTTAAAATGTTGTTCGTGTATAAACAGGCAGAAAGTATAGTGGTATTGTTTCAATATTTACACTTCTTAAGACCATATACAATCATAAAATTCTACAAAATCTGAATAAACAGTTTTTGTTCAGTAGATGCAATTTTTTAAGTTTTTTGATATTGTTATTATAAAGTACCTACTTGCACCAGTCTTGGTCGCATTAAGAGCAAGGTATAGGTACTGGTTTTTGGGATTGATGGGCTTCTTTTTTGTAATTCTCATAAACTCATGTTACTGATAAAACAGGTACCTCTTTACTAACTAAATCAAGTGTTTTTTTTTAAATAATAGCCTTTTATTGTGTTTATGTTTTTTCTCTAGTAATGGGTAAAGTAAAACCAGTAATGAGCAATGAAGTGATGGACACTTGCTAATGATTACAAAATGATAAGTACTATATTAAATAAAGAATCGTAAAATTTGAAACAATGTAAATAATATAATAATGAATTAATAGATTACATTAATAATTAGTTTAAATACCAACCATTTTGACACCAATTGGTCGATTGTCATTAAATTAAGTTGTTATACAGTTAAGTGTCTATAGATTATGATTCAGTAATGACAGTAATCAAATATCAACAAATATATCTAATTTAGTATGGTCCAAAACTGGGGCCAGTACTTTATTAGTTCGATACAGATCGTGAAGATTTTTTAATTGAAATAATATTAACAAGAAGAAAAAAGTCTTTTAAAAAATTCATAAGTACCTCACAACTTTTAAGGTATTCTGAACGAATGAAGAAAAAAATCAAAAGATAAAATTCCAGTAATCGTTGATAACAGATTAAAATTATCCAATGTTCTTTTAGAAAACGATACCAATACAAAATAAAGAAAGTTATCTTAAACAAGGACGTTAAATACGTTAAATAAATAAAACACAAATACTATCTCTCTCTAACAAAAACAACAACCTCGAGTATAATGAATTGTGTAAATACCAGTGAAACAAAATCAAAAGAAAAAAATCTTTTTAACAAAAGTTTTTTTATCAATTCCACGATGTTTTTTGTAGTAGCTTTTTTAAGAAAGGAAAATTAAACATCCCTTTACTTTCTTTTGAAAGAAAATTCACTTCTTTATTATTTCATTTATGCGCATAGTAAACTGAAATTAACTTTTCCAGAACATCTCTAATTTACATCACTGGCGTTACTAAGAATCTAAGTATCTTAAACACAAAATTGAAAATAATCCTAAAAAATAAAAATATTTAATTTTTTTATTTTATTTGGGACCCTTAAGCGCCGCTTAATCGTACTTAATACTATAATTAATAGACAATTAATTTTCAACACAAGATAAATACATATAAGGTACTGGCACCAGTCTTGAATATGACCCCAGTCATGGCTTTTTTTAAAAATTATATATACTGAATTAGAAATACATACAGAAATTAAAGATTTTCGTAGATTGCACCATTTACAACTTTTAATCAGCATACAGGGATGAAAGTCTCTTTTTTTTTCAAAAAAGAGGATTTTGAATAGGTTATCTATAGATATATTTTTTAACATTTAATCTAGAAATATGTTTTTTACGTTTTTTCGATATTATTTCTTACTATTAAGAACAAAAAACATTCTATAAAATATTAAGGACCTAAAAGACACCAATTTCTGGGTATTTTAAAGGAAAAAAGAAATCATTTATGTCCGGTATTATAAAGGAGCTAGCAAGCACTTTCAAATGAGATATCAAACTTATATGACAGTTCTTTTGGAGTATGTTGAAGACTTTGACAAGTTTCGCGCACGTGTTATAGGTAAATACTAACGGTATTAAAACAGTGGTGATATTATGATAATTATTTTGTACGGTGAAAGATGCCAACTGTGTTACAATTAGTTGAAGTGTCACTGCTCTAAATTCCATAGCTAATCCATAGATACTAGTACAGAATTAATACCCCATTTGAAAGTGCTTGCTAGCTAGCAAATTTTGCTAGCTGCTTTATAATACCGGACATTAACAAAACTACAAACTATATTTTACCATAATGTCCGGTATTATAAAGGAGCTAGTAAAATTTGCTAGCTAGCAAGCTCTTTCAAAAAAAAAAAAAATTTATTTATAAAAAAATAAAGGTAATTTTTCACCATTACTTTGAAATCAGTCAAAAAAGAGGAAAAAGAGAAGATTTTTTGAAAAAGGGTACTTTAGGGCCGAATTCCCAAAAAAAGAGGAGCGCTAGCATCCCTGAGCATACTTTGAACTATCATTTCCCAAAGTTACAAAAAAAATTATGTGAGGTCCTTTCTTTTGCTCTACTGTTAAAACGGCTCATTTTTGAACATGGGTTTATTAACAAAAAGCGATTGTTTTAATGTCCTCAACAACTTCTGAAGGATTGTCGGTATATTTACGGGACACCTTGTATATATAAATATCTGAATCTAATTACCCGACCGGTTTCCTTTTGGAGCAACAGATATGTTGTGTAATTTCAAAACAGTCGTAACAATTGCAGAACATGGTAAATATTTTATTAGCGATTTTATGTAGCGATAACGGCGATGATCTTAAACTGTACCTGAGGTATTGAACGTGGGCCGCAACTAAATAATCAAGTTTACCTGTAACAAAGAGAAAAACATTGTTAGTTACTGTTTAATATACAGGATGAATGTTAAGTAATGGACATTAGTTCCACAGTTTAAAATATTAACTTTGTCGAAAAAAAATTCATACGGAAAATTTCTATTGCTGCAATTAATTTTCCTTTTTTTTATTTTGTTCCCATTGGCCAATGTTTTAGCTTTGGTCCCAAAGAAAATGTCTACCAGAATTTCAAAAAAAAACTCTCATCTTTTTTGATCGTCTGATGTCCGGTATTATAAAGGAGCTCGCAAATTTGCTAGCTTGCAAGCACTCTCAAATAAGATATCAAACTTATAAGACAGTTCTTTTGGAGTTTATTGAAGACTTTGACAAGTTTCGCGCACTCGGTATTAAAACAGTGGTGATATTATGAAAATTATTTTGTACGGTCAAATATGCCAACTGTGTTACAATTAGTTGAAGTGTCACTGCTAAATTCCATAGATACTAGTACAGAATTAATACCCTATTTGAGAGTGCTTGCAAGCTAGCAATTTAAAAAAATTTAAACAGAACACAAATTTGTCGTACTTTTTGTTCTAATTCGCTTTTGTTAAGTAATTTAGGTCTTGATTAGTTATTATTACAGTAATAACTAATCGTGTTTGTACTTAATTCAAGTATACTTTTCAAAAATCCAAAACAATAATTACGTAGTCCATGCGAGCGAAGCCGCGTGGACACAGCTATAGTTCATAAATATTAAAGGAGTACAAAAAGTATTATATAACTATACTATAATAATACACCTACTTATAAAATAAAGGAAATAATATATTTAAAATGTAATTTCATATTTTCTATTCAAAAAGTTTATTCATAGGGTAAATGTGTCAATATTCTGGTAGTTCTGTTGTTACAGCTTTAACAGAGTTTGAATTATTTAGTATTGCACTATACCGGTTCAAACCTCTGAAGATTATACCGTATAATGGAGAGAGAATTAGTGAAACGAAAATGTATGTATAGGTATATACATTACACGCTCTTTATGTTGTATAAAACGTGTATTTTATATTCGACAGGATAGGGTTACATTTATAATAAACTAATGTAATGTAATGTACTAAAATGTAATCAAGAAATTTAATGAAAATGTTTCTTTACGGCAAGTGGCATCCTCATTATTTACAAGATTCATGACTACTTAATAGGCATGATGCCTAATTTTTAAAAACTATTTTATGATGATCTTACGTGTCTCCTGTTTCCAAAAAAAACAACTTATTTCTGAAGAAAATAAAGTTTAATCACATAAATTGACTATTTTAAAACTAATTTTGAATTTGACGCCAAAACGCTCGCAGGTGTCATGGCGCATTTTTGACGTCACGCCTATGTAAACACTCCTTATCAACAATAATAAATCCTTGTTCCATCGCTAACGTTTCTCAGTTTTAGTTTTGGTAACACAAAACTGAGCAAATTGATAATTTAAAACCACAAAATAATTTATAAACAGTGCAGATATTAATGAAACAAAAATGATGTTTACTTAGCCGTGACGTCATCCACTCTGACTGGTGTTTTATCTAACATGGCGGATTGCTGTATTTTGTGTTTTTATTTTAACAAAAATCATATTAATCTCGCTTTTAATATAAAAATAAATACATTTTTTAGAATCTTTTTAACTTCTTTCATTATTTAAAATCATAATTTCAGTGATACTTTGTTACTGGCATCATGCCTATTTTAATTATTTATTTAAGAATATTTATCAAGATAATTATCATTTTGCACCCTGGTAAAATGTACAAAAATTCAATTAGACACTATGTACTAAATAACAAATTGAACAAAAGTCTACTTGTATAAATAAACAACATAAATAATACATTTTTCTATCGATTTCTTGCTACATTTCTCAATATATACATAACCAACGTATCTAATTATAATCTATGAATATATTTCAGTCTTTGTGGGATTAGGGTACACGATAATCTATGTTTACATTTCTTCATCGTCGGTGTATCTATTTACGGTAGGTTTTTGATCAGAACTACCGACAAACATTATATCTATACAGCATTTATTTATCCCCGATTAATTAGTAAAACAAGTAGCTACAACGCCTTATCAGTTTGTTTATGAATAAGTTAATATTTGTGTAGCTAGAATTAATTATATAAAGCAAACAGGTTATTCGATTTTATGGTATTTACCTGAATATTTCACCGTCATGAAATTACAGTGTGGTTAAATTGTTAATCAAAACAAAATTATAATAATATGTAATGGACTAAGTCTCGAGGCTTCCGCGGTCAAACCGCGGGTAAGTTCGCTGGTTTATCAAACCAGCGAACTTTACTTTATCTCGTTTATTATCAATAAACGAGATTAGAGTGCTTTAAGACTATATAGCGCCGAAATTGGCCGCGTCGATTTGGTCGTGTTATCGGCCAACGTTTCGTCACACATTGCAGTGGACATCTTTAGTGCTCTTCTAAAATATTGGTTGATAACACGACCAAATCGACGCGGCTTACACCCATAAGTAATCAACCTACCCTCTGTCTACCCCCGCCATTATGGGTTGAATTTTCGAAAATGTGATTTGTCTTGTATTTGTACTGTTTTATTTGAATGAATACAAAACAAATTTTTTTCTCATATAAAATTTTCCACCCCCTTGCAACCCTCAAGGGTTAAAATACGTGTTTCATTATTTGTATTGTTAAGTATTTATTTTATGTTTCAAATAAATCCGACAAAAAAAATATTTTTCTCATGCAAACTTTTACACCTTCATTTACCCCCGTAGGGGTTTGAATTTCGGAAAATCCTTTCTTATTGGGTGCTTACATCATAAAAGGAAGACAGTCCTGAAATTTCATGTTTCTAAGTCCAGGGGTATGTATTAACATTAGCTTATTCAGTTTAATCTATAAATATCAACGAATGTACTGCCATATTTACTATAAAGACAGTATTTTAATTTCAGCTGTTTATTATTGAAAAAAATAATTGAAAAAATTATGTGAACACAATAACATTTCAAGAACCTCTGCTCTAATTACTGATTAATAAATGCTAATCGCACCAACACTCCCAATTAATAATAATTACAATCGATATAAATTTTAATGTTCCCATATTCACCGGTGTTTCAGCGATTACTACTTCTTAATTAGTTCACCGTTTGGCCACCGATCTTACGGTAGCGCTGTTGTCGTAAACTCTCACGAAAATCTCGTCAGGCAGCTTTTTATAAATCCCGTGACTTTACTTCTTCGTCTTCTTCTTTTTATTTCAGTTTTCCAACCTTGCACGCGACGTGAAAAACATTACATTTTTAGGTTAACATTTTTTTCTTAGTTTTTATATTAATTTTGTTTTTAGTAAGTCTACATGATAAACTTTATGTAAATAATTTATTATTTTGTAATTAAGGCAGTTTTGTTATTTAAATTAACATATAATAGACATTAATAGTGAATAATGTGAAGTTAGCACCGCAAGTTTCGAAAAATTAAAAAAAAGTTTTTAAACTATATTTTTTTTTTTGACAGAGTATAAATACTAAAACTGAACCGATTTCAATGCGATTTTCACCAATAGTTAATATTTTAACATCAAAAGACTAAAAAAATCATTATCAAGTCGTGTTTTGCTTTCATGATGTCACAGTAATATATAACTGTCATTTAGGTATATAAAAACATAATACCTAGCCTACAGAATTCTATAATTTACGGTTTCGATATTTTATTAATTTAGGTCACGTTTCTAAAATATTTTGTCGAACAATTAGATAATTTTTGACATATGTTAACAATTAAATATTGAAATATAAAGAAATATTCTCTTTCATGAAAGGTAAAATGTCGAAATTGATAATTATAATTGTTGCTAACCTATTTATTTTTTGATTTTCATACAGTGTTTCTTGGGAATTTGAAAATATAATTTTAGACGATTTTCTCAGTAACTACAGAACAGATTTTATTCCGGTTTTCACTAATGGATACGTTATATTTATGTGTATAATTTGTGTAAATATCACGAAGTCGAAAAAAAACAATTCGGTGTTGTGGGCATGTTGAATATTTTAGGTCACTGTGATTTTGTGGGTATTAATCTGGGTAACACCGGGTCTAATGCGCTAGTGGGCTAGTCCATAATAAAAGTCACGTTTACCATTATACGACCCCCCCCCCCCCTGCCCCTTTAAAATCATACTACTGTTATCTCAAACATTTTTTTGTAAATTCAATAATTTTAGAACTAAACACTACACGAAAAAAACAATTTCAAAAATTTATTTTCTTATTCACCCATTCCAAAACTTTATAACTATTTTATATCTAGTAAGAACTACGTATCGAAAAGGGATTAGAGTAAGAAAGAGGTCGAACCAGTAGGGAAAAGTGGTTATGCGTTCGGTAAAACGGTAGCTGGTGTAAGAGCTATATAGCTCAGTTCTGAGTTACGGAGCTTCAGAGCAAGTTACAAGGGTCGCATACAAAATGTGCAGGGTGAGCACAAAGACCGGCTTATCGTCTTAAGGGTTGTACATTTTGTAGATTCATCCAGTGGTACCGAATAAATCTCACACGTTTCTTATGAAAATGACATTCGGTCAAATTATCGAGCTTTTTGTAGTTTATGTAATATAATTTAATCTTTGTCACAATCGAAAAGTTTATCCTGCAAATAATCTTTTTTTTTTTTCAAATGGTTCATAACAGAAAAAAATGTTTTAATAAAAGTTGTAGAGAACGTTATTTTCTATAATTTATGTCCTATTCTTTTTTTTGTATCTTTTATGAACTGACCAAAAAATAATAAATTTAGTTTTTATGTTATTTATTCTTACAACTGTCAATTAAATAGATGTATAGAAATATGTTGAAATATCAAACTAATAAGAATCCATTGACAAAACAACATTTTTTTCAACAGAAAAATGATTATAACGATTTACTTATAATAAAAACGTTTGCAATAAAATCACAGAATAGAATTAAAATGTATAACAAAAACAGCAATTAATGTAATGTAAGAAAGTGTAAACTTATGTAATTTTTTCTGTATCATGATGTATAAAAAAGTCTTGTGCCGACCAGGGCAAGTTTATTTTTTAATATTTTATCGATATTGATGTAGCTACATTTTAAATATCACTGTCCCAAAATATTTAACAGCCCGATTGATTTTAATATTTTCTGCAATGCGGATGATAAAATTAAATTGAACTGACACACTGGCAATGGAGCGTTCACAAATTGATACTCGTACCATGAAAACATGAATATAAGTATGTTAATTTATCTTCCAGTGAAAAAAAAAGTTGTCAGAGTCGATATTCCTATAAAAGTTCCACACATATTTCACGAGATTAACTCTAAAACTTCTACTACAAAAATGTTATGAATTTTTCAAATATGATTCAGTTTTTATATGTCAGATTGGAATTAAGTTTTTCTGTTAAAAAATATTTCGATATCTGGTAACTTTTCAAACATTGAGAAGTGATTTTGAGAGGTAATTATTTACAGTGTGGGCGTATTTTTATAGGAGTATTAGGGCTATATTTTTCAAAAGAAAATTTTGCAAAACTAAAATACTATAAACTCTGTATATAAAAAAGAAAGTTCGTTTGTATGAGGCTTATTGATTCGGGAATCACTGTCCCGATTTTAATGCGGTTTTCACCAATAGTTAAATAATTTTTCTATGCAGTATCGTGGCTAATAATATTTTATGAAAACCTAAGATTTAACATCAAAAGAATAAAAAGAATCTTTATCAAGTCGTGTTTTGTTTCCATGATGACACATCATACAACTGTCATTTAGGTATAAAAAAAACATAGTACCTAGCCATGGAATACAGAATTCTATCATTTGCAGCTACAGTATTTTTTTTTATTTAGGTCACGTTTCTTTCAAATATTTTGTCGAACAAATAGATGATTTTTGACACATGCTAACAATTAAATATTGAAAATTAAAATATAAAAAAACATTTCACTTCCTAGAAAATATACTTTTACAAGATTTTCTCAATAACTACTGAACGGATTTTATTACGGTTTTCACTTATAGATAGATTAGGTTTAGGTGTATAATTTTTGTATATTTTGTGTAAAAGTCGGGCGTGTTGGGTGGGCATAATTATTTTATGACTAATTGAATTAATATTCCCATAATTGGTGAACATATATTTTATATAAAATATATATTTTATATAAAATATATGTTCACCAATAAAAAAAAATTATAAAGAAATAAAATTTGCTAGTTTGAAAATACTTTGAACGGGGTATCAATTCTGTGATATTGTTTATGGATTTATATTGAAATTAAAACAGTAGTACTTCAAATTACTCAAACGCAGTTGGTGATTCTGACCCTCCTTTACTTACTTAAAGTAACAAATTTCAATCAATTTCGTAATAAAACTCAAAAGCATAACTTTCCATATAGGTATTAGGTAATACATAATGTACTTATACTGATATTTCGTTATGAATAAATAAAAAAGTTAATTAACAATTGATTTTATTGAGTGAAAAATGTTAAAACATGCAAATTATTGCAGACACAATAAACATGTCCCCAGAAAGCCGATAAACCTTTGTGTAGTAGAAAATGTGCTTGGTTTAATACGCATGGTTTAATTTTTTCAACACGAAAGGTAAATACATATATTATATTAATTAAGCTTTAATAGTTTTTAGACACGTTCATCATTCTACAAGTAAAACCATTTTAATTATAATTATAATTAGGTTATTTGTATATATTAATAATGCATGACATGCACTAAATCAAGTAAAAAATAAACTGCCCTGGTCGACACAAGACTTTTTTATACTAAAAAATTATATTATGCTAAGAAATTGAATATAAAATATATTACATCAATTGTTGTTTTTATTTCAAACATTTTTATTATAAATCGGTATAATAATTTTTCAAAAAAACTAAAATTATTATTTTTTGGTCAATTTATAAAAGATATAAAAAAAGAATAAGTCGTAAATACTAGAAAATAACGTTTTATGATAAACATTTTTTCTGTTATGAACCGTTTGAAATAAAATTTAAAAAAAATTATTTTCTTACATAATTTTTTTTTAAATATGATTACAACAAAAATTATAGACTCTCTATAACTTGTATCTAAAACATTTTTTTCTAATACGAACCGTTTAAAAAATAATTAGAAAAATTCAAAAATTAAAGAAAATCGATTATTTTGGGGGAAAAATTATAGATAAGGGCATTTTCTAAAACTTGAATCAAAAACATTTTCAAAAATAATTCGAAAAATTCAATTAATGAAATTAATTTGCTAATTTCATTTATAATGGCGTAAAAAGTTAAATTTTTCTGTATCTCAAACCACTCTCGAGATATCGATTCCCAAAGTTTTTAAGAGAAAAATGAGATTAAATGAAAATACATAAAAAAAACCCTCCGGTAAATACGCCCCTGTTTAAATAGAAGCGCGCGCACACACATAGAGGATCGACTCTGTTCACCCTTGACCCGAACAAAGTGGGTGTGTACATTGGGGAAATAAGGGGGGGGGATATATGAGGTCGCTCTATATAGAGTACACTCGATACACAGCGCGGAGTAGATAGAGGGGTGCGAGCCAGGGTGGCAGCGGATACAGAGGATAGGTTTCGCGACGGCCTTGCCCCCCCTCCCCAGCAAGGGCACACACTCACACAATCTGTGGCCTTCGAGTTTCTGAAACCGATATATGGTTTAGGTCGATATCATTGTCATACTGATAAGTTACTGGTCTGAATTGAATTTATGGGTTTCTTCTCTATATGTTAGGAGTTAGGACCAACTAATTATATAATTGATGTTTTTGAGTTGTACATAATTAAAACTAGATGTACCGGAATTAGAGCTGAACGCCGAAACGAGATTGGCTTAAATACAAATGAGACAAAATAATCGACCTTAAAAACTGTGGAAAATGAATAAAATACCTTTTTAATTCCATGTTCTGAAAGAAATGGAAGTATTGTAACGAGATTGGCTTAAAATAAAGACGAGAAAAAAATACCTTAAAAGCTGTGGAATTTGCGGAAAATGAATAAAAACTTTTTTTATTTCCATGTTCTGAAAAAAAATGGGAGTATTGTAAGTAATACCGTCGAAAAATCGTGTCCGAGGTAAGAGCAAATTCTGATTGTACTACCTTCAAAACTTAAAGAAAAGTTGATCTCTGTGTGTCTGGATGTACAATTTTGTTTCGTTTACGATAACTACTGTAAAAATGCACCGATCTGAATTATTTTTGTGGAAAATGTTTGTTTCGGTGAGTACTCCAAATCTATTGGATTAAGGATTTTAGAAAAATTCGAAATTTTGTAACTTTTATCGTCTAAAAAGTGAACGTTGCGAGTATTATCTCACTAATTTTGATAAGATTTGATACATTTGTAGTTCAATTGAACCTAAGGGACATTTATTTTTTGTACGTTTATTTTAATTTTAAATAACAATTAAATGTAACTAAATTCAAACTGTCAAATTAGGTTTTCTACGAATTTTTTAAATTAGGACATAATTTTTATAATAAATACAAAGGTGAGTTTTATTTCTGACAAATCCCATTGAAATTTTTTATATATTAAAAATTATTTAGTTCATGTATAGTTCTTCATACCGATATTTTATAATATAATGTAGAACTCTATACTATTTAAGTTAAAAAATACTACAATATAAAGCAATTTATAAAACATATTATTTCAATTATTTCATTATAATTATCAATTTAGATAGAATTTTATTTATAAAAAAATCCGGTTCTGTCCGGAAGTCCGGCCGGATTTTTGTATGAATTCCGGTGATTTCGGATTCGATCGAAATTGTAAATTCCAATTGTGGTACGTTCCTAATAAAAAGTAATTTAAATTATTAAATAAATAGAATAATATATTTGTACAAAATAAAGCTGACAGTTTAAATTATGATCGAACGTACATTGTCTTTCTCTGTCAGACACAATGCAACCCACCTATGTTTATTAACAGTCATATGCTTTGAGTACTATTTATCCAACCTTCAATGCGCAGGTCAATGGTTCAATGTCAAACAAAAGTGTAAACAGTACATTGTTAAAGTGTGCATGTGTCGTTATTATAAGTATTGATAAAAGAAGAACAAACATCTGCCAAGTAAATGCACAGTGCTTCCTCGTGCTAAATTCACTATAACCGATAGTGTTCAGATAAATTGCCTGGCATTTGTTAATCATTTAATTTTTATACAAATTTTACTAAAAAATCTTAGTTCGAAATTTTTCTTAAAACGCACCTGAATATTTTTTCATATATTTTTAATTTTTTGACAATTTAAATCTAAATCTAAATTTATGCAAATGTCAAAATGACATTTAAAACGTCAAAGTGACATTTAAAACGCCAAAATGACATATATCCAATCAAATATCAATTTAGAAAAACAAAACACGAATTTTTTAAATAAATTTAGATAAATCTTTGTAAGGGAATATTTTACAACAAACGTAGTAGACCCATATTATAGGAAATTTAATGCTCTACAAAAAATATTCTATAAAATTTTCTCGTTACATGTGTCGTTCTTGAGATATCTTGAAAAAAGAAATATTTTGGGGTGTCACCCCTCCCCCTTACACACGATTTTGATGATTTTGAAATGGGACCGTCCTCAAACTAAACCCAACCATCCGACCAAGTTTCAATAATATCGGTTCAGTGGTTCATGAGTTATGCGTGTGACAAGGATTCAGGGGACAGACGGACGGACGGACGGACAGACAGACAGACACGGAACGAAAAGTGTTTGTCTTGACGTGAAACGGATAAATCAATTTAAAATTTTGAAATTGGAGAATTTTTTTTTTGTCTCAATCTGAAACGATCACATAGCTTCTCGTATCTTCGATATTGCGAGGAAGCAAAATATTAAACCATATTTTTTATAATTTTTTCAAAGTACTCGCAGTTGTTTTTTTAATTTGTCCTTTGGGATTGATAAAACAACAATGGAATTTATAACTGAATGTATTTTTTAAAATACAAAAATTAAAAATTTTAATTGTAAACAAAATAATGTCCGGAGCTAGCAAATTTGCCCTTTTAAATGGGGTATTAATTCTGTACTAGTATCTATGGATTAACTATAGAATTTAGAGCAGTGATACTTCAACTAATTGTAACACAGTTGGCGACTTTGATCGTACAAAATAATTTCCATAATATCACCACTGTTTTAATACCGTTGGTGTTTACATACCACGCGTGCGCGAAAATTGTCAAACATTTCATTAAACTTAAAGAGAACTGTCAGATACGTTTGAAACCTCATTTGGAAATTTTTGCAAGCTAGCCTCGTTTATAATACAGGACATAAAACTCGCTTTTTCACCCTCCTTAAATTAGTAAAAGCAAGATCAAAATGTTTGGTTATTTTCCCCAAATTTATAAAAATAAATAAAATTTGAGACGACATATCTCATGAACGGATTTCATTTTCATCTAACTATTGGTGAAAACGGCATTGAAATCGGTTCAGTAATTCCCGAATCTATAAGCCTTATACAAACGAACATTCATTTTTATATTTATATCGCCCAAAGAATATAAAAAAAAATTATAGTGTTTTATTTGAAAAAATGGAGGGACTTGTTACCCTATTTATGAACTTATTCCAAAAAGGCTTAGTCACTTTTACCTTCAACCCCTAGAGAATATATATACAAAATTTTAAGGTTCTACGATAAGTAGAAATGATCAAAATTCTTATAAAGAAATGAGGGTATTTGGTTATATAATATCGCTTTAATTGCTAGATACATTCAAAATATTTAATTAAGCATGCTCACGAAAGAAGATTTGATAATCTCGTAAGCTATACGCTCACCTCGGATCACAAAAATGTATTAACATCTTTATAAAATCACAATTTATTTAAAAACCAAGCATATCAGATATTGCACACAAAAATCGTTTATGTACCAACCTCCATTTAGTAATAGTTTCGAACTAGGGGGTGTCGTGGCTGTAATGTTTAGGGAGGAAGCAGGTCAAGGGTGCGCTTCTGTCCGGACCGGAAGTTCATTTGAAAACGGTGCCTGACCGGATATTGATGAAAATTGCCATTAACTTATTGATATGCACTTTTGCGATAGACTCGACTGCGTTTTCAATTTCATGCAGTTCAAATTATTGGCAAAATAGAATTGATTGAAATTTCCATTTATAAGTGTTATATGGAAGTACTATAATACGACAAATGTAAAATTCTTATGTCCGGTATTATAAATGAACTTACAAATGGAGTATTAATTCTGTACTTCCATAACTATGGATTAGCTATGGGATTTAGAGCAGTGATACTTCAAGTAATTGTAACATAGTTGGCGACTCTGACCGTACAAAATAATTTTCATAATATCGACTGTTTTAATACCGTTGGTGTTTACCTACAACGCGTGCGCGAAACTTGTCAAATTCATCAAAATCGATTCCTCATTTGAGAGTGCTTGCAAGCTAGAAAATTTGCGGGCTTCTTAATAATACCGGACATTAATGCAAAATAATATAAAACACATTTTTCTGGCTAACTGATAAAATATCTTGGATCTCAAGGAATATTTTAGTGAAAGATTCATAAAAATCGGTCCAAAAGTTTTTGAGATCGTCGAGTACGATTAACTTCTTTCTATGATACAAGTAGATATGATAAATGTACTATTTTAGAATAATGATATTTTTACTGATATCCAGAGAGATACTAATCTTGCTAGGTCCATAGTTTAATAACCCTTTTTAGGGTTCCGAAGAAACCCTATTAATCTCACTTTGTCTTCCGTCCGTCCGTCCTTTTCACTCAAACCCAAATAGCTCGTAAACTATATAAGCTAGAAACTTTAAATTTTTACTGAACATGTAAAATGACACCCTCTAGTAAAATATGTACAAATTTATTGAATAAATAATTTTTCAAGGAGGGCATTAAAGAGCTAAAGCTAGGTAAATAAATATTTTTTTTTATACCAAGGCATGTGGCACGTTAAAATGTTTAACCAAACAAGCGAAATTTGACCCTTTTTCTATTTTTTTTTCTAAATCAAAAATTGTGCCTTTAAAGCAAATCCAAAAAAAACAAAAAAATTGTATACCAAGACGTGTGGCATGTCAAAATGTACATCTCAATTAGTAGAATTTTACCACATTTTTTATTTTTTTTCTAACTCTAAAATGGCGCCTGTAGGGGTCTAAAAGCAGTGTTTTATTTTGTCCCCACCCCCCTCTAACTCTGGCTCAAAAAATCTGAAAAAAATTTGGTAACGAGGCTTTGGTGGGACTACCAACGACAAATACTAAAGTCAACAATATAGTTTTAAATTTTGGAAGTATAGAGAGGGGCGTCATAGAATTTTTTATTTTGATATCTAGGCATGTGCTATGTCAAAATATAGATCTCATTTAGTAGAACTTGACACTTTTTTATATTTTAACTTTAACTTAAAAATGCACCTGTAAGTGGTTCCAAACATTCCTCGTAGTACGTACTTCGGAACCCTTATGGCATACACTCGTGTATATCTTGCCCGAATTTTTTGCAAAGAAAACTGCGCACAGAAAATATAAAAGAAATAACAGCCAAGAAATAACGGATGGTAAATAATAGAAAACATAACTTGTACAGAAATTACGATTCGGAAGAATACTAACACAACACATTTTTTGGCGACGGCCAGTGCCAGGGAACATTTTCTCATTATCCCCGCTAAGAAACGCGATATGTTGCGAGGGTCTCTCTTACCTGTTTAGTTATATGTGGATGCCAAGTGTCAATCCTCACATCGGGTGTCTTGGCATCGCGACGCTATTGTTACAGTGACAGAATTAGTCAACGGATAACAATTTCGGCTATCATGTTAACCGAGTACGCGGGTAAAAAAACATTCATTTTGTTTTGTTTAATATTATATATATCGGCAGCTTTTAAGAATATTTTAAGCCCGTAAGTCTCAGAAATCTCGGGCGACATGCTGAGACGATGTTTAACGAGATCGTGATCGAGACACGATTGCTTTAAATTTGGGCGAGACGAGATCGTTTGAAATGTTGACGAGACCGAAACGATATAAACTTTAATTATAAGTCTCATTAGTGGTGTAGTCGTGGGAGGGGGGGGGGGGGGAAATGTTGTAATGAGGGGTCAGATTGTTACATATGTAATATACATAATCCTTAATATATATAAAGCTCAACGTCTCTCTGTCTGTCTGTCTGTCTGTCCGTTAGTTACCTTATCACTCGAGAACCACTTATCCGATTTACGTGTTTTTTTTTTAATTCATAGGTACGTTCTCTGGCCAGGTTATAGGATATATTTTTTTACGTTAGGTATCATAACAACTAAGCAGTGACGATAATAGTAAATCAAGTCGGAAAAATTTTTGCCGTCGGCGTGCTGTTTTGTAATACGCTGCTTAAACCGTTCAATATAGAACAAAATAATGTATTAAAGAATTGTGCAGAATCAAAAGTTCTACAATTAAGTCCGCGACACCATATTTCTAACTTTTATATTTAAGCCACAATTACTGCTTTTATGTTATTAAGAAAACATAAAATATTTGGGTTCTGTTACCGTGGACTTATGACATGCAAAACATTAATCCTTATCGAAATAAATGATTTCATCGTCATAAGTACTTAATGTAGATATAATTTGCCATTTACAGCATCCAATTTGGTCGTATAGTTTAGAAAATATCGATATATATGTTATACGGGAAAATATTATTCGTGCGATGGTGACCCGTGTATGGCGATGGAACGTACCAACTAGAAGCGCAGGGCAGAGGGAAGGGAACAGGCCGGTATTCTTTTGATTGTCAATTGTTTATTTTGTTTTCAATAATTAACTTTTAAATTTAAATAGAACAAAAATTATTTATACTTTTTGTTCTGATTCGTTTTTGTTAGGTAGGTAATTTAAGTGTTATTTGGTTTTTATTACATTAATAACTAATCGTGTTTGTAATTAATTCAACTATATATTTTTTAAATCCTAAACAATAATTCCGTAGTCCACGCGAGCGAAGCCGCGTGGGCCCAGCTAGTATAATATATATTCGTTCCATTTTAAAAACAATCGAGATGTCAGTGAATTTTGATAGAATCTTTGGCATTATTTCATACAGTAATGTCAGTTTTGAGCAAAACTCGCTCAATCGTATTATGATTAAGCGAATTTTGCTCAAAAGTCACATTACAATAAATAAATAAAAGAATGTCAAAAATTCTTTCAAAGTGCACTGATATCTCAATTTAAAAAAAAAGTAGAACGAATGAGTTTTGGAACTCACCTCCTCATATGTAAAATGTATGTTGTATGTCAATGGCCTCTCCATACAAAAAATTGGCCCCTCTTAAAAAATCCTGGTTGCGCCACTGAGTTTCATCGAGAGTTGCGGTTTTAAAAATGATTATTAGTCGCAAATTCGAAAAAAAAGGTTTTCAATTTTCATATTTAGCATATAGTGCACGGGGGGATGGGGAAATTTGCCATCTGCCCCGGGCGGCAAAAACCTACGATACGTCACTACTTTTAAGGCAATCCAAAGGACAAAGATAGCTGCTCGGACAGGTAAAAAATCTACAAATAATAAAATAAATATAATAAAACATAAACACGGCGTGTATTTTTTTACTTTATTTGTGAAATAGTAAATTAGTGAGTTATAAAATACTAAATAATAATTATTATGTCCAATGTATAAAATGTAGATAACTAAGATGAAATATGAATCTGCAAATTATACTTTAAATTATATAAATATCTTTCCCTTACATAAATAACATTTTTTAATCTAAAAATGTAATCAAGCTTCTTTTTAAAATTATTTCCACGTATTTTTTGTGTCAATGCGATGCGAACCCCAAGGGTCATATTATTCGGCATTATACTCGCGGGTTTATATTTGTTATTAAGATTCATAAAACGATGTTGTTTATAATACTTAAAATATATTTTTCCCTGTATGCTAACATCACAGTTTTCTGGAATAGGTTTATGTAAAATAAATTAAAATTCGTTTGAAGGTATGTTTATTGTCTATGTTACATAATATATTCTGTTTGATATTTTAAATATTGTTTACAGTAATCTTCAGTTCTGAATCTGAGCCACGTTGTTTTGCGACGTTTACTTAATAGGGTCAATGCAAACTCAACGCTAATTTTTTTTATTCTACATCTTTAAATTATAAATAATTTTTGTTCTGTTTAAATTTAAAAGTGAATTAATGAAAATAAAATAAAATCAGACGATCAAAAAAGATGACCGAGCCGAGGGAGTCCGAATACTGGCCTGTGATCTTTCCCTCTGCTCCACTGCGAAATTATATTTATATTTTTTCTCACCTTAAACCACTTTAACCTCACCAAAATGGTAAAAATAATTTTTAAAAAATATTTAAATTCAGATTTTTTTTGTATTATTCTGCGATAATCATGTTTTAATGAGCTACTTATAATCAAAGTGAAATTCTATGTTAGATACACTATTACAGTAAATATTTTCACTCATTCCTGGTTTCAATTCAATATATAATATACCATTGTAAAAAAATTAAACTAAATTGGCAGAGTACACCGGAAACACGTTACATTCTTTGTCAATCGTTTTGGCAACCGAGTCCCTCATCATTTATAGCATGTTTAGAAACTACTAATTCCTCTCTGATAATTACAAAGTTGCCTTACATTATAGACAAGGTATAGTTTTCTCATTGTGTTTATCATATTGATTTAATTATAAAATATGTTGGCAAGTTAGTAAACTAATGATTGCTGCAGTAAATTGGCTTACTAAAACTTTACTTGATGCCTAAGTGCTACTGATTTAATTATAATACATAATTAACATGCACTCGATGATATTTAGAACTTATTTAAAACAATTAATTAAATTATGCATCGTCTAGGAATTATTTTATACCTAAATATTTACTAAATTATATTTAAGTTTTCATAAACAAATTAATGATAAAATATAGGAACAAATTAAACGCGCACTATTTTAAATGAAATAAAAAATAGTGAAGGGCATTAAATAAACTATTCCAACACTTAAGCCTTGGCATTTTACAGAAACTAACATACCCCCCCAAAAAAAATTAAAACAAATTAAATTATACAATAATAACGAACGCTAATATTATTGTGCAAAACAAAATTTTAATGCTTAAAAAAATTATTTTTGTCACACTTTTAATGCTCAGAATTCAAAATTTTATTGCTCAAATACAATATATTTAATGCTCAAAGTATATAAAATATTGCTCGCTTAAATACTACCCATAAAAATTTGTAATTCTGTAGAAGATTCTTTAATGTAGGTCGAATCTTTAAAACGGTATAAATTAATGTAATGTAAGAAACTGCGAAATCTCAGAAAATGAAATAAAGAATTTAATTTATTACTGTTTTAAAACTCACATTATCTGAAATTAAAATATGATGCTTTCGTAGTTTTCTTTGAACAAGTATGATATATTTTGGCCAAAAATGAATAGCACTTTCATGTTATGTGCTAATAAGGAGAGGGGGGAGGGAGTATAATCGATTGAAGTATATTTTGTCACATCCTTCTAGTGTAGACAATATTTGATTATATTTTGTCAAATACTTGTGTCGCCAATTATTTGTATGGAATAGGGGTATTTGGGGTATTTCACCCCCTTAAGCCGTTTTACCGTAGCTAAAATATTTTTTTTTCTTACTACCCTTGACCCCCTCTAACTATTTGAATTCGATACGACTTTATCACTTGAAAAGGTTCCCTTGTAAGTTACATATTATTATATTTTTTTACGAAATGAGACCTAGACGAAATGGTTTCAATTTACACGAAACGAGACTGTCAGTTGTAAAATTCAAAACCGAGACGAGACTTATTCTTACCTCGTTTCATTTGTAGCCCTTAGTGTTATGTTATTAATGGTTTTAATCTGTGTAGAAACTCAATAATATTAATCTATAAGTACCTAATAATAATGATACACATGTTCTATTTCGGGTATTTTTGTATTTACCGTTTAAAACCGACGTTTTGGCCAATGTCCAACCGGTGTAGAGGATATTGCAAACAAATCACCACATTTTACTAATAAAGTGACATTCATTTCGGTCTCCGCTCGACTTTGATGTCTATTAAAGCGCCTACGTTCTATTGGAAACATATAAATTAGACTAAACAAGACTTCACATGAAAACCTTTAGAGGTAAGACGACGTGTTGTCGGAAGTAGGACCACACCGATTTTATATTTATTACATTTTCCTTTCATAAGTATTTTTCTTAAAAAATCATTTTTGACTTACAATTAGTTGTTATTTTCAATGAAATAGTTACTAGTTGAATTTTTTTTCGGAAAATAGTTGGTAAATAGTTTTTTTTACGATTTAATAATAATTAGTGCAAACGAAGCAGTAAAAAGTAGTTTAAAAATAGTTGCAAATAGTTGATTTCAAATTGTGTTCAATCAAACCAGTTTTCTGAAAACGGCGGAGATATGTAATAAAAATTACAATAATTACATTTTTCGCAATAGTTGAAAAATTATTTTTCCAATCTCTACTTATTATTAATTAACGCTCGTAATTAATTTTTTTATTTATTTAATATTAAAATATAAGGTAATTGTTGTTTATGAATTAAATCTGATTAAAAAAAATATAAGTAAACTTGTTATCAAGGTGGAAAAATATTTTTTTATACAGGGTGGGGCATTTAAAATGTTACAGATATTCATCTCAAAACCATCGCAAATTTGAAAATAAAAAATATTTATTTTTTATTTTTGCGTGGTCTTTAAGGATATTTGAAGGTCAACATGATTTTTTTAAATAGAAATCAATAGTTTTTATTGAAAAATCTTATTCTAAATAAAGTAGGTATTAAAACAGTGGTTTTATTATGAATGTGTTACAATTAGTTGAAGTGTCACTGCTCTAAATTCCATAGCTAATTCATAGATACTAGTACAAAATTAATACCCTATTTGAGAGTGCTTACAAGCTAGCAAATTTTCCGAGCTCCTTTATAATACCGGACATAAGCTTTCATTGAAAACTTTTTTTGGAACAATATAAACTTTCCAAGATATCTAAAAAAATAATTAGGGATTTTAAACTTTCAAGAAGTTTTTACTCAGAAATAATCAACTTTTGAGAAAAAGTACAAGATACAAAAAATGTTTATTTTGGACTAATAAAACTTATATAATTATTTAAAAAAAAAATTAACATTTGATATTTTTTCTGTTTTTGCTTAGTAAATAAAATAAATAGAAAAAGCAGGGATTCGAACCAGAACTGATCCGAAAAAACCGATATTTTATGTAGGAACGTAAACCGGAACCGAACCGAAATAAAAATATCGGTTTTTTCGGTTCAGAAGATGTTAAAATACGCGCGTTATCATTGAACCAAAAACCGAAAAAACCGGAAAAACCGTTATATTTTTTGGAACGAAACCCGGAACCGAACCTAAATATATTTTTTTACTCAAACCGGAACAAAAAAAATAACGGTTCGAAGCCCTGAGAAAAAATTTAAATAATTCTCCAAATTTTATCAGATTTTTTGTATCTCGTACTTTTTGTTTAAAGTTGATTATTCCCATCTTAAAAAATTCTTGGATCCGCCCAAACGAAGAAGTGTCCGGTATAGATGTCACGTGGCACTAGAGACCAATACAACGCGTGAATTACATTATTTACACTTACAGGTGTATCGTACGAGGGGTTGGGTAGATGGGGGGTTAGTCCATCTGCCCCAAACACGTGCTTTAGATATCCTCCATTATCCCCTTGTGTATAAATGTCAGACGCATGTTGCGTCTTTTACGTAATTTGTTTACAAGCTCACGGTTTCTTTTAAATGGCGACAGAAATTTGTATGTTGAAGTGAGCAGTTAAATATTGTACGAAACGTTTGTAATTATTTAACTATCAGAATTAATTTAAAATAGTAAAATGTTTTATTCATTTACGTCTTTATATATAGAGATTTATTTATAGATTTATAGAGATGCAAAATAATAAGTATTAAAAGGAGGGTTCGATCTACCACTGCCAAAAAATACAAAATTCCAACTTTTTAAAGAATGCTAATGTTATTTTTAATAACAAGTTCAAATTTTTGTTTAAACAACTATGAAAATTGGCTGCAATCGATTTACATTTTTTTACCCGCGTAGAATTTGTATTTTTTTATCTATAGTTAATTTTTCTGCATACAAAGTAGCTTATATCCTTCCTCAGGATGCAAGCTACCTCCCTGCCAAATTTCATCAAGCGATTTAGAAAAGGTAACAAACAGATAGACAGAGTTACTTTCGCATTATTTTTAATCAATTATTTTTCGCATATTTATAATATTAGTGTGGATAGATTGATTAACACCGTATTTTGCACATTTAAATATTTAAATTTGACAACCGATTTTATATATATGTATGTAGTTTATGCCGTTACTGAATGAAGTAAAGCAAGTTGAAAATATACTTTACTCGTAATATTGTCCGCATTTTATATAAAAAAACGTCTGCAGCGACTTAAATATTAAAGTTAGATAAGGTACTGGCACCAGTCTTGGATATGACCCCAGATATAGCTATTTTTTAATTAAATATACTGAATTAGAAATATTTGTTAATATTTGATTACTACTATTTCTGAATATTAATCTATGTACATTTAACTGTCTTACAACGTGATTTGATGACAATCGGCCAATACGTGTCAAAATGGTGGACAATTAAACTAATTATTAGTATAATATATTTATTTATTATTATATTATCTTAGCAACATTGTTACAAATTTGACGATTCTTTCTTTTATATCTTTTGTGTCGTAGTACTTATTATTTTGTAATCATTAGCAAGTGTCCATCACTGTGTACTCATTACTGGTTTTACTTTATCCAAGGCTATAATTTAAAAAAACAAACTATATTTGCGGACTTTGGTAATTAAATTGATTAAATAAGGAGTTACTTGTGTTATTAGTAACATTTCATAATAATTACAAAAAAGAAGCCCGTCAATCACAAAAACAGTAAACCTTGCTTTTATAGCGGCCATTACTGGTGCCAGTACCTTATATGGTCTCATTTGTTTGACTGCTCAACTCTGTGATAGCTGATTATATATAGGTACTTACTCTATATTTGGAATAAATTTCACAAACTCAAAAATGTTTAAATGATGAAAAAATCAATGACACTTGTTTTTATTAAAAAAACCGTCCTTGATCTATGATCTGTGGATATCTGATACTATTTTTAATGGCCCTTTCAGGGAAAACTAGTGTGTTAACTTATAGTATGTATAGTAACCGACCTGTGACGGGCGCCTCAATGTCTATCATGGTCTTCTCCGAGCGCAGCAGCGTGGCGCCCTCCTGTATGATGCGTAGCGCGGCCGGCTCATCGATGCGGCCCTCGAGTATGAAGTGTTGTTTGAGTGCATCCGGCCGCGGCTTGCCGCTGCGCACATCAAACACCTCCGAGATGTTCAGCTTGTGCGACGGCGGGAACGGTACCGCTGGAAACAAAACAACACAATATTAATTACAATCAAGTGGGGTATCAAATAATTAAGGGGGCAGACCTAGTTAGAATTTTGAAAAAATCATTTTTTTTTGCATTTTTTCAAAGTAGAATATTTCAAAAGTATATATGTTATTCTCTGAAAATTTCAGACAAATGTCCTGTCCATAGACGATTCAGTGTAAGTTCCAAAATAATTTTTTTATATGCATGCAATTCGTACTCAAAACTTTAAACGCGTTTTTCTCGAAACCATGTTTTCGAAGTCGGTGATTGGTTTGAAATTTTTCTCACATATTGTATACATAATTGTCCTCAGGATGAACGAAGAATTTTTTATTTGGACGATTATTATTTTTTTTATAGCCGAAAATGCGAGTGAAATTTTAGTCGAATAAAGAACTTTGACTTTCAATATTCGCCATTTTGTGAAAATTCAAAATTTTTCAAATCCCTTCGTACATCCGGAGCATTATGTTATTAGCTAATGATACCTTATGTTTTTTTTTTATTTCAGATGATCTAGTGACGAGCAACAGTGATCACGGCAAAACACTTTTTTTTGGACCCCTCCCAAATTTGCTGTATCCCACTTATTTTTTAATATTTTGCCATAGAAAAATTACAATGTTTTCTGTAAATACATATCTTTCATGTGGAAAAACATTTTTTATTAATTATTTTAATGCGTGGCCAAAAAAATCCTAAAAAAGAGCTTTTTTTGGAAGTCCCAACTGGGTCTGCCCCCTTAAAGGAATTTTAAATGCAAACGTTTTGTTGTGATAAAAAATTTTCAGTTTATTATTCAAAAACTAGATAGTATCAGCTTCAAAAAAAGCCCTGGCTTATTATAATTGAATCATTTTTCGCGAAAATACAGTAATTTAAAAAAAAATGCCTTCAACGCTATAAAAGATGGAAAATATATCTTTTAGTTAAATCAAAAATTTGATAGTAGTGAACACGAAAAAAATCGCAGCAACTTGCAATTTTGAGTAACTTTTTTTTAACAAAATGGCGGCCAGATAACTAAAAAAACGAAAATCATGGGAGGAATACATTTTTTTTACGAAATCATTTAATAGAGAACACTTTCAGCTTTCTAATGATATCAAGCACAACGTTTAATATTCTTTATTTTATCAACGCTGGCGATATTTATAACATAACTAGCTGGGCCCACGCGGCTTCGCTCGCGTGGACTACGGAATTATTGTTTAGGATTTAAAAAATATATAGTTGAATTAATTACAAACACGATTAGTTATTAATGTAATAAAAACCAAATAACACTTAAATTACCTACCTAACAAAAACGAATCAGAACAAAAAGTATAAATAATTTTTGTTCTATTTAAATTAAAAAGTTAATTATTGAAAACAAAATAAACAATTGACAATCAAAAGAATACCGGCCAGTTCCCTTCCCTCTGCCCTGCGCTTCTAGTTGGTACGTTTCATCGCCATACACGGGTCACCATCGCACGAATAATATTTTCCCGTATAACATATATTTCGATATTTTCTAAACTATACGACCAAATTGGATGCTGTAAATGGCAAATTATATCTACATTAAGTACTTATGACGATGAAATCATTTATTTCGATAAGGATTAATGTTTTGTCATAAGTCCACGTAAACAAAACCCAAATATTTTATGTTTTCTTAGTAACATAAAAGCAGTAATTGTGGCTTAAATATAAAAGTTAGACATATGGTGTCGCGGACTTAATTGTAGAACTTTTGATTCTGCACAATTCTTTAATACATTATTTTGTTCTATATTGAACGGTTTAGGCAGCGTATTACAAAACAGCGCGCCGACGGCAAAATTTTTTCCGACTTGATTTACTATTATCGTCACTGCTTGGTTGTTATGTTACCTAACGTAAAAAAATATAGCCTATAACCTGGCCAGAGAACGTACCTATGAATTAAAAAAAAACACGTAAATCGGATAAGTGGTTCTCGAGTGATAAGGTAACTAACGGACAGACAGACAGACAGAGAGACGTTGAGCTTTATATATATTAAGGATATTTGAAGTAAAATCCAGTATATGTAACATATATAAGTTAACTGTTTTACCTCGCACGGTCGACTGATGTAAACAACATGTAATTTCATCCAAATTGAAGGTCGTAAGTTCAGTTCTCGCGAGCAAAACTATGATAAGTATGTGTACATTATACTTTGATCTTCACACAAATTGTGTTATGAGGTATTTCAGAACATTTTGTGTAATATTAATATAATATAAATTATGAGTAACATTTTATAATTTAATTATCTATGTAAGGTACCTGGCACCAGTCTTGGATATGACCTCAGTTAATTAAATGTATTTAATTAGAAATATTTGTTGATATTTGATTACTACCATTTCTGAATATTAATCTATATACATTTAATTAACTGTCTTACAGCGTAATTTGATGACAATCGGTTAATAGGAGTCAAAATGGTGGAAATTTAAACTAATATATTTATTTATAATTATTATATCATGATAGCAACTGCTTTACATTGTTTCAAATTTGACGATTCTTTCTTTTATACATTTTGTGTCGTAGTACTTATCATTTTGTAATTATTAGCAAGTTGGTGCCCATTACTGGTTTTACATAAACAAAATAAAAGGCTACAATTTAAAAAACGGACTTTGGTAATTAAATTGATTAAATAAAGAGTTACTTGTTTTATTAGTAGTTTTTTGAGTTCATGAAAATTACAAAAAAGAAGCAAAACAAAATACACCTTGCTCTTATAGCGGCCATAACTGGTGCCAGTACCTTACCTATATTTACATAAATAGACCCAAATCAAATAACTCTCTCCTCATTCGAAAAAAGGGTAATGATGAAATTACATAAAAAAAATCAATAAAATTTTTTTAAATTTCTTTTCAAGGGGTTATTGATCTCAACTTTAAGAAATTTTCATTTCAAAATGTAAAAAAAAAATTAAAATAATTGATATTCACATTTTAAACACGCTTAATTTCGAATACCTACAAAGCGGTTGTCAACTATTATATTATAATACAGACACAATATTTAATAAGGTTATTATAGTGACATGTATTGTTGTCATATCACAGAATGTATACCTAATAAATAATCATACTGTATTTAATAGCTAATCCTGGTATTGTGTAAGGACAATACCGCAGTCCTGAAATGACCCTACGTGTTTTCCTATTCTATTAAGGAGGTTGACAACTAATAGATTGGTTATGTCTAAACAGACACTGTATTTACCTATTAAATCAGTGGTTCTAAAACATATATATTGCGTATAGCTAAAATATCTATATTTGTACAATATAATGGTAAATTATTCAACAGGGTAAATAAAAAGTATAAATGATATATGATATATAAATAAAAAGTATAATATGATATGATATGATTCTAGACTAATAAATATGAAATATAATATTTGCAATAATTTAGTATTTAAAAAGCATTTAAGTTACTGGCACCAGTCTTGGACATGACCCCAGTAATGGCTATTTTTTAATTAAATGTACTGAATTAGAAATATTTGTTGATATCTCATTACTACCATTTCTGAATATTAATCTATATACATTTAAATGTCTTACAAGGTAATTTGATGACAATCGGCTAATAGGTGTCAAAATGGTGGACATTTAAATTAATTATTCGTATAATTTATGTATTAATTATTATATTATCACAGCAACTGCTTTAAATTGTTTTAAATTTGACGATTCTTTTTTTTATATCTTTTGTGTCGTAGTACTTATCATTTTGTAATCATTAGCAAGTGTCCATCACTGCGTGCTCATAACTGGTTTTATTTTAACCATTACTGGAGAAAAAACAAAAACAAAATAAAAGGCTATAATTAAAAACTATACATATATTTGCGGACTTTGGTAATTAAATTGATTAAATAAAGAGTTGTTTGTTTTATTAGTAACATGAGTTCATGAGAATTACAAAAAAACAAGCCAATCCAAACTAAAACGAAAACTTGCTCTTATAGCGGCCATAACTGGTGCTTTTACCTTAATAAGTTATCGAAACACATCTAATTGTAAGTAAGATTTTGGGTTACGAAAACTATATATTCATTTAGGCCCATTTATTTTTAAATTAGAATAAATGGTATAATAAATTAAGGAGGGTAAATTACCATGTTTGTAAAAAAAAATTATAAAATGTGAAAATACGCTTACTGCAGTGCAAAGTGACCATGATATTTTTAATAGCTGTACGTTTTATGAGGAGGTTTTTAATTTGGAAAATGTAACGGGAGTGTTCAGGGAAGGAACGGCCATATTTTGTAATTACAATTGTAAATTTTATCGTCAATTCTAATAATTTAATGCTTTTTTTATTTTATTTTCAAATAATAATTGAAATAAGCCTTTGGTATTTTCAAGCAATATTTTTTATTACTTGAAAAAAAAATATTTTAAATACTAATGGGTATTATTTATTTAGTGTTTAAAAAATGATAAAAATAATAATTGAAAAAATGTAACATATCATAAATCACGTAAAACTTCCATAAATAAAAAATCAAATAGCCCATTCTCTATTTTCCAGTTTAATGAAGCGCAAAATTATCTTATTTTGATGTCTAATAAAAAGACAAAAGGTGTATGTTATTTTTAAATAGTACCACCAAATCAAACATTTTCAATATTTTTCAACAATAATAATTTTTTTTTTAAATCTGCCAAGTAAATGCACAGTGCTTCCTCGTGCCAAATTCACCAAAGGTAGTTAATTATTGAACAATTTAAATAAAAACCGATAAAGTGCTCAGATAAATTACCTAACATTGGTTAACCATTAAATTTTTATACAATTTTACTAAAAAATATTAGTTCGAAATTTTTCTGACTATTTTTTAATATATTTTTAATTTTTTGACAATTTTAAATTTAAGCTTTTACTTTTTTAAATAAATTCTTGTATATTTATATAGTAACGAAATGATACTACGTCTTATTTTCTAGTATTTTAGTCAAGTTGAAGTTCACTGCAGGAAATTTCACTAAAAAATTTCGAATTTTTGATTCCGTTAAAAGTACCTTAATTGTATAGAAAATGACGTGAAAAGTTGTTTGTTTCAAACCGCAGGTCTGTATCTCAAACCGTTCTCGAGATATAGCCTCTCAAAGTTTCAGTTTTTTCAAAATTTTGAAGAAAAATGGCCGTAACTTTTGAACGCGTGGTCGGAATTGATTTTAGTCGACGGATTTGAAATCAGCGTGTCAAAATCTATATAATAACATGTATAATACCTTAAAACTCGGAAAAAAAAATTTCGCGAAAAATCGAAAAAATTCAAAGGGGTATACCTTAAAAAAATGTCGATTTTTGACCAAATTTTTTTTGTTGAATTTTAAAGTATTATACATGTCATTATATAGATTTTGACACGCTGATTCCAAATCCGTAAACTAAAATCAATTCCGACCACGCGTTCAAAAGTTATGGCCTTTTTTCTCCAAAAATTTGAAAAAACTAAATATTTGAGAGGCTATATCTCGAGAACGGTTTGAGATACAGACCTGCGGTTTGAAACAAACTTTTAACGTCATTTTCTATACAATAAACATACTTTTAACGAAATCAAAAATTTAAAATTTTTTAGTGAAATTTCCTGCAGTGAACTTCAACCCGTCATACAAATATCGACTAAAATACAAAAAAATAAGACGTAGAGGTATTATAGTTGTATAATTGAGCGTGTAAATTAATATTAAATGCTATTTTTGATTTCTGGTTAAAATATTTAAGTTGCGCATAAAGATGAATATTCTAATAATATTTTTAAATTATTTACTAACTGGAAACACATAAAGTAAGGGAAGCACTGCTTCCCTGCTTCCATGGACGCTTTGTCACTGCTATAAGGGAACTTATAGACAGTTTTTTCATGTTTGCTTCTCCCCTATTAAAAATAGCATTTATTTGTTTTATCCAATCTCTTCCAAAAGTAACAAGATTATTGTTTAGTGTTTAGAGAAAAAACGGTTAGTCATATTTTTTTCTTGGGCGCAAAACACACACACACACAGAGAGAAGCAGCCCACGCAGATGAATCTGTGAACCCAACAATACAATAATAAACCTAGAGCAACGAAGTGTGGTTTTAAATAGCGCGCGCGGAGTTGGGCGAGGTGTGGGGAAGGAGGGGTAGAATTCCGCCAAGAAAAAAAAACTTCAGACAAACTTTTGGCAGCGGCCGTTACGGAAGCCTGTTGTTGTTAAACATAAAAATAATACAACACGAAAAATGTTGTGCCATTTGGAAAAAATATATACGCGAACAAAGTAATTTCAGTTTTGTATTACATGTGTATTATAAGTATTGTAGTTTATTTATTGTTAATGTTTGTAAGGAAAGAAATAAGTGTTAAATATTTGGGATACCATTTTTATAAGAAATATTGTAAAAAATATTCAAATCGATCTAGTTTTTATTTTTAATGATATATACTAAAAATTCACGAAAACGTTCAAAATTTATTACAATTTAAATTTACAGTGATTTAATGTTTATTTTTATAGAATTTCATACATTGATACGAAAATGCTCTATACATACATACCAACACAAGGGAATGTAAAATCAAGGCGGAATCACAACTAAGATCGACAATGTTACCAACATACAAATCATCGGTCGTGTTTTAATTATCACGACAGCATGGGCGTAGCTACTGACGTACTAAGTTGGGAGAAGGCTCTAATTGAAAATCAATATGATGTTACTCCGCCCAAGACGAAATTGTGAACCCATGTTTAAGTGTACAAACAACAACAAAAAAACCCTATTCCTTACAAGTCGCTATTTTGTTTAAGTAATAAAGTACTAAGGTACTGGCATCAGTCTTGGATATGACCCCAGTAATGGCTATTTTTTAATTAAATATACTGAATTAGAAATATTTATTGATATTTGATTACTATCATTTCTGAATATTAATCTATATATATTTAACTGTCTTACAGCGTGATTTGATGATAATCGGCCAATAGGTGTCAAAATGGTGGACATTTAAATTAATTATTAGTTTAATTTATTTATTAATTATTATATTATCATAGCAACTGCTGATTTTTTCTTTTATATCTTTTGTGTCGTAGTACTTATCATTTTGTAATCATTAGCAAGTGTCCATCACTGCGTGCTCATTACTGGTGGCCATAACTGGTGCCAGTACCTTATAAACTAATATACAAATCTTCTAATTTTTCCCCAGTTTTATGTTAAACTAGTAATTTCAATATTTCTTTCTGTGCGTTCGTATTGAAGTTCTGGTACACAATAAAATAAACAGAATTAGTTAAGAAAAGTATAGTGTTTCCTTAGCAGTTAAAATTAAATCCACAAACAAAGGATTGGGTGTATCAACACAAAAATAACTTTTAACAGTTTTATTGTTAATTCTAAAAACATTAAGACGATATTTATAGATGATGTTTATCTATAAATTATATCCGTCTGTCCATTGGGCACACAATAACTTCTGTGCTAATTCTTTTAACGGCTTTTTAGAACATAATTCGTTTGTTATTGTGATTTTTTTTACATTTTGATTTCTTTAATTAAATTCTTTTTTAGATGTTTTGATATAAAATTGCAGTTTACCAACTAATCTACAGCAAAATTTTTCTTTTTATTACCACAAATCAGACAATTGCCCGGGGTGCCATAGTTATAGAACATCTGTCATGTATTTTACCGAATAATACCAGAAAAAGTTATTATTTTAATTTTAAATAGATTAAAGAGACTCTATATAGTAAGAAATATGTGCACATGCAATATAATTTCAAACAAAAAAAATTTAGGCGGAATAATAAAAAACCTTAAGGTTTAAAATATTGGAAAAATAATTGCTTAGGTGTTGCAATGATGGTCTTATTGCTAAAGGTTGTATTCTACGGTACGGGACACTAATATGCAAAGTTTGACTCGTATTTGACTATTTTTTATAACATTCAACATATTACATTTTACTTTATTTGTTTCTAACAATTTCTGTTTAATTGTATAATATTTTTCATATAATCGAGTTAAGCCCAGGACTGTAACTAAAGACTCTGAGGCCCCGGGACAGCAAGTGATCGAGGTTGAACAATTTTCATGTATGTGACTATTTCCGAAAAAAAAAAAATTTACAAAAAAATGTGAAGGCTTTAATATTTTTAAATTTTGTCGATTTCATTAAAAAAATGTGAACAAAACTATATGTTAAATTTCAAATTTTTATGTCGCATAGTTTTAGAGAAAATTACCTGTGACAGAAGGACGGATACCAAAATGATCCAATAGTATTTCGTTTACACGGAACACTAAAAATGTGTTTTTTTTGTTATGAATTTCCCTATAAAACTAAATATTCAAAAATCTATGCTTGAACGGGCATAATTCAGTCTTGGAAAGCCAAACTCAATAATGTCTATAATATCTAAATCGTCCTCAAAAATATTGTGCATTCAAATATCCATGATTGAATTCAACACAAAACAAATTATACTTAACACAAAGAAACAGAACTGTGTGACAGACGTTTATAGGTTATGCAATAATGTCCAGGTTATGTACAATAAATACGTCTTTTACCGATGTAATGACCATGCGCGAACATTCGATTCCTATTGGTTCCTTACTTTAAGTTTGACTTAAGACTTCGCTAGCAAGGACTTAAATTTTAAAATAGACTTAAGAAATTGTGCAGAACGGCGCAACGAAAATCGTTGTCTTAATATTGACTTAAATTTAAGTCAGACTTAACTAACACGGTGGAAACGGGCACTACATTTTCATGATAACTTCTATCTAGAAATGTTCTATAGATTCGGCTTGAACCAATAAACCTAAAACCGTTCAATAAATACAACCATATCACATTTAAATAATAAACGATGTGACAATTTTACCCAGTTTATATAATATATATTTCCCCTGCATTGTTCCCAATCTCGACACCAATGTGGGCGAGGTTTTATTGACAGAATTTTCATCGCTGTGAATTTCATACCGCAGTTCATTTAAGCAGAACATCCACAACCTAACCCTGTATTGTATATGCGTAATATATTTGCAAGTTCTCTCGAGTTTATTTAATATTTAAAACAGATGTATGCAGATTCTGCAAGTTCGAATAAAGATTTAACTTAATTTTAACAAAATATTGTTTATGTTTTGTTTTAAATATGGGATAAAGAGATGTTTGTTTTGTAAACTCAAATTTTTATTAACTTTAATTAATTAAAATTCTAATTGTGATCATTTTCATTTTTATACCTTTTATACAATAAAGTATAAAACTTTCATTTTTATGTGGTTCTTGAAAATGTTGAACTTTTTTGATTTTAATGACTTTTTTTTCGTAGCCAACTTTTTTATACTTATTATTCAAGAAAATTAGTAAGAAGTAAAATTAAATAAAAAAGGTCTTCAATTTTTTATATTTTGGGGTCCTCGGTCACTTCTTGCTGTAGTTACGACCCTGATGACGGTAATATTTCTAATTTTTCTGTAGTGCATTTAATTAAACCTGTCCAACACTGGGGTATTATCCAAGACTGATGCCAGTACCTTATATCTAACAATTTTGAAAATGAATTCGAAATTATGCATTTTTTCCAAAATATCTTGTAAATGATCTATAAAAATTAAAATTCACTCATATAACACGGCTGTGCTAATCCCATTCTACTAAGAACGCTTTAATCTGTGAATGATAATTAATCTTCAAAATCCTGCGTCCTTTGTTCTCCCAAATTCCGTTAACACTGCTCGCGCAAATTAAATGAATTTATGTTTTGATATTTCCTACGGAGAACTCACGCATATGTTTTTCTCTCCTATACGCCATTTAATATTTCATCTTCAAATGTGAACGACTCACAGATCACGGAGCTGTGAACGTCTAATCGAACGTGATATTTGGTAAATGAATTAACACGGATAATTACATGTATTTTGAGTTTCCTGGTTATAATCTTGTATTAATATATTTTGACCAACTTGAAAAAATGAGGTGGTTTTAATTTTTTTTAATAACTTCGACAAATATGCACCGATTTAGGTAATGTTTTGTTTGTTTGAAAGAGTAAACTTCCAAGATGGTCCCATACAAATTATATCATAATCTGACTATGGACTTCGAAGATATGCTACTCAAAAGCGAAAAATACAAAACTTAAAAAGCGACTTAAAAAACAAACTAAAAACACTGAAAATTATTATATTATAATTAAGTGTAATAGTTTTTTAAGAAGAAATGAATTATTATATACTTTTCAGAATTTTAAAAAAAATTTAAAGTTAATTTTATTTTATTTTTTTAAATTTTTTACTTAAATAAAATTTATAAGTTTCTGCGAGTGATCTTAAATGCACCAATGACACATCGTTAAATTTGACCGAAGGTTACTACAACATTTCTAATTGTCCCCATGTTAAATTTCCTATGTCTTAATCAACTTGGAATACACTATGTAAATCATATATTTATACACTCCACATTTTAAGTACTACTGGTACAGCGGATACTTTTAGACAACTATCAAGTAGACATTTTAAAAGGGCAAATCGTTAATTTAGCGTGATGATTTATCGACCGAGTCAAGATGCATTTTATTTTCTTCGTTACGATGGGCTATAAAATGTGTTTTTACAGAATTAATTTCTACTAAATGTGTCAAAACTATATGTACTAACAAATATACGACAGGTAGGTATATATACTTTTCTAACAATAAAAATAATACAAGAATACAACTAAAATTAAAAAACATAAAATTATATTTTTGTAATATAGGCGACACTAGTTAATATAAAAATGATAAACATAACGTGTATATTATAATAATAAAAATAATCTATATATACTATATACGGAGCGCAAAAAGGGAAGTCAAATAAACGGAACAACTCGGTAGAATGTAAAGTATCTTGTTATAAAATTACGTTAATTTTCAGCCAGTAAAACAATAGATACATTTAATTATCCTTTCATTTGTTCGGGCTCATGTGATATTAAGCCATTGTTCCAGTAAAAAAAACTTCTCTTTGAAGTTTTAATTAGATACATTTTTAATATTTCAAAGAATAAACTTAATTATAGAATAAGTGAGGCTTAAAACATATGCCTAAATTTATTTTCACTTATTGTTCGAGTAGAATAATTAAATTAAAACGATATTGAAATTTTACAAAACATGTATTTTATCCACCACAAAATGCAGGGGCAGTATTAATTATTATTTAACTTTGATTATTTTAAAAATAGTAAGTAATTTTTAAATTTCTTATCGCATGTAACAAAGGGTTATTTTGCGAGCTCCTTTATAACACCGAACATTAAAGTGTATATTATTATAGCATCAACTCTATTCTGAATAACTACATACGTGTTTTTGACAGTTGTGACGTTGGGCCACCCATGTTCTCCGTATTAACACATTAATCAATTTCGATACATTTTTTTAAATATAGAAGTAGATTTCGTCGAGATAGTACCTACATTAGATTTGGAAATTGCGTTGGCCCCTTTTTCTAGTAAAAGAAATAGATATTTTAATAATCCAATAAAATTATAAAACATCTGAAAATAATCTATAACATCCCAAATACATGTTCCCGGCAAAGAAACTGTCAAACTAAATAAAGTATGCCAATAAAAATACATAAAGTATAGCGTGTTAATCACCATTAAAATAGATTTATATAAATGTATTTTCTATTTTACAGTAATTTTTCAAGTCGCATTCTTTTCAAGTTCAATTTCTTCTATAATAAGTAAACATTTTTTAACGTGTGGCCAATGTCTATTAGCAGTTACTAAAACTAAAATGTCTACAAATTAATGGTCAATATACCTTCTAATCAGTCTTATAAATATAAATCAAAAATTTTGGATGCAAGCCATGATTTAAAATACATTGTACAAATATTTTTTTTGCGTTTTTCGTTGTATCATGTATTGTAATAAAAATATATAAAATAAACATTTACATGTGTCGAGACAATTTTAATTTTTAACAATGATTGATACATGATATTATTATTATGTGGATACGATTAATTTAATTTAAAATAGGTCAGGAGAAACAAAAATATTATATTTTTTAAATTAACCTAATTTTATATTTACTAGCTTTATGAATACATTAAAAAAAGATAGAGATGTGCATTTTATGGCCAAGCCATGTTCATTTTGATGTTTGGATATTAAAATGTCCAAATTTGATTAATAATCTATATACATTTAACTGCCTTACAGCGTGATTTGATGACAATCGGCTAATAGTAAAAAAGGGTGGACATTAGCAACTGTTTTACATTGTTTCAAATTTGACGATTCTTTTTTTATATCTTTTGTGTCGTAGTACTTATCATTTTGTAATCATTAGCAAGTGTCCAACACTACGTGTTCATTACTGGTTTTATTTTATCCATTACTGGGGGAAAACATAAACAAAATAAAAGGTTATAATTTTAAAAATAAACTATATTTGCGGACTTTGGTAATGATATTTATTAAATAAAGAGTTCATGAAAATTACAAAAAAAAGCCCGTCAATCAAAAAAACAGTAAACCTTGCTCTTATAGCGGCTATAACTGGTGACAGTACCTTATTGATTGTTAAATTGACTTACAGTTAAGTATAATCGATCTGGCAACTGGCAATAATAAGAGAAAGGAAAACTTTTATTTTTAATCAATAAGAATACTTTTCACGCAGTTTTCTTTTGTACAAACATGATGAAACTTTACAAATGCCAGACAAACAACACACATGATTTTGTTTTCGTGTAACACTAACCCCAATTTCCCCTATTATTTTCTTGCACACGTGTTTCAGATCGTTCAAAAGCCAATGTTTCATTCCTGGTATTATAATGAATTTGTTTGAGTGCAAAAGCAAATTAACTTCCAGCTAACGCTATCTGCTAGGTATTGAATATAAATATCAATACACTCACAGATGTAGCGAATGAAATTGTACATATGATTACCTTAACTCATGCGTCAAAAGTACAATCAGCGACTTAAAATAAGTGTACCTCATAAAATGCATAGCATTTACATTATTATACATTTATTACCACTGCTTTAAAATATCGAGCAATTTCATAACAATTTAATACCTAGCAGATAGCGTTAGCTGGAAGCTAATTTGCATTTACACTCAAGCAAATTCTTTATAATACGTTATTGTTTTTATATCTAGGTATAATTTTCAATAAAAGTCGAAAATAAGATTCAGAAATTAATTTCAAGTCACTTTTATATTTGTTCTTCTTTTAAATTTATTCATTTAGTAATTGCTCCATTTAAAGAAGCATTTAATTGATTGCACTTCAAAGAAAAACATTTATTGTTTTGTTTCTTAATTACATTTGTTCTTAATTGTTTTTCTACATTAACCCATTACTTCCCAGTGTCCTATTTATAGAACATCATATTTTCAATTTTTTTCCTCTGACACAATAACATTGTTCATTTGATTTACATTATTAATATGTTATTTAACTCTCACTACTTACAATAAATTTCATGGACACCTCTAGAGTTCATTTAATGACAAATTACAACCCTCTTAGAGTAATCATGTTCTATGCCAGCTAGCATTTTTTTTTTTCACTTATGTTAGTAAAGTGTTTTTAAATTGACGAAACTATATATAATATTACTTATAAGAGTGTAAATAAAGCAAAATAATATCAATACATTTAAAAAATAAATCCAGGTACAGATTGTCGTCATTAAATATGACACTGGAAACTCATGGCAATAATCTAGTACTGTGACTGATTATTATTACATTTTGTACTGAATTTATTTTTTTAGTCATATTTTCAACAAGAATTGAGAACATGACCAAAAAATTCGAAGAAATAAAAAGTCGGAAAGTAATGGGTTAATTTATTTTTAAAACCAAAAATTATCTTTCGAAGATTTGTGTCATATAATTAGTTAAGTGCCATTGGCTTTGAATTGAATCAAATTACATTTATCGAATTCTAGTAGTGACTTTTCATAAAGTAAAACAAATTGCTACATAAATATTTAAATATCAGTTTTCACGACTGCTTTCTTCGACTTTTTTTTATTTTATTTTAATTTAAACATGGGTTACAGTTACGACAGCTCTATTTCTAGAAAATTAGCAAAATTATTTATTTTATTTTTCTTTAACCGTTTTAGATATAAATAGAAATGCGCCAATTACCGGGAGAGAAAAATTATTATAATTTTTCAGCAAATTAAAAGTGTTTTCTTAGTTTTCAGGGAAGATATTTTCTATTTATAATTAATTGCACTGATCGTAATTTGAAACAGTGTGTCTCAAACAAATATGTATCGGTCTTGGCTTCTGGATATAAGCCGCGTTGATTTGGTCGTTCCAACTGTATTTCATATTATTAATAACTTGTATTAAACTAATTTTCGTCTTATTTTAAAATAAAATTAAGTTTAATATGAGATAAAAATAATAATTCGAACCTGTAAAATGTAAATCACCAATTGTTAATTGTATATAGAAATTATGTTTTTATCAATCTTTGCTGGCACTAATCCTGACATAAGAAACTATATTCGTTTTCATTCACCTTTTTATAAATAATTCATTATCTGAAGATAATATAATAATATGTTATAATTGTATACACAGTTTTATTATTCTATAATATTTAGTAAATTTCAAGAATTTGGGGTTAAAAATCAAAAGGGAAAAAAGTAGTTGAAAATGACTAGATTTTTTGCAGTTATATTGCATTAATACGTGAACATTGTCGTACATTTTTTTTAGTATTTATTACAAAAGGAGGTGAATGAAACTTATATCATTCAAAAAATACTGTGACATATATGTGCTCAAAAAAAATCATGTGTGTATGTTGCCGTTAAAGCAGGTAAAATAAAGTTAACATACGCACATGATTTCCCCTCTCGCTGTTTGTTTATTTCCCCTCGTATCGTTCAACAGCATAGCAATATTCCTAACGCCACCAAGCGGCAAAAATAAATAGTTTTGGGTTTCTGTCAAATGTAGAGAACGCGTTCAATTGCAGTGTTTTCATTTGGACATTTTTTTGTAAATAATAGCTTTCACGCTTAATAATAGAAAATGAAGTAAGTTTTCAATTTTTAATTTATTCATTTTGAATTACAGTTAAGATTTCGCTTATTTTTGTCTAAAAGTAAACGGAAGAATATATTATTATTGTTTCGAGAGATCTATATGTTAATAGATAAACATCGAAAACTGTCGTACCTTTTTTTGTATTTATTATAAAAGAAGGTGAATGGTTAGGTAAGGTTAGGTTAGGTTAGGTTAGGTTAGGTTAGGTTAGGTACTGTGCCCTAGATGTGCACAAAAAAAAATGATGTGTGTATGTTGTCGCTTATTATTTTTTTTTGCATTTTGCCACTAGCGCCACATTAACGAATTTCGTCAGAGGACTCCCTCCCCCCTCTCCGGCATAGATGCACTACTAAATAGAATAAATTTACTTAACTGCAATTCTACATGCCTCTCTAATAAAATAACAATCTCTCTCTCTCTTTACAACATATATACCCACAAACACACGCATAAATAGAGAATGACAAAGTTGGCGACGGTTATAGTTTTATTTGCGGTGTTTTGTGAACTTGAGTCCTTTGGCAAGACGCCACTGTTTGTTACACATCCGCCCACCGCCGGTAGATCAGAGATCTGCTCGCGCTCCCTTTACCGACCGAGAGACGTCGATGTTCCCTCATCATATGTTTGTAGAGGCATTGAAATACTGCATCGCTCTGATTATTAATTAACTGTAGTAATCAGATGAAAATATAAATATGGTTTTTTATTGGATCTTATATGCAGTACTAAATATATAGTGTGCGTGTGTCTTATATAAATTTTTTTTCTAACTAACTAATAAAAGATAGAAAAAAATTAATGGGGTATAAGTTGTAAAAAATACTATAAGGACAATTTCAAATATAAAAATATAAAATTTCACCTTTTTATATGATTTCCCATTTTTTAGTTTCAGCGAAAATAATCAGAATTGATTCAGAGAAGGTAAAAATGGATATATTTATCAAAATCTCAATTTCGAAATAAAACGGAAAAGTGCGTGTTGGGCACGCACATGTTACGGTTTCGTAGTAATTCTCACTACGATTTATAGAAAGAGTTATTTAAAAAAAATTTCATAAACTATTCTTGTTACAGTGTTCTTTATATATTTCATTGAAACTACAAATTAAATCTACATTCTAGAATTTTTTCAGATTTTTTGCATCGACAGTTTAGAAATTAGAAGGGGGGACGCTCTGATATCCACATTTAAAAGCAAAAATATTGTGACTGAAGGGTTAAAATCAAAAGGTCCTATGACATTTTTTATTGCACTTTAGGAGACCTATCTAAAGAAAAAAATGTGAGTACATTTTTCCTTTTCTACGGAAAGCTAAAAAACGGTTTAACAATACTTTCTTACTTTAAATATATATTTCATATAGCTACACATATGGCTACATATAAAAGTAAAAGTGTACTGCTGGCCTCAACAAGTAATTATTAATCATAAATAAACTTGTTTACTGTTAATTAAAAGTCGATAAATATATTTTTTCTTGATTATAATTGCTTTTTATATTAATTAAATAATTCTATTTCCCACACTTATTATTATCTTGGATATAACTCCAGTAATGACAATTTATTAATTAAATGTACTGAATTAGAAATATTTGTTGATATTTGATTACTACCATTTCTGAATATTAATCTATATATGTACATTTAACTGTCTCACAACGTAATTTGATGACAATCGGCCAATAGGTGTCAAAATGGTGGAAATTTAAATTAATTATTAGTATAATTTATTTTTTAATTATTATATTATCATAGCAACTGCTTTACATTGTTTTAAATTTGACGATTCTTTCTTTTATGTATATCTTTTGTGTCGTAGTACTTATCATTTTGTAAAGAGTCCATCACTGCGTGCTCATTACTGGTTTTACTTTATCAATTACTGGAGAAAAAACATAAACAAAATAAAAGGCTATAATTTAAAAAAACAAACGGACTTTGGTAATTAAATTGATTAAATAGAGAGTTACTTGTTTTATTAGTAACATGAGTTCGTGAAAATAACAATACATAAACTGGTGTTTTTTATTTACTTGAAATTAGTTATCTGGAATGTTATAATTTTGAGAAACACTGCTTTACACGCATTAGTATTCTGTGACCGCGTGGACTTTATTTTTACCAGCACGTTTTATTTTAAAGGAGAGAGCCGACAGCGAGTCCCGTACAACACAACTTAAGACAGGTTTCTGTCGCGTATCTACACCATAAATCCTTTAACATTTATCTATAATAAATTCACTCCTTGACTTCAGAGCCTTGTACCATTTCACTGATTTAGTTGAGACGAGATATGTATTTGCTTCTTTTCTTCTAAATATTTAAACATCCTGAGACACGCCTACGACAAATTTACACTGTTTCTGTTGTCTCAACTATAAATAATTTCAGGGAGTATTGTTTAATGTTGAGAATAATTCTTGTTGACTTTTAAGAGTACTTGCAGCAATTGTAAAGATTTATTTTCTTAGATGTGACATTTTTATATTGTTAGAATAATGTTTTTTTTTATAATTGTCTTTTGCTTCCTCGCAATATCGAAGATACGAGAAGCTTTGTGATCGTTTCAGATTGAGACAAAAAAAATGTTCTCAGATTTCAAAATTTTAAATTGTGTGTCCGTCTGTCCCCTGAATCCTAAGTACACGCATAACTCATGAACCACTGAACCGATATTGTTGAAACTTGGTTGGATGGTTGGGTCTGGCTTGAGGACGGTCTCATTTCAAAATCGTGTGTAAGGGGGAGAGGTGACATTCCAAAATATTTATTTTTTCAAGATATTTCAAGAACGACACATGTTACGTGAAAATTTTATAGAATCTTTTTTGCAGAGCATTCAATTTCCTATAATATACCTAGGTCTACACGTTTGTTGTAAAATATTCCCTTACAATTTGCTTTAAGTAAAATTGTATAAAAAAATGTAATAAATGGTTAACCAATGCCAGACAATTTATTTGAACACTTTATAGGTTTTTATTTAAATTGTTCATTAATATAATTAACTAACTTTGATGAATTTAGCACGAGGAAGCACTATGCATTTACTTGGCAGATGTTTTTTATGTACAGTAACGGTCATGAAAATGTTGCCAGTTATAAATTTTCAAATAAATGCTATTAATTCTATTAATACGCCTAGTATTTGGGAATTTTTATGCAAAAAACATGTATATAGTATTTATAAAACAATCTTTTTAATATTCATTGGATATAACAAGGATTAAAAGGATTAAGTGTCTAGAATCGTTAAGGTAGTTATTGATTAAAATATTGATACGTTTTGAAAATATATATTTTTACAAAAAAATCATATAAATTTACAATTTTTTTACTATAATAATATTTTATTTTGTTTACAAAACATAATAACCGATATTAATATTTAGTAGTCCCGCCTTTATTCTTCAGGACAGCTTTAATACGGGCCGGCATTGAATTTATAAGTTTCCTTAAATACTCTTCTGTTAGGTCTTCATTCCAAACCTTTTCAATCACTGCCTTCAATTGGTCAGTAGTTGTTGGCTTCTTTTCATTAATTTTCTGACTCATTATATGCCAAAGGTTTTCAATTGGGTTCATATCAGGACTATTACCTGGCCAATCCAAGGTTGAAATACCGCGTTCAGATATAAATAATTTTACCTGGAAGATAAGATAATATAAATGTAAGGTATTGTCTTTTAATATTGTTGACAGTAATATTTTGAATAGAAAAAAAAATATACTCACAGATTTTGCCCGATGACATGGTGCAGAGTCGTCTTGAAATATGCACATAGAAATATCATGATACAGCGTTTCAATGGAAGGGAGTAAATATTGCTCTAAAATTTTTATATATTTTTCAGCGTTTATATTACCATTTACAAACGCCATACGACCTATTCCATGATATGAAAAACATCCCCATATCATCTGGCCAGCAGGATGCTTAACCGTTGGTTTTAGGCATTCTTCCTTAAGACGTTCTCCAGGTCTACGTCGAACGTACTGAATTCCGTCCGACCCGAAGAGGTTAAATTTACTCTCATCAGAGAATATAACTTTCTGCCAGTCGATTTCACTCCAGTTTTTATATTTTTTGGCCCATTTTAACCGCTGTTCTTTCATTTTTTTAGTTAATAGTGGTTTTTTTGCTGGTCTTCTTGCGATAAAACCACTTTCACGAAGCCTACGACGAATTGTCTCTACACTAACTTCACTTCCACCGGCTTCAATAAACTCTGTTCTAATGTCCACAGCAGTTTTGAAGCGATTCCTCAAACAAAAACGTTTTAAAAGTCTATCTTCTGCTTTTGTTGTTTTCCGCGAAGGACCCGATCCTTTTTTCCTTTCAACAGTCCCAGTCGTTTTATATTTTTTAATAAAATTATTTACACATGTTTTGCTACACCCAACCTGAGCAGCAATTGTTCGCGAACTTAGTTTTTGCCGCATTAGAGTCAATATTTCAGTTTTTTTAATAGTTGTTAATTTCTGCACCTTCGCCATATTTTAAATTAAAATTCACTGTTTGTCACTCCCTAACTCAAAGGACCACAACAAAGTGACTAATGGTAGTTAAACACATTACTTGTTTATAAAATAAATCCTAAATGTAGTAGGGAGGTAGTACTGGGAAAATTTAACTTAAATTAATCCTTTTATATACCTGGCAACATTTCTATGACCGTTACTGTATGTGTATATATTCCCGATTTATTTTTTTTTATCAAAATCTTATCACGGACTTCAAAAGGGAAAATATCAAAAAAACGATTTATATACGATGATTTTCCCAAAGATAACGCGTCAATCAATTTTTTCCGAAGAAACTAATTTTTGGCGGTACTTTTTAATATTTATTAATCAAACTCGGTAGATTTATTGAAGATCATAAGAAGTACATTTTCCCTAATTTTTATCAAAATATTTTTATTTGTATTAAAATAATTGAGAAAAAAAATTGTTATACGCGCAGTTTGTATTTCTTTAGTAATAATATTCCACACACCACAGATCGATAGAGGGGTTCCTTACGAGTGACCCTATTATTTTTGTCGATATTAATCAAGTAGAAACCGAACCGCCAACAAGAAAAATTCATGATTTTCCGGAAAAGTCGTGAAAAAAATACCGACAGATTTGTTTACAAACTCAGATATGGATTTATCTTCATTTTAAAACTAAAAAATCGCTGTTAGGAGTGAGTATTTCGGGGATAAATCACATTAAAATTGTACTAATTTAAAATATTTTAAAGTATCGATAAAAAAATGACCTCATTATTTTACAAACTCGTAACAAAAATCTATAAATACAATGCATTAATCATTTTTACATGTTTTACATTTCTGGTTATTTGTAAAGGGCGAGCGAGCGATCTCCCACAAACACGAAAGACAAAGACGGGTGTACTTTACTGTCATATGTAATAAAAATAGCTTTGAACTATATCACAGTGGGAAATTGTAACGCAGAAATATATATTTAACATGTATATTGAAATACGTTTTACACATTTTACAATCACTTGATTTCTTATCTTTCATTAAATGTGTAATGTTTTAATTAAATGTGTTTACAATAATAAAATTACTTTTAATTTAGAAGAATAATTATAATTATTAGTTGGTTTTAATTACTTCTTAACCAAGACTGATAGTATTTTATAATTAAGATAATTAGTCACACGTATGTAATTATATATGTAAGTTAAAAACAGTGGCGAAGCGTCCATGGAAGCTATGGGTAAATTAATAAAAATCTGTGTTTTCAGTTAATAAATAATTTTAAAATATTATTAGAATATTCATCTTTATGCGCAACTCAAACATTTTAACCAAAAATCAAAAACAGCATTTAATATTAATTTACACGCTCAATTATTATTATTTATTTTCTTGTATTTTAGTCGATATTTGTATGACGAGTTGAAGTTCATTGCAGGAAATTTCACTAAAAAATTTAGAATTTTTGATTTCGTTAAAAGTATGTTTATTGTATAGAAAATGACGTGAAAAGTTGAACTGTTCAAACCGCAGGTCTGTATCTCAAACCGTTCTCGAGATATAGCCTCTCAAAGTTTCAATTTTTTCAAAATTTTGAAGAAAAATGGCCCTAACTTTTGAACGCGTGATCGGAATTGATTTTAGTTGACGGATTTGGAATCAGCGTGTCAAAATCTATATAATGACATGTATAATACCTTAAAACTCGAAAAAAAAAATTTCGCGAAAAATCGAAAAAATTCAAAGTCGTTTTTTGACGAAATTTTTTTTTCGCATTTTAAAGTATTATACATGTCATTATATAGATTTTGACACGCTGATTTCAAATCTGTCAACTAAAATCAATTCCGATCACGCGTTCAAAAGTTATGGCCTTTTTTCTCCAAAAATTTGAAAAAACTAAAACTTTGAGAGGCTATACCTCGAGAACGGTTTGAGATACAGACCTGCGGTTTGAACAGTTCAACTTTTCACGTCATTTTCTATACAATAAACATACTTTTAACGAAATCCAAAATTCTTAACTTTTTAGTGAAATTTCCTGCGAACAACTTCAACTCGTCATACAAATATCGACTAAAATACAAGAAAATAAGACGTAGAATCATTTAGATACTATATAAATACATAAGAATTTATTAAAAAAAGTAAAAGCTTGAACTTAAGGTGTTTCATAACTAGTTTTTTTTGTTAATAGGAGGGGGAGGATTGACAAAATATGCTTCCCTTATTAAAAATTTCACGCCTCGTCACTGGTTAAAAATGTCTATTTTATAATAGTACAATCTGTTTGACATGGGCGTGTACGCAGGGCCGGATTAACAACGTAGCGGGAGTAGTAAATGCTACGGGCCCCGCGTCTCTGGGGGCCCCGCGACTTTGCGGAAAAATATCTCTTATTGGACTTACCACTTACCGTTCAATGGTTGATACGGGGTGTCCAAATCTACAGTAATTAATAATTTAAATTTAGGGTTTCCGATCTCGATTCGATTTAATCGAAAAATCGATTTATCTAAATTTGCTCGAATCAAATCAAGAAAATTTTGTTTGTAAAAGTGGTGTTTTATTATACACGCCTCAAAAAAATTAAAGGATAATTAAAAAATAAGCAAAACAAAAAATTCAAATTTTCAAACAGTTATATTTCCGCGAAAATTTATTTGATTTGCGTGTCCCAAAGCTCATTCAAACGTTTGCGCTTTCTAATTTTTGAATAAATTTTCAACAAATTTTATCATCCCTTTCCGTTCTTTGCCAAGGGTTAAGAGTTCAAAAAAATATCCCTTAAATTTTTATTAACTTATCAATTTATATTTGTATCCCGAAAAAAATGGTGTAATATTTCTTCAAAACAGTGAGAGAGATACAGTGGCGTTTGGGATATATCTATCTCTTTCTTTTGACACGGCTCTGTTTTCGAGTTAGATGCGCGTTCATGCTCTATGTCTATGGTATAATATTTACCTCTTTTTTGGTTATTTAAAGCTTCCAATGGGAAAAATGTCAAATAAATTGAGTGAATTGACTTTTATTATTATTGAAAGTCTATATAGGTGATGACCATCCAATTTATTTAAAAAATAGATGCCACTGATATTTTTATGTCATTAAAAATTCACAAGGGGTGACGCCCGCTTAATGTGCAAAAAAATCCTATTGACTTTTTTCGGAGGGAGTGGGTGAAGATATCGATTGACTCCCCGAGTTTCACCCCCCCCACCCCCAGCGACGCCACTACCAAGGGCCTCTTTATAACATTTGCTACGGGCCCCGCGCTTGCTTAATCCGGCCCTGCGTGTACGGCAATTTTTTTTCTTGGAAATCGTTCGAGGGTAGATTTAAACGGGAGCATTTTCTCCTAGATTCTATATTATTAAAAAATGGTCCAGTCGCCTCTACTATTTCAGGAGCTGCGGAACAAAACCGGATAGATCCACTTTGAACCGAAATGATTTTTTTTCGATTCGGAATTTTCAACCATCACGGATCAAATATTGCAAAAAATGTATTATATTTTGATAATATTTTGGAATCAATAAACAAAGCACCATATTATGAAACATCTTTTATAAAAAGAAATAAATTCCACTTAAAATTACATTTTTATAATTTTTTTTTGTAATATAGGTAACAAAATTGTCTTTTACATAAAGAAAAATTTTAAGTGGAATTTATTTCTTTTTATAAAAGATGTTTAATAATACAGTGCTTTGTTTATTGATTCCAAAATATCATCTAAGTTTGAATATAACTAACAATAATCAATGTTTTTTCTTCTGGGACAAGTTTATCTGCAACAAATTTTGAAACGACCCATTTATGCGCGGCCCTCAAATGGAGCAATTTGGGTTGGCCAGGCCTGGTCTAAACGATCACAGACGAATAATTGCAATTCTTTGGCAGAAGCAGATATCAATTTTTGCCAATTTTGAAATTTTCATAATTTTATTTTAATTACTTTTTAATTACATTAATGACCAGTTCTATTAGCTTCAGAAGTCGTCTGCCACCGTAAAGGTCAGAGTTGCTTACAACAGATTCAAAAATATTAAGATAAACATCATCGGTTATCTTTTTCTAGGGCGGAGCTTATATAGTTACATCATTTTAAATAAAAACACAAATATACGTACATTTAATTAATTAATTTTATATCAAGTTTAACATATTTAAATACTAAAATTCGGAATATCAAATATTTATTACCACAAAATTCACTTATAGATTACATAAAAATTTAATCGCACAAATATATATGAGTACTATAAACAAAGAGTACTTCTTTATCTAAGAAATGAGTTTCAAAATATCTGTCTTTGTTTGGTACATAGAGAAATGATTTAAATATTATAATAATCAAATGGGAGGAGCCTACTAAGTTTGTGATAAGCGAATTCAAATGAAAACTGGTCGACCGCTTCTGCATGCGTATGTATATTAGTAGAATACTTAAATATGTCAGATAAAACGTTTCCTATAATTATAATTAATTTATCAAAACATGTTGATTGTATCGGAATACATTTTATAAAAATTTTAAGAGCAAGATTATAACTATCATAGATAACATTAAAATGACGTACATACATTAGTTCCTCGTATTTCCTTTATCCTACAGCAGCGGTCACCAAACTACGGCCCAAAATAATAAATATTTTTTATACATATAAAAAATATAAATTTTATATAATTTAAGGATTTGTATTTATCTACATTTGAATCATATTTTCCATTATAAACGAAATATCTCTATTTACATAGCTAATTGCACATGTAAATCAATGTTCTAATAGGATTCCAACAAGAATATTTTTCGTCCGGCCCCCATGTTTAAAAAAAATTCGATCCGACCCGTTTCTCAAACAGTTTGGTGACCCCTGTCCTACAGTACCCCCTTTTCAGCTATAAAAAATCACAAGGCTGCCTTTATAATTTTAATTTTTAGCAGTGAACATTTTTTCATATACATATCTAGTGGTATACATATAATAATCAAGGGCTTCCCAACTACACCCAGGGCTCCCTTTGATCCACCCATTACCGTCAAGGGAGCCGAGGACCGCAGTTTGGGAACCAGTGCTTTAAACTAGATTTTTTAGTCTCTTTTAAACATTGTATTTGGTTCGCTACAACTCACGATATTGCACTAAAATACAACTAACTAACTAATTAAGAATATACAAGGAAGTCTTTTTAACAGCTACTCAAAAGAGGGCATATGTAAACTACCCTTTAGTAGTTTACGTATGTTATCCGCGCGCCTAAGAGAGGGTTAATATTTATAAATACAAAGAAAAATATTAACTGAAAGTATGGCAAGTAAACAGTCAATAAAATTATTTTATTTATTTATTTTCAATAATAAAATGAAAAATTAATTCTGGTATATTTTTTTATATAAAATTTGTTTTTTAACATAAAAATACGCATAACATGTCGTCATTATTTATTTAAGCTGATAAAAACGTATTCAATATTTGTTTTGCTAATCTAAATTTTTACATATGTATTTTTCGGAAAAATTAGTTCATCGCTAAACCAAAAACAAGGACTTAATTAAATAAGAAAAAATAACAAAAAAAACTTGTGACTAGAATTTCTTCGCGGCTTCACTCGCGTATGTTCCAAAATCAATTAAAGCTAGCGCATCAACGGCGATAATGATTATGGTATAATTATATTCTATCAATATCTGTCATCGATTTTCATCAATTATATTTTTATTAGAAAATATCAACTGTAAATTTTCCTTTATACGAACACGTCGTAAATCAATTATAATATAGCCTATATAAACTAATTCTAGGTTTTTAGGCTCTCGAACGAAGAAAGTCTCGTCAAAATCGGTTCAATAGTTTCTGTATTAAGTCGGAACGAAAAAAAATGGATTTTGCCTATATAAAAATGCTTAATTATACATACATAACTTCTTATCTTTAATAGATAACACACTACAGGCATTTTTTGTACCCAATTTATTCATTCAATTATGAAATTAATTAAAATAACAAAAGTAAAAAAATAATGTAAATCGATTAAAGTTTAGTACAAAATAAGTAACCCTAGTTTTATAATATAAGCTTAATTGATTGATTAATATCCAGAAACCAAGAACCACTTCAAGACCCCAGCAGGGCTTGCATATTAATACACTTGAAACATTTTGAGAGTCCCTGTATTATTTATAATGATAAATCTTGTCAATTCGAACTTATCAAGTATCATTAGATGAAGTAATATCTGATGTATGTAAATAAGTAATATATAATCGAAATTTTCATTAAGACCTATTTATGACCTTGAAAATACATTCATATGTATGTTAGTATGTTTGTATATATGTACAGACGCCACATATTCATATTCACTTGTTAAATTGTTAAGTGCTATAAATTCTAAAGCTTTGAAACATTTAAAAATAGTTTCGTCCACTTTTCTTACAAAAAAATATTTCTTTATAAATTAGATAATCGCGTCTTTTAAAATATTCGCTACTTATTTCCGGTATGAATATAGGTACAGTAAAAATTTAGGAGATTTTAATTAAAGTTAAAATTACTCCTTCTATTTTAAAATAGTTTTTTTTATTTAGGCTTCTTTATACTTTTTTAAATGATCAAAAAGAGAATAATTTTATCAATTACATCAGTGGTCACCAAACTACAGCCCGCGGGCCGGATCCGGCTCTCGAAAGATTTTCACCCAGTCTCCGTTTTTTTCTTTTAATTGTTTTAATTATATGCAAATTAAATATATTATGTATTCCAAGTTGATTAAGACATAGGAAATTTAACATGGAGACAATTATAAATGTTGTAGTAACCTTTGGTCAAATTTAACGATGTGTCATTGGTGCATTTTGAAATGCCGCCTCGAAAATAAATGATAAATTTTAAATTAATCAACAGTATTTTGTTTTCAACTTTAACTTTTGATTTGATTCCGAGAACTGAATAGACGATTCCAAAAAAGCTTTAATTCACGACTAACATCTTTTCCCTTTAAAATGAACAAAAATAAAAATAATAAGTAGTTGATCGAGTTGTCCATGATTAATATTCGATAGCTTGGGTTCACACTTATTAATTTAGAATTACGAATTAGGGAGTTATTCCACGTGAAGAAGAAGACAATTTTTTTTTGGTCTACGAAAATTCTTCACTTTCGCTACTTAATGCTGTGTTTAGATCGAAAAAACAAAACAGCAACATCGTGTCTTTTTGACAAAAGTGTAATAAATCATATGCATTTTTCAAACACCGTGTTGCCGTTTTGTTTTCTTTGGTCTAAACACGGCATTATAAATACCACTGATCTGGTATTATTTAACTGGATAGTGGATACCTATGGAATTACTATTAAACCGGATGGCTAAATTTCATACTTTTTCTAACAGTATCGTTTCCATTTGCGCATGCGCGAGACGCAACAGTGAACTCAATTTTGATATGATATAGAGGTATGTGACGTGCTTCTATAGTTTCTTTATTCAATTGTTAATCAGATTTGACAGTTAATATGCATTTATGGTTGTTTATTTAGTTATTATTTGATAATTAAAATAAATTACAGGTATTCGCGTGTTAAATAAGTGTATTGTAGTTGATATACAATTGAACTTGTACGTATTTATTTATATATTTAACAAATCAATTTTATAAATTTGAATTTCGAACATCCGTTGACATAGTCAGTTTCGGTTGTTAGGAAATATTCAATTTCAGCCATCATGTCTGACTTATCATCAGTCCAGCCATGTCAATGATAAATACATTTGGTTAAATATGAATTATGTTTATGTTCATTGTTCATTTTCTTTTTCACCCGTATAATTTTTATTTCGCACCTCCGCTACTGAGTTAGCGTCGTGCACACCCTGTGTACAAAGAAGACGTCCATTGCCAAACGTAGTGCTGGCACACATAGTCGACCTGTTGTCACATACACACACACACACACACACACTTACGCATACACACTCGCCGTGAACCACACGGTCAACAAGCGCTTTGCTGCAACAACGGTGACACCTATCGGTATTATACTGCAGGGGTGTACATTGATTTTTGTTATTGACCCATTTAAATCCAGTAGGTCGCCGCTAATGGTCAATTAGTTTTTTTTTTTTTTTTTTAATAGTAAAATTTTACTTTCGGTTGAACTGTATTTCTTGCAAGGGAGCCTTTTCAGGTGGTAAAGTCGTATCGAGTTCAAATTTTGTATATAGTTAGAGGGCGTCAGGGGTTGTAAGAAAAAAATATATTTTAGCTAAAATGGTTAAGGGGTCAAATACCTTTATGAAAATGTGCAAAATAATCGTATATTTCAAATAACTTTGTGACTAATGAAGTTAAAAAAAATTGCGTACAATATTTTCTAATGACAATTTTTAACCAGCCATTTTCCAGACTTACTAGATGTCTTTAAATTTAAATATCCTTCTAAATTGATCATTTTTCAGCTATAATCAATACTTTTCTTATCGCTAACGTAATAAAAAAATAAAAAATACATTTTTTTTTTAAATATGATAGTGTGGTGAAAGGGTTGACAAATTTTGGTGAAATATGTATTATGTATTTCAATTACTATTGTATAATACAATTAATAGAAAACAAATCTTAAATAAGCAATGGGGTGGGTGGAAGGTGGGGGTGAACGGTTTTAATTTTTTCGAATTTCGTATATTGTCATTCAAAAGAGTATAAAAAATCACAATTATCAATTTCGAACCGGAAAAATCGTTATTTTTTGCTGGAACGGAAACCGGAACAGAACCGAAATAAAAATATCGGTTTTTACGGTTCATTACATGTGTAAATACGCGCGTTAACATGATCTTATTTCCCACTTCAATTGTCGTTCGGACTATCATCAAGTACCATAAAATGTTCTAAATTATGGTAGAAATTTTTTTTTTAATACAAATAATTTTTTTTAAGTTAATCACTCGGAGCTGAACCGAAAACCGAAAAAACGGAAAACCGTTATTTTTTTCGGAACCAAACCGAAATATATTTTTTTACTCGAACCGGAACGAAAACCGAAACGAAAAAAATAACGGTTCGAAGCCCTGGCTATAACTTTGTAAATACTTTGAATTTTGGTCTACAGTTTTCACAGTATACTTTCAATATATTTTACTTTCAAAATATTTTAAAAAAAATTAAAATCGTCAAACCGCAATACTGCCTTAACCTTAAGACATCTGATTTTAACATTCTTCCCTTGATAAGACTTAACATTGCATACTCAAAAATCTTGTGCTACCGGCTAAATTAAATAGATATTTCTTCAGTGAGAAAATATTGCGAATCACTGGCTTACATCATAGCATCGTGTTTAATTTATCTTATAACAAATAAATAAATAGATAAAGGTCACGCACACCCTGAATATACGCCGCTGATACAACTTCTATTGATAGAATAGCAATGCCCACGCCAATGCACTTCTTTGAATAACTAATTGGAGACACACATACACACACACATGCACGCACTTTACATGTGTATGCGTGCATATCGGTTGCAGAAGTAATTATTATAATAAGTGCGCTTTGACATCTAAATATAGAAATGTGGTGGTGAGTAAGCGACAAAAATAACGGGATACATTTTCCAGCTGTGTTCGAAGGAAGTAACTGGTTTTCATTGGAATTGAAATAGAAAGGATGTGTGTGGATTTAATAATTGAAATAAAATACACAGTGATTACAAATATCTTAAAGGGAAAAGACACTGTGACGGAAAAAAATCGAATTTTTTTTTATGCATTTTTTGAAGGATACATATTCAAAAAAAATTTAAAAAATGTAAGTTAAAAAAACATTAAACGCGTTTTTCTCAAAATGACTTTTTTCGATCTTGTCCCAGCAGACTAATGAACTGATTAAAAAAAATGTTTTCCTAAATAGCAGTAATTAAGCCTATTCGTAACCGATTTTTGAAATTTTGATAGTTACTATAAAATAAAATAAAATAAAAATTAAACCGTCGCCATTTTGTGAAAAAATATAATTTAAAAAAAAGGCTACACACAGCCATATAGATATTGATAAAATATTTTTTTTCCGATAACCCATCCCGAAATTTTGATGGGACTATGGGGAAAAATATTTTTTTTGGTTGTCACATCGAGGCTCATAACTTTGTAAATTTTTAATATTTTTCAATAAAAATTGGTAATGAATAAGTTGAATATAAACTTAATAAAATGTCCTTCACCCGATCCAAAAATAATCTGTAATAGCTGTGAAAAATATTCCCAAATATTGACAATTTTTTGACTCTTTTGACCTTTCAACCAATTTAATGCTCCGTTAAAGTTTTGGTGTATTTTAAGCTGCCAGCTAACGCTATCTGCTAGGTATTAAATATAAATGATAACCACTGACAGATGTAGCCAATGAAATCATACATATAATGAATGACTTAGAAATCAGTGACTGACAAGTGTAACTCATAAAAAGTATTTACATTATTATACATTTATTATCACTGCTTTAAAATATCGAGCAATTTCACAACAATTTTACTCCCAGTAGATAGCGTTAGCTGGAAACAAATTTGCGTGTAAATTCTTTATAATACCGAAGATAAGATGATCGATTGTACATGTTCCAAAACAAAACAATTAGCTCTTCAAATTCCAAACTGCAATTAACTTCATATATTATCTCAACTGCTTCATAATAAATTTATTTGCCTTGTCTGAAAATTTCATATATTTAAATATTAAATGTTTTGGCAACTAAATCTACATTTAATCCCGATGGTATAGTAAGCACCTTAAAACATCTTAAAATAAGACAAATATCAAGATAAAATAAAGCTAAATGCATTTTATAGGTTAAACAATTTACAATGGAATTTAGAAAATGGAAAAGCTAGTAATGTTAAAAAAAGATACATTCGTGTTAGACGCATTTTATGTATTGTGTAGGAATCCAAATAAAATGCGTACCTGTTGCCAAGAATAAAGAATTATATCATGCAAAATTAGTATGAATATATACAACTAAGAAAATGTCAACATTATTTGGTTTTGTGTATATTTTATTATTATAAAATTTTTATTTTATAAGTAAATTATATTTTAATTTTAAATGTTGTAGAGTCGCATGCAGAAGTGGTCTATCAGTTTTCATTCAAATTCGCTTATCACAATCTTAGTAGGCTCCTCCCATTTGATTATTATTATATTTAAAACATTTTTCCATGTGCCAAAGACAGATATTTTGAAACTTAATTGCTAGATTCTTCGTTTATAGTACTCAGGTATATTTGTGCGAATAAATTTTTATGTAATTATTGAAAATTGTATAAGTAAATTTAGTGGTAATAAATATTTGATATTCCGAATTTTAGTATTTAAATATGTTAAATTTGATATAAAATTAATTTATGAAGTAGACGTATATTTGTGTTTTTATTAAAAATGATTAAATTATATAAGTATCGCCCTAGAAAAAGATAACCGATGATGTTTGTCTTAATATTTTTGAATCTGTTGTGAGCGATTCTGACCTTTAGGGTGGCAGACGACTTCTGAAGCCCATAGTACAACATAGCTAGATATAGCTTCGTAGTGCTAAAAATTTTCTCTAAAATTTAAGTATTAAAAATCAAATAGATTGATGGTTATTTAAAAATAAAATAATTTACTTGAAATTTAAAATAGCGTTTTGAAAATTATTTTTATAAAAAATGGCCCTACTTGATTACATGTTGAGGAGTACTGTTTAGTGTATTTAAACAACATAGAAAGGTATTTGAAAAGATAATGTATATGACAATGACCTTATTCCTAGAAAATAAAATAGAAATTGGCATAACAAATGCTGTGATTTTATTATAAATAATTTTCTAGTAATTCAAAATATTTGAAATTAAAACTACGATTAAAATGTTTTATGATCATTACGTTTTTTATTACAACACTAAACATACATATTTTTAAGTCAACTTAACTGAATGACCTTGAATATTTATGTTTTTGTTTGTTTTATTTTTACTAAGCATTACTCATATTCTGTAATCTTCAAAAATAAAATGTAATTAATGTGTTATATTATACATATGTAAGTCTAATACATAAACTAAATTTTAATTTAATAATATATTTCATATTTTATTAAGTGTGCAAAAAGTTCTGAGCTTTAAATTTCATACAACCGAAACCCCAATAAAAATGTATTAATTTTCCCGCTTTTTAGGGTTTTAAAGTGTTGACATTGGCCTAAACAACAACAAAAATTTCCAACTAAAAACACTGCAATTGAACGCGAATTGTAATCTCTATACGCATTCTCTACGTTTGACAGAAATCCAAAACTATTTATTTTTGCCGCTTGGTGCCTTAACGGAAACATACACACATGATTTTTTTTTGTACACGTCTATGGCGTCTTTTATAATAAATACTAAAAAAACGTACTACAGTTTTCGATGTTCACGTATTAATAAATAGATTTAGAATTAAAAATAAATAAATAAATTATAATGAAATATTTTCTGCCCAAAACAAGCAAAAAAATATAAAATATATTAATAGTACTTAATACAATACTTTTTTTAAATGAATAAAAATTAAATTCTCGTTTATTCACAATGCAGTGAAGTGAAAAAAATATACGCAATATGGAAATTACGAAGACAATAAAGGGACATTAGCATATTAATTGTTCCGCCGCAATGATATGTATTATTATTATTGAAAATACATTTATTATTATTTAATTAATAAAACGTTTATTGTTCTTCATATTATAGTACCTAGTGAACCATCTTTTTATAATATAAGTAATGATTGGAAAAATAGTTGTTATTTTCAATTAAATAGTTACTAGTTAAATTTTTTTTCGGAAAAAAGTTTTTTTTACGATTTGATAATAATTAGTGCAAACGAAGCAGTAAAAAGTGTCGCAAATAGTTTTAAAATTATTGGAAAGGTAGTTGCAAATAGTTGATTTCAAATTGTGTTCAATCAACCCGGTTTTCTGAAAACGGTGGAGATATCTAATAAAAATTACAATAAATGCATTTTTACGCAATAGTTGAAAAACTATTTTTCCAATCTCTAAATATAAGTAATAGAATCAGTTAAAGTTTATTATCTAATTTAAATATATTGTAAAGTCAATTATGGTGAATTGAATTTAGATAGAAAAAAAATATAGTAAGGTCATGGAGGCAAATAAGGCCCACCTTAATTAAAAATGTTATAATTCGGGTAATAAGTAATTTATATTAATGGTAAACTTTGGTTTATTATTAATCTAATTAATCTTGAGCATTTTTTGCCGCAGGTACCTTAGAATATATTTTGACTTGAAATCTTTTTGATTTATTTTATTTTTTCAGATTATTTCTTTTTTAGTAATACTAAATAAATGTTGATCATGTATGTATATAGAATATGAAAATAAATTGAATACAAAATAAATACGGTATATTGAAAAATATATATAATACCATATATTGAAATTTTTTATAAGATTCAATCCACTAAACCTTTTGATCATGAAAAATATCTATACGCCTATAAAATGAATGAAAATATACATAATAACGAATACATAAAAATAAAATTGGCGAACGTAAGGGATTTTATTACATAAATATACCAGGGCTGTATTTGAAAGGGTTGAAATTTAAATAATTAAATAAATAAGCAGTAGATACTCAAAATTGTTGAATATATAGAACCCTATACAATATTCTAATGCCGGATTTGACTAAAGTACTTTATTTTTAACAAGCTTTACTGAAATCGAACGTTTTTATATTTAAATAATTTAGTGAAAACGGAATAATTTAATCGGCGATGATACCTTGTCAAAAAAAAATCTGCCAAGTAAATGCACTAAAAATTAACTTTAAAGGGTTACATATAATCACTAATGAATAATAAGCACATTTTTTGTAATTTTTAAAGCTCAAAGTGGTAAAAAATGAGTGGAAATGAATATATAGTAATGTAAAGAGGTACCGTAATTCGGTCTCAAGTCAAAACAGAAGTAAAATAAGCAATCGAAAACCGACATAATCTCGAAAAAAGTCGGAACTAATGTCAACGTTTGCATGTACTAAAACAGTTTTCAAACTTTAAATTCATTTTTAAAAATTGCGGAAAACATATCTTGGCCATTTTCCATGCGATCGACTTGAAATTTTAACTGTAACTTCTTAGATAGATTTTACATCGAAACACTCACAATCAGTGTAGCAACGCTAAAGTCACCATTTTGTTTTATATTTCATTTAAAATTTTTTTGGCATGTTTTGAGACATGTACAATAAACCCCCAAAATTTCATTTGATTGCTTTTGTTAATATTCTTTTTTGAAATGTAATTTTATATAAATCGTAGAGAGATAACAAGAACAGCTTCTTTCAGCACGTGATGTTCTAAAATAAAAAAATACATCGAAAACTTAATTTTGATCTGGATGAAATTCAGGCTTTTTCGTCAATATAAAAGGAGGATTTGTTAATATTATTTTTTGAAATGTAATTTTATATAAATCGTAAAGAGATAACAAGAACAGCTTCATTCAGCATGTGATGTTCTAAACTAAAAAAATACATCGAAAACTGAATTTTGATCTAGTTCTGGATGAAATGCAGGCTTTTTCGTCAATATAAAAGAAGGATTTATTAGGTTAATATATTATATCAAGATAAAAAGACCGTGATTAATAACAAAAAAATCTTAACGAGTTTGAAATGAAAAAGAAACCCATTAAGTTGACATTTGTATGTATTCACGTATGTTTTATAATTTCACCGAGGAAAAGAAAAATGAGTGTAGACTAATACTGACAAAGAGGGGTATATAGAGCTGGGCACGTGACTCACACAAAGGATGACCAGATTTTAGTTTTGGTAAACCCTGAGATGTAAATGAAGACCACTTTTTTATTTTTATTTTATCTATTTTATTTTTATTTTCATAAAATTTGTTACCAAAATCTGCACTGTTATGTCCCCTGCTCTATTTTTGACGACCTTTTTTTTTTTTTAGTCGTCGTGATTTTTTGCAAAACCCGGAGAAATTGTACCCAAACCCGGAGCCCGGAGATTCAGTATACAAACCCTGAGACTCCGGGTCAAAAAAATTACTCCAATTATTAGCACCCCCAACAAATCAATTGTTTATACAATTAAAAAAAGTTATTAACAAATTTCAATATTTAAAATAAAATCTATTTTAACAAGCTGCTAGTGACTTTTAAGACACATTTAAAGTGTTTATTTATTATTTGAAAATCTATTTAAGATATCAATTAAAATTATAAATAATTTTTTTAATTGATTTTTTGGGGGTGCCAAATGATAGAGTAATTTTTGTTATTTCCGTAGAAATCTAGGAAACCTTATAGGTTCGCCATATCCGCCCGTCCTCAAAAATTTTAAGCAGATTAAGATGAAATTTCGTATACGGACGAAGACCGATAACACAAAACAGAAATGATAAGATTTTTGAAAAGTGAACTCACATTTTTTTCACTTATCCCATTGAGTGGGGCGTCATTAGATAGGTCTCTTAAAATGAAACAAAAAATGTTAAATGGACTTTTGATTTTAACCTTTCAGTCACGATATATTTGCATTTAAATGTCGTTATCAGAGCGTCCCCCCTCTATTTTCTAAACTATCAAAATAAAAAATCTGAAAAATTCGAGAATATAGCTTTTAATTAGTACTTTCACTGGAAATTATAACGAACACTGTCAAAATTATTTTGGACCCCCTCCCATAGTAGCTAAAATAGTTTATAAAAAAAATTTAAATAATACTTGTTTATAAATAAAATTGTAATGACTACGGAAACCTATCATGTGCGTACCCAAGACCGTTTTATTTTTAATATCTCTCGCCGTTTAGGAATAATAAAAGGTTCGTGAGTTGTCGGGTCACGCGCCCAGCTCTAGTATACATTACAATAATGTATACACAGCACCGCCATATAAACTTGTATACACACAATTTGTGTAATTACATTATAAACTTGAGAAATATTGTTATGGTTCTCGATAACTTTCGTAGGTTGAGAGAGAAGGCGTTAAATCATGTTTCTTTATTCGCAAAAACGGTCTTATATTAACGGCATCGCTTATGAAGTTTTGTGGGTGGAAAGTATTTGAGTTATTTTATACATACGAACATGAATTTCTGCAATTTTCAAAATACACTGTTACAAGCTGTTGTTTCACCAAAACCACTGGAAATATCGACTTGTTTTTTGTACATTAAGGCTGGCCGCACACGTCCGGTTATCGATAAGGTTTCTGAATCAGGTACAAGCCTCGCAAACGTTCTGTTTTAATTTGCCCCAGTTCTGCGGTAATATTCAAGTCGTTATATCTACTGGTTTCAGAGAAAATAACTCGTATATCAACACTTTATTTAACAGATATTATTTAATATGCTATACAGTGTATTCCAAGTTGATTAAGACATAGGAAATTTAACACGGGGGCAATTAGAAATGTTGTAGTAATCTTTGGTCAAATTTAACAATGTGTGATTGGTGCATTTTGAAATACCGCCACAAAATTTAATAAAATAGTAATTAGTATTTTGTTTTCAAATTTATATCTACCAAAAAATATTATTATAATATTATCTAGGATGCTTACTTTAATGTATTTTATTGTTGAAAACAATACACTGTTGATTAATTTAAAATTTATCAGTTAGTTTCGAGGCGGCATTTCAAAATGCACCAATCACACATCGTTAAATTTGACCAAAGGTTACTACAACACTTCTAATTGCCCCCATGTTAAATTTCCTATGTCTTAATCAACTTGGAATACACTGTAAACCTTACTCTAATAGCGGCCATAACTGGTGCCAGTACCTTATAGACATTTTCTAAGGACGAAGTAGGTAAAAACAATTTTCGTGAGTGGTAAGTTTCAGGGTCGGTCGAAGAACTTTGCTGTGTAAACTGTAATTGTACGTGTAAATTATTTTTATGTCATTTAACTGACATATAACTGACAATTTCTGAAGAATTTGGAACAAAATTTGGTATACCTACTACTGTTTTTGAGGATGTTGAATCAAAATCTGATATCAGAATTATGAAATTCAATATGGCGGACTCAAAATGGCGTTAAAGTATCAAAATAATCACTTTCTATTGAAAAAAAATATGGATGCAGCATTATCATAATAAGCACTCTAAAAACCAATTTAAAAAAGTGTATTGTTTTTCGTTGCCTCGTGCATTAATTAGGTCATTTTTCGTTTACATAAAATTAAAAACGTTATGTCATTTTGTATAGCATAATTTATTCATAATTTTGTGTATCATGCACTCGAACATTGGTAACTTTAATCATGTCTAGTAATGTATTGCAGTATTTACAAAACAAGTAAATTATATTAAATAATTTCTTTAAAAAATGATAACGTGTATATCTGTATAATATTTTAACATGTGAATTTATTAATTTTATTAATATCAAATAATAATATATTTATAATATGAAATAACATCTGATTTTTTATTAATTTCACTATGTTAAATGGAGAATTTTGCACACTTTTTATTAAATTTGTAAAATACTCATAAGTACCTGTAACGGGCGTTACAAATTTCGGAAGGCTATTTAAGCTATTAAAGTTATTAAGTCAGATAAATTTGCAAAAACTCTTATTCCATTTATGTGTTGTTTTTTTGCAAATAACTAAGCAATACGTTTTTATAGAAAATTTATATTTTAAAATGTAGAAGAAATCTTTTTAATCACCCTGTACATGTACATTCTACGAAGGTTTAATGTGCATATGTCCACGATTTTAATATGACTATCAAACTATTTCAATTTGGTTTAAAACATTTCAAGACTTGATATGCAAAGAAACAGACGATAAATGGAATCACTAAAAGTCAAAGATATTTTTCTTCTATTCTGTATCTAAGTTTACGTAGTTTCAATCAAATTGAATTCCAAATCAAATTGTGTAGTTGAAAATGCTTTCAGCGGCGTGCTTCTTTCCAGTTACATTTTCTATAAAAGTCTATACACATTTTATTGCTTAAGTTTATATAAACCTACTTTTTAGGGTTCCTTAGGAAACTTATAATTTCGTTCTGTCCGTCTATATAAAATGCAACAAAAAATGTCAAATGACCTTTTCATTTTAACCCTTCAGTCACGATATATTTGCTCTTCAATATGGTTATCAGAAAAAAAATCTGAGAAAACTTCAGAATGTAGTTTAAAAAAATAATAGCAAAAATAAATGATTTCATAATCGTAGTGAGAATGATTACGGAACCCTATCATGTGCGTGCCAAACGCGCATTTGGCCGTTTTATTGTAATATAATTTTATTTGTAATTTTGAGTATAGAAAGTTGTTTGAAAACCCTTTAATAAAGATCAAAGAATCGAAAAACACTTAAATACGTGTGCAATTTGAAAAATCTATTAACTGGTATCAAATTCAACTTCCGGTCTCTACCGGAACTGCCCTTTTAGGATCGGATGCCGTTTTTATTGTTCCGTACCGATATCAGAAAAAACAGTTTAGGAATCAACACTGTTTGTGTCCATCTGTCTGTCGGTCACAACCTTGTAACTACTGAAGAAGTTAAAATTTGGCATTATTATACTAAATGTTAGACCAAAGATAAACCTGAGTTTATAAAATTTAAGTTTTCAACGCTTTTTAAAGGGGAGGATGCATAATTAATTTTTTTTAAATTAAATTCGGCGAGTGGGGAATCAAATGAAATTTGAATTCAATGAATTTAAATATGGAAACGTCGCAATTGCAATTCTTCCTTAGATGACTATCTTTGTATGTTTAAATTTTAAAACTTAACTTTATTTCAAAATCGTCTTTGTTTTTGATAATTAACATTTTTTTGCCGTAGAATTAATATATTTTCGAATAACTTACTTCTGACACCTCTTATCAGGTAAAAATTCAATAATGTACTCAATTTTTTAAGATTCATTTTTATTTTATCTAAAACGTGTATTTTTCGCTAGAAAGCATTACCCCCTAGACACCGACTTTCAATTGTTATTACAGAGTATAATAATTAATAACAAATGGACTTCAACTGTGGAACTTTTTTCTTATCTTATTACATGTATTAGTAGTCCTGGACTTACGCGATTTCGACTTACGCGAATTCGTACTTACGCGATTTGAAAAAAAGTGTTTTTTTTAAATTTCGCGGCGCTTTGTATCCCTGTGGCCATTGTGCCAACCGAGATTGGTAAACACTTCACCCTTTCCTCATTCCCCCCTTGTCTATATGCTCAATTTTTAATTGGCACAACAGGGAATTTATATATTTTGTAGGGTTTTTAATACTGAGTTGGTGCATTTTATTTACAATTTAAACATTTTTCTCTGCTGCGTTCACTTGTTTTACAAAACTGATTTTTTGCTACAGTAAATCCTCGACTTACGCGAAAACCTTTGGGACGAATTAATCGCGTAAGTCGAGGACTTACTGTATATCACGAGGCTGACATTTTCAATAACGATTTTCATTCCAATAAATGATAATCAAATAAAATAAAACATAAGTACATAATAAGATATTAAATGATATTTTCTTTAAGAAAAACGCTTACAAAGTCAATAACAAGTTGTATTTTGCAATGAAAATATCCAATTACATATTAATTTAGACTCGGGAGATATGCAAAGCCTAATGTAATTATTTTCTTGAACTCGAGAACGAATATCGCGAAAAACAAACGATACAACTAATAAATAACAGAACTCAAAAGTGGTTCAAATTTATTCTACAACAGAATAGAAATATATAAACGTATACCTTCAGTGGCGGTCCAGGATAAATAACATTTTATTTATAAAAAAATAGGGGATGTTATCCCTTATTATAAGTATGTAAGTATTTATTTTTTAAAATTTTAAAGTAGTTTAAGAAAAATGTAGTATATTTAAGAGCGACCTAGAGAAAACTTAATTTATATTTTTCAGATTTTATTGATTTTTTTTTATAAAATTTTATACGCCCCCCTTCACTGTATTTTGATACTAGGTAATATGCCAGAGAATAGGAAATAAAAATACATTTAAAAATCACAGAACCTGTAAAAATTGTATGATTTAAAAATAATACTTAACTTTTTTTTTGGTGGTAAATTTTGATTAATTTTCGAATACAGATCAAATAAATTTTATGATGTTATAAGCAATATTGTACATGATATGAAATATGAGATGATTTATTTTCATATATGAAAAAAATCTGTTTTTTTTAATCTTTGAAAAATAAAGTAGGGCGTGCCCGTTTATAACCAAAATAAATTTTTGAAATATTTATATTTGAAATTAAATATTATAAAATCTTCATATAAATATAAATTTAATAATAACAATTATTTCGAGTAAGTATATTTTAAAATAAAACCACATGTAATATTTATAAGATTACATAAAAAACCTACTCAACGAATCAGAAATGAAAAGAGCATTTCTGCAGATTTATATATTAAATGTAATAAATATTTATCCAAAGTTAGCGCACAAAAAAACAAACGTTGCGTCAATTTATATTTAAACAATCTATTAAATAAATTTAATAACATAAACAGAGAACGATTAGGTGCGAGTTATCAATACGCTGTAAATAAATAGAGGTTGTTATTGGAAGATAGTTAGCAAGTAAATAAACAACATAGCGAGTGACTTATTTTCGAGAATGCATCAACACGTGCAATGGATCCTGTGCCTACGTAATGGGGGCAAGTAACCGATGCTACGTCATTATGTACAACAACTGTCAAACGTAATGCCGTCATATTATCTAACCTCGCTGCAAAATGTACCTGCCGAAACGCGGTTCGCACCGGAATAGTGCAGCGGTGACCTGGTTGTTGGATTTAGGCAGGACCCCCGCACTGATAGCGCTTATCAGTGACAGTGAAATAATGGCAACAATCGTCGTTGCTTGTAAACAATGAACACACGACGTGACCTAAAACTGACAAAAGGCTCCACTTTCTAGCCGATCGCTTGTACCGAGAAATAAAGCGGTTGAATTATGTTCCCAGACATTTACAGCATCTTCCCGAACCGTAATATTGTGACAATTTTCGTGAAATCGATAGAGTCATGGCGCCTAGAAAATCAATCCTGCTGCAAAATGCGCGAGACACAGTAACAATACGGCGGTAAATGTGTGAATATGGGCTCACCTTGTATCATACGTTGCGTAGTCGATGACTTTTGATTATTTGAAGACATTTCTTGTTAATATTTTGTACACTTTACACTATAAACATCGGATTTCAGTCCCACAATTAACACTCACTGTTCACAAGCTATATTCTACTCAAGATGGAAGGAGAGGCGAGCGCGGCCCAGCCAGAGCTCGGTCGTTGCGCGCACGCCGCACGCGTCGGATCATTGCAGTACCCTCGCTCTCACTCCTGTCAGAGTGCTCCTTGCTACCTCCGCAGCGCACGTGTCGCCATCTGCCGGACGCTATGTGGCACGCAGGGATCTGTATTACCGATCACGCGCGCGGTAATGCAGATCCCTACTTACCGAACTCACTCTGTGATTGCTTCCGATCTCTGATTAACATTAATGTACATCAAATTAAGTAATTTTCTTAAATTAATCAACAATTAAAAATATCTTACATGATCAATTAGATCAATGAATATGAACCTACCTGTCAATTAATGATTGGTGCATTTCCATGAGATTAAAAAAAATTATATTAAAAAATTCGGTTTTTTTCATTTTTTTTATAATAAAATAATGGTAAAATAAATAATTAAAAACAATGGTATAACATTACAATATGTATTTTGATTTATGGTTTATATAAATGTTACATGAATATATAATGCAGTAGAAATAAAAACATGATATAAAATATAATATTTAGTTTACAATTCAGTTTTTGGTCTAATTTCGAACCATTCCTTAATCTTAGGTACGGACATAACATTCTTAACGAGTTTTTTCAAGTTTTCATGTTCATCGGTGATATTTTTACCACACATGAAATTCAAGTATTCCAACATTCCAACGAAGAATACATCAGCCATTGAAAGTGATTTATTTGCAAAGTATCCGTCATTTTCTTTGGCTAATTCATCAAGTTTCTGAAGGTAGAATGGTAGGTGTTCTGTTAAAGCAGTTTCCATCTTCTTCTTCTTCTGTTCTTCATCAGGTTCATACCAAGCCATCGCTATCTCTGATAAAATAAAATAAAATTATTTTTATTGTTATAATCAACTTAATTGTTGTTTTTACTTACTTTGTCTGAAGTCATTAATGGTGTCAAGAGCCATATCGATCTGTAGTGCTTCCCAGCTGTCCTTTCCGTACAATCCAAATTCACGTGCCAAATAACGAGTCATTGCGATACTTTGGTGAATACGTTTTCCATCTATATCTAATACTGGTACTACGCCCAAAGGCATTGTTGGCTTTAGTTTTGGCCAGTCTTCCCGTTCGAATCTGTAGTCTTCAAATTCTTTACCGCCATAATGTAAGAGAATCCTGATCGGTTCAGCTAGTGCTGTTACGTTGAAATAAGTAAGTTTGATTTGTGTAGCTTTCGACACCATTTTGCTGAAAATAAAGTTTTAAATCAATCAAAAATATTTCGTTGTATATATTCTGATTTAACTACGCAAAACATGTATAGTTTAGTTCAAATTAATTCAATTAAGCAGTCACATACATGTATTATTATAATTACATACTTCCTGTCAATTGATAAAGTAAATATTAAGAGAATACTTACACTAGTTCTGTTCAAAGCACTAACTACAAATACGTGGATAAAATGTTAGTAGCTTGTTTATAAATGCTACAATCTGAAAACACCGGCTTTTCGAGTACTGCCAGAACAGATAACAAGATTATTTAACTAATATGACCTTGAGTATGATGACATAGCAACTAACTTGATTGGCGGGTTTTTAACATCATAGCTTATGATTGGTTAGTCAATTCATACTTTTCTAATAATGATTGTCATTTGTTCTCAATCGTTATAATGGGTGATACGAAAAAAGGGGTATAATTTAATTTTTAATACGGAAGTATGTATTCGTACTTAAATATTGAATCATGCAAAATGACATGACACTATTGTAAAATTAAAAACAAAAATCAGTGGCGTAGAAAACAATTACCAAGGACACACGCAGCTTCTAAACTATTTCATTAATTAACTGTTCATTAGATTTAATTACGATCGGCATTACTATCCTTTTCAGTATGACTCTTAGGGCTTCTAGACAGAAAATAATTTGGGATCCAAATTTACAAAAAAAAGGAAATTTGTCTGTTGTTAGGGCTCTCTTTTAAGTTGGACCTACCCCCTTATTTGGGGCTTTAGAAATTGCTTACTGATTTGATTTTACAGTGGCGTAGTAATGGTGAGGGGGGATGAAACCCCTCCGGAAATATTCAGTGTTCTAAAAAAACGTATGTTTTGAAAAAAACATCAGTTCAAATTATGTATTTATCCCCCCGACATTTTTTTCTTACTACGCCACTGTATTTTTATTTCTAAAAATAACAAATACTTATTAATGCAGCTACGCCATTGAACAAAAATAGAATGAAAATACAGATATTATTAAAAAGAGATTTAAATTAAAAATGCAACTCATTTAGCTGTTATTTCATTGTTAAGTACATATTTAATCATTAATTGATAAGCACAGTTAAGATATGATATTATATAAGTAGGTACTTATTAAAAAAAAAATTATAATACAAATATTTATACTAAAAATAATATTTGTATCTACTCATTTTATTTTAAAAAACAATTATTTGCATTTTGATACCAACAATAATTTTTTTAATAGTCTGAAAAAGACAATGATAATATGTTAGTCGAATTTGTATGCAACTTATTTAAATTAATTTAAGAATGCTCTAAAAATTAGAATTACATAATTACAGCTGATTTAGTTGATTAGATCTATAATTTTGTTAGCTAAATTACATAGAGCTTAGGAATGTCACTATCAAGTAACTAGTGATCCATCTAAAACTAACTTTATAATTAAATATATATGTAGGCACTCGGGTTACTTGGGTATATTAGTATGTTACTATTAAGGTGAGTATACACCAAATATCAGTTCAGATTCATAATTCGTGAATAGGGTTGCACACCGAGACGAGAAATCCTTCAATTCTGAAGATACGAGACCGATGCATTTTTGTTTCTATTTTATTTTTGTCACGCTATGGGCCTCATTAAATTACCGGTATGCCTCCAGGCTAGTCCAGCCCTGTTTAGCAACAAATGTTTTAAAAGTATAAAGACAAAACAAAATTAACGACGATTAGTTAATCAGTTGTTTTAAAACTTTAATTAATGTTAATTCTAAACTTAATATCAATTTGTAAATGAACAATTCACTAAATATGATAATTTTTTACCTTATAAAATTTATCATAATCGTGATTGTTTTTTAGAATTGATGTAATAATGGGTTTAAAACAACTGATTAACTAATCGTGACTAATATTGCTTTATGCAATCCAAGGTTATACTCGCCCGCACCACGCCGATACGACCTCATGCGAATTTATACGAGTATGTTATACCCTTTGCATATGTTTTTAAATAGGATAGTATATTGATTTTAAAAGAATATCAGATCCTTGCCTTGTCCAAAAATTTTTTTTTTGTGATGGGAGGAGGTTGGTTAGGTTAAAATATAGAAAATCATAAAAATCACAATAAATACATCAAAGACATGTAATAATTATCAGAAAATCACATTAAAATATCAAATCAAGCCAACCTCCTTTCGCCCCAATAGATTTGATATTTTTAATGCGATTTTTTGATGATTTTTTTTTGTTTTTTTGATGTATTTGTTGTGATTTTCTATATTTTAAGTTAAAATATAGAAAATCACAATAAATACATCAAAAAAAAAAAAAAATCATTAAGTGGGGATCATTTAGTGCAAAGTATTAATTTTTAGTGGAAATTAATCAAAGTGGCATAATTTGTTTCATTTGTTTTATGTTGAATAATTTATTTTTCATGCAGTATATTTATTATTAGTGAAAACGATTTAAAAAAGTGCATTTAAATACACGCCATTTTTAAATAGCATCCACTCAAAGCAAGGTGAACAGAATATCTATAGCCTCAACTTATCTTTAAGAGGGCAGGAAAATTTTGAACATATCGACCAAAAAAATTAGCATGAAGAAAAATATAAAAATCAAACTTTATTTTATTTAAAACGAAACTGTACCCAAACTCTACCACAATGATATTAAAAATAATATATTTTTCATGACGAGATAACATTATGACAAACAAAAAAAAAAGTCATGAAAAACGTTTCCTTCGAATAATCTTTTTTTTTAATCGTTTCACACTTTTTGCAATTCATTTCTCACGTTTAGACACGTATAAAGATAGAGGGATAAATGAACAATATATATAAATCCAGAATTTAAATAGTCCGTGCAGTAATTTTTGTTTAACAAAATTAAATGATTTACATAAAATTTAAAGCCGCAACAAGAATTTTTTACATTGCTAATTGAATTTTCCCGAAGTCTTCTCTTATATTGGATTAATTACGCATTTAAAATGACTTCATTAAGGCCTCAGGGATCAAGAGATATCATCCGATCGAATTAATTGTATAAAGATTTTTAAATTTAATTAAATAATTCGAATATGCAAGTATTTTACAATAATTTATTGATAAATTATTTTTTTTCGGTTTAAATAGAATATTGCAAAATTAAAAAACAGGACGAGAGTTACCTATAAGATGGTATAGTAAGAGACGTTCTTTTTGGCCACCCGATATGTGATACATATAATTAATTTTAAAACATTTACACTACTTGAAAATTCATTAATATGTATATGTAGGGAACAGTGGCGTAGGAACGGGGGGGGTTTTGGGGTCGAAACCCCCCCCGAAATTTTAAAATATATGAAATTAGTATAACAATTTGGAATTTTTGTGATAATAACCCCCCCCGAAATTTTTAATGCTGTTAAAATATGCGAAATAAATATAAAAATTTCGAACCAAATGACCTTTTTTTTTTTTTTTGATCATATAATTCATTGTATTTAATTAAATAACTAAAAAAAAGGTCTTCATAATAATTATAATTTTCAATTGTGTGACCTTTTTTTTTTTTTTAGTCAATAAAAGTCATAAGTCACTAAAATTTTTACTTTTTCAATCAAAAAAAATTTCGCATATTTTTTGAAATATCAAAACCCCCCCCAAAAATTTTTTTTACTACGCCACTGGTAGGGAACACCGTTTGAACACAAAGAAATTAGTAATTAACACCACCGAATCTAATATAAATAAATTTAGTGCGTTTACAAAACTTTCAACTATTTACTTATACAAAATATCATTTGCATACAAAAGGCGAGATTTAAATCTACAAAGTGAGCCCCTCCAGTTTTAAATAATTCCTGAAAATGTCCATTGATATATATGATATGTATGATTATACCGAAAAACCAAAATTACTTGATACCGATATATAATTAATTTTAAAAAAGTATTAAAACTATTTAAAAAAAATCTTTTTATACAATTGTTGGAGGTTCGAAACTGAAGTTTTTTTTTTTATTATTCAATTTATTACAGTGGAACCTCGTTAGTATGTTTTTAAAGGGACTGAGGGGAAACACGTATTACTATCGAGAAAAACGTACTAACGAAATATTTCAACATGGGGTCTTATGAAAGAATGCTGGGACCTTAAAAAAATGTAATATAGCGAAAAATTCTAACGAGGTTCCACTGTATTTATTTTATTTTTTTGAGGGAGGGGGTCGCTTATACTTTTAGAATTTAGAATAGATTTGCGAGTCCATGTTAACTAGATTATTTAAACTCATTTTTGTCAATACTGCAGCCCCTTACAATTGCCGATTTTTTTAAAAACATTTTTTATATTCTTATGATCAATTATGAGCAAAGAGGTTTAACTAATTAATTAACCTTTTTCATAAATTATATTAATATTACTCTTTTTAATAATAATCGTGTATTTGTAAGAATTTTTTTTTAATAATTCTGTTAAATAAACACTTGAAAAACTAAATAAACGCTTATCAGAACTCCATAAAAAATATCATATAGAAGCTAGATAAACAAAAGCTAGATATTAGATAGTTCTATTTAAAACTGAGGTTTTAAAATACATTTTATAAAAAAAAATTATATTTTTATTTATAATTACACAAACGTTTATGTTAAAACACAAACAAAAAATACTAAAATATCAATGCAATTTCAAATAATACAACGTAAGTTTTATTATAAAATTTATATTAATATAGGTAATAAAAAATGTTGAATATAATACAATATATCTACATTTTCAGAAGCACTGGGTTAGTTCAATATTCCATTAATCTGAGTAAATGAATATTTATCTAACCTAAAGTATTATCAATATTATAAATACAAAATATTTTCAAGTAAATGTATTTCTTAATTTTAACAAATTTTTTCATTGTATAATCGCAGAAAATTAAGAATGGGTAATATTTAAGCGCGCATTATTTTATGTACTTTGAGCATTAAATATGTATTTGACATAAAAATAATTTTTTTTCAGCAATAACATTTTCTGTTTTGAGCATTAAAATTTTGTTTTGCGCAATAATATTTACGTTCATTATTATTGTATAATTTAATGTGCTTTATTTGAATAACTTTTACTTTTTTTTGGGGGGGGGGGGTCAATTACCCCTCGAGAAAATACTGTTACCGACGTCATATATATCAAATATCACGTGTTGATCTGTTAGAATAGACCTAACCTAACCTAACGAGAACTAACCAACTCAAAACTAATCAACTCGATTTCGCCCCAATAGATTGCCCTAACCTAGGAAAGTTAACTTGATATACATAATATTGTACATTTAATACAAATATCACCAATATCATTTAGCCATTTTAAGGAGCATTCTTAACGCTAGTTTATATTAACTATTGCTAAAACAAAAAAAAAGACTGTACAATATTGTTTACAAATGCTATAATAGTTTATTTAATGTTCTTCACTATTTCTCATTTCATTTAAAATAATGCGTGTTTAATTTGTCCCCAATAAGAATGGTTTTACGTAAGTTGTAAATATAAAAATATCCCATGGAATCTATGACCGATATTTTGTCAATCAATCGGTATAGATTCCTATATGACATAGGTATATTAAATATCAAAAGAGTTATGTAGGGTTTCAGCTTTACAGAGCTTTTGATTTAGCTTTCGCAGAATCGATTAAAAGCCCGAAGCAGTGCTCCGGGTAGACCTAAGCCGGAAATACTTGTCATTCTTTCCGGTGCTCGAATACCCGTATGGAAGATAAGGTAATATGTGCATACCCGCCCGTCAAAGTGGCGTGGGACGCCTATGTTACACGACTGACGCGATCTTTGTTGTTTTATTTATTCTTTTGTTTTTGTGTAAGGAAGGATGAATTTGAAATAGGATCTAATGTCCTAGAATGTATTTATTGTAGAAAAATATTACCATTAAATGTTTTTTCATTACTAATATGTTATTCAGAAGTCAATGTGATTAACTCCAGTTAACTGAAGTTATATTTAATTTTAAAATCTAATTTTGTATAAGTTTTTATAAAACAATATTTTTACGACTATTTAAAAAATATTGAGTATATTTGTAACTAAAATGAATCGAATTTTTTCCTTTTATAGCAATAGAAACATAGATTAATTAACATACATATATTATAGTATAATGACAAGAAATATATTATTCCACAATACTTAATTGCAATAATACTTCAGAAAATTTGAATTTCTAAAATGTTAAATTGATTCAATATAATATGAAAAAGTTTCAACAGCCAAAACTGGTTTTGGTTAACGTTTTTTTAAATAATTGATTAGAAAGGAAAAATTTACGTAAGTAATACTTTGAAATCCTCTTTCTTTTTATACGTATTCATAAGGTTTTACGGGCTTCCCCCCATATGATACTTCCTTTACAATTTATTACCAAAGTGCCTGAATTATATATTAGGGCCCCACATTACCTTAATCCAGCCATGATACAAATGAAAATTTTAACAAAAGTTTAATTAATTTTAAACTTCATATGAGATGATCCTTTAATTAATACATTTTAAATATAAATATATATAAACATACTGCTCACACACTGTATTTTACATTTGCATATATGTATAATACATATATCCCATTATAATTGAAAGAAGAGAAAAGCTAAAGCGAATAAATCTAAAAAAACAAACAGTCAAAACAGAGAAAATTAATGGTTTATATTAAAAGTAAGATATATGTATTACGATTTATTAAAAAAAATTAATTAATATTCAGCATCCAAAAATGATGTAAAATTAAAGGATCGTACGATATATTTTATGATCGCATAATAATGAATAAAATTAATATAATATATATGTATTATATAAGACTTATAAAAAATTGACATAAGAAAATTTGAAGAAGTTTATTTTTATTAAAAAGTTAAAAATAGTACTTATATATCTATGCAAACATTCATAAAAACTTGTAAAAACAGTTTAATGTTTATATATAATATGTATATGTATTCATATTACTGTTTATACCTTTTTGTACAGTGGCGGGGTAGGTTAAGTACTATTGGGGTTTTATGCATTAGACCAGTGGTTCCCAAATTGGTTCCTACGAATGGAATCGCTGAGGGGGTCTGTGGCAAATAAAAATTAATTTGGGGGTGTGTATAGACAACGTCAGGGGGTTCGCAAAAGTTTTAATATAAAGTAAAATAACTGTGACCCATTTTCAATTGAATAGCAGGGCCGTAACTAGAGGTTCGGGGGGCCCGGGGCAACAAGTGGCTGTTGGCCCCCCAGTATATGCAAAATATAAAAATTGAATACCTTTTTTTCCGTTGCCAACTTGAATTTTACACTTATTACTAATTTTAATTTTATTGAACTTTTTTTCTACTCAATCTCAATCAATCAAAGCTCACCCGAATTTATACGCTGCTCCGGGGGGGGGGGGGGGGCAGTGGTAGTTACGGCCCTGTTGAACAGATACAACTGACATTTATTACAATAATGTGTTATACGTTCTGTATTTTAATTATTTTATTCAAAAGTATGATTTAATATGTATCTTGAGTTCTGTTTCATTATTCGTTACATTTTTAATCAAGATAAAATTTGATAAGTTTGCACTAATATATTTATATCAGACATACATTAAATTTATTTGTAATGTACCTAAAAAATGTAATTTTGTATTGTATTATAGTATTATATTATATGTTATTGTCACTTATAGTATAATACATTTTTCTATGAAAATATACGACAGTAATAACATACCAACATCTGGATATTGTTCTGTGTTCTGGATGTTTGAACTTTCATTGTCGACATTTGCAGTTGTGTAGAGTTATTTCACTTGGGAGTTCATAGTTAGGTTTTTGTTATGAGAAGGGGTCTGTGGGTATAATAAGTTTGGGAATCACTGCGTTAGGCTGAAAAATTCGAAAATAATAATAAATAATTTCTTTTTTTTTAATTAAAATTAAATTAAACTTTAAATGTCGATTTTATTGATTTATTGATCGAAAAATGGCCCCTTATACCCCTGAACATTTTCTGACTATACCGTATATGCCACTGATATAGAATGTCTGTTGAAGACATTTTTCTAACGTGTTTTCATGACAAAAAACTGTTTACATTTTCACTTTATGTATCCGTTCGATAGAATTTAAAAGTCTTGGAAAAGATTAATGTTAAAGAATTGAATTTTGGAGCGCCATAATATACTTGATGTGAGAAGTTTTTAAATTGTTTTCTGTTTAGTATTGATTTTCTATACTATTTTAACATATTGTTAAAAATATTGATAACGTCTCATACAGTGTCGGCTTTAGCAAATCTGGCGCCCTGGGCGACATTAATTTTTCCGCCTTCTCTCCCCCGAAAAAAATGTTAAAAAATCACCGAAAATGTCAATTAAAATTGATAAATTAACAAATAAGTTGATTAGTTAGTATCTCAGCTGATACCTTATTAAAGGTTTTCTGGATTGCTGAATAAGTATTTGTTAGTTAGCAGCTATCAAATAATCGATTTTTTTTTACAAATTAACGTTGTTTATATTTAGCTATATTTTTTGTTTAATCGGGTTTAACTGATCGACAAAAAATTTAAAGATAAAAATAAAGATTATTCTGTACATTGATTTGAACCAAAAAAGTGACTTATGCTCCATTGTACGTCGTCCCACCTGGCCTGGCGCTCCGGGCGGTCGCCCTGGTTCCCCCCCTAAAGCCGGTACTGGTCTCATAGACATTTTGATAGTTTTTTTTTATATATATAAATGTTATTTAAAAAAGTTAATCAAAAATAATTTTTCACATGTTGTGGCAATTTATTGGAAAACATTACTAAATTTAGTTAAATTTTCTCCATTAAAAACTTTGCTTGTTAAAATATTCAAAACTTTTTTTTCCAGCCCACTATACATACATGTCAAAATTTTATGTGACCTTCTTGTAAAAAAATGTGGGTGTCCCCAGTATTAAACACTCGTCAAATAAATGAATGTTTGTACAAAAATGAAATTATTCAGAACTCTAATTATGCTAAAATGTCCATACGTAGATAAAACATTATATAGATTCTAATCTATACTTTTAAATGATTTTCACATATTATAAACATATTGATACATTCATTCTATTTCCATTTAGTTGTAGGATTATAAAATAAATTAAAAAATGTATTAGGAGTAGGTATATATTTTGTAAATTTTATAATGGTGTCTTCTTTTCATCTAAGGGTTGCAGCTTCTTAAATAAAAAATCGTCATTTTATATAAAGATTATAATAATATGTATCTATACAAGTCTTGAAGCTTCCGCGGTGATCTTGATATAGATCTTGGTTTCTGGGTGTAAGCCGCGTCGATTTGGTCGTGTTATCGGCCAACGTTTCGTCACACATTGCAGTAGACATATTCAGGGCTCTTCTAAAAGTGTCCACTGCAATGTGTGATGAAACGTTGGCTGATAACACGACCAAATCGACGCGGATTATACCCAGAAGCCAAGATCCAATATGTATCTATTATTATTATTATTATTGATTTACAATTTATGGAATTGTATCTATCAATAATAATTTTATTATAAATTGTAAATGATGCTACGGTTTCACTTCAACTGGAAACACAAATATAGTACATCAAATTGACTAGAAATTTCATTATTGTTTATTGAGTATTCTACCTATATATTTTGTTTCATGATTCATTGATTGTTTACAAATTTCATGTTGGTTTATTAAAATGCATTTATAAATTATTTCTACTAGCTTATTATGTTTGTATACGTGCAAATATATCTATATTTAAATTCGTTGTTATTGTTTAATTATTATGTAATTTGATTACCCGGATATTGTTTAGTTAGTGTAATTAAAATTGAATTTGGTCTGTAAAAGAGAATGATTCCAAATAGACAGTTCTCTGTTAATTAATTACCACTTAAATACTTTTAAAAAGCAATATATATTTAATTTATTTTATAATATTTATTTTAAGATCCACTGACATTACGGAGCACATTTTTGCGGAGCACACTGGTAACAATGTTAGGTAGTATTGAAGACCATTTTCCTAAACCTAAATCTTAGTTAATTCATCACATTTATTGTCAATAATAATCATTCACAGTATAGGTACGAATTTCGGTCAGATCTCGGTCCAATCACGCTCTGTTACATTATAGTATCGAATAATATTTTACTGGAGCGTGATCGAACCTGGCATGGATTGTACTAGTGGCGAGGTGTGAAGTTTTTAATAAGGGAAGCATATTTTGTCAATCCTCCCCTCCTATTAACAAAAAAACTAGTTATGAAACACCTTAAGTTCAAGCTTTTACTTTTAAAAATAAATTCTTATATATTTATATAGTAACTAAATGATTCTATGTCTTATTTTCTTGTATTTTAGTCGATATTTGTATGACGAGTTGAAATTCACTGCAGGAAATTTCACTAAAAAATTTAAAATTCTTGATTTCGTTAAAAGTATGTTTATTGTATAAAAAATGACGTGAAAAGTTGAACTGTTCAAACCGCAGGTCTGTATCTCAAACCGTTCTCGAGATATAGCCTCTCAAAGTTTTAATTTTTTCAAATTTTTGGAGAAAAAAGGCCATAACTTTTGAACGTGTGGTCGGAATTGATTTTAGTTGACGGATTTGAAATCAGCTTGTCAAAATCTATATAATGACATGTATAATACTTTAAAATTCGACAAAAAAATTTTCGTCAAAAATCGACATATTTTTAAGGTATACCCCTTTGAATTTTTTCGATTTTTCGCGAAATTTTTTTTCTCGAGTTTTAAGGTATTATACATGTCATTAGATAGATTTTGACACGCTGATTCCAAATCCGCCAACTAAAATCAATTCCGACCACGCGTTCAAAAGTTATGGCCTTTTTTCTCCAAAAATTTGAAAAAACTAAAACTTTGAGAGGCTATATCTCGAGAACGGTTTGAGATACAGACCTGCGGTTTGAAACAAACAACTTTTCACGTCATTTTCTATACAATAAACATACTTTTAACGAAATCAAAAATTCAAAATTTTTTAGTGAAATTTCCTACAGTGAACTTCAACTCTTCATACAAATATCAACTAAAATACAAAAAAATAAGACCTAGAGGTATTATAAATTAATATTTAATGTTATTTTTGATTAAAATGTTTGATTTGCGCATAAATAATAATATTTTTAAATTATTTATTAACTGAAAACACAGATTTATATGCATTTACCCATAAAGTAAGGGAAGCATTGCTTCCCCTGTTTCCATGGACGCTTCGCCACTGGATTGTACCCATAGTGTGAATAGGAATTTCAGTCTTCGTCTTCGATTATTCCAGTACTAATAATGTGAATATCATAAGATTTAATTGGATTGAGACCAGCCCGAGACCAACTCTTTAATGTAAATATTAAAAGATTTGTTTATAACGAGACTGGACCGAGACCGGCTTAATAGTCTGGATCGACCCTTATACGCACACTTTAAAAAAATTAAAACAAATATGTATATTTTTCAGTGGGGGCTACAAATTGATATTTATGAAAAACATACCTACTTTAACCCTTCCAAATTTTATTACCTTATGGCAACATACATCAGAGCATAAAATTTTTATCTGTCGCAGTAAATTTTCTTCTTCTTAGTGTGACACCAGTTGTATTAAATATTTCTTGAGTCTGAAATATTCTTTGAAGAAATATCACTTTTCTTGTGCCTTCCTTATTTGTAAATCATGCATATGAGCAATTTTACACTATTTTAAACAGCCGGAAAATATGTATATATCTAAATTAGGTTATTATAAATGATAAAATCGATTACTTTATAAAAAAATATTTTACCAAATTACTTGAAAAAGTATTTTTTCTTTATACATTTCAAAGTACAGTCGCATGCAGAAATGGTCGACCAGTTTTCGTTTAAATTCGCTTATCACAAATTTAGTAGGTTCCTCCCATTTGATTATTATAATATTTAAATCATATCTCCATGTACCAAACAAAGACATATATTTTGAAACTCATTTGCTAGATAAAGAAGTACTCTTCGTTTATAGTACTCATATATATTTGTGCGATTAAATTATTATGTAATCTATTAAAAATTGTATAAGTAAATTTTGTCGCAATAAATATTTGATATACCGAATTTGAGTATTTAAATATGTTAAACTTGATATAAAATTAATTAATGTTTTTATTTAAAATGATGGAACTATATAAGCTCCACCCCAGAAAAAGATAATATTTTTGAATCTGTTGTAAGCGATTCTGATCTTTAGAGTAGCAGACAACTTCTGAAGCCCATAGTACATAATATACTAAACTGTAACTAATTAATAAATTCTTATATTCAGCTTTTAATAAAATGAGACAAGCAATTATATTTATTTATATTTATATTTTATCTGCCTGATGTTCTTTTATTTGCATTTAATTAAATTGTCACAGGCAATCTTACATTTTGTGATTCTCCATTCCCATTTTTATCTTATATCTACATTGAGATTTTATATCTACACAAGATTTCAGAACTAATTATCTTTTGTTCTTTTTGGAAGCTGCATTTAAAGTTAATTTAAGTAGATTTTTTGGAAATTAATATTTAAATTCTTTTATACATCAATGAAAGTTCCTATACAAGGTGTCCCATTTTAATTTATCACCTGGTATATTTTTTGTTATACAGTTGATTAAGGCATAGGAAATTTAACATGGGGACAATTAGAAGTGTTGTAGTAACCTTTGGTCTAATTTAATGATATGTGATTGGTGCATTTTGAAATGCCGTTTCGAAACTAACTGATAAATTTTAAATAAATCAATAGTATTTTGTTTTCAACTTTAATGAAATTAAAATAAACATCCTAGATAAAATTATAAGAATATGTTTTGACAGATATAAATTTGAAAACAAAATACTAATGACTATTTTATTAAATTTTGTGGCGGCATTTCAAAATGCACCAAAGGCTACTACAACATTTCTAATTGCCCCCATGTTAAATTTCCTATGTCTTAATCAACAAATACACTGTATAAGTTACGCATTTATTGACCATCTTAATGAAAAAACTAATAAATTGGTATTTTTTATTGAGGATAAAGGACTTTATCCAAATATCGACAAGCTTAGGGTTCGTTATTATATTTCTATCGCTGAATCAGCTGGAACTGTTTTCGTCCACTGTTGCATATATAAAAAGTTATTCAAGCGAATCGTTCTCGAGACAATCTCACTGAATCTCTGCCTCTCATTTGAATTAGTTTCACTTCCACGCAGTTAATATAACATGACCCTTTCGGGAGGTTTATTATTTGCTCTTTATGACTATTTAGTTTTTAATTTTTTTTGGAGATGAAAAACGTAAATTTTTTATCGCATTTTTCTAATTTTTTTTTATCTATTGTTATTCAGAAGATATTATACAAAATAATAAAAACTTTATCTTGAATTTACACATTTTTCTAAAAATATTATTTTCATGCCAATAATATATAAAAAAATATATAGAAATAATGATTTTTACTGAATGTAAACGGTTCTTGAATACATCGTATGTCGCTGTGATCGTAACTCGAAACCTCATTAATTCTCGAGTCCCGGTTTAAAAAAATTATCAATAATTTATAAAAATTTACTGTTTGATATTAATCTTAAAATAAATCAATTTTCACAACTGCCTAGGGGCGGCAAATTTCTAAATCCGGGCCTGGTTACCGCCCTACTCATCCTGTATATAAAATTCGTTATATTAGATAATAATAATAATAATAATAATAAATGTTTATTTCAAAAGGTACATAGTACATAGAAAAACGTCAGCAGAGAAATTACAAACTGAAAGTAAATGTAAATTCATAATAAATAAGATATATATAATATATAAGATGATACCATTGTGTTATCATTCGATTCCAATATCACCACTAACTAAATAAACTATAACAAGATAATACTCTTTGTATAGTATTCCAATGCTTTGTTATTCGATAGCATCAATTGTCGAGTTATTGACCCAGAAAAGCATTCATCTACTAGTAGATGTGGAAAGTATTATTGAAAAGGTTACGTGTCAGGTTAGAGCGGAGTTTTCGAGATTAAACCTATTATAGCTACTGGAGGCAGAAGGTACAGTTGGGTGCAATAAAAGTGAGCAGCTGAATAAAACATAGAGAACTTTGACTTATTTATGCATGAAACAGTTGATTAAGTTATCTCTGGATAATTAGGGATGGTAAAATAAGAAATATTATTTATGTAAAAATTATTATTAACTCAATCGTTCGCGAGGTTTTTTTTTGTTACCGATATTGCTGATTTTTCTGTCATCAATTCATACCTATCTATGTATACTAAAACTCCAGAACGTTGGTAATTGCATTGTTGATGTATTCAGTCCAATACTCGAAAATAAATATGATTTCAAACCCATTCGAATTAAAATAATCTTACATCAAACGCAAAATCTTAACAAAAGCGCTCTGTTACATATATGTAACACTGGACACGATTGGGTTAAGGTACTGGCACCAGTCTTATTTGTTAATATTTGATTACTACCATTTCTGAATGTTAATCTATATACATTTAACTGTCTTACAGCGTGATTTGATGACAATCAGCCAATAGGAGTCAAAATGGTGGACATTTAAACTAATTATTAGTATAATTTATTTAGTAATTATTATATTATCATAGAAACTGCTTTACATTGTTTCAAATTTGACGATTCTTTCTTTTATATCTTTTGTGTCGTAGTACTTATCATTAGCAAGTGTCCATCACTGCGTGCTCATTACTGGTTTTACTTTATCCATTACTAGAGAAAAAATATAAACAAAATAAAATGCTATAATAAAAAAAAAAAATATATTTGCGGATGGTAATTTAATTGATTAAATAAAGAGTTACTTGTTTTATTAGTAACATGAACAAAAAAAAACCGTCAATCACAAAAACAGTAAACCTTGCTCTTATAGGGGCCATAACTGGTGCCAGTACTTACATAATTATTTATTATTATTATTTTTTTCCATAATACCAAAATTTATTTTTACTGTTTTTTAACTTGGTTTAAAAAACACAATATATACCAGACATTTATAATTATCTTCTAATCTAACTATTGAAATTTCTGCTTAGAGAGTTCGAAATTATTAAGTTTATTTTTATCATATAATATTTTAAATGGAGTAAGTACTAGATTTTCTCAAATGAACATGTTAAACATAATATAAACTTCATTCATTTCATATAAGTAGGAACTTATTTTCATGGAGAATTGTGAGATACGTGCTCATATTGGTTCAATCAATAGTCATCAAACAGTTTAAGATAAACTAAAGGAAATTATCGTTTGTGAAATCAGGTATCAAAGCAGTAGCGTAGCGAGGGTATATATTAAATTAAATTAGATAGAAATTAATTAAATTAGAAATATTATTATTGTTTTTAATAAACACGTTTAAAAAAATGCAATACAAAATAAAAATAAATGAACAATTTAGTATAAAATAATTATTTGTGTAACTAGGGTGTAAAATGACAGTTTTTCGCATGATAAAACGCATTTTACGCCCGAAGTACACACAACATTTTTTTCTACAACCCTATTATAATATTAATATACTTTATGCTTTGCTACATTAATATTAAAATTGAGCTCTTGCTAATAATAATAAATAATGACTGGAAAAACGGAGAAACTGTGATTTCTTAGCCACTTAAACTAAAAATATACACCTTAACTACAATAAAACAAGTCACTTGACACGTATTTCGACTTCACAAGAAGTTGTATTTTAATTGTAGAAAAATACAATAAATCAATATTGTTTGTAAAACAATAATGTTTCCCATTTGAGATTTTATTTTAACTCTAATTCTGCTTGGCATCCAAGGGTAATTAGTCGTCGTCCCCTTTGCTACGCCACTGCATTAAAGTTATCTATCTTTTTGCACCTAACTGTACGTTGGTGGAAAGATTTCTGATTCTGTTCGTCGTATTTTTTTGGCTTCGGTGAAAAACGAATGTTCAATTTGAAATCATATGAACAAGTTTTCTCGCATTTGCATGATTTTCAATGAAAGGTACTTTCTTGCGATTAATGTTTCTTCAAACATTTTGAAATATATATGATAATAATGAACTTCCCCGCATTGTATAATTTTTTTATGTTGGCAGCACAAAGAATATTTTCAGACATTTTTATTTTTTAATTATTTTTTGTTTCTTATTCATTATACCATATAGAAAATCGTAAATATCTCGACTTCTATGCAAGATTTTTTATTTTTATTGAAAACTAGTGGACTTGCTCGCAGCTTCGCCCGTGTTTTATAATTTTTTATGTTGGCAGCACAAATAATATTTTAAGACATTTTTATTTTTTAATTATTTTTTGTTTTTTAACTTTTTTATTCATTATATATACAAAATCGTAAATATCTCGGCTCCTAAGCAAGATAGGGTATCCTCCGTCGAATTTCTTATATTTATTGGAGATTTTTTTGCCCGAATTCACCTTTATAACTTAAATTAAATTGACTAAATTCTAGACTTGTGTAGTTCAAAAAGAAGTTTAAAAGAGCGCTCAAACACGAGAACTAGAGGAACTAGTTCGTATGCTCTCCGCTCTTTTAGTTCAATAGTTCCCGATACACTTCAAATACACTGTTCTAAAAATGAGATTGTACGATTTTTATGTTTAATAATTTACGTTTTCAATACTTTATTACCAATTTTGAATTTATTTTACTAAAGATATACATATTATATTGAATTTTTTTAGTTCACATCAAAAGCACGTGAATTTTATACTATTTTATGACAATCAACAAAAAGGATTATTGCAAATATATACATTTAAAAACATCGATCTTGTCTATAAATTAATAACGAATTAAAAATTGCAGCATTTGTATTTCTATAGTTTGATGAAAAATAAATAATTCAAAATTACTAATTAAACATTAAAAATTCAACAATCCAATATATCTAAATCAATAAATTATCATCGTATAGTACGGAAAAAATTCTATGAACTAGAAGAACGAACTAGTTCATTAAAGACCTCTGAACTATAGGGAGCGCTTTCTGTCATGAACTAAAATGCCCAACTCTACTATATTCGTATAATTAAAGTAGATTTACCAAATGTAATTATCTATTAAACCATTATATTGTCATAAATTTCGTTTCCGGTTTATTAATTATTCATAAACAGATGATACATACTATATATCTATTCACACATGTTCAGAATTATAAATAAATGTATGTGTTTGTATGTATAATTTACTAAGATACTTATAGAATTATTTTTAGATATGCACTTACGCTGAATCGAGTTTTTTGCCAATAAAGATTTTGCGAAAATATTATTTGTTAGCTATAATTACTATCAGCTGCCGCTTCAGACAAATTTAGCTTAGATGCTCTGTTTATTATTATATTGAATTCACAGGAAAATGTAGGTAGATACCTTTTAAAATTTGATACTCCGAAAAGTTAAATTTTTGTGACCTTAATTATCATATACTCGGAATTTACATTATGTAGCGAGACGCCCTTAGGAATTTGACGCCTAGGGCATATTTAGCTTCAGCGTTCCATTTACATATTATCTTTAAAATAAATTGTGACTACCAAAATTACATGGATAATAATGAAAATTGTTTACGTAATAACTTATGATGTTCCTTCTTATTTTATTATCTTTAAGTTGGTATTTATATAAGCATCTATCTCTTTCTCATTTCCTTACACGCTTAAAAAATGACATTCTTTAAATTTCTGGTACATTCCACCAGAAATTCCATGAATCAACCAATCAAAGCTCGTTGTTCACTGTTTTTGGTTAGTCGTGAACGTGACCATTGATTCACGTTCGTGGCAAACTAAAACTATTTTAGTTAAGAAACCATTTATTTAAATATACATAGCATTGGCAAAAAATGGGTTTCACATAAACTCTCAAAGGCAAAAAAGCAAAATGAAACTGTCAGTTCTCTTTCCCAACGTACACTAATATTGGCTAAAAACCTATTACACAAATGTCGAAACTTAAAGTCATCAATTCATCCAGAGCCGGCCTTAGCATGTCTGACGTCCTGGGCGAGATTTACTTTCCCGCCCTCTCTCTCTCTAAAAAATGTTCAAAAAACACCAAAAATTTCAATTAAATTAACAAATAAGTTGAATAGTTAATATCTCAGCTTGGCGCAATCCTACAGACTCCAACTTTTTTTTTAAATATAGCATACGTCATTAACTTTAAGACTATCAAATGCCCTAAGACCGTTGAGACCCCCATCCCCTATTATTAACAAATTAAAATTGATAAACCAACAAATAAGTTGAATAGTTAATATATCAGCTTGTTGCGATCCTACACTATATCATTTTTAATTTATTTTCTTTGAAATTTTATAGAGAACAAAAAGTACCTAGTTTTGATGAATTTCGCGATAGAGTTGCAGTTAAAACACAATACGTGAAAAATCGTACATATGTGTACCAGTACATAAAAATTAATAATTTTTTATAAACTTTAATTTGTTTATAAAATGGATAAAAGAGTCTGTAGGATCGTGTCAAGCTGAGATATGAATTATTCAACTTATTTGTTAATTTACCAAATTTAATTTGTTCATAATAGGGAAATGGGGTCTCGACGGTCTTAGGGTATTTGATAGTCTTAAAGTTAATGATGTAAGTTATATTTTTAAAAACAGTTTGAGTCTGTAGGATCGCGCCAAGCTGAGATATTAACTATTCAACTTTTTTGTTAATTTACCAAATTTAATTTGTTAATAATAAGGGAAGGGGGTCTCAATGGTCTTAGGGCAATTGATAGTCTTAAAGTTAATGACGTAAGCTATATTTTAAAAAAACAGTTGGAGTTTGTAGGATCGCGCCAAGCTGAGATATTAACTATTCAACTGTTTTGTTAGTTTACCAAATTTAATTTGTTTATAATAAGGGAAAGAAGTCACGACGATCTTAAGGCACTTGATACTTGTAAGCTACACTAAAAAAAAGTGTCGGTCGAAGTTGAAAATTCCAGTACGAATTTTTTGAGGTTTTTAAATAATTTAAGTAGACGTTAAAATGTGGGTAAAACAATTTAAAATTATTATAACATGTAATAAAAACTTCAGTAACTTAGTAAAATGTTTATCATCAAAATTGAAGAACCTCTTTTTATCCTGCGGTTGTAAAAGATGAAAGAGCACGTTTACCAACAACAAAAAATAATATACACACAACAGAAAACTTGTGTAATCCACTAAAACTTCTGAGAAAACTTAAAACACCAAGTCCGTCAAAACGGTGACGACAACATACGAATAAATCCATCGTCGATTTTACGTGCATCCCTTAATCGTCTCTCTCTCTCTGTCTCTGTCTATCTTCCTCTTTCTCAGTTGCATACACTCACTCACATGTACACACACACATACACATTTCAGTAGCGTGGAGATGTATAGGTATATAGAGAGAGGCTAAGGTCAGGCCGAACTATTATTTTTCAAATAAATATTAAAAAGGGTAAGGGATTTTTATGTGTGTTTGGCGACCCGTTAGTATAGCCCAAGACAAAACATCCCGATAAAATGCCCAATATTTATTTGTAGGATGGTATCTTTTTTTTTTTCGTTTCAAATATTGAATACTGTATATTGAATCTATATTGAATAATTCAATTTTTATTTTTTCGGTCCCATTGGCCTATGTCTTAGCTTTGGATCAAAAATTAACTGTCCCAAAATTTCAGACTCGTAGATCAAACCTGTGAACGGCACAAGCAGATTATTTTTTCCATTTGATTAACATGGGAAAAATTACTTTTTTACTTACACGTGTATAGCTCGTTGAAAAAAAAAATTTTTTTTAAATTTCTCAGATCAATATTTTGTAGAGAATTTATTAAAATAATTTTTTTTTTAATTATCATAAAAATTGGATTTTACTTTTTATGATAGATTTAAACGAACATATCTTTAAAGATATTGGATCTACATATGAATTGAGCACTTGGGATCTTTTTTGTAGGAAATTTAATTCTCTATAAAATGCTGCTAAGAGAAATTAATATAAATAAATTTTTCAACGAGCTATTCATGAATAAAAAAAACATTTTTCCATGTTAATCAAATGGGAAAAAGACTCGGTTTGCACCGTTAACAGGTTTGATCTACGAGTCTGAAATTTTGGGACATTAACTTTGGATTCAAAGCTAAAAAAAACACCCTAAAAATAGGCTAATTTCATAGACATAGAGCATGGACCGCGCATTCTGTATTAACATAATTTTCCAAAACAGTGAGAGAGATATAGTAGGTTTGGGATATATCTATCTCCTTTTTTAATAAGAATGAAATAAACACTCCTATTTAAATAAGGACAAGTATATCCCAAACCAGTTTCTATCTCTTTATTTTTACACGACTCTGTTTTCGAGTCGAATGTCCATGCTCTTATAAAAAAATACGTTTAGTTAAAATGTTTGTAAGCTCAATGGATCTTCTATATATATATTATAAAACGCAACGGCTGTCTGTCTGTCCGTTGACGAGCGCCCTTAATTATTTAGTTAAAATATGTTCTCGAACGTTTCGATATCTTTGCCCCATATTCTATACTTTTCCTACAACCACAATATTATTTTAAACGTTTCCATTTACGAGACGACGATAAGCGACCTAGTGTAGATCTCGCACCGCCACTGCCGCTACCCTCCGCGCACCTTCCCGGGCGGGGGTGGTACCGACGCTGATGACGCCATAGACGACGCACACACAGTCCTCCACTAGCCTCAGACGTAATCGAACGCTCCCGCTTTCGAACGAGCTGCACAAAACTCCCGGACACATCGTCACAAAAACTAGGTTAGTTTTCTACATAATAATATATCTATACCTAACCTAACCATTCGTTATAAACTCATATCTCTTGTATCTAATTGTTGTAATCATTGTAAAAATGGCGGCTAATTTAAAATGATCATTGTTACATTGATTTTATTTCTAAACATAGATACAATACATTCACACTACTTTATCATTGGCTGGAAACCTCAAAGTGGCATATTTAATTGTTGGAATTTAAAATGCTCATTGTTGCATTGATTTTATTTTTAAACATAGACACAAAACTAAATTGTTCGGTTTGCATCTATATACTTATCTTATTGGCGGTTAATTTAAAATATTCATTGTTAAGTTGTTTTTATTTTAACCATAATTAAATAATGTGTTTATAATATGTACTTTATAATTGGCTTTAAATTGCAATCTATTATCAATTGTAATAATTTTAGAAATAGCGGCTAATTTAAAACTTTAATTGTTACATAGATTTTATTCTGAAACATAGACACAACACTAGAAAGATTCTGGTTAAATTAAGTTAATCTAAGTATGAATATTTTAGTGCTTGTGGTTTGTTTACAATTTTTGAATTGATTTTATTTTTAACGTAGATAAAAAACTGAAAACTTATTTAGGGAATTGTAACGTCCATTTTTACCTATTTGCGTACAATTTATACCTGCATATGTGATGCATACATAATTTATTTTTATTCTTTTTTATAATTCTTAATCGATGCGAAGGTTTTGATTGATTGACACTAGTAAATAAATTATTTATTGATGCATAAATTCAATATGCATTTGAAATATGTATATTTTGATGATTTGTTTATAGATAATTATTATTTATATCATAATAATAATGATTTTTTTTCCGACTGTTGTTACAATATATTATTAATTAATTACTTACAAAATAAATAATAGTAATAATAATTATAATATAGGGCACAATGGGCCCTAGCGGCCTAAGTGCAGGTGTTTCGCTCCCCCCCCCCCCTTTATCTATTATAATATAAGGATTATGTACATAATACACAATCAGTTGCGTAGTCAGAAAAATTATCGAGGGGGGGGGGGATAAATACATATGAATTAAATTTTTTGAACGTATTTTGAACTGACGTTTTCTCAAAACATACGTTTTTTTAGAACACATTTCGGGGTGAAGGGGTGGGGGGTTCGTATCCAACTCAAATGGTTCATACACAGAGAAGAAATATCTGCCATGAGTCTCATGGGACTTTCTTATACGTAATACTGTATGGGTGATTCTAATTAATTATTTTAAAAAAAAATTTCTGACTAAATCATAAATATTGAAAAAAATGTATGGGGAATAAATTATAGATAATAACATACTCGACATTTTTTATCGAAAACATTATCAAAAATTTGATACATAATGTAAAGAATAATATTATCTATAGTTTATGTCCCATTCATTTTATTCAATCTTTTATTAGTTTGTCAGAAATATGTTTTAATAAAATAAGAATTACATTGTTCACTGTCAGGATTACGTATAAGAAAGTCCCGTGGCTCCCATGGATGATATTTCTATTATTATTTTTAAATTCTGTTTCACCTTTATGGCCCATATGATTAAAAATAAGGGTAGGTATTACCTATTTATTTATATTTTGTTACGAAATATTTGCTAACCCTGTCGGGCCAAATGGCACATATTTATGATTGTATACTCGAAAATTGTGTGTATATTCGTATGTTTTTTGTGTATATATACGTGTGCAATGATGTATGTACACAAAGCGTGATTTTATGTTGTTTTATTTGAATGGTTCGGCCTGTATGATGACGAACGAATGTTTGATATTACTAGAATTTAATTAATAGCGCGCTGAAAAACTCCGATAAGGTAATTATTTACAGTTCATCAATTAGTATTGGTGTTAAAATATTGATACAACGATGTAATTATGTGGGAGGTGTGTCTTGGTTTCTAGGTAGAAAACTGGCACCAGTTATGGCCGCTATAAAAATAATTTAATTCAAAATAATTCTTATAACATTTTAAAGAAATGCATTGCAAAAACAAATAATTATATAAGGTACTTGCACCAGTTATGGCCGCTATAAGAGCTACGTTTACTGTTTTCGTGATTGACGGGTTTCTTTTTTGTAATTCTCATGAACTCATGTTACTAATAAAAACAAGTAACTCTTCATTTAATCAATTTAATTAGCAAAGTCCGCAAATATAGTTTGTTTTTTAAATTATAGCCTTTTTTCTCCAGTAATGGATAAAGTAAAACCAGTAATGAGCACGCAGTGATGTACACTTGTTAATGATTACAAAATGATAAGTACTACGAGACGAAAGATATAAAAGAAAGAATCGTTAAATTTGAAACAATCTAAAGCAGTTGCTATGATAATATAATAATTAGTTTAAACGTCCACCATTTTGACACCTATTGGTCGATTGTCATCCAATCACGCTGTAAGACAGTTAAATGTACATAGATTAATATTATTTATAATAATATTATTTTATTAATATTATTTATTTATTAATTAAAAAATAGTCATTACTAGGGTCATATCCAAGACTGGTGCCAGTACCTTATTTTATAGCGATAAAATCAGTTACGTTTGGTATATTTTGAAACGAAAGTTTTGGAACCAGAATAGGAACAAATAATCATTATATTAATTAATTATTTTCATTTCATTCATGACAAAGTTGTTTCTATTTTGTTTTTGAGTTTTGTTTAAATAATGAAAGACGAATGTTACTTCATTATCTAATTCGTTACATCTCAAAGTTCCGTGGCTGTTTAAATTACAAAGAGTTGAAAACATAATAAGTCTTACTGTTAATTTATTGAAGAAAGATTTTTTGTAATTTCGTTCCGGCTGTTCATCCATGCTAATATTATAAATGCGAAAGTGTCTCTGTCTGAATCGACGAACCGATTTTGATGAAATTTGGCAGGGAGATAGCTTGCATCCTGAGAAAGGACATATGCTACTTTATATTAGATTTAAAAAATGGGTGTGTGATATTTGCATGCGCGATAATTAAATTTTTTTGACGTAGACATCTTACGTGCAAATGCGAAACTAAAAAACCTGTTTTATCGACTATCATAACAGAAATCTGTACTACCACGCGGTCGAAGTCGCGGGTAATAGCTAGTCACTAGATAAGTTCAGGAAGAAGAAATAACTAAATTTATTCCTATTTAATTATATTTATGATAAATTGATCTGATATTATTAACATTCTGTATATTTATACTTCTGTATCGCTAGGAGGAGTGACACTTGGGCAGAAATCGAGTGCCCCCCCCCCCCCCCCCCCCCCGCCCCAAAGCCAAAAAAGTCAATAGGTTTTATTTTATACACATTTTTAACGACAGAAAAAATATAATTTTTTAAAAATAAATTTACTCCTTCTGGGTGTCACCCCCCCCCACTTTAGTGACGCCACTGCTTCTGTTTACAACTATATAAATAAATACTTTTGTGTTATTTCTTTGAAAAACATACACAGTCACATCCGCTTTTGTTTGACAAAAACAAATAATTCATGTGAACGAATTTGCAGAATTATCTTTCACCGCTATTTACAAGAGTTTGTTTTGATATCGTAACAGATTGAATTAATTATTACAATTGGGGAAATGCTACCCGATGCTTTCAGAAAAAGTAGATAATAATTTTATATGTTTGTTTACGTATTCAAAGTATTTATTTATTTATTTATGCCTGTTACATATTATTATTTTTACTTAATATATTGTTTATTTCTAATTAGTTTAAAAAAGTGATATTTTGCTTCCTCACATTGATCGTTTTAAAATGAGACAAAAAATATGTTCATCGATTTCAAAATTTTAAATATTTCCGTTTCAGGTCAAGACAAACACTTTTCGTTCCGTGTCTGTCTGTCTGTCAGTGTGTGTGTGTGTCTGTTCCCTGAATCCTTGTCACACGCATAACTCATAAGCCACTGAACCGATATTAATGAAACTTGGTTGGATGGTTGGGTCTAGCATGAGGACGGTCCCATTTCAAAATCGTGTGTAAGAGGGAAAGGTGACATCTCAAAATATTTATTTTTTCAAGATATTTCAAGAATGTCACATGTTACGTGAAAATTTTATCAAATTGTAATTTTAAAAAAAATATTTTACAGATATATCTGGGGAGATAAATTCAGTTAAAATTTCAAGTTTCTGGTTTATATAGTATATAAAATACTTAAATAAGAACAACAACAGAAATTATATATAGAGAAAATTGATAAACGCTAGCTTTCGATTCACATAATTATTTTTTTCAATATATAATTTCTGACGTTTACGTCACTACTAGTGTTTATTAAAATACCTTTAATCGCGAAGGTCTTTAAGTGCGTGATCCTCTTAAAGATAAGAGTGTAAGCTACATTTTAAAAAAAAATTTGAGTCTCCTCGATCGCGCCAAGCTGAGATATTAACTATTCAATTTACTTCTTTGTTAGCTTATGAGTTTATTTGTTAGCTTATGAGTTTTAATTTGTTTTTAAAGGAGAAGGAGTACGCGAAGGTCTTTAAGTGCGTGATCCTCTTAAAGATAAGAGTGTAAGCTACATTTTAAAAAAAAATTTGAGTCTCTTCGATCGCGCCAAGCTGAAATATTAACTATTCAATTTACTTCTTTGTTAGCTTATGAGTTTATTTGCTAGCTTATGAGTTTTAATTTGTTTTTAAAGGAGAAGGAGGTCGCGAAGGTCTTTAAGTGCGTGATCCTCTTAAAGATAAGAGTGTAAGCTACATTTTAAAAAAAAATTGAGTCTCCTCGATTGCTCCAAGCTGAGATATTAACTATTCAATTTACTTCTTTGTTAGCTTATGAGTTTATTTGTTAGCTTATGAGTTTTAATTTGTTTTTAAAGGAGAAGGAGTACGCGAAGGTCTTTAAGTGCGTGATCCTCTTAAAGATAAGAGTGTAAGCTACATTTTAAAAAAAAATTTGAGTCTCCTCGATCGCGCCAAGCTGAGATATTAACTATTCAATTTACTTCTTTGTTAGCTTATGAGTTTATTTGTTAGCTTATGTGTTTTAATTTGTTTTTAAAGGAGAAGGAGGTCGCGAAGGTCTTTAAGTGCGTGATCCTCTTAAAGATAAGAGTGTAAGCTACATTTTAAAAAAAAATTGAGTCTCCTCGATCGCTCCAAGCTGAGATATTAACTATTCAATTTACTTCTTTGTTAGCTTATGAGTTTATTTGTTAGCTTATGTGTTTTAATTTGTTTTTAAAGGAGAAGGAGGTCGCGAAGGTCTTTAAGTGCGTGATCCTCTTAAAGATAAGAGTGTAAGCTACATTTTAAAAAAAAATTGAGTCTCCTCGATCGCTCCAAGCTGAGATATTAACTATTCAATTTACTTCTTTGTTAGCTTATGAGTTTATTTGTTAGCTTATGTGTTTTAATTTGTTTTTAAAGGAGAAGGAGGTCGCGAAGGTCTTTAAGTGCGTGATCCTCTTAAAGATAAGAGTGTAAGCTACATTTTAAAAAAAAATTGAGTCTCCTCGATCGCTCCAAGCTGAGATATTAACTATTCAATTTACTTCTTTGTTAGCTTATGAGTTTATTTGTTAGCTTATGAGTTTTAATTTGTTTTTAAAGGATATAAAATTTCTCTCAAAGACATGTAAGAGTAATTTTGAAAAAAAAAATACCTTGATATATAAAATGTAAAAAAAGTTTCAAGACGTTCTTTAAGAATCGTACAGTCCTTAAAATATAAACGGAAATAATTGGTATTCAATACCAACATTTCGTTGCATTTTACAAAAAGAGTACGAGACCACGTTAAAGGTTAAAAGGTTTACCATTTAGCGAAGAGAATTCATATTTAATAGGTAGGATTGAAAAACCAATAGTCTAAAAAAAAGTGTAATATTTTCATTAAAGCAATCAAGCCGTTTGTGTTGAGATGTTTATCTATTCAAGAAACATCTAATTTTAGTTTGGAATTATGGTTGAAAGTGTAATGTTTTACAAGCTTACGTGTATATGTGTTTACGTGTGTTAATAAAACAGTGGCAGCTTTTTAAAGGTGATTATAAGGGAAAGTCGGGTAATTTAAATTACGATATTTAGTATACTATTTTTTGGTTTAGACAAATTATTTTTTTATGAAATGAAATAGCATGTATAGATTTTGTTTCTATTAAGTATTAATCAACATAATTATCATAAACTCCACAAAAATCAACAAAATATAAGATCGGAGCTTTGTTTCAATTTAGCCAACCGGTACTGTAAATTGGACCACGGGGTTATTAGAATCTTATCTAAAATATACCTGTAAACAAAACATAATATATGTATTTATGAATTACAGACTATCAAACAATTATTTATCATAAGTATTAAAACAAAAAACTATAAGAAATTAGTCTCGTTACATTATTTCAATTAAAAGAAAGACAATCATCACATATGTCAGGATTATTGATACAAGTTTCATAATTCCAGTTATGGCAACTACGTGCGGTCCATTTTAACCAACAGTGTGAGAAGTGAGAAAAAAATCTAACAAAAACATAACCTATCAATGCCGCCAATCAATCCATGACAGTTAATTGTTGATAAATTGCTGCTACAAACTATAAATTAAAAACGCTGTATGCTTACCTTTGTACTAACTACACCCTTAGCACGAATCACTCAAAATTACATCAATAATCACTTATTTACATTTGCGGAAACAACACAATAACATTCAACTTGTCAAGGAAAACAATATAGACGATATGCAATGAAGTTAGGCGCCTATCGCACGGTGTTGTCATTTAAGAAATCGGAAAACTACTTTTTGAAATATAAGGGTGGTCCAATATACCATACTTTCCCCTGATAATTTTTATGTACCATATATTTTCTATAATTTTATTTTTGATCTATTTGTTTAGCTTAACCCTCGGGGCCTGTTATGGGTCAATTTGACCCATAAACCGACTTTGACCGAGAATAACGCTCAGGTATTTTAAAAAGGGCGGTACCACACACAGTACCACAAAGATACAATTTTTTTCATGAAATTACATTTAAAAAAAAATTTCTTCGCGATTTTTTTAAAAGTATGTTGAATACTTGATACTTGTAATACTTGTAAATTCATTTAACATGGTTCAAAGTATACCTTTGAATTTTGGTAAGTCAAAATGTTCCATAGTTGCGATCAAAAAATGAATAGGGTCAGAATGACCCAGATTGTACGCGAATGATCGAAAAAATAGGTGTGTACTCCGACACATCAGAAGGAATAGGAGAATAAGGGAATTTAATGTAAAAAAATTTTTTCTCCCATTTCAAAATTTGATGTTTCAATTTGAGGTCATAACTCATGAACTGCTGAACTGATTTTGATTAAACTCAGTTTATTAGGTAGGTCAAAATCGTGTTGTGGCAGGTGGGTAAGGGTGGCATCTTTAGCATTTTTTAAGCATTAAAAACATGCATTGAAAAGCTTAGGGTTCTGTAGAAAACTAGAAACCCTTATAGTTTCGCTCTGTGTGTTTGTCTGTCTATCTATATAAATTTTAGATGGATAAAGATGAAATTTGGTATACGGACGTATAATGATGAGATTTTTGAAAAAAAAAAATTTTTTTTGACCCCCTTCCCATAGACTGAAAAGTATATTCAAATATTTTTTTCACTTATCCCATTGAGTCTTTAGATAGATCACCTAAAAGGCAACAAAGTTTAAGGACCTTTTAATTATTTAATTTAAAAATAGCACCGCTAAAAATGATTTAACTATATCGGTTACAGTAAAACCGGAACAACAGCGTTGTGTAAACGTACTCATTGATTGTAATATAAAATTGACGAAATTAAATCGAACTCAATGAGTTTTGTTAGAACTTATTTTCAACAAATAGAATAACAAGGTTTTTGTATTTTAATAACCAAATGAATATTTTATACAACCATACTTTTTTGTTTCAAACTTTCTATAAAATACTACAAAAAGAACGTTCGTATGTAATTATCTTAATTGATTTTAAATTAGTTTTCAATTTAGGTGCTATATTTTATAAAACTCTCTTATAAAAATTACTTATTTTTACGAGCAGGGCTGGATTTAGAAAATTTGGGGCCTAGACTATAAAAACTACACTAGAAGTGCCCTCGGCTTCGCTCGCGTGGACTACGGAATTATTGTGTATAATTTTTGAAAAATATAATTGAATTATTTAAGATCTTTTTATTCTATACAATTCTTTACTACATTATATTGTTCAATATTTAATGGTTTAGGCAGCGTATTGGAAAAGACTGCGGAGACAGTAAACTTTTATTTTTTATTCCTTATGTTACCTAACATAATAAAATATATACTAAAACATGGGAAAAGAACATATCAATGAATTAAAAAAACACGTAAATCGAATAAGTTGTTATCGAATAACAAGCGCACTAACGGTTAGACAGACAGACAGAGAGACGTTGTGTTTTATAATAAATATAGAAAACGAGTCGGTTAAAATTTGAAGATTAAAAAAAAATTTTTTAATCCTTACCAAACTGAAACTCTTTGTTTTAATCAAGCTAATTTGTATTAATTTTTTTATACACAAACATTGAAACATTACACTAATGACTCTCAGAGTTACAGTGTTTACAGAATATTGTTCTTTTTTTGTGAAGGATCAATTAATTGTTTTGAAACAAAATAAAAAAGTACAGGCTTTTAAGTTTCGAATATTTTTAAATATCAAAATTAATTATTATGATTGTTGCTAACTAATTTATTACTATTTTTTTTTTATTTTCATACAAATTCTAAGACAAGACCTGGGAGTTTGAAAATATAATTTTACACGATTTTCTCAATAACTACTGAACGGATTTTATTCCGGTTTTCACTAATAGATATAGGTAAAGTTTAGGTGTATAATTTTTGTATGTAAATTGTGTGTTATGGGTATGTTGGATGGGCATAATTACTTTATGTTTAATTGAATTAATATCCCCGAGTAACGCCGGGTCCAATGCGCTAGTTCTAAATAAAAAAATGATTTTTCGCTTAACTCGATTACATATAAATACATCTATTTATCTATTAGAGATTATAAAGTAACTTACTGATTTTAAAGTTGAAAATCTTTCATTTTCGATATAATTATAAGGTACCGGTACCAGTTATGACCGCTTTAAGAGCAAGGTTGACTGTTTTTGTGATTGACGGGCTTCTTTTTTGTAATTTTCATGAACTCAAGTTACTAATAAAACAAGTAACTCTTTATTTAATCAATTTAATTACCAAAGTTCGCAAATATAGCTTTTTTTAAATTATAACCTTTATTTTGTTTATGTTTTTTCTCCAGTAATGGATAAAGTAAAACCAGTAATAAGCACGCAGTGATGGACACTTGCTAATGATTACAAAATGATAAGTACTATGACACAAAATATATAAAAGAAAGAATCGTCAAATTTGAAAGATAAATAAATTATACTAATAATTAGTTTAAATGTCCACCATTTTGACACCTACTGGCCGATTGTCATCAAATCACGTTGTAAGACAGTTAAATGTATATAGATTAATATTCAGAAATGTTGGTAATCAAATATCAACAAATATTTCTAATTCAGTAGATTTAATTTAAAAATAGCCATTACTGGGGTCATAACTCATATCCAAGCAGTGGCGAGGCGTGAAATTTTTAAAAGGGAAGCATATTTTGTCAATCCTCCCCCTCCTATTAACAAAAAAAAACTAGTTATGAAACAGCTTTAGTTCAAGCTTTTACTTTGTTAAATAAATTCTTATATATTTATATAGTAACTAAATGATTCTACGTCTTATTTTCTTGTATTTTAGTCGATATTTGTATGTGCAGGAAATTTCACTAAAAAATTTAGAATTTCGTTTAAAAAAGTATGTTTATTGTATAGAAAACGACGTGAAAAATAGAAATTTTCAAACCGCAGGTCTGTATCTCAAACCGTTCTCGAGATATAGTCTCTCAAAGTTTTAGTCCAGTCTTGGATATACTGGTGCCAGTACCTTATACTTTTCTATAAGACGTAATTTATCCTAGATACATACCGGCATTGTTCACCGTTTTCCGCGTGTGTGTGTGTGTCTGTGTTTTGGCTTGCGTGGGAGCTAGAGTTTCTCCGATATGCATCAGATTTACTGCTACGTATGTATTATCTTTGACGTTTCAGCAATTCGGTAGCGCGCGTTTATCAGAAAAACGTATCGGCCGGAATGCCCGGTGTGCAAGTCTATAGGGAAACTTGTTGATGTCACCACAAATAGGCAACACTGCATACACCCGGGTATGTGTGTATGTATGTATGTCGTTTATTTTGATTAACTTTAAAACATTTAATCGATTTTCTAAATTGAGTGCAAAATGTTATGAACCCTAAAATGACAAAGACTAGTATAATGAATAAATATTGTCATTCACAATTAGAATTGTTTTTAATGTATGCTGCGAGCTTACCAACAAAATATGAGTCAGTAAATATTGTATTAGACAACTAAATTTACAGTCAGGGACAGAATTAAGTGGACAAAAAGAAAAATGAAAAATGGAATAAAGTTTGGAACATTTATTAGACAAATCAATGGAATTAATATAAAAATATTTTATTGCAGATTTGTAACTGTTAAAATATAGAAGAGACGTAAGACTGAACGGTCCTTTAAGACTGTTAGTGATAAACCATAAAAATATAGAAAAACGGACACTGACAAAAAATTATTTAATACTTTGTATGACCACCAACCAGTAATGAGCACGCAGTGATGGACACTTGCTAATGATTACAAAATGATAAGTACTATGACACAAAAGATTTATCTCCGGTATTATAAAGGAGCTAGCAAAATTTGCTAGCTAGCAAGCACTTTCAAATGGGGTATTAATTCTGTACTAGTATCTATGGATTAGCTATGGAATTTAGAGCAGTGACACTTCAACTAATTGTAACACAGTTGGCATTTTTCACCGTACAAAAGAATTTTCATATCACCACTGTTTTAATACTGTTTTAATAACCTGTCAAAGTTTTCAACAAACTTCAACTGTCATATAAGTTTGATATCTCATTTGAAAGTGCTTGCTAACTAACAAATTTGCTAGCTCCTTTATAATACCGGACATTAAAGAAAGAATCGTCAAATTTGAAACAATGTAAAGCAGTGCTATGATAATATAACAATTCATAAATAAATTATACTAATAATTAGTTTAAATGTCCACCATTTTGACACCTGTTAGCCGATTGTCATCAAATCACGCTATAAGACAGTTAAATGTATATAGATTAATATCCAGAAATTGTAGTAATAAAATATCAACACATATTTCTAATTCAGTACATTTAATTAAAAATTTGCCATTACTCGGGTCCTTGTCAAGACTGGTGCCACTACCTTATAAGTTTCTATTTTATTTAATTGTATTTTCTTTCGAAAAACTTTGCACTGCAAGACAGGCCCAAGGGAATCACTAATAATTAATCTTGTTTTTAATTTAATTTAATTTTAATTATTAAATACAGTACAAATTTAGTACAGATACAATCCTATTTATAAAGTGTAAATGTAAACGTGTATTTTATTGCTTCCTCGCAATATCGAAGATACGAGAAGCTATGTGATCGTTTCAGATTGAGACAAAAAAAAAGTTCTCCAATTTCAAAATTTTTAATTTATTTATCCGTTTCACGTCAAGACAAACACTTTTCGTCCCGTGTCTGTCTGTCTGTCCGTGTGTCCGTCCGTCCGTCCGTCTGTCCCCTGAATCCTTGTCACACGCATAACTCATGAACCACTGAACCGATATTATTGAAACTTGGTCGGATGGTTGGGTTTGGTTTGAGGACGGTCCCATTTCAAAATCATCAAAATCGTGTGTAAGGGGGAGGGGTGACACCCCAAAATATTTATTTTTTCAAGATATCTCAAAAACGACACATGTTACGAGAAAATTTTATAGAATATTTTTTGTAGAGAATTAAATTTCCTATAATATGGGTCTACTACGTTTGTTGTAAAATATTCCCTTACAAAGATTTATTTAAATTAATTTTAAAAATTCGTGTTTTGTTTTTCTAAATTGATATTTGATTGGATATATTAAGTGTCATTTTGACGTTTTAAATGTCACTTTGGCGTTTTAAATGTCACTTTGACGTTTTAAATATCATTTTGACATTTGCATAAATTTAGATTTAGATTGAAATTGTCAAAAAATTAAAAATATATGAAAAAATATTCAGGTGCGTTTTAAGAAAAAATTCGAACTAAGATATTTTAGTAAAATTTGTATAAAAATTAAATGGTTAACCAATGCCAGGCAATTTATCTGAACACTATCGGTTTTAGTGAATTTAGCACGAGGAAGCACTGTGCATTTACTTGGCAGATGTTTTTTTTATTATGTCAGAATGTATTTTATTGCTTTTCTTGCAGTAAATCAAATAAATTTTTTAATAATATTTTTTCTCGATATGCTCGCGCCCCCCATTTAGTTTTATCACGCCCCCCCCTAGGGTAGTGCGTCCCACAGGTTGAGAATCGTTGGAGTAGGTACTATGGCATTAATGTCAATACAAATGTAGGTTGTATAAGTTTTTTTAAAGTTTTTAATGCCAATAAGCCGTAACCGAATCCAAAATACAAGTTTATTTTTTGTTTTGTAAAAATACGACAAAAAAATATAAATTATTTACATTTTGAAATGTTTTGAATTAGTTTTGTTTTTGTATTTGGCGCACGAATGCTACACAAAATAATTCGATTCAAAAATTATCGTACCATTATGTAGATTGTTTCTAAAAGCACCATATGCCCAAAAACGTGACGTAAATTATAAACAGGGTCTGACAAAACATTTTGCGATGATGGATTTGTTTGGGAAAATGCTATTTTTTATTTTTCCATCAAATTGACGTGCATGCAGCGGCGCACCCAAAAAAAATATCGAGGGGGGGAGTATTTTTTTTTGTAGTTATATATAGTTTTCAATTTTTTATCTATCATAATTGTTAAATTCAATAATGTGTATTGACAAATTTGAGAGGGGGGGTTGTCATACAGAATTACGAAATTCCTTGTATAATTTAATATTAATATTAATTTTTTTCTGTATCAAAATATTAAATATCTAGCTATAAAAACATTGGATTCGTGATGAAAAAGATGACTAAATATTTCTTGTAATTTTCTTTTTTTTATCGTTATTTTTACTATCATACTTTTTATTATTTTTTTACTAAAATAAATTGAATAGCAAAAGTTTTTAAAAAAATCTGGAATAATTTTGTTATTTTGTCATTTATATTTAATACCTAGCAGATAGCGTTAGCTAGGAGCTAATTTGAATTTGCCCTCAAGCAAATTCTTTATAATACCGGACTTTAGTTTCTCATTAATATTTAGGTATAATGGGTATATTTTTATTTATTTGGGTATATTATTATTTGTTATTTCAATTATAGACATCTTTTAAATCATCCTATATATAAAACCTTGAAGTCCTGAGCGAAGACATGTATTTTAAATAAAAAGTTATTTTTCCGTGCCCTGCAATTTAGAATGATTTGTATTCGTAATAACAGCCCCATTTAGAGAAAAATTATGATTACCATCTGATAATTTCGTACGAAAATTTCCACTCACTTGGTTTTCAGTAAAATGTTCAACTCGTACATATAATAACGTAGATATAAAATACGGAAATGTTTTTACATAATTAAAATACACTCCTTCATTTCTTTAAAATTACTTTTCGTTAATAAATATATATAAATAAAATCTATTGTTCTGTGATTTATATACAACCCATTCAAAGGCCGAAGGTATTAACTTTTTAAATGAAGAATTTTTTTTATCTTATTATAAAATTTGTTTCAAAATTATTAATATTTATGTATATTAATTACTGCTTCGTAGAAACGCTAATTCAGATTTTGATTTAAAAAATATATCAAGGTAGAAACATATTCAACTATAAGTACTTAATTATATACATAAAAAAAGTACCAAATCGAAAATTTAAAGACAGTTAGTTGGGTTTGTTAAATAAGAATGGGTTGTTGGCACAACAACTAGATATAAAAAAGATATAAGAAAAGTAATAACTATTTACTTCACCTCCCTTGGAGTTTAAATATGTCAATACAAAAGAAATGTTCATTGTGAAGAAATAATAATAAAAATAAATGAAAATAAAAATAGAAATGATACAATAACTTATAACAATACATAAACAGGTTGTCCACTTTCTGGAAAGTCAGGGAAGCCTAAAGTGGTCACGAAAGTGGTGACAAGCAGAAAAAAGTAATAAGTGTAAAATTTTCAAGTTATGACCAAAAATTTGAAACAATGTAAATTAATAAATAAATTATACTAATAATTAGTTCAAATGTCCGCCATTTTGACACCTATTGGCCGATTGTCATTAAATCACTACAGAGTGACAGTTTAATGTATATAGATTCATATTCAGAAATAGTAGTAATCAAATATCAACAAATATTTCTAATTCAGTAGATTTAACTTAGAAACAGCCATTAATGGGGTCGTTGCCACTACCTTACTTATACTACTCATATGTATTTTTCATATACATATAGTATAAGAAAGTAAAAAAATCAATGTGTTCTTAATGAGATAAGACCTTCACCCAGAAGCCAAACAAAACAGCTACATTCAATTAGACATTCTGTACCTATTAAATTAATAGTTTTCGTACTAGAATTATATACCGTGATCTTCTATTAGATTGAACAAACTTTTGGTATGACAGGAAGCTCAAAGTTAAAGCTTCCGGTTAAGTATGATGATCATCTTGCAGTGTATATTACATACTACATAACACCCCCACCCTACACGTACCTACCCCTCCCACAGTACTCATTGTGCTGATCTAAACATTAAGCTTTATTTGTAAAGTTAACTTATTTCTGTAAGTTTTGTAAGCCTTATGATACGTGTGGTGACTTCTGTAATGTATTTAATCTCTTTGTTACTCTGTCCATTTTGTTCATCAAGCCGCATTTACACGGTTCACTTTGGTTGATTAACCGGAATGAATTAAACACAAAGAGAATTGAATTATGTAAAATGTAAACTTAAAATTGTCAAAGTGCTTAAATGATAACCATAATACCTATGGCGAAGCGTCCATGGAAGCAGGGAAAGCAGTGCTTCCCTTACTTTATGGGTAAATTAATATAAATCTATGTTTTCAGTTAATAAATAATTTAAAAATATTATTAGAATATTCATCTTTATGCGCAACTCAAAGATTTTAACCAAAAATCAAAAATAGCATTTAATATTAATTTACAAGCTCAATTATAAAACTATAATACCTCTACGTCTTATTTTCTTGTATTTTAGTCGATATTTGTATGACGAATTGAAGTTCAGTGCAGGAAATTCCATGTAAACTTAAAATTGTCAAAGTGCTTAAATCAGGGATGACCAACTATGGGTACAATCCAGTGGCGAAGCGTCCATGGAAACAGGGGAAGCAATGCTTCCCTTACTTTATGGGTAATTGCATATAAATCTGTGTTTTCAGTTAATAAATAATTTAAAAATATTATTATTTATGCGCAAATCAAACATTTTAATCAAAAATAACATTTAATATTAATTTATAATACCTCTACGTCTTATTTTCTTGTATTTCAGTTGATATTTGTATGAAGAGTTGAAACTCACTGCAGGAAATTTCACTAAAAAATTTAGAATTTTTGATTTCGTTAAAAGTATGTTTATTGTATAGAAAATGACGTGAAAAGTTGTTTGTTTCAAACCGCAGGTCTGTATCTCAAACCGTTCTCGAGATATAGCCTCTCAAAGTTTTAGTTTTTTAAAATTTTTGGAGAAAAAAGGCCATAACTTTTGAACGCGTGGTCGGAATTGATTTTAGTTGACGGTTTTGGAATCAGCGTGTCAAAATCTATATAATGACATGTATAATACTTTAAAACTCGAAAAAAAAAAATTCGCGAAAAATCGAAAAAATTTAAAGGGGTATACCTTAAAAAAATGTCGATTTTTGACCAAAAATTTTTTGTCGGATTTTAAAGTATTATATATGTCATTATATAGATTTTGACACGCTGATTTCAAATCCGTCAACTAAAATCAATTCCGACCACCCGTTCAAAAGTTATGGCCTTTTTTCTCCAAAAATTTAAAAAAACTAAAACTTTGAGAGGCTATATCTCGAGAACGGTTTGAGTTACAGACTTGCGGTTTGAAAATTTCAACTTTTTACGTCATTTTCTATACAATTAACATACTTTTAACAAAATCAAAAATTCGAAATTTTTTAGTGAAATTTCCTGCAGTGAACTTCAACTTCAACGTCATACAAATATCGACTAAAATACAAGAAAATAAGACGTAGAACATTGAAATATAAAGAAACATTTCACTTCGAAGAAAGGTAAAATATCGAAATTAATTATTATGATTGTTGCTAACCTATTCATTTATTTATTTTTTGATTTTCATACAAATTCTAAGACAAGAACTGGTATTTCCTGGCTAGTTTGAAAATATAATTTAACACGATTTTCTCAATAACTACTGAACGGATTTTATTCCGGTTTTCGCTAATGGATAGGTAAAATTTAGGTGTATATTTTTGTAAATGTCATAAAGTAAGAAAAAAACAATTCGCGATGAATTGTGTGTTGTGGGCATGTTGGGTGGACATGATTACTTTATGTTTAACACCGGGTCCAATGCGCTAGTATAACATAAATAACAACGAGTACAATAAAAATTAAAACCTGAACATTTTCTTTTTCCAAAACAACTTGAGATAGATACGGAAACCCAAGAGCTTAACATTTTAAACTCAAAGAAATACGTCAGAGATAACATTCATAGCGGTTGCTGTAATCTAGATCTTTCTCCATTCTGCGGTTACACTCTTTTCACTGACAAATGCATTTTTATATCGTTTTGTTCTCTTGTATGACGCGGTAATGGCAAAGACATTTAACTGACAGGTATTATTTTTTAAGTGAAAATAAGTAGATAGCTATGTGTCATTATACTGTATTGTGGGTCATTTACGTAAGCGAACGGGTGAGGAGTTTAACTGTCTTACAGCGTGATTTGATGACAATCAGCCTATAGGTGTCCAAATGGTGGACATTTAAACTAATTTATTTATTTATTATTATATTATCATAGCAACTGATTTACATTGTTTCAAATTTGACGATTCTTTCTTTTATATCTTTTGTGTCGTATTACTTATCATTTTGTAATCATTAGCAAGTGTCCATCACTGCGTGCTCATTACTGGTTTTACTTTATCCATTACTGGAGAAAAAACATAAACAAAATAAAAGGCTATAATTTAAAAAAAAACTATATTTGCGCACTTTGGTAAATAAATTGATTAAATAAAGAGTTACTTGTTTTATTAGTAACATGAGTTTATAATTAGTGTTATTACGCACTTACAGTACATAGTACGTAGTTTTTTTGCAGGCACTCGCGAGGCACAAAAAAGCCTTAATTCATTTAACGACGAGGGTCCGGTCCCAATTTGAAAAAATATTTACAAAATTAAGTTTTACCAAAAAATAATTTTATGAATGAAAAACAATATTCTTTTCGAAATAAAAGTTCGTAATGTTTTATTTAAAACAGCCTGTATATAGTTTGTGTACACCTTTCTACATTGTATTTTATTTTAAAGTTTTAAAATCGTTTTCCTCGACACGATAAAATCAGAATAAAACTTTATGATTACTAAACTTGCATTATTACAATACCGCTTCAAAGTAACCATTTCATGTGAAATAAACATGTCATACAATCGAGTTTATGGTTTAATAATTACATATATACAGAAAGAATACGTGCAAGAAATGAGTCCTTATATCTGGCTACTTGATCCAAATCTTTTCATGTACCTACTTGTACTTAAAAAGCGATTTTGATGATATTGGTTTTACGATCGTCTTAACTGTATAAAGCTAGGTGAAGAAAGACTAAAAAAGCTCATTTTATGAGAATGTATAACAGTTTATTGTAGTTATATAGAAATGAATGTTTATTGGGAAATATACCGGAATGAATAAATAAAAACGTTATATTTCGAACAAATCAAAAATAAGTTAATGGCACCAGTTATGGCCACTATAAGAGCAAGGTTTACTGTTTTTATTGATTAATGGGTTTGTTTTTTTATAATTCTCATGAACTCATGTTACTAATAAAACAAATAACTCTTTATTTAATCAATTTAATTACCAAAGTCCGCAAATATAGTTTGTTTTTTTAAATTTTAATATTTTATTTTGTTTATGTTTTTCTCCAGTAATGAATAAAGTAAAACTAGTAATGAGCACGCAGTGATGGACACTTGCTAATGATTACAAATAATAATAATAAGACTGGTGCCAATGAAATTTTACTGTTTAATTTTCTTTTTAAATTTCTGTTGTTATTGACTAAAATTAATTATTATTTATAAATATAATGTATGTTACCTTTTAACGGCTAAACCGCTGAACCGATCTTGAAGAAATTTGGCACCATCTAAAAACGGATTTATTAATTAATCCAAAATCATCAAAATAGTTGATTTAAAATTATTGGCTTAGTACCCCTTCAGTTGTGAACTATCTGTATTTTTTTTAATAAAAAAAATTTTATCTCGAAAAATTTAGTTTTTAATTTATATGTAGAACACATGTACATTAAATTTGCTCTAATAATCGAATTACCTTCAAGGATAAACAAATCTAAAATTTTCATGTAACCTCAATCAACTATAATTGTTTTATGTCGGTAATATAAAATTTCCAATTTATAATTTTCAGAACAAAATTTAAATTCAATCGGCATATATCAAAATACTATACACAACATTCATAAATTTCAATATAAAAATGTGATATACAAATAAAAAACTTCGACACAACTTATTTAAATTCGATAGCCATCTAGATCCAATACGAGATTACATTACTGATAAAAAGATTTTCGTTTGATTTATTTTTTATGTTCATTTATTTACGTGAAATCTTCGACATCTGTGATTTTGTTCAAATCAGAAAGGATGCCTGACATGAATCGATAAGCCAAGTGATACAAGTCTATAAACTAAATGATGAGATTTTGATGCACATTTTGATCAGCTACACGAACAAAATATATCGATATTTATAGAAATATCATACCTTTATGTGACAGGGTTCTTTTTACATTTAACGAAACAGAAATATAGTTACAGATAGGTATGTTTTTATAAAAAACGTGTCATAGTTAGTTTGTAATGTCAGTTTTGAGCAAAACTCACTCAATTATAATATAACTATGAGAGATAGGGGGTTCTTTTCCCCCCCTAAAACCCCCGCCCGGATTGAATAAAACTAATTGCAACCCTCCATAAATGACAGGAGATGAAAAAAAAATACCATACAAACTTTTTCACCCCCTTTTACCCCCGTAGGTATTGAAATTCGAAAAATCCTTTCTTAGTGGGTGCTTACGTCATAAAAGGAAGGCACTCCTGAAATTTCACGTTTCTAGGTCCAGGGGTTTCGGTTCGGTGATGGTGAATCAGTCAGTCAGGACTAGGGTTTGCAATCCCGCAGACTTTTTTTTCCCGCGGGAATTTTGCGGGAAATCCTCAAATCCCGCGGGATCCCGCGGGATCCCGCAGTTTTCCAAAAATTTTGTTATTCATACTTAAAATTACTATTATTTAGTTAACAAAAAAAAAAGTTAATTGTCCCAAAATTTCAAACTCATAGGTCAAACCTGTGAATGGCGCAAACCGAGTCTTTTTCCCATTTGATTAACATGGGAAAAATTACTTTTTTACTTACACGTAAATATCTCGTTGAAAACACTTTTTTTTGAAAATTTCTCAAGCGATAAATCCAATAAATTTTAAAAAATGTTTGTTTAAAAATTATCATAAAAATTGGATTTTACTTTTTATGATAATGTTTAAACGAACATATTTTTAAAAATATTCGATCTATGATTTGAGCACTTGGGATCTTTTTTGTAAGAAATTTAATTCTCTATGATTGCTGCTGTAAGAAATTAAAATAAATAAATTTTTCAACGAGATATTCACGCATAAGTAAAAAAGTAATTTTTCCCATGTTAATCAAATGGGAAAATGACTCGGTTTGCGCCGTCTACAGGTTTGATCTATGAGTCTGAAATTTTGGGACAATTAACTTTTGATCCAAAGCTAAAACATAGGCTAGCGAGACCGAAAAAAAAAATTAAAAAAACACCCTAGTATATACGGTATGTCACGTAAAACTAAACTACTAAATATCATTATTTACGGTTGTATTTTAGGGATAATACTGTTAAAAAAATATCGTGTAGATCGAATTTTGTGTATTAAATTTTTGTGGTTAACTTTTATTTAATCTGCTATTCTTCTTCTAAATTTTTGTATTTTGTATTTTTTGTTTTTTTTTGTAATCTGGGGGCTGTTCGAGCTTCTTTCGTCGCCTGAGTCGTACTCAGTGTAACCACTTAACTAATCGTGAACAAGAGATATAATTTACTTCACTAGTTTCATATTCAGTCATCTCAACCTTAATTTTTTTTTCAAAATTGTTACCTTTTTTTTATTCATATTTACGCTTTAAAAGTATTCAAAACGCACGCGACCTACAAATTCAATGTTCAAAAATTCCGCGCGGATCCCGCACTGAACGTGCGGGATCCGCAGATCTCCAAAACGTGCGGGATCCCGCGGGAATGCGGGATCCCGCATTGCGGGATTGCAAACCCTAGTCAGGACATGTTATTATATGTTAAAAAGATTACCTAAGTTGATATCTCGTTTGAAAGTGTTTGCAAGCTTGCAAATTTTGCGACTTCCTTTATAATAACGGACATTATTCGTTTTAAATACAATAGTTTCATCGCAAATAATTTCTTATAAAATTTCAAACCCACACTTAAAAAATAATAAATAAAAAGTTATATTTTGATCTATTATGAAAAGCGTTATCTGTACGAAGAAAGAAAAATCAATGCGATCATTTTACAATTTATAAGTGTCAGATTGGACAATTCATTTTTCTTTTTGAGTAATTGTATTTTGACTTTTAATAAAACATATTTCGTAAGATTTAAGAAAATTAATAACGTTGTCAAAGCTCATATTTAATTAATATTAATCACTTTTATTATTTTAGCTCAAAGAAATCATCTATTAAATTTTTACTTTAGTAAATTAATAACACAATAAATATACGAATAATGAAGAATTATATAATTAAATATTTCTATGTATTTTATGCATTGTATATAAATGAGCAACAGATTTCAATACAGTAATTTATTCTAATTTACGTTCGCAAGATAATGAATTATGCATATCTATAAAAGAGAAATCTTCAAACTTTTTAAATCCAAGACAAAATATTAGGTAAAAATATATTTTTACTTTCCCAACAGGAAGTTATTGTAATCGGTCCTAAAATCGAAATAACAAATTTCAACATATGTTTAAGTTTCAATGTCATTACACTATTTTCAAAATCTCGCAAATAAAAAATGCTATTGACTTCATTGGGGTGCCAATTGAAGCATCTTAGCGTGAATATGATTTTAAGGAAATTTCATTATATTCGGTCCAGCCGTTTTTTTGTTAGAACAAAAAAAAGTAGATTTTAGAATTTCTTGAAAAAGATTTATAAGATCTAATGTATTTTGGTAGCAATCGATACTTTGGAATACTTTGAAATCTTGGATATAATAATAATTAAATTATTTAATCAATTTTAAAAAATAGACCAGACGCGTTTTAAGTGATATTTTAAGTTCCTACTGTTAATTTATTTGGAACCAAGTAATTTTTATGTACGAACTATTAGTGGTTCTTTATTTTGCTAAAATAAATAATATCAATATAATCGAATACATTGAAAAACTATACGATACGGGACACTACTGCACGAGATTCGATTCGCACTTGACAATTTTTTTTCAATTTAAAAAAAAATAAAAGAGTAGTAAAAATGTCATTAAATTTAGGCCGATGTTACATAAATCCATTCTCCTTTTGGATTATGTACATAAGTATTATGCATGAGTCTTTAATATTCTCGGACTTCCCGACTTTGCTTCGCCCCTTTGCCCCCGGTACGGCTGAAGACTTGCCACGAAGAACCATGTCTTGAATCAATTCTCTCTCATCACTTGAGCAAACACTACGCAAGAGAGGGATCCAGATTATCCTACTCATTAATTATTCATGAGAGTTAATAACTTTTCAATTGATATAACAGATATGCATTGTTGCTGTCAGCGCCTTCGTAAAAAAAGAACACATCAACTAGAGGTGGATTAAAAAACCATTTACTTAAGAGAATTGGGTATTAAATAGGGAACAAATTAAACGCGCACTATTTTAAATGAAATGAGAAATAGTGAAGAGCATTAAATAAATTATTATAATGTCCGGTATTATAAAGGAGCTAGCAAGCACTTTCAAATGAGATATCAAACTTATATGACAGTTCTTTTGGAGTTTATTGAAGACTTTGACAAGTTTCGCGCACGCGTTGTAGGTAAATACCAACGGTATTAAAACAGTGATATTATGAAAAATATTTTGTACGGTGAAAGATGCCAACTGTTTTACAATTAGTTGAAATGTCATTGCTCTAAATTCCATAACTAATCTATAGATACTAGTACAGAATTAATACCCCAGCTAGCTAGCAAATTTTGTTAGCTCTTTTATAATACCGGACATAACACTTAATAAACTATTATAGCATTTGTAAACAATACTGAACAGTATTTTATAAAAAAAAAACTATCGTTAAGAAATACTTTTGGTTCATTAAAGAAATAAAATGACATAGAAAAAAATTGTTCTTTAAAATGGCTAGAGGTTGGTGAAATTTGTACTAAATGAGCAATATCATGTATTTATATAATATTTTATAAATTGTAGATACATAGTTAATGTTCTAATAAAATACAAGTTAAGGGTTGATCCACACTATCGTGCCGGTCTCGGTCCGGTCTCGATCCAGTCAAATATTCAGTATAGTAAATACGATACCTATATAGTGTAAATGATTTCATTGTTTATTGTATATTTATTTGATTGGAGCGAGACCGGACCGAGACCGCACGATAGTCTGGATCGACCCTAACTGTCCTTGGTTAGGGAAATCTATTGGGGTGAAATCTAGTTGATTAGTTTTGGGTTGGTTAGTTTTCGTTAGGTCTATTCTAAGACATCAACACGTGATATTTGATAGTTGTGACGTCGGTAACGGCATATTCTTCAGGTCCTAGAATACTCATCTCCCCACCTTCCTTAAATATTACTGACTAATTTCTTACATAGCTCAATAATAATATACTGTATTATTTCGGCAGATCTTCCTTGTACCAACATAACACAATAGCAAGATGTCTGAGAGCAACCCAAGGTACAAGTTGGTGTACTTCAACGCCCGGGGTCGCGCTGAGCACATCCGGTTCATATTCGCGTACGCCGGCGTCGAGTACGAGGACGAGAGAGTGGCCCCGGAGATGTGGCCCAAGCTCAAATCAAGTAAGTGGGCTTTATAATATAATATCGAGGAGACTCCAGTTTTTTTTTTAAATATAGCTTACACCATTATCTTTAAGACTATCTAATGCCCGAAGACCTTCGCATGTGCTTCGGCTATTATTAAGAAATTTAAATTGAAAATTTAACAAATAAGTTTTATAGTTAATATGTCAGCTTGGCGCGATCGAGGAGACTCCAGTTTTTTTTTTAAATATAACTTACACCATTATCTTTAAGACTATCTAATGCCCGAAGACCTTCGTAACCTCCTTCGGCTATTATTAAGAAATTTAAATTGAAAATTTAACAAATAAGTTGAATAGTTAATATGTCAGCTTGGTGCGATCGAGGAGACTCCAGTTTTTTTTTTAAATATAGCTTACACCATTATCTTTAAGACTATCTAATGCCCGAATTATGTTTTCTCCCAGATCTTAGAATTTGTATGAAAATCAAAAATAAACAAATAGGTTACCTTTCTTGGAAGTTCTTTATTGTAATTTATAAAAATCCGTTTATTTATATTGTAAAATGCATATTTTTTCATTCAAACTCATGGTGGAAAGATAATTATTTGTAGGTATCATGATTCTAACTGACATTGACATATAGTAATTGTTTTCAGCGTCTTATATTCCATAGCTACTGTGTTTTTCTATAAATGACAGTTCTATGCTCTGACATCATAGAAACAAAAGACGCTGTGCAAAAGATTCTTTTTCATCTTTTGATATTAAATTTTAGATTTTCATAAAATATTATTAGCCACGATACTGCTCGTAAAAATTATCTAACTATTGGTGAAAACCGCATTGAAATCGGTTAGGTAATTCCGGAGTCTATAAGTCACACACAAACGAACATTCATTTTTATATATATAGATGGTTTAGAATTTATCATTAATGAATACAATTAAACCAGAAAATAAACAATTCGTTTGGTTTCTTATCGACTGACGGTGATTATTCTACCGTATCTAAACGACTCGCATTTCCAGCCGTGATTGTTGTTACAGCAGCGTTAAGCTTAATACATGAAGGCTTCACATCAGCTGACCTCTATTATGATAGTGTTAGAGAAAGGACGGGGATAATTGTGTTATCTTTGATTAATCCGCAAGTGTATCGATGCCTCAGTGAACAAACATATTATATCATCTCATAAAATGTCCAATGTTGTTTATGAACATTACGAAAATTCCTATGATAATTTCATTTGGTCGATGTAGTGGAAAATAATGTGTTATAATTTAAGTCGCAAACAAATGTATATAAGTTATACCAACTTATGTACAAATAAGGTACTGGCACCAGTCTTTGGATATGACTCTAGTAATAGGTATTTTTTAAGGGGGCAGACCCAGTTAGAATTTTGAAAAAATCATTTTTTTTTGCATTTTCTCAAAGTAGAATATTTCAAAAGTATTCTCTGAAAATTTCAGACAAATGTCCTGTCCATAGACGATTCAATGTAAGTTCCAAAATAAATTTTTTATCTGCATGCAAATCGTACTCAAAACTTTAAACGCGTTTTTCTCGAAACCATGTTTTCGAAGTCGGTGATCACTGTAACTTGAGAACGGCTTTGCCGATCGGTTTGAAAACACTTTTTTTTGGACCCCTCCCAAATTTGCTGTATCCTACTTATTTTTTAATATTTTGCCATAAAAAAATTATAATGTTTTCTGTAAATACATATATTTCATGTGGAAAAACATTTTTCATCATCTAGATTGTTTCGTTCGTTCAGAGACACTTTGGAAAGTGAGCTCTAAAAATTAAAAAAAAAAAAATTTCGCTTATAATTCTTTTTGAATATCATTTTTAAGATGTTTACGAAAAAAAATCATGAAAATCAGAAATTTTCATGCCCGTCACAGTGGAATGATCCCTTAAATAATAATTTAAGGCAATTTAAGCAAATGTATTTAATTATTAAATGAGTTAACGTCAGAAAATTTTAAAAAAGTAATTGCAAGCTTTCGAATTCACAGAGTCATCCTCAGGCTTTTAGAAAATAAAATAAAATTGAGACAGATGTCGTAATCTCAATATATTCATGTAGCTACGGGAAAGTTTGAAAAATTTATATTTTAACGTCACTACTATTACTTATATTACTTAATTATTAAATACAGTTTAAGTAAAATCTAATGTGTACTCTTTATTACCTTATAGATGGCTGCAATATTTTTTTTTATGGAAATTTTAAAAATTATGCAGTATCTATTAAAAATATTTATTATTATTTATTTTAAAATACAAATTAACTATATTCATCATGATAAATATTAAAATGAATATCACAGTATAAAAAAACTGGTATGAGGTTTTTGGTCCGGTATTGCAATTACTAATTACGATCTCTCTCCACATTTTTATGGATGCCTCCACTGTTGTAAACATAAAATCCAGTGTAGTACAAACAGAGTCCGTGATCAAGTGTAGTTAATAATCATTGCTCTTATGTTTACAAAACTAATTTACTGACACTGTCTCGTAATCAAATTTTATCACCGAAAATATCGATTACTCTGTAATTTTCATGAAAAACACTTAGATTGCGTGACTGAGGCACTCATGTTCCGTAACATTTGGGATATGGTTTTCTATATTTAGGTCTAATATCCGAAACGTATTTGTCTACAATAAAAATATCGTTTTTAAAATCATTTACAACTTTTATCTCCAATATTATCTTTAAAGGAAATGGATCTATAGGGCGGGGGAGGGGGGTAGATTGACTCACTCTTGAAAATCTTAAATCGATTTCAGAACTTTACACAAGTTTCTTACATGTATCAGAATAAATATGAGAAAATTAAAAATTTCCCAATAAGGCTTTGTACTGTTCTCAGTTTCATTCTGAGTTTTTCCCCTCACGCGCATAGTGTGCATACGAAAGCAAATGCGCGTTTACATGCACAGAATACATATAAAAATGAAACACGTGTGTATTGACAATAGTTTTTATTATTGGTTGGTTATTACACAGATTACAAACTGTCATTTCTGTATTAAGAGTAGAACCTGCAGGCGCAGTAAAGATTACAATGATCTTAGAAACAAAAATCAGGAGGTGGTAAACAATTGGACTATAATGTTTATATATTTTTTACGTACTAAGTTTTTTAATACCTTAATGCGGCTCTGTAAAGAGCTACATCCACTAAATTATTTATCAAAATGAACATTTTAAGATTATTTAAAAGTTTGATTGAAAATTTTATATTAAAAAAAAAATTATATTTAAAAAAACACTAATAATTTGTCTTTCCCAGAGACCCCGTTCGGCGCACTGCCCGTGCTAGAAGTGGACGGCGTAGCGGTTGCGCAGAGTTGCGCAATAGCGCGCTACCTCGCTCGCAGGCACGGCCTGGTCGGCACAGACGACTGGCAGGCCTTCCAATGTGACGTTCTAGTCGATAGCCTCGAGGACCTCAAGAGAGGTGAGCCCCTTTGTTACAAACGCTATCTATTGTTTACTAAATGCTTCAAACGGTTTTAAAGATTCACGTCTATAGTAAATACACTTGAATGTGTGTGTATATATGGGGGGTGGGGGTAATATAATAATATACAACAGGGGTAACCAATAAATCAAATTTTAAATATAAATTCTTGAAAACTCATCGTATTTAAAAATGTATAGGGTTTATTGCACTTTTGTCAAAAAGACACGATGCTGCTGTTTTGTTTTTTCGGTCTAAACACGGCATATTTAAAACAAACGTCGATTTTTTTCAAAAATTATTAAAAATACAATTTTATGTATTTCCTTTATAATACCGGACATAAGAAAGGTATGTTCTTTGATATTGGACTAATGTACAGACCCACATCTCTATTATTAACTGTATAAATATAAAAATATACACAGGTAGGCATTCGTAAATTCAGAATCCAACAAAATACCACAGTGAACTTTAACAAATAAAAACTACATACTATATGTATGTATATTTTTCTAACCAGCGCTAATATTAACTATAAAGGTTGGATCAAGGGTACCTACCTATTTACCCCCCCCCCCTCCACTCCTTTCTAATACATATCATTTTCTTATAACGTTATATCCTATAACAAGGCTGTTATCATCTTCACGTAATTTTATCCTTCAATGTTTCTAATAATTTTGTATTAAGAGAATTCCTTTGACAAAAAGGTTTTTTGTTAAAATAGCTTAGTTTATGTTTTTTTTTTTTATAAAATCTTGCTACAAAAAAAAACAGGATAAACGAGAGTTTTTGTAACCGAATTCTTGTCTTGATCTCATCTCATGGAAATTAAAACCATTTTGTTTCGTAAAAAATAAGCCAGCCTCGTATGAATTTGTTTCCATACATTTTTATATATTACAAAAATAAATACAGTGTAACCTTAATATAACGAGCCTCAATATAACGATTTCCTCGATTTAACAAATTTTTCGAAATCCCCTAGAAGAGCTAATGCAAAATATACCTTTATATTACGAATACATTTGTCAACAACCTCTTTATAACGAATTTTTCGGCAGGTTCAGACACTTTAAATTTTTCGTAAGACAATCATTATTGTTTTTTTTTGCTGTTTGTCATTGTTGCTAGTTTTAAAGTTGCAATGGCTAAAAACAAAACAGGTGTTCCTTAACGGTCGCAAAGAAACGAGAAATCATTAAGTTTGTAGACGAGAATCCTACAACGAAAAAAATAGACATCGCTATACATTCTTACCTTGTTATAACGAATTGTAGACCAACCTAACCTTTATATAACAAACCTCACTGTAACAAATTACTTGGTATAACGAATATTTTCTACTTCCCTTCAGTTTTGTTATATCGAAGTTGCACTGTATTCTTATACAGGTGAATTATATCATAAGAATTATACAGGGTGAGTCATTTTAATCAACGCAGTCAAATATCTCGAAAAGTAAGCGAAATTGAGAAAAAAGTTTGGAACAAAAGTTCCTTGGTTTCAAGGGGGCCAAGCGATGGTGACCTTACGGTTGACCTCCAAACTATTTTCAAGGTCAAATCAAGGTCAACTTTGATTTTTTAAATAGAAACCTATATTTTTTATTCCATATTCGTATTCTACGTGAAAAAATTAGTATCTTTAGTAGGAAAAATTTTTCTTAAAAATGCTATCTTCTCTCGGTGGAGGGCGCTGTAAGATTAATCAACAAACTCAAATATCTGAAAAAAAGTTGCACCTAATAGCTCAAACTACTTTTAGCATTACCCAGAAACAATGATGTGGACGTAGTAGTTGTATGTTTCCTTTGGGGTGTTTTTTTATGTGAGAGGCAAGGGGACTCGCATTAAAAAAGCATCCCAAAGGAAACATACAACTACTACGTCCACGCCGTTGTTTCTGGGTAATGCTAAAAGTCGTTTGAGCTATTAGGTGCAACTTTTTTTCGAGATATTTGACTGCGTTGATTAAAATGACTCACCCTGTATATTAAGTTTCGTCTCGTCAAAACTTTAGACAGTCTCGTCTCGGTTTAATCAAATTTCATCTCTCCAATCGATCGATATCAAAGGAAATCAGTTTTAATGAGGGGAGGGGGGTAAATATCCCTTCCTTCTGTTGACGCCTATGTTTCACATATATATACACACAGGCGCGCGCATATGAAAGATTTTAATGAAGAGTAATCCAACAGCCATCGTTAATTTTTGACCTCAGCACCACAGTCAACTATGTGTAGATACATACAAAACTTCATTATTTCAGTTTTGGTTCATAATTAGCCGCCATGTTGGGTTTCGCTTAAAAAAATTACAAAACTCGACACGTGTATTTTTTTATTTCCATTTTTTACCTGACGCTGATAAAAATAATCAAAACTTATTTCAACACGAAGTAGATTATTTTTTGTCAAAGTATTTTTTTATATAATATAATTTTATAATATAAAAAAAAATCTTTTTCAAATCCGGAAGTCATTATGTAAATAAAATTTATCCTGTTGAAAATTGTGTTTTAAATTCTTTAGTTGCGAATCAAAATATTTCTGGAATACAGTAGAATAATAAAGAATTTCAAATCTAAAAGAGATTTTTTTATTTTATAAATTGAAGTTTTAAAATTAATATTTTGAAGATTTAGGGTCGATCCCAAGGTATATAAAGACAAGGTAGTCTTATCAGCTTCTTGACTATTCTATTAAAAAATTTATAACATTTGAATATATCCCCCGAGTGACGTCAATTCCCGCGCCAATGCTGATTGGTCAAGGAGCTATTAAGATTACCTTGTCTTTATATACAATGGGTCGATCCAGACTATCGATCCAGTTTCGCTCCAGTCAAATATAAATAAACAATAAACAATGAAATCATTCACACTATAGGTATCGTTCAGGTTTCTCTGTACTGAATATTTGACTGGAGCGAGACCGGACCGAGACTGGCTCGATAGTCTGGATTGACCCTTATACTTTCTTACCCACTAAAAGTAAAAAAAAAAAAAAAAAAAACATTAAAAAATCGAAGGTTCGTATCTCGAGATATGAACTTTTTCAAAATTTAAAAGTTATCAAAGAAACTTAGGAAGGGGGGAAACGCCTATAAGTAACTAACATTTTTTACCTGATAATTAAAAATCTCATAGTTTTTTTTAAGTTAGGGGCATTTCCCACAAATATTAACTGCATTTCGATAATAAAAGATACGGACCTGTAGTTTATCATACGACGATTTATCTCTTTTTCTACGTATATATTTTTTTTATTGATAAAGCACACATTCATTTAAATTAAATAAATATAAACAAGTACACACACGTATTGAACTAATAAAGAAATTTCAATTAATAGATAGCGCATATTTGTTTTTCAATAAAGATTGTGAAGATATAAAAAATACCATGGGTGCGGCGGGACTTTCATATACGCTGTACTAAATGCATAGTGTACTACGTGTATCTACTTATATTTAAAAAAATCTGGATAACTGATAAAAGATAGAAAAAATAAATGGGACATAAATTATTATTGATTAGAATATTTTTATCTACAATAAATCACTTTTTTCTTATTCGCTCTGTTTTAAAACTAATTTTATATTTTCTAAACAATTGAATGTGCGAAAAAATTTATTTTACAAAAGTTTCTTACTTTTTTATGATCTTTAAAATGATCTACTTTTGGATACACGAGCATGTACCCCTTAAACTACCCCCCAAGAGGTTGAAAGTATTTTCCTGAAATTCTTTAGGGTCGATATATATAGTAAATTTTTTATCATAAAACTATCTTCAATAGTGGACGGGTGGTCTGAAACACCCGGTCTAAATATGACCGTATATGAAAATAAAATTTATTTACACTATAAAAAGTATTCTCTTTTTTATTTCGTTGAAACATTATTAAAATTTATATCGCGAAAGATGTAAGCGTGCTTTTCTCCATTCCGCTACATTTACCTTTAAAGTACATGATTCCATATAATTATGTTTGTGTGAAAATAATTAAAACAGCAAAGTATAAAAGTAAACCAGCGACTATCAAAATTTAACAACCAAAGTATGCTTGGAGTCTGTGTAAAGTTTTATCTACAATGACATAGTGTTTATTACTGTTTATATAGTAAATAAATGATTCTACGTCTTATTTTCTTGTATTTTAGACGATATTTTTGATTTCATTAAAAGTATGTTTATTGTATAGAAAATGACGTGAAAAGTTGAAACTTTCAAACCGCAGGTCTTTATCTCAAACCGTTCTCGAGATATAGCCTCTCAAAGTTTTAGTTTTTTCAATTTTTTAGAGAAAAATGGCCATAACTTTTGAACGGTTGGTCGGATTTGATTTTAGTTGACGGATTTGAAATCAGCGTGTCAAAATCTATATAATGACATGTATAATATTTCAAAATTCGACAAAAAAAATTTGGTCAAAAATCGACATTTTTTTAAGGTATACCCCACCCCTTTGAATTTTTTCGATTTTTCGCGAAATTTTTTTCTTGAGTTTTAAGGTATTATACATGTCATTATATAGATTTTGACACGCTGATTTCAAATCCGTCAACTAAAATCAAATACGACCACCCGTTCAAAAGTTATGGCCATTTTTCTCCAAAAATTTGAAAAAAGTAAAAATTTGAGAGGCTATATCTCGAGAACGGTTTGAGATACAGACCTGCGGTTTGAACAGTCATTTTCTATACAATAAACATACTTTTAACGCAATCAAAAATTCAAACTTTTTTAGTGAAATTTCCTGCAGTGAACTTCAACTCGTCATACAAATATTGACTAAAATACAAGAAAATTAGACCTACCCCTATAGAATTTTTCCAAACGAATCGAAAGAAACCAATTACAACCCTCACAAGGAGTGAAATATTTTTTTTGCTGTTAATTCATTATACAAATTCGTAAATATCTCGGTTTCTATGCGAGATAGAAGGGTTTTCCCATTTCCGTAGTACAAAAACAGTGACAGAAATTATGCAAATTTTACAACACTTTTTTAAACTTCCTGTGTATATAGCTAATAGATGAATACATAAGTATATGCATATGTATATAAAACACGTATCAATCTGACCTTTAAGGAGAAAGGATAACTCCCCTCCCTCCCTCCCACCTTCTCTCCTCCCCCTCTTTCTCTATGAACACGACTTGCAATTAATATCTTCCTTGCATATAAAAACATAATGAGCATTCCATGTTCGTATGCTGCGTCTGTTTAATAATGAATGTTTCTTTGTCCCACAGAGTTGTGGTCGTACCGGAGCGAAAAGGACTCCATTGCCAAAGAAGAGAAAAAAGTGAAGCTGATGAGAGAGACAATACCATTCTATCTCAAGCGCTTCGAGCAAACCGTGGGCAGGAACCCCAGTGGGTTCTTCGTTGGCGACGATGTAAGCTCAAACAAATGACTGCATATTGTTATTCAAATCACAGCATACTTGGACATAGCGGGATTATTTTTATATAAGGATTATGTGTTATAAAGAACTTTTTTAAGATAAATCGTATAGGTACATTATTCTAAAACTTTCGGTATTATAAAGGCAAAAATAAATAAAAATTATTTCATTTTTACTAAACGGCGGAGATTTAACAAGTATTTAAAAAGTAAATGCACAGTGCTTCCTCGTGCTAAATTTACCAAAGGTAGTTAATTATTGAACAAATTAAAAGTGTTCAGATAAATTGACTGGCATTTAATTTTTATACAATTTTACAAAAAAATATTAGTTCAAAATTTTTCATAAGACGGACCTGATTATTTTTTCGTATAGTTTGAATTTTTTAACAATTTCAATCTAAATCTAAATTTATGCAAACGTCAAAATGGCATTTAATATGTGAAAATGAATATCAATTAACACGATTTTGATGATTTTTAAATGAGACCGTCCTCAAGCCAGACCCAACCATCCAACCAAGTTTCATTAATATCGGTTCAGTGGTTCATGAGTTATGCGTGTGACAAGGATTCACTCGACAGACAGACAGACACGGAAAGATCAAGTTAAAATTTTAGAATCAGAGAACAATTTTTTTGTCTTATTTTAAAACGATCACAAAGCTTCTCATACCTTGATATTGCGATTGCGACCAATATTTTTATCAAAAAGAAGTAAATAATATATATATATTTGTGTTTAAATGTGTGTTACAATTCTATTTAATAGCGAAATGTGTCTACTTTAATAATTCAACTCTAAAAAAGATATTTGTCTGAAGGCCGGGGTAGTTGGGGCCGTGCCTCAGGGCCCCCAAGTATAGGGGGCCTCTGAACAAACAAAGTAGAGAGATAAATAGTTCCTGATTTGTCTGTAAGTAACACTAGTTTTCACGTTACCACTTAAAAAAACCATCCGACCAAATTTCAATAATATCGGTTCAGTGGTTCATGAGTTATGCGTGTGACAAGAATTCAAGGGACACACAGACACACGGACGGACAGACAGACGGACACGGAACGAAAAGTGTTTGTCTTGACGTGAAACGGATTAAAATTTTGAAATCGGAGAACATTTTTTTTGTCTCAATCTGAAACGATCACAATGCTTCTCGTATCTTCGATATTGCGAGGAAGCAAAAACTAATAATATTTTTTGTATAGATACCTTACGTTACGTATTACATAAATGAAGGCTTTTGTGCAGAAAATTCCATCTCCGGTTGAATATTTAAGATCCTAGTAAATAGTACATAGTTCCGTGCCTTTTTACAAGAAATCGAATCATTTTCAATTTCCACGAGAATTTGTAAGCAGATCCTCACGTCAAACTATATAGGTCAGAAATATATTTATTATTCTCAGAAACTTGGAAGAAAATTTCCGAGCATTCCAAGTCCATACATTCTTTCTTTCGGACTAAATTGAATAACATATTTTATTCCTTTTTTTACTCTCATTTATTTCAGACTTTTTTCTGTCGGAAGCAAATTGATATTTATGGAAAGATTATTTTCAAATATAATTGACAAATTTGTATACACGTAAGTACATTTATGACAGATGTCTTTTTCAGATGTTATGACAGCTATTATTTTTTCGTAAAATAAGCAAAATATTACCTATCTTGATATATAAAAATTAAAAGTTTAGACAAGACACATAAAGTACCAATGTTGGACGCTTTAAGAGCAAAGTATACTGTATTATTAACAAATTAAAATTGATAAATAAACAAATAAGTTTAATAGTTAATATCTCAGCTTGGCGCGATCCTACAGATTCAAACTTTTTTTTTAAATATAGCTTACATCATTAACTTTAAGAGTATCAGTGTCCAAATACCGTCGCGACCCCTTTCCCCTTTTTTTAACTGATGGACTTATTTTTTGTAATTCCCATGAACTTATGTACGAGTACCTATTTATTAAATCAATTTAATTACCAAAGTCACACCTTTTTTGGTGTGGCTGTATTATGAATGATTCAAGGGACAGACACACAGACAGACAGACACGGAATAAAAAGTGTTTGTCTTGACCTAAAACGGAAAGATCAATTTAAAATTTTGAAACCGGAGAACAATTTTTTTAAAACGAACACAAAACTTCTCATATCTTCAATATTGCGAGGAAGCAATTTTCATAACTACCCTTAAATACTCATTACTGCGTACGTATAAATGAATTTGAACCAATAATGAATGATGCATATAAAAATTAAATTAAAATTAATTAAGGGGGCAGACCCAGTTGGAGCTTCCAAAAAAAGCTCTTTTTTAGAATTTTTTTTGGTCACGCATTAAAATAATTAATAACAAATGTTTTTCCACATGAAAGATATGTATTTACAGAAAACTTTGTTTTTTTTATGGCAAAATATTAAAAAATAATTGGATACAGCAAATTTGGGAGGAGTCCAAAAAAAAAGTCTCGTCACTAGATCATCTGAAAAAAAATATAAGGGATCATTAGCTAATGACATAATGCTCCGGATGAATGAAGGGATTTGAAAAATTTTGAATTTTCACAAAATGGTGAATATTGAAAGTCAAAATTCTTTATTCGACTAAAATTTCACTCGCATTTTCGGCTAGAAAAAAATAATAATCGTCCAAAAAAAATCCTTCGTTCATCCTGAGGACAATTATGTATAGAATAAGTGAGAAAAATTTCAAACCAATCGGCAAAGCCGTTCTCAAGTTACAGTGATCACCGACTTCGAAAACATGGTTTCGAGAAAAACGCGTTTAAAGTTTTGAGTACGAATTGCATGCAGATAAAAAAAATATTTTGGAACTTACACTAAATCATCTATGGACAAAACATTTATCTGAAATTTTCAAAGAATACTTTTGAAATATTCTACTTTGAGAAAATTAAAAAAAAAATGAATTTTTTCAAAATTCTAACTGGGTCTGCCCCCTTAATATGGCAATAATCCTAACATTAGTAAATTGACAATTTTCTAACTTTGGTTATTGTTCTGTTTTATTGAATCCAATATAAATGTGATCGTGATTAACGGTTATCTTGGTTCCTAATCGAACGTATACGAAGGTAGGTAGGCTTTTATTTATAGATATGAAATTGATTTTCAGGTGACCTGGACTGACTTCGTGTTTGCCGTTTCACTGGAGACGTTCGAACAGATCTTCGGTAAACATTCGCTGGACCAGTACCCGGCATTGAAGAAGCTCAAGGCCAAGATCTTCGAGATCCCAAGCATCGCTGAGTGGATCGAAAAACGACCGGCCACCGAGTCGTAAGAGAGAAATACTGTGAATAGAAAACATTGTATATTCTAATATCTGTGAGACACCATACTGCCATGCGAGGTAAACAAATGTAAACAACACTGGTACCGCCGTGGGCGTCTGTTTCTGGGGGTTGGGGGGAAAGGGGGGTTGAATATCGGATCTATGATAGGTAAAAAAGTATATTTTTCGTAAATATATCGTTTTTGGATTTATGAAAAGTTATTTTCCAACTGAACCTAAAGTAAAAAAAATCACATCTCGTTCTAACTTTTTTAATAAATATTTAACATATTTTAGAATTGTTAGGGTAACTATATTTTTGTGATTATGACTTATAATGGAGAAAACTTAAGTTTGTATTTAGGAACCGTTAAGTGGAAAATCATCTGTTTTGGGGGGTTAGGGGGAGAAAATCAGATCTATAAGGGGTAAAAAAAAGTATATTTTTCATAAATATATCGTTTTTGGATTTATGAAAAGTTATTTTCCAACTGAACCTAAAGTAACTTAAAAAAAAATATCACATCTCGTTCTAACTTTTTTAATAAATATTTAACATATTTTAGAATTGTTAGGGTAACTATATTTTTGTGATTATTAGAAAACTTAGGTTTGTATTTAGGAACCGTTAAGTGGAAAATTCGAGAAAATTGTTTTAATTTTACCAATATTTCTTTTTAGCGAATTGGTACCTTTTTACGTATTTTTTTTATTAAATAATCCTGCAGAAGTGCTCAAATAATTGTAAGTAAAAAATGACAAAATCAAAAAATTCCAAATAAAAGAACCCACTAGGTCATCCCTAGTCTAAATAAGTATTGTTTGATAGTGAAAATCGATAAAACACTAATAAAATTTTATATCTGTATCACAATGGGTTCTCTAAAAGTCTAAATAATGAATGAAAACTAATTTTGGGTACTTATAATTTTTGAGGGACTGTAGCTCCCTCACGAAGACTTTCTTGACACATGTTTATATAAAAAATTCCATTATTACGTTTAAAAAAAAATTGTAAAAAAATTTAGTTTTCTCGAATTTTCAAGAATTTCCCATTTAAGAACTGGTTTATTTTTACCTCCAATTTCTAAATATTCAATTAACAATATTTATATTAAACGAATGTTATTGAATAATAAACGGTCGGAAAACTAAAATTTTCTTAAATCTTTTTGGTAGGTGAATCGAATTAATATGAAATAATTTGGTAATTAAAATAAATGCAGGGTGTGAATACGATATTGAATTTCTCCCCCCCCCCCCCCCCCCTAACAAATCTTGTACAGACGCCCATGATAACAGCTATAACCATGGGTCAATTATTAATTTGAGCTTAAATATACCCAAATTACAAATCAATTTAAAATTTGTTGCTTTTTATAAAGTGGTTCAAATAGTGTTGTTAAAGTTAATTTTTATCTATTAAAATTATTTAGGTATACTAACTCTTGAAAATTCTAAAATAATGTTATAATATTTGGAACCACTTTATATCAATTTCAAAGTAAATAATTTTAACAGCTGTTATGATTGTGTATAGTTTATTTCTATCTAAATATATACCATATACAGAAAATGTGTTTTTCTTTGTGATAAAACAGCCATTCAAAAGCCCAAGCGACTAACTCCGCAAATAAACAACAATCAAGAAAAATTCTGTCTTAACTCACTTATGCTCGGTTTCATAAACGATACATCAGAACCCTTAAGTCACAAATCAAGTTATCTCTGTAAAAAAATATGTAGTGACTGACTCATCAACACCCAGAACAAGGACTTACAAGTAACACTACTTAAGTGCCATTCGCCGATATTCTTGAAACTTTGCACACTCGTAGAAAACCCATTCGAAAGTTTAACATCATTTAGCACAATGCTAACCTAACGCTACTCATGAGTGTCATTCTCTTACAGCTTTTACGACATTTCTCTATCATAATTTCATTGTCTGCGTGTTTTTCAGATCGCTAATGACGATTTTGACATTAGTTTAACAAGATTCAGAATGGCAAATACAAAATGGTTTCAAAAACTTTATTTAATGCCACTTGCGAAATTTATTAGATACATTATTACGATTTTGGCAACAGTTATACATATCAATCTAAAGGTGGATTGAATTTTACTTGTTAAGGGTCGATTACATTGAGCGAGCTTACAAGCTAACAAGCCAGCTTGTTTACAAGCCAGCTTGTTTACAAGCCAGCTTGTTTACAAGCCAGCTTGTTTACAAGCCAGCTTGTTTACAAGCGAGCGAGTCAGATAGTAAGATAGTGATGATGACACACAAAAGTTTCCACTCGCTCAGTAGCCAACTAGCTAGCGAGTAAACCACGTGTTGTGAATACATTTTATAGACACTGAAACCAGGAATCGCCGAGATACTAGCAGCTAGCGAACTAGCTATACTATGATGACACACGGCTAGTTTACAAGCTAACAAGCCAGCGAGTAAAGTAACCCGGCTTTCAACTATTGTAGCAGATTGTTTACAAGCAGCTTGTTAGCTAGTGAACATGATTACACTGAGCGAGTTTACAAGCAGCTTGTAAACAAGCTGGCTTGTAGCTTGTAAACTCCCTCAATGTAATCGACGCTTTATAAATAAAGAGATAACTATAAACGCCTGGTAACTGTTGGTGTATTGAAACTGAGCATAATTAGGGACAAGAAACACTAATCAAGTATTCAAAAATAAAATCGACATAACAGTGAGAGAGATAGTCACGTTGGCTTATGAAAAGGCCAAAGAATTTTGTAAAAAAAAATAATCATTAAGAACAGAAAGTTCTTGCAAAAGCGTGTACTTAAACACAGGCTGGGAAACGTTAGAACAATAAAATGCAGATTTCGGTAAACCAGAATCTCTCAAAATGTTTTTTTAACAATAATGACACAAAAATAATTTAAAAACTTCTGGATTGCAACGCCGTTTTGAATTGAGTAGAAAAATAGGTTAATAAAGACGCAGCTTATGTCCAGAAGTCTAGTATAAAATTATATAAACTTTATGGCCCAAAATAATCAATATTGTCAATAGATATCTTTCCATATTGTAAATCTGTTTTGTGTTATTGTTTTTAACGTTATTTAAAGCAATCAATCATAATGAGAAAGACAACATTATTACAACAAGAATGAAAATATTTACAATATATTATTGTTACATACTTTGCTGATACAAGAATCAATGTTAGTTGTTATCAAAGGTTGTTATTGATGTTAGAAAATACCAATATATTTTTGGTAATAGATATTTATATTTGGTTCTAGATTATATGTAAATATTTTTAATTATATGAATTGCTAAGGACATAACTGTTTCTAGCGGCGTGTAGGACAGTGTTTTTCAAACTTTCATCTACACTTATATACAGAGTGACTCAAAAACTATTGCTTTTATTTTCTTCAAAATTTTTATAAAATTTTTTTTCAATAATTAATTCAATTGTTACAATTTTTCCCAAAATCGAACAAACATTTTTTTACTCACTTGTATTTTAAATATGAATTTAAAATTTGTTTTTCTATAAAAAATAGATTCAGTGACTAATACTAAATTATGTTCATAATAATATTCAAATTTTTTGTAGAAATATCTTCAATTATAACGATTTAACAATAATTTAAATTACAATAATATATATAATATATCAAAAACAAATTTCGGTGATATTTTGTTTGAGAAACACTGGTATAGAGTATATAGAATACAATCAAACCTCGGTTATTTGCATCGATAGGAATATAAATAAATTATATAGTCAATCAAAATTATAAATCTGATCTATACATAATAATAATAAAAAATGGCAGCATAATGTCGAATTATTTATAAATTTCAGTATTAAAAAAATGTAAATATTTAATTATACAGGCTGATATCAATTTTGACTTAGAAAAAATAACGTAGATAAATAATTCCGAAGGTTTTTGGCGTGCTAAAACTAAATTCGTTCCCCAAATTGCTCTATCATTTCAGGTTTTTACTTTACTATACACGGAGAAAAATGAAGCATGAAATATATACAAATATAGCTGTACCATATGATCAAAAGTTACTAAAAAATATAGTAATTCCAAAACACTTTTAAAATTTAGTGAAATATCTGAAGCACGAAAGATACATTACTAACAGATGTATAGTAATCATTAAAGATAGCCATGTTTGAAAGCCTACTATTCAGTTAGTAAAAATGATTATACACTTTAAGAATCAGCGAAATATCCGAAGCAGAAAAGATAAATTACTAACCGACGTATAGTAATCATTAAAGTTAGCCGTGTTTGAAAGCCTACTATTCAGTTAGTAAAAATGATTATACTTTGTATAATAATATCTTTTAACACTCATTTATGAATATTTATTATTTGCTTAGTAAATGTTATTATTTAGTAGCTAATAAAATTACCTAATCTGATTGCAAATTAAAATATATATATAATAATATATATGCAGTAGTTATTATTTAATATTAGTTTTCTCAATTTTAGAATTTAATTTTGATTATTTTTTTTAATAATTATTATAATGTATATATATCTGGATTTATTAATTAATAGTAGATTTAGCTTGTAATTTAGTATATATGTGACAAGAATATATATTTGCAATATTTTTAATGCCTCATATAGTAATAAACAATTTATTATTATTGGCTACTAAGTTTATTGTATGTAACAATAAACAATTTATAGTCAATGAAACCAAATTGGTTAATACTGTTTGAAACATTGAAAATATTGCAAATATACATTCTTGTCACCTATATACTAAATTACAAGCTAAATCTACAATTAATTAAAAAATACAGATATACATTTTATAATTTATGAGCAACTTTATGTATTTATTAGTGATGTACATGATATTTTAAAATAAATATTAAACAAAGGTTAAATTAAATACAATAATATGTAGGTTATACAAATATATTTTATTAAGACTATTAAACCTAATTAATGAACAAATAAAAAAAATTACAAAATTTAATAATAATGACTTTAGTTAGACTTAAAAATGAAATAAGATAACATAAAAATTAAATGTTTTTAAAATGAAAAAAAGTAATTTTTTAATTAAAATTGTAGAAAATATATTTTTCATAAAAATTATATTTCCAACCTTTAAAAAAATATATTGTTTCAACTGTTAATCTACAGACAACAGAAGTACAATTTATTGTTTTATAACCATTTTTTGGCTATGTATTCATTGCCATTGCCAAGGGGTGTTTTGTATGTTATAAAACCATTACAAATTTTGGGCCATGATAGGCACTTAAATTTTTGAGTTAAAGAATCTATTACTTGATAACATTGAAAGTGCTCACTTATACAACATGAAAGTTTTTACATACAGAATGTCCCAAGACTGTGTCAAAGTTCAAGATTTCATTACAAATAGAAAAAAACTTTAAATACAAAAGTAGTCATGATAGACAAGCAGCATATTTTTAAAATAGTTACATTTATATAGGCTGTCCCATAAGTGTGTTACAAATCAAAGTTATATTTTTTTATATACAATTATATTATTGCGATATTACATCAAACATTTACAAAATTGTATTCTTTGTACAGGTTGTATCAAAACTCTTAACTTAATTTTTTTCAAAATTTTCAAATAGAACAGCCTATATATTTTCACATTTTCGAATTGTCTATTCAATTCTAAACACATTTTATAAACTATGTACTATACCTAAATCTAGCCTTTAAATAATTATTTGGAAGATTTTTAAAATCTTAACATGTTTTATAAAAACAATACAACTTTATTATAATTCATAAAACAATTCGTTAGAACTAACAAACTTTAAAAACATAAAAATCTAGGAATTAAATAAACAAAATGGTACAAAAAAGTTAATTTCTTTGTTCAAAATGCCCACCAGCGGCGTTAATTGTTTTCTGTTAAAAATATTTTTGGCATATGCTCTATTATTGCATTATTACATCAAACATTTACAAAATATAAAATAACAAAACTAAACCTTTTTAATAAACTTAATGTAAAGTATCTACTGCAGCGTTTCTCAACCTTTTAGTATTTACGACCCAATTTTCAATCACAATTCTCATCGCCCCCCCCCCCCCCCCCTCGCCCCATCATACAATAATTTCCACTGAAATCGTGCTGTAATTGTAATATAATATTGAAAATATAATAATAATTTAATATTGATAAGTTAATTATGAAATATATTGTGCAGTAAGTACTGATACAACCCTTTTTATAAGTGTATTATATCAGTGTAAATGTAAACGTGCAGTTTATTTTTTATTATGTCAGAATGAATTTTATTACTTTTATTTCAATAATATTTTTTTAAATTTTTTCTCGATATGCTCGCGCTCCCCATTTAGTTTTATCACGCCCGGCGCCCCCTTTGAGGGGCGCGTCCCACAGGTTGAGAATCGCTGATCTACTGTAAAGTGCAAGTATAATTTTTATTAAGTATTTTATCTATTAAGACTTTTTGTACTTATTTGTTATAAAACGTTTAATTTATTTAATTAATAATAATTTAATTTCTCAAAAACACAAACATTTATTTTAAAATAACAAATGGTTATTGCTAAACAAACTAATAAACGAAATAGTTAGAAAATTAGTACTAATTTGACAAGTTTAACCAAATAAATATAATCATTAAAAATAACTGGAAACGTATAAATCTTCTATTGCTTTCAGAGTACCAACAAATATTGGAAATGGTTGCAATGGTAGTCTTAGTATATCCAGTTCAATTCTCTTTTGTTTTATAATATTGTCAATAATTCATCGTTCTGCAACAAATTAAAATCGCATATTAATATCTTAAAACATCGAAATAAATATATTGTGGTGGTTTCTTAATTATTATAGTTATAATTACCGGAAAAACTAGGAAAAGTCCTTCTCTAGCCACTTGTACTGTTGCTCGACGTTTTTTATTGATTATTTTTCTCTTTACCCTGTTTTCGCTGCTAACGGTTGATTGTTCATTGTTTGGAATATCTATGTATGTAGAATATCAATGTCGGTAAAATATATAAAACAAGAAAATCTTGTGTAACTGAAAAATTAATTTTCATGAAAATTGCAAAATGTGAAAGAAGAGTGACATTATGAAGTAAGCTAATATAGAATACCTGGTTGAAGAAATTCCAACAACTCTATCAATTCACGATCATTGTTATTTGCATTTATTTCGTTACTTCTTAGTAGTTCGATCAATTTGTATTTTATAAATGGCCTCCTTTTTAAGGTATTTTCTATTTCACAGTAATTCTTTGAAAAATCATATGTTAACTGGAAAGATCACAATTGATTTAATAGTAAAAATTCAAGAACGGTTCCATTATAATTTTATATAAAAATATTTTACCAGTAGGTGTCCAACAGGACTTTTTAAGCATCGAAATTTGTTAATGTACTTTTGGACACTCTAATTTTGTGTACTTAATAAATTACGTCTCGTTTCATAGGTTTTATTTATTTTTGAGTGTTTCAGTAGGTTGTAAATTATTTTGCAGCCTCTGCATCCTGTTTGCAGTATCTGAAAAAGGTTTTTATCGAGATTGATGAATGATAAATTAATGAAAGATTAATAAATTAACTAATAATATTATTACCTTCATTAGAAGATGAATTACTTTCAATAACGGGTAAATTCAAATCATTTGAAGATCATTGAGAATCTTGAATGATACCGTCTTTACGCAAAGTTTTTTTATAGTTATAATGCTGGCATAGTTTCCTTTTAGGTAAAACTCTGTCGTATCTGTTGCATTCGTATGGTATGTAATATGTGTATTTATAATGTTTTTCTTTTTGAAAACATTTGTTCTCATCTTGTTTAAGAAGCAAAGCACGATCTTCAGTGGTACTTCTTAAAAAATTGCTCCAAATTCTGTTAAGCACAAAAGTTGTATTTTTTTATCTTAAATTAAAATAAAAATTTTAATTTCTTACTAATTCTGAAATATCTTGATCTGTGATATTTTCACCCGCATCGTCATCATCATCAGAGTCTATATTTTCTTTTGCATTATTATTTTCTAATTCGCCGCAATCAACTTTAAAATTGTTTGAATAAATTTAATTAAATTTAATTATTTTCTTTATTTACGAGCCACTCCCTTAAATAAAAACGAAACAATTATAGGTCTACCTCGTCTGTAATAATATTCTCCACTTCGTAATCATCAAATAAGTCACATGAAGGTACCCCTGTACAAATAGAAAAAAAAATAGAACAATAAATAATAATGCGAAAGAAAAAAAAACTAAGTACCTACAAAATTAATTATAGTTTTATGTATTAATAAATTAATAAAATGTAAGTACTAAATTTGTAATTAATATTTTTATTATTAAATTATTAGATCAACAAAATACACTTTCGTTTCAACTGGCGGTGTCTATATTTCTAAACACATAACATACATAGATATAATGTATTAATAATATTAATCAGTGGTGATGCGTGATATTTTTACTTATTGTAACTGAAGCATATTTTATTAAATTAAATTAAACACACATTGCAGTATAGAAAAATATTTTTTTTGTCAAACGAGTCAAACAAGAAAAACAAAATACTTACCTATAAATATGGTTTTTCATTTATTAATATTTTTCTATTACCGAAAAATATTATTTGTAATAAACTATATATTATGCGTTTCAGTTACTAAAAAAGTATTTTATTATTAATACAACATAAAGCAAAAATTATCATATTTATTTTCAAGAGATAAGAAACATTACAATACAACTGTTTGCAAGTATGTGTGTCTGTCTCTCTCTAGAGCGAAATCACTTAGACGCGGCGTCTCTCTCTGATTCGGATTATATGAAAGCTTCATCACTGATTTCAATACTGTATAATTAATGATAAATAATTACCTTCAAATTATGGAATTAAATGTGCTTAATCCCATGACTTTAGTAACTTTATTATATCGACTTCCATAGTAATATTAGTAAAAATCACTTCACTCTTATTGTAAGAAAAAATGACCGTTGAAGAACCTGGTACCGACAGACAACAGGAATATAAAATATTATAAATATACAATGAAACTGTTCTAATATTTAATATTCGAAATCACTTTCATCAAAGTAAAACTAACCGTTAAAGCACGCTATACTGACAATAAAATATAAAATATTATAAAAAACGTATTTTTTTCAAGACAAACAAATAGGTACATCACTATAATGCCAGTCAAAACGATACTGGTTTGTTGCTATGCATTTAGGCGCGCGCGAACAAAGGAATTCAATTTTACTAACTAGATAGTAATAAGTATATGCATTTTATTAAATAATTGCGAATAATAAATGTAGTATTAATATAGAAATCCATTAGTACATACACTTCGTACTAACGCATATAAGAATTTATTATATAATTTGGATGTAGTAATTTAACCGAAAAAAAACAGTGTTTTTAAAATAACATCGTCGAACTAATTGTAAATATCAAATGAAGATTCTACAATATTTTTATTCTGCATTACAAAGACTGTGCGTGGGTATTGATGAGATGAGACCAATTGTATAGATAATATCCATACATATAATATGTTATAAACATTATTTTAATTACAAATCATACTCATATAATTTTTTATTGCAATACTGCCACAACAAAAATTAACATTTTAGGAGAAATATATATGATAAAAACCTCTTGTAATTGAGTATATTTATAAATAATATTACAGATAAAGAACGATTCATTAATTATCACTATAATATATAACAAATGTTTATTAAATTGGCTATTTGACAAGTACAACTTATTAACATTTAAAAACGTTACTCGTGTGCTGAAAAATATTTACTGACCGTAGTCAAGAATTTATTAAACGGTTAGTAAAATTTCTAGCACAGTTTATGAACCATGCTGCGGCTTTCTCAATCACAATATTTATTACATATTTTTACTATACTCATACTTGTACTTTTTACTATCTGCTATATAGTAAAATGTATATACTACTGCATACGAATAGTTATTATAGTTTATTGTGAGATAGGAAAAATTACTGAGCCTTCAAGTAATTAATAAAATTAGAAATGTACTTTATAAAATTTTGAATTGTGAACATTCCTATTTTATAAAATTTACAATCCTTATTGCAATAATTTACAGACGAATTGTAATTTTTAATTAAATATTATAATTTATAATTAGGAATTGTAATTTATCCTAAAATTCGAGTCCCATTTTTCTCCGTGTATGAAATATACATTGGTAGAGAAAGTATTGTAAAACGGATTTTTTTCGAAATCCGGATTTTGATGGAATTATCCATTTTGACCTTCCTTGAATTCATTCTGACTATTTTCGCCATGATGTCTGTGTGTCGGTCTGTTTGTCTGTAACTCAAATACGACAAATCGTAGAAGGGTGAAATTTTATATTAAAGATTAATTTTTATCTGGGAAGAAAACCTCTTATTTTCAAAATGATTTTTCAACCGAATACAGATGTTTACTGATGACGTTTTTTTAATTTTTTGAATTATTTTATGAAAGAGAAAAATGGTTAAGTTAAAAATTGTAGGTAATATTATTATCTATAATTTATGTTCTATTCATTAAAAAAAATTAATTATAATACATTTCAAATTGTTCATAACAGGGAAGCAATATCTTCCATGAGTGTCATGGGATTTTCTTACACGTATTACAGAGATTGAACAGTGTATGTATTTACCATAGATATCATGGGACTTTCTTATACGTAATACTCAGAGTGAACAGTGTTGGTGATTCTAATTAATTATGTAAAAAAATCTTTCTGGCTAAATCATATTCATTTTTTATTAATTTGTCAGTATTATGTATAAGAAAGTCCCGTGGCAGATATTTTAGATATACTAGCTTAAAAGTACCAAAGTGAATACATTACCAAAAATATTTTCTAAAAATTGGTATATATTCTTAATTAAGGCCAAAATCATAATTTTTGGTAATTTTAGGTTAATATATTTTTCAAAAACTTGACGTGATGGAGCAATTTGGACAAAAGATTAGTTTCAGCGTACTAAAAACCTTCAGAATCACCTATTCAAGTCTAGGACAGAGCAAAAGTTTTATTTTTTTGCCCAATGTTATTTATTAAATTCGTTCAATTTATTATTTCAATAAAGTTTATGTTATAATTATTATTTATTTGATCTTTTTCTATAGCACTGTTTAACTATGTAAGTAATTATAAATTTTTCTCTTTATTAAAAATAAAAAATATTCTCCCCTAATTTTAATTATATGTACTCCACTGTCCAATTATGTTATGTAAATTCATATATACCTGTCTATATTTGAAGAGGCAATATTTGTACATAAAGATCATTAAATTAACAAAAAACTGTCAAACCTTGAAAAGAATTATAAATATTTTATAAATTAAAAACCGTTTTTAATGCTTAAATAGTAGAACAGTGCTTTTTATAGCCCTTAGAAAAATAGGATCCAATTATAATTAGTCTTTTTTGATCATATTTTTTCATCTTTACACTGAAACTAAATATGTCAGAATATAATGTATATAATATTATTTATTTTTAACCTCTTAATGCTTGTAAATTGTTATGTAAAAATAAATTAGCACATTAATAAAAATTTTAAAAATAAACAGATTTCCTGCACAATTTTTATTAAAAAATTCAAATATTTTTTATATATTTGAATTAAAGGTTATAATTTGAATATTTGATAAATTTTATAAAACGTAGATTTCAATTCAATTTTATGTAGGTATTAGTTATAGATTTTTTAAAATTAAATAACATTCCAATTGTCTATGAATTAAAACTGAATTGTTTTAAAGCACATTACTTTTAGAAAGCATTCATTGTTTGATTTCTTATGTAACGTGTTTTTTGTAAACAATCAACTAAAACATCGTAATAAACAATGACTCGAGTATATACAATTAACATAATACATATGATATGATGTCATTATAATTGTTGCACTAACATAGGAAATCAAGGACTGATATAAAACCATTGTAGGACCGATATGTTAAATGTTTTATTGTAATGAATGTTTATTTTTGTTTGTATATGGCAATATATTATTTTTATGAAAATTGGTTTCTGCATTGTTTACTTTTTAAATATCTATATTTAAAAAATCAATCTTACAGTTCTGACATCTGTCGGTGAGTATAAACATATATAGTAAAGATATAAACCAAAACATTGTATAATATTTTTCGTCTACTAGATGGCGGTGTCGTACGTAATTTTAAATATTAAAAAAAAAATTAAGATATAAATAATAATCTACAGGAAAATGCCAAAAGATATTATATTAATTAGAGATAATTATAGAATAAGAATTAGGCTATGTTGATTAAAAAAAAACCACGTCGTTGGTTTATCTTTATAAATAACGTATTCAATTATTTATACAATTTGTTATTAAAAAAGTGTTTGAAAAGTAAATATATACGAGTATATGTATCTATAATTGCGTAATTACTCAGCTACTATTTTTAATTAACCTTAATATTTATTTTCATGCGCATTTCATAGTTATATTGCCAATTTGAATTGTTAGTTTCTTTATAGTGCATGAAAAATGGTTCTATTGTAGTTATATCGCGTTTAACTTTTAGTATTTAATTTTGTATTTATATTTCAAAAGCCCAGGGTTTGATTAACAATTAGGTAAGGTTGGGGGGTTCGAATTGAGTAAGGGCTTTCTAGTAGGGTTGCCACAAACATTTTTATATTTTTATTAATTATATTTGTTGTAATATCATAACATAATTAATCTATGTACATTTACAATAAAATTTTTTATTTGTTATTGGAGGCTCAAATATGTCTTAATCAGGTACTGAGAAAGTATATTGTTTTTGTTTGAATCACAGAAAAATAAATATGTTTGAATTAAAATATATTTCTTATTATTTTGTACATCCCCCTAAACAATTATTAATTGCCCACTTGTAGAACAAACTCTAGTAGTTGTACTATAACCTTCGACTTGTCATCCTAATCTTTAAGTGTCAAATACGCTTTAATAATAAAACAAACCACGTTAGTTATTCTGTTATGTATTGGACGTTTATGTGTTTAATTCTTTTTCTGCATGGATTAATAAGTTTTAAAAATGGAAAAGAAAGAATTAATTGAGTACTCTCAAAGGTAATAAACAAAAATCAAAGTCAAAATTTATCAATAATAATTATGTACAACCGTGTATAATTGTTTGTATAATTCTTACAAATATAATAATGTCCTTATTTAAAAAATTTATGTTGGGTTTAAAATGTAAGTGCTATACAGATATTCCTAAGTTAAGTTTTATTACATTTTAAGGTTAAACATTAATTTAATATTTGTGATTAATTGATTATAGTAACAACAATGCATCCAACAATCACTTTTCAATGCAGGTTTAATATTATATATAAAATATAATTGTTTTGGTGAATTCGAATGACAATAAATTATAAATAATATTGACATTTAAATATTTTTGTGTTTAGTTTTTTTGAGTATTGGTACCCTTGGACACCCATATCGTCCAATATGTTACGGTCGATAGAGAAAAGGATCTTGTCTTGTAAGTAAACAGTTCACAACACCGAAATCATACAATAATTTTAAAACTCATGTATTTCTAGTCCTTAAAACCGAATATCGAGGATGTTATGTTGATATTGGTCCAGTCGTAGGAGATTCAGACAAAATTTGGACAGTATCTTTAAACGAGAAATCTGCAAATACTCCGTTAGTCTTATTACATGGCTTAGGATCTGGAGTAGCGCTATGGTGTATGAATTTAGATGCTTTTGCCTCAACCAGACCAGTGTACGCAATGGATTTATTGGGTAAAAAATTATATACATTTTATTTTAATTATATTCTAATGTTAAATTTTCTTTTGAGGATTTGGACGTAGCTCACGGCCATATTATAGTTCAGATGCAATGGAAGCTGAACAACAAATGGTTAGATCCATTGAACAGTGGAGAAAAGAAATGAAGCTAGATTCTATGATCTTACTTGGACATAGTATGGGAGGATTTTTAGCTAGTTCATATGCAATTAACCATCCAGATAGGTAAGTTTTATTCCTATTAATATTTATGTTCAAATTAATCAATATTATTATATCTATGTTATTACTTATATAATAATGTCAATATTATAAAATATACTTTACTTAAAGAATCTATATTACCAATATTTATCATCAGACTGTCAATTATATTGATAAACTGACAATATGTATTGATTGTCTGAGGACTGTTTTGAATGAATCAATATTTATATCAAAATCTGATAAATAAATAAATGCATTGACAATTTATAAATATTGATTGTCTGTTTGGAACTTTATATATTTAAGATTATAATTATAATGTTCAAAGCAAACAATGATGTTTTTGTGTAATTATTATTGTAGTGACTATGATGACATCATTGAACAAAGTGTGTACATTTTATGACTGTATATTTATTATTTATTGTTTGATTGTTTTATGTAAAGTCATGCATTTAAAAAAAATTATTCCAAGGGCTTGAAAATTTCTTTGATAAGTCAATATTATTTTTTTAAATATACTTTCAATCAGGGGTCTGGAGTTTTAATTCTGGAGCTGTATTTTAATCTATTTGTTCTGAAATCTATTATTTCCCTAGCTAATAAACTCCGGAATTAATAGAATTTATCAACTCCGGAATTTAAAAAGTCCTTGTGTGTTATGTTATATGCAGCTAGATATTTTGAGTTTTGAAAATCAAAAATATTATCTATAAATTAAAGTAATTTTTTACAGAGTAAAACATTTAATACTGGCCGATCCTTGGGGATTTCCAGAACGGCCCCCTGAAAAAAAACACACCCAACTACCTCTATGGATTCGAACACTGAGCTATTTAATGCAGCCTCTGAACCCGTTATGGGCCATACGAGTCATGCCGTATGGTGAGTAAGAATATATATTGTAGTTTTTTATACGTATCTTTAGATAATACATTTCTTAAATTGATTTAAATTACAGGCCAGTGGATTATAAAGAAGGCGCGGCCAGATTTAATAAGAACTTTTTCTCCGGCAATACCTGAAAAAGATGATATCGTTGCACAATATATTTATCAATGTAATGCACAAAACCCAACGTAAGTTGTTCTTATCAGTTTGTCTATCGCAGAACATTTCAATTCACAATTTCTGTTTTTGAAATACTTTATATATTTTAGGGGAGAGAGTGCTTTTCACTGTATGATGTCAGGATTTGGTTGGGCGAAGAATCCCATAGTTAGACGAGTTCACATGCTTCGGGAAGACATTCCAATAACTTTAATCTACGGTGCCCGGTCTTGGGTTGACAACACTGCTGGCGAAATAATAAAAACCAAGAGGTTAGGTTCCCATGTCAATATACAAGTAAGTGTTAGTGATACTGAATTGAATTAGTGGATATAAAACAAAGGATAATTTAATCTGTATTGTGTTACATTTTTTTATTTTAATCCAATGCATATATTTTTCTATAGGTTATACAAGGCGCAGGTCACCACGTCTATGCAGAAAAAGCAGATGTTTTCAATAAGCATGTTATAGAGGCTTGTTGGTTAGCTGATGGTAAACGCGACACCACTCTTTTAGCGATACAGCAAGCCGATTCTGATTCTGATTCTGATATGGAATCTGATAAAGTTGTAAAAAGTAAGGTTATAGTAACAGAACCTTCTTCGCCGACAAGCTAGTTACAATTATTTTTATTAAATGTGTCTTTTAGAAGCAAATGTCACTTATTTCCTCTAGATTTTGAAAAATGAATAATTATTAAAAAGGTTATATTTTGACTTTAGCAACTAATTTTTAAATTTGAATATTTTTTTTGGGGAAAAATACTGACATTTATTTTTAATAGACAGAAATATTTGTTTTTATTTATTTATATAGGTAATTATTTAGAGAATCAATATTATTTTGCTTGATTATATAACTATGGCTTTTTTTGTAGGTTGACATCATTTTATATTACAATTATACCTCATAATAATACTTATTAATACAATTTTAATTTATGTGAAAAATAGTACACCTTATCATTTTCATTACACAAAAAGTTGTTGCCATAATATTTAAATGTAAACATAGGTTAGAAAATATTGACATTAAAACTAACCTAACTAATTAAACTGTGAAAATGATAAGTAAACATAACCTAAAAAATTATGTTGATAAATATAATACCTAACCAAGAATGTATTAATTTTATCATTTATATTTTATTTTGTGATGTTTGCAAAAATGAAACCTTGTCCATAGTTATATAATAATATAATATTTATAAAAATATTTATGCTCGTTTTTGATGAATGTTAATATTATAGTTTTTACTAAGCACTAACATGCATAATAATTTGTAAAATTCAGTATGATATTGTAACGATAGAAAATAGACTGATAATTATAGGATCATAAAATAAATTATTTTATTTTAGATAATGTTTTAGATATAATTAATTATTTATATCTTTTTGATAGTTTATTGATGTTTTTATTGATATTTATTTCAATTATAAAATGGCCATAACATTCTTTAATTTATTTTTATCTTTAATAAAATGGCAATTTTTTCAAAAATAGCTTAACTTAGAGATCTAAAACAAAGGTCCTATAGTTTTTTGCTCTGCCGTTGATGTTTAACAGAGTTAATTTATCTTCAATATCATATCTATCGTCAATTGTAGTGGGGTGGGGGGGGGAGGTCATGAAAAATTATCATTGTTTCAGAACTGTTTTTGAAAAAATTGCCTTGCCTTTTGAAGCTGGACACTTGTATATTAATAGTTAATATTTAAGTGAAATATTATTTTTGTTTAAATGATTTCATTTGGAATGTAATAATTAGTATTCAAAGGAGAGGGAACAAAAAAAATAGCATTCCCATTGTTACAATTAATTAATAAAATGGTCGCACAAAAATTTATATAAAACTGAATAAAAATGACTGAAATATTCTATATTTTTCGCTAAAATTTATGATATTTTTGATGATAAATGTTTAAAATATACACATATCTGTTGATATATACATTTTAAAAGACATGTTATAAATATTGTAAAATAAAGATAAATAAATTGCACAATGCCAGAAATTATTTTGTAGTTTTACTTCAGGTAAAAAAATTAAGATTTATAAAATGGTTATGCAACTAGTTGAACATTACAATATAAATTATAGCCTATTCTATGATTATGTATTAAATCTTCAAACGGTTCCTGAATACACCACTGGGTGTATATAAAGTTGCCTATAATGATTATTTCTTAACAAAGTGCAAAGTAGTACAACAAACGACTTCGGTCGTCCGTACTTTTCCATGATTAAAATCACACTTAAAATGACGTACAAAATTATCAGACTAATTAAATGAACAGTAATTCCGTGAAGATACACTTCTGTACGTCATATTTCATAAAATGTCTCATAAACTTCAGAAATAATTAATGAACCGAAAGTGTCCCCTCTGGTGGCACATTAATAAACTATATGTCCGTGACTTACGCAACAAACTTCACACCAGTGTACGTGCTGCGAATATTTAAAGAGAAATTACCTCGGGGGCATGCCACTAGTTTTGCTTCTAACTTCGCATCTGTCATTCAACGTACGTACTGGAATGCGTCTGCCTCGCATGTTGCGTATACGAGCTCGCGCGTACCTGTTCGTGTAGGTGTGTATTAAGCAGCCCTTACATTGGGCCAACACAATAGAGTAATCCGGTCAAAAATGAAAACCCCTTAAAAAAAACTTTAATGTAATCTAGAGGTAAAAAAACATTATACAAATTTTTTCATACTCCGAAAGTTTATCTCGACTCCAAAATATCAAATTTAAAAAAAAGTACTTTTCGAACGCTCCCATGTTGCGTGACGTCATAATTCAGTATTGTCAATGCTTAAATATACAAGTATCAACGATAAACATAGAAAACGCACGAAAAATAATAAGTTATAAATATTGTCTTGTACCTTGTTGTAATAATTCAACTCACAAAAATCCTGGAAAAAAATTCATAACTGTGCCAGGAGGAAACTAAGAAAAAAAATTAAAAGAAAGGTTATTCTATATAGTTGCAATATGTACAATAATAATATACTCGAGGAATTACGGCTTTCTAAGGGCAACAATCCCAAATTTGAGGGTTTCAGTTCATTTTTATTATTCCTCTAGATTTTATAACTCACGCATTGAAACTTTGTATACAAACAACACTGTCAGCTGGACAGAACATGGATTATGACGTCACAAACGCTTCAACCACTGCGAGATGATTTTTACGACTTTTAATATTGAATAATTTAAAATTGAACAATAAAAAAACAATTTGTTCAATGCTATTATTATTTTTTAGCCTAATCTTTGCAATTAAGTAATAAAGTATATCAAAAGTTTCTGGGTTACTCTATTACAAAAAAACGCTTGCAGTTGCCTGAAAATAAACATATATTTTTTTCAGTAAGGCGATCAAGATGCAATTTTTAGTGTTATATAATCTAGAGATTAGGTACATCAGTATTTCTGAAGATGCCACATAAAGGCTGAATATAAGCTATAAAAAAAGATATTTCTATATTGTATAGAAGGATTAGCATTTTTATAGACCTATTATTGCACACCTTAAACAGGCTTTACTTGGTAGGTAGTGTGTTTTATACTCTCGGTCTAACATTTGTTTTGCATATTGATAAAGTTAACATTATTTCTTAATTTCATCAGCAAACTAACTGATAGCTGATATTTTCTGAAAGAGCTCATTACAGCCTTCATATTTACTTACTTTATAACTTTTTTTTACTTTCTAGGCCTGCGAAAAACGCTTCATCTACATATTATCAGAATAGAACCTTATTTAATCTCACTATCAGTAAAATTGAATATTGAATTTTTTACAGGACTATGATATTAATTTCAACTTGATACCTCTAGCCGTTCCTGAGAAAGGGTCTTGACGGACAAACAGACAGACAGACGGACAACTATGAGGGTTCTGTTTTTTCATTTAGAGGTACGGAACCCTTAAATCGGTCTCTTCGAACGCGGTATATAATAATTTTATAAAAAATCTCTATATATATAAATGAATATTCGTTTGTATGAGGCTTATAGACTCAGGAATTACTTAACCGATTTCAATGCGGTTTTCACCAATAGCTAGATAATTTTTCCATGCAAATTCGTGGGTATTAATATTTTATGAAAACCTAAGATTTCCATGACATCAACTGTCATTTAGGTATATAAAAATATAGTATATACTTAAGCCATGGAAGACAGAATTCTATAATTTACGGTTTCAATATTTTATTAATTTAAAAATATAATTTTACACACTGTCTTTTCTCAGTAACTACTGAACGGATTTTATTCCGGTTTTCACTAATCGATAGGTCAGGTTTAGGTGTATAATTTGTGAATATTTTGTGCAAATTTCATAAAAAAAAACAATTCACGGTGAACCGTGTGTTGTAAGCATGTTGGGTGGGCATGTTGGGTGGACAAGTTGAGTGGGTATATTGGATGTTGGTGTGAATAGTGTTTCTCGAGGATGGTTTTGATGTATAATTTGTAGATATTAACCCGGGTAACACCGGGTCCAACGCGCTAATATTTAAAAAAAAATACTAGTTTTAATTTTCAAAAATTTCAATAAATCATCGCGAAAGTAAATTTTTATTAAAAATTTTAAACAAATATAATTTCATTTTATCAATAATTTTTTTTTTTTTAATTTCAATATGCATCGTGATTGTGATATTTTGTAACCATACGTGATCGAGCGTGAGTAAAAAAAATGAATTCGTGAATAACCAAAATCACATTGAACGATCCAACTATTATAAATTATAAATCAGCCACAAAAATATAACATAATTCTAATTAAAAAGATTTATGGATACAAACAAAAAAACGAACAAAAAATCACGGTCTTACAAACATACTTATACAGAAGCACGCAGTATTAATTTCAACATTTGTTATTATAATAAAACAAAAATATAATTCTCGGCAGTGAAAGCATAATGTTAATTAAAAAAAACACAAAAGGATTAGCCGTTACAGTCTCAGTAAGCTATTAACTCATTCAATCCAACACAAATTCAACTGCTGCAATCTAAAAACCGAGAATATCAAGTGACAGTTAATATATTTCATTACAAAGACTTATTTTGATGTGGGGATAGAAACGTATAGGAATAATATTTTTTATCATCCGGGCGGAACGTGTTAACAAAAACCAAGATATTTTTTTAATTATAATAAAGAATTTTTATCCTGATGTAAAACCATTTTAATTTTCCGGTGTTTAATTTCCATAATTTTATAATTGGGTCACTAGAAGATTACACCAAAATGAATTTCTATATTTTGTAATGATAAAAGAAGAAAAACTTTTTCTCCGTGTTTATTTTTTGTTTGTTATTTTTTATTCTATACACATTTTATAAAGTGTTTACATGTATTTGTCGCCGTCAGCCAAAAGTAGAAATAATTCATTTTGGTTGAACAAAGTAAAAAGTTTGACATAAGTTATTTAATATTGTTACTCAGGGTTTCTCAACCTTTTTTATTATTATTAGCCCCCCCTCTATCTCGGCAAAGTGTGTTTAATAAGATCAGGACCGGCGTGAACTTTTGTGCCAATTAGTGGATTCTGTGATTGGATTTACTATACATACACTCTTGGGATCTATGTATAGGGACCCTTAAAAACTCGCGTTGGTCCTAAATAAAACTTCAGTGTAGAATTAAATATCATAATTATTTATGAATAATATATGAAATATAGATACATACAGTGTATTCCAAGTTGATTAAGACATAGGAAATTTAACGTGGGGGCAATTAGAAGTGTTGTAGTAACCTTTGATCTAATTTAACGATGTAATTAGTATTTTGTTTTCAAATTTATTTCTGCCAAAAAATATTATTATAATTTTATCTAGGATGTTTACTTCAATTTCATTAATGTATTTTATTGTTAAAAACAAAATACTGTTGATTAATTTAAAATTTATCAGTTAGTTTCGAGGCGGTATTTCAAAATGCACCAATCACACATCGTTAAATTTGATCAAAGGCTACTACAACCCTGATTTTGATGCAATTATCCATTTGGTCCTTCCCTGAATCCAGACTATTTTTGTCATGATGTCTGTGTGTCGGTCTGTCGACGCTGTAACTCAAATACGACAAATCGTAGAAGGATGAAATTTTATGTTTAAAATTAATTTTTGTCTATAGGAAGAAAATCTCCTATTTTTGAAAACGTTCTTTCAACCGGTTACTGAAATCGATTTTTAGGGCTCTGCAAAAGAGTTATTCCCAAATACTCATTATAAAATTTCAATACATATGTCTACTTTAAGAATTGAAAAAAAACTTAACTAAAACTTTATTATAAATTTAACCCAATCGTGCCCAGCGTTACATAATATGTAACAAAGCGCTTTTGTTAAGATTTTGCGTTTGAAAGCATACTTATTTTCGAGTATTGGACTGAATACATCAACAATGCAACGTTCTGGAGTTTTAGTATACATAGATAGGTATGAATTGATAACAGAAAAAAATCAGCAATATCGGTAACAAAAAAAAACCTCGGGAACGATTGAGTTAATATTCAAGAGTTTTCATTTGTATCAGAATATAATTGTCACGATATAAGCTTAAATACCACCAGTTGAGGAACACTGTAGTAATCGATATGCTTAACCTGTGATTTAAAATTACAGTAAAACTTCCTAAACAATCTGACAGGTTTATTTGTGAAGTGTTATTATTGATTTCACCTTTTCAATAAATTTGTGTGTTTTATTAAACCTTTAATGGCAAAAACTTGTACGATTGTGATTTAACGTAATTTACGATGTAAAAATGTTCTATTTTTAATTAGAACGTTAATAATCAATGGGTTTTTAAGTAAAAGAACCCTGAATATCGAAACTTTGACCGAAATAAATTTCAAAATCATACAAATATAATTAACTTCAATGCTGCTTATCTTCTTAATAAATAAAAAAACTTATGCCCGGTATTATAAAGGAGCTAGCAAATTTGCTAGCTAGCAAGCACTCTCAAATCAGTTTTAAACTTATATGACAGTTCTCTTTGAGATTTTTTTACAGATATTTGCAAGTACAGTAAGTTGATTTTTACCGTTTTTACTCAAGATTAGTAAATATACTTTTACTTCCTATGCATGAAACTACCTGTCAAAAACTCCCATAGAACTGTTTGATACCCCATTTGAAAGTGCTTGCAAGCTTGCAAATTTTCCTTTATAATACCGGACATTAGTTATTATTTCAAAATTGGACGTACAATCAAACAAATGTACAGGTCAAACGTATAACCCCGTAAAAACCAATAGATCAGTTTTTGAACAAAAATAATTTTAACTAAAAATTAATTCTCGATTTTGGTTAACCTTTAACCATTACGTTGGAATGAGCAGGGGCGAAGCGAGGGGTAGGGGAAGGTAGTAAACAGTTTTAAAAAGCTTTAATTTGTCGTTATAACACAATTTGTATGATGCATATTTTTTTACAACCAGTACGCTGTGGGCGGTAACGGTTATTATTTACAGCACAATCGAGTGGCTGGCCTTTGATTTCACGTAATTTGTGATTTCATTTCGATAATTTGACACAAGGATTACCTACATTGATGGCAATTGGGAATATATTATTGACAAGTGCTTATTGTGCGTGCTTCATGCAAAATACTCTCATGTTTATTAACTAATGTACCGTTAAAATTAGCTGCTAATTATAGATATTTACTTATTTCCTGTAAATGGAGCATGATATGAAAATGTTTATAGAAAATGAAAAAAATAATAGGGTAAAAGTGGAATAGTTGCCCCATTTTTTGAAATTAGTATTTTTTAATTAACTGATGAGAAGGTTCTAATTTAATTAATGTTAGGTACTGGCACCAGTCTTGGATCATATCCCAGTGTTGTACTAAATTAGAAATATTTGTTGATATTGATTACTTTGCCATTACTGAATCATAATCTATAAACACTTAACTGTAAAACAGCTTAATATGATGAAAATCGGCTGATGGGTGTCAAAATGGTGGACATTTAAACTAATTATTGGTATAATCTATTTATTAATTATTATATTATCAGAGCATCTACTTTACATTGTTTCAAATGTTACGATTCTTTATTTTATATCTTTTGTGTCGTAGTACTGATCATTTTGTAATCATTAGCAAGTGTCTATATCTGGGTGCCCATTATTGGTTTTACTTTTACCATTACTGAAAAAATGATAAGTATTACGACACAAAAGATATAAAATAAAGAATTATAAATTTTGAAACAATGTAAAGCAAATGTTATGATAATGTATTAATTAATAAATAGATTACACTAATAATTAATTTAAATGTCTACCATTTGGCCGATTTTCTTCAAATTACGCTATTTTAAAGTGATTCAGTAATGGCAGTAATCAAATATCAACAAATATTTCTCATTTAGTTCATTTAATTAAATAAAAATCCAACACTGGGATATGATTCAAGACTGGAGCCAGAAAAACATAAATTTTCATCATTTCAAAATTTATTTTATACAATAATATATTAAATCGTGTCACGAGCGTGCGTGAGTAAAAAAATAGTGTGTGATCGTAAGATTATATATTTTTAATTAAATAATTTTAAATTTTAACAAAATGCAAACAGTCGTTTTTTTTGTAAGAACTTTCATAACTTCACGGAACACCAGTTTAGAACCACTGGCCATAATTTAATTTAATTAATAGTACTATACTGTTACAATTTGTCGAAACTTTGGCTTATGATGGGGTCAAGTTAGGTTAGTATATAATTGAATTTATACCAATGATAAAAATAATTATGCTAAATCCATAAATTTCAAACACCATCTGAGAAAACAATACAATTTAACAAATCGTCGCAAGGACAAAAAAGATTACATAATTGTATTTTATGCAAAACGCTTAAAATAAAAAGCAATGTCAAAAAGACATAGAATTTAAAGCAAATTACAAGTAAGTCTATTTGAAGAGCCTTCCTTGACGGCGGGCAATTTCCGACTAGTTATAAAAGCTCTCACAGCTTAAAGCGATTGCAGCTTTTGTGCACGGCTTTTTCTTCTTCTAGTTTCGAGCATTTCCTGACCTGAGAGAATTTATTGCCAGGATCAGAATCTGCCCGTTTAGTCAACATTTTGAGTTGATTATATTTTTTATGAATCTTTTTTCGAGAAGTAAACTTTAGGATTATGGTTTTATGTTGTCGAATTTGATTACAAACGGCGTAATTTATTGGCCAGCTTGTACAGTATTGTCCATTCTTTATTTTCTTATTAAGTTTTTCCCGATTTTCCTGCACAATACACAGTATATTATTGTTTTATCATTTTGTTACGTTTGTTTCGTATATGTTGCTATATTGGATTTTATCGGGTAAGGTTGTTAGCCGAAGGGACTGAATACACTTTTCAGTTGAGAGAATAGTTTAAACATACAGTGTATTCCAAGTTGATTAAGACATAGGAAATTTAACATGGGGGCAATTAGAAATGTTATAGTACTAACCTTTGGTCAAATTTAATGATATGTCATTGGTGCATTTTGAAATGCCGCCACAAAATTTAGTAAAATAGTTATTAGTATTTTGTTTTAAAATTTATATCTCTGCCAAAAAATATTACTATAATTTTATCTAGGATGTTTATTTTACTTTCATTAGAGTTGAAAACAAAATACTGTTGATTAATTTAAAATGTATCAATTAGTTTCGAGGCGACATTTCAAAATGCACCAATCACACATCGTTAAATTAGACCAAAGGTTACTACAACACTTTTAATTACCCCCATGTTAAATTTCCTATGTCTTTGGAATACACTGTATATGCAGTTAAATGAGAGATTTAAATAATTTGTTATTATTAATTTTTGACTTATTTACATTGACAATCAATTTCAAAATAAACAAAAAACATATGTTTCAACTGGTACCATACCAAATTAATTATATTTAACACGCACAAAAAAAATTAACCAATTTGTGAAAAAATTAGAATAAATATATTAAAGATGGTACAAATTGTGCGTAGATTTCAAATTAGTAGTAAATATAAAGAAATAAATAAATACTAGCTGTTACACGCGACCTACGTCCATGTGGAATACGAGTTAGGTAATAAATATTTCTGTTATGATAATAGTCGATAAAACAGGTTTTTAATTTCGAATTTTCACGATAGATGTCTACACCAAAAAAGTATAACATTCGAGCGTACAAATGTTGCACACCCATTTTTTTAGTCTAATAAATTTTTGAGACACAAAGTAGCCTATGTCCTTTCTCATGACGTAAGCTATCTCCATACCAAATTTCATCAAAATCGGTTCAACGGTTTAGCCGTCAAAAAGTAACAAACAGACTGACAGACAGAAACTCTTTCGCATTTATAATATTAGTATGGATAGGTATATTACATATCTATTTTATGTGTATTAAGTTAAAAGAATTGTAATTTTATATTTAATTTATTTATACCTTAACAGTATTTTAACATAAATATTTCCAATACATAAACAGTTGGAGTACTATTACTTTATATTATTTCAAGAGCGAATGACAGTAATAATAGTAATAAAACGACATACACAATAATATATAAATATATATACCATATGTACCTATATAGCTATATATAAACAAACATAGATATATAATATATTGCATCACAAAATTGAGTAGAGGAGGGAGTTAATTACCTTCCCCATGAGTTACCCTACTTATATTTAATGATTAATATATTAGATAGATAGATAGATGGATATCTATAGATATATATGTATATGTAGGTATAGTACATAATATGATATGTAATATATGAACGAGTATGGTTATAATATCGCAGAATCATCGATATTAACCCATTAACGTCCAAAAGAAAAACATGTAGAAGATTTTTTTAAATGGAATTAAGTACATAATACACATACAATATATTTAACTAAATATTACAACAATTAAATTTTGTATGTCCACGATTGCGCTTGTAAATTAAATTGAATAAAAAAATTAAAAAGTAAATTTCGTATTTCCACAATTTTGTTTATAAATGTTAATTGTTTTCATGTTCGTACAAATCATATAAAAACTAACTATATTATACAATACTAATCTGTGTTTTATTTAACCTCACTTCTACGTATTCACGTCATTCCCTCGACTGTGCATCCCGATACAGTCACGTAGATGATCTAGTGACGAGCAGCAGTGATCACGGCAAAACACTTTTTTTTGGACCCCTCCCAAATTTGCTGTATCCCACTTATTTTTTAATATTTTGCCATTAAAAAAAATACAATGTTTTCTGTAAATACATATCTTTCATGTGGAAAAACATTTGTTATTAATTATTTTAATGCGTGGCCAAAAAAAAATCTTAAAAAAGAGCTTTTTTTGGAAGTCCCAACTGGGTCTGCCCCCTTAACAAACTCGTGAAAAGTTTTATTAAATATATAGAAGTATTATTATAATAATGTTCATCTTATAACAGAACAAATTTAAAATCTATTATAGATCTTCCCTCTTCTTTTAAAATATTAAAATCAAATACTCGAATAAAAATGCAAATAACAGAAATATTATTTTCATCTCAATTTGTACAAGTACATGTGTTTTTAACCGGTATAAAAAATTTCATAAACTTTATACAAACATAGCATATCACTTTTAGACTTTAACGCATTTTCATACAAACAAGATTTGTTGTTGTGGAAAATTTCATACATGTGGAACATGGTCCGCGTTTTGCTCTAACGGGGTAATAAAGAAAACTACCTTGCTGGTGGCGGTGAAAAACACAACTCGAGAAGAATATTACATGTTGGAAAATGGCAGTGCAACTCTTCAGTTATGTTCACGTATATAGTACAGGGTTGGCTTAGCTCAAACCACTTTTTAAATATTTCAGTTTGGCATAGTTTTTTTTTATCAATTCTATAGAATTGAAATACAAGTAAGATACTGGCACCAGTTATGGCCGCTATAAGAGCAAGGTTTACTGTTTTTGCGATTGACGGGCTTCTTTTTTGTAATTCTCATGAACTCGTGTTACTAATAAAACAAGTAACTGTTTATTAAATCAATTTAATTACCAAAGTCCACAAATATAGTTTATTTTTTAAATTATAGCTTGTGTTTTTGTCAGTGATGGACACTTGCTAATGATTACAAAATGATAAGTACTACGACACAAAAGATATAAAAGAAAGAATAGTCAAATTTGAAACAATGTAAGGCAGTTGCTATAATAATATAATAATTAATAAATAAATTATACAAATAATAAGTTTAAATGTCCACCATTTTGACACCTATTGACCGATTGTCATCAAATCACGTTGTAAGACAGTTAAATGAATACAGATTAATATTCAGAAACAGTAGTAATCAAATATCAACAAATATTTATAATTAAGTACATTTAATTTAAAAAATAGCCATTACAAAGTTTTTATATTGATAAAAATATAGCTATAGTAAATAACTTTTTCATAATACTGTATTTAAGGGAAATTAAGGGTTAAAACTATGCAACGATTATGGAGATATAAGCATTTAAATAGAAATAAGAATTGTACCCTCTAATACTGCCGTAGTTCTACGTCAAAAGTTATAAAAACAACGTAGGATACCACGATTTAAAAAAATCATTTTACAGTGTCTTCAACCAAAAAAACTTTGAGAACCACTGCAGTAAGGTGACAAAAGATTGTTTGTTTTCAAGTTGCCAACACTGTAATAGATAGATGAATAATAAATGCATACAGTAGAATCTCGATATATATAACGGACTAACTCGGATGAGGTAACTTCTGATAAAAAAATTCATTTTATACAACCGAAGTTTTTTGTAAAAAGTATATTAACTCGTAGGGATATTTGTAATTAAAATGATACCTACAAAGTCTAAATTAAATATTAGTTATATCGGGGCCCGTTATATCGAGGTGTTACTGTAATTTACATTTTATAAGCTCATATGATACACAATACATCATTCTTCATTTAACGACAGGGATAACGATACTATAAAATATTGTATTGATATTACAAAATTAAATGTTAAACCATAAATTAATAACATGGGCCGACAATAACAACTGATTTTATATAATAACTTTGATAACACTAAATAATGGTGGTTTCTATTTTTTTCATCACAAAAGAATTATGTATGTACATTTGTATGTATTTTATTGAATCTATAGTTCGTTTGACAGCATTTAGAATTTTTCTTTGTTTTATTTTGATAGGACTTTCACTGTTAAGAAGTCCAAGACCCTTAAATTAGTTTAATTTATTTTGAATTCATATAATTTCATACATATTAACCCCTTAACTGGCAATAGATCATATATGTATGTAAATTTTTAAATAACTTTGACTATTTCTGAAGGATTTGGACAAAATTTGGTATAATATCATTTTTGAGGGTGTTGAATCCTAATCTGACATTAGAATTATGAAATTGAATATAGTGGGCTCAAAATGGCGACTTTAATGTGTCAAAATAACTATTTTCTATTTACAAAAAATCTAAATCCCTTTTTTTGAAATAATAATAATTTTCACATTTGAATATTAAAAATATTTTTTTTTGTAAATTTCTAAATTTTACCCTTAACCCCAATCTTTAACCTTAAAGGGGTTTCAAATCAGAAAAATAACTTTTAAAATGGAATCAGAGACTCACGAAAACCCACGGAAACTGAAAAAAGTTATGGTTAAAAAATTTAATTACAGTCTGTTTCATTTAAGATTGCAGTGGCTGGCGGGGATTACACAGTACGATTTACACAAGCACTATTCTTGCACTAGCTCGCCCACAGAAGATAGTTTTGTTTTAATATGTATATGAAAACTTTTAATATTTGTAAGAAATAAAACCTTTGTATTATGAATATTAGTTTTCTAATATCCTAATGTCGATAATATAATACACATTTTAAGAATAACTAAAAGCCTCTATACATCACCCAGTCTGCAGGTTCGATTTTAAGGGACGTAGAGTAGGGGGTAAATCGGGTACAATTATAGTAAGTAGTGTTCCCTATACACGACCTGCAGATTGAATGTCAAATTGGATGGTGTTTAGAGGCCTTAATCTGACAATTTGAATTTAATTACAGGCAACATGAATTAGTAGATGTATTGCGTCAGTGAAAATTGTGTTATTGTGAATCTGCCTGGTGTTTTGACCAATCAGGAACGCGTATTATGCTTCCTATGTTATCTACCGCTGCAATCTTAAATGAAACAGACTATAGGATATTTATTTTAATAAATATGTATAAAAATGAAAAAAAAATAGATTTCGATTTAAATTCGTTTGAAGTCACAGGAAATTTCTAGTATGTTATGTAATTGCTATGCGAGTGTATATGTTGTGTATAGAGTTCGTTATATAGATGCTTTACTGTACATTCAACGATACAGTAATAAGAATAGTAGATATTTGCTCTCTGGTTTCACATTTATTGATTCGTTAATAGCAAAAAGTAGCTCATCGTTTTGTATTGCATGGTTCTTATTCCAGCGACAAAAAGCGCACGTTTTTGTACCCAGCGCCTCCACCATCACGTCAACAATAATGCTGTCTATTGATTTATATACTGACATTTCTATTACATTATTTTGACATTTGAATTGTTGTTATTTTTGGGAATATTTAAATATCGACAAAGTGTCAGACAGAAATAAAAATGTATATTATTTGAAAAATGTGAGTGAAGATATATACAATACATAGAATGTTGATTTGTTGAATTTTTACTTTCTTATACCAATGTAAGGTACTGGCACCAGTCTTCGATTTAGTTTTAAATCAACCATTTATCTATCAGCTAATTATTATATACAAAGGTACTGGCACCAGTGTTGGATATGACCCCAGTAATGGCTATTTTTAAATTAAATGTACTGAATTAGAAATATTTGTTGATATTTGATTACTACCATTTCTGAATATTAATCTATATACATTTAACTGTCTTACAAGTGTGTATGTTGCCGTTAAGGCTGGTAAAATATTGGTCGAATTTCGACCATAGGCGATACTCGTTATTATTAATATTCAATTTTCTAAGTGACTATTAATAATTATAGAAATAATATCAAACAATATCTACATATTTCAATACAAAGAACTTTTTCAAACAATGTTCATCTTCTGTGGTGTTCCGACCGAACTATTCTCTTGGTGATATGTAAAAACTGTTACATAAAATATTAATATATGTTCGAGTATGGCAAAGCATATGAGCAAAGTAGACGCTGTTGAAATACAGTTTTTGTTATCAAATTCATTGTGGTTTTTGCTCCATATTATGTAATAATATTTCAATGTTTTGTACATTAATTTAATACCCCGTGTTGTACCCCTTCCCCCGTGAAGGCACATAAATTTCGAGTATATTTTCATATTTCAACATATATATAATATTGTAAACTTGTATTTTAACATATTTGCAATCTATTTTTTCATTTCAGGGGTCTGATGTAATTTTTTTATATTTATTATATTATTTATTTATATGGTTTTTTACGCGGTAAAATTAACAATTATAATTAATATATACAAAAATGGTAATTTACATAAGGTACTGGCACCAGTTATGGCCGCTATAAGAGCAAGGTTTACTGTTTTTGTGATTGACGGGCTTCTTTTTTGTAATTATGAACTAATGTTATTAATAAAACAAGCAACTCTTTATTTAATCAATATAATTACCAAAGTTCGCAAATATAGTTTTTTTTTTTAATTATAGCCTTTTATTTTGTTTATGTTATGAGTACGCAGTGATGGACACTTGCTAATAATTACAAAATGATAAGTACTACAACACAAAAGACATAAAAGAAAAAATCATTTTTGAAGCAATGTAAAGCAGTTGCTATAATAATATAATAATTAATTAATTAATTATACTAATAATTAGTTTAATTGTCCACCATTTTGACACATATTGGCTGATTGTCATCAAATCACACTGTAAGACAGTTAAATGTATATAGATTAATATTCAGAAATGGTAGTAATCAAATATCATCAAATATTTATAATTCAGTACATTTAATTTAAAAAAAGCCATTACTGTAGTCATATAAACCATTACCTTATATTTTTTCTAAATGTTTAACACAATTTTAAAATCCGCTTATGTATATTTACCAAATGAAGACCATAGGAAACAATATTTTTAACCCAAAATTAAATATATTCATATCGACGGCACATATATATTTTTTCAATTGTTTTAAAAGCAGACCGACTCCGCTTTTTATCTGTATATAAATATTATATACATTTACCTTTAAATAAAAACATTATACCTACATCCGCAATTTATAAATTCAATTTGGTCTCACGGAACAATAAAGGTAGCTACACATCTGTATAGTACCTTTATAATTTCAAAACAATGGCAATAATGGCTTACGATCGGTGATTATTATAAATTTATACTGGTATAAATGTCTCGAGAATTTTGATATACATGGTGATTGTTATTATCATTAATATTATGACTATTTGAATCTTATCGTGTAAATTGGGTAAAGTGCTAAAGAAATAACTTTATGGTGCAGTATCTTCAATTTTGGGTAGTATTTAAGAAATTTTTTATATATTTTGAGCAGGGCCGTAACTACCACTGGGGCAACCGGAGCGTAGTGTGCCCCCGCAGCAGAGTAAATTAAAATTAGCAATAAGTGTAAAATTCAAATTGGCAACGAAAAAAAATGTCTTTAATTTTTATATTTTGTATATAATTAGGGCCCCTCGGTAATGTGTTGCCCCGGGGCCCCCAAGACTGTAGTCACGGCCCTGACTTTGAGCATTAAATATATTGTATTTGAGTAATAACATTTTGAATTCTAAGCATTATACATACTAAACATAAAGTGTGGTAATAAAAATAATTTTTTTGAGTAATAACATTTTCCGTTTTGAGCAATAATATTTGCGTTCGTTATTATTGTATAATTTTATAACTTTTATTTGGGGGGGGGGGTCCATTACCCCCCCCCTCTTCCTCCAAATAAAATAAGGTTAACCTGAAGAATATGCCGTTACCGACGTCACAACTATCAATATAGATCTAACCTAATTTATCCTAACCTAACGAAAACTAACCAACCCAAAACTAATCAAATCGATTTCGCCCCAATAGATTGCCCTAACCAAGGGCAGATAACTTGTATTTTATTAGAACGTCAACCCTCTACGATTTATAAAATACATACATATAATATAAATACATGATATTGCTCATTTAGTACAAATTGATACAAATTTTCATATCGTGTTCTGACAAATTTCATCAAAATCGGTTCAACGGTTTAGCCGTGAAAAAGTAACAAACAGACAGATAGAAAAACATACATAATTTCACATTTATAATATTAGTGGATTATTTACAAAATATTATAAAAATAAAACTAATTATTTATAAAACATAAGAACATTTGTAAACTTTAAAATCGTCCTGAAACAAAAACGACTGATTCTACAAAACTAAAAATAATGTAGTAGGTACTTACATAATATATATCTACAGAAATTCGATAAAAAGTGAAGCGAATCGATTTAGTTTCAAAACAGCTTCTACTGTTTTTAAAAAACTAAAAAAAACAACTGAAAACTCATTACAACTTTTGTAAAATGAAATTAAATTTCAAGACGTATTTCAAAAAAACAATTCAATTTTACGAATTCGATGTAAACTTAAAAAATACATAGGTATCTAAAAATACAAACTAACTTTTATTAAAACATTTTTATATGATATTAAAATAGTTGTAGAAAGTTCCGCGAGCGCTAAACGAAAAGGAAAAGAGAGAGGGTGACATCTTGATGGGACAATGAAAGTTAATAAAGGCGAAATACTTTGCCAAATGTTACGGATGGCCCTTCGCAGATCTATTACCAGCTAAGAAAATTCACTTGAGAACAGAAGAATGGACCACTTAAATTTATTTCACTTACATGAATTTTATATATTTTAGGCGAGAATTTTGTTTAGGATGGGTAATTAAATCATTTTTTTATTATAGATTTTGTTAATTTTTTTAATAATTATTTATTATTGCAAGTTAGGTTAGGTTAAGCCGATTTTTCTTATACAAGATTTTAATAGAAATATGCATTTTAAAAATAAATTGAAATTTTATATTCAGGGAAGAAGACCTCTAATTTTTGATAACAATCTTAAAACGTACTTATTTAATTGTGTTTTGTTAAAATATCAAAAAATACGAAAACAAGAATAAATAAATATATATTTTTTTTAATTGATTTTCTATAAAAAAATGTATAGCATTTGAAATATATTCTCTGGGTGACGTCAATTCCCGCACCAACGCTGATTGGTCAAGGAACTATCTATAACAAGACTAACTTGTTTTTGTATATCTTTGCTAAAGATCAAATTCTTTATAATACAGTAAAAGCTCTTTATTCGCGGGGTATATGTTCCATAAATATGCCGCGAATACAGAAACCGTGAATACGGAATGGTAATTTATATGGGATTATAGGGGATACGTTCCTAGGTGACAAAATAAATAAACAAATACAATATAAAAAAATCAATTTAATTGAAGTTTTTGACCATATTGATTAATTATTATCTTCAGGCTTAGGCAATGGTTTAAAGCATTTTGTAATTTTTTCTTGCTTGGCAGTTTTTAAAAGCTCCTTCAATTCAGACTGATATTCAGCAGTGGCATTAGCAATTTGCCTCTTAAAAATAAGACTTCGTTCCATAGACGGATCAATTTTCATAAAGAAATCACAAAGCTCATTTGCCATTCTTAAACCTTCACTAAGATTTTTCAAATTAAATGTCACGTTTCCAGTGCTTGTTGAAGCCTCTTCTTCAATGGGCTGTGAATTTAACATTTCCTCCAAGTCAGTTTCAGTCAAATCTTCATCTTTTTTATTAGTCCATTTGACGGCGTTTACAAAGGATATTGGGTTGGATACCTATTGGAATCCTTTTTATTATTATGTATGTACTGATTAGATCCGCGAATAAAGAAATCTTTAGCCGTGAATATAGGAATTGGGTCGCATTTTTTTAATCCGCGAATAGTGAAAACGCGAATGAAGGAAGCGCAAATAAGGTGCTTTTACTGTACTCGACATAAAAGCACCTATGGTTAAATGGCGAAACAATTATAACAACATCTATTTTTTTCTAGTAACATTTCAACAATGTAAATAAAAACCTATAAAACCGCAACAAACAAAATGACGTTAATAAATACTTGTTGGCACTTCAGCTCCAAACATGGTCGATTTTTTGTTCATTATAAATTCATATTCTGATACTCGTCCTGACACTTCATAATAATGGTACACACAGATTTAAAAAATATATCCTGTACGACAAACGTCAACAAATATTTATCTTTTTTTTATTGTTCAGCACGAACGGCCGTCACGAAAGAAAAGGACAACCATATTCTACGTGACGAAAATAACACGACACATTGCAAAAAAATTCATAATGTATAAATCTGCAAAAAAAGTTTTTCTTTATGGAGCTATTACACTTTCTATTCACACTGCAGTATATATATTTGTAAGTAGCATGGGGGGGGGGGGAGCGGTGGAGGGGGGGGATAAAGGGAGAGAGTATGGAAAAATGAGAAAATGTGATATGAATAAAATTACGCACATGTCAAATTGGGGATTACTGTAAAGAACGGCGGTGGTTTGCGACAGTGGCGCGTTAAGAGGGGGGAAGGGTTACCTAACTGTACACAATTTGTTTATGTGTAATATGGTTAGAATTCGTGTATCATGTTGTCGTAATCATGAATGATAATGTGGTTGTTTTAATATATATATGTATAAATCAAAATGATTTGTGAAATTATGTGATTGAATATTTTTATAATTTTGATAGGTTGATAAGTACAGTAGAACCTCGACTTGATGAGGAAGTATCTGATTAAACTTTAAGTTTGTTATCTCTATATAAAAAATTGTACGTTTGTATGAGTCTTAAAAACTCGGAAATTACTGAACCGATTTTAATGCGGTTTTCGCCAATAGTTAGATAATTATTTTTTTCGTAGTTCGAAATTTAGAACTATTTCGGTTTTTAGACTCCTGATTAAAAATTATATGTTTTGGATAGGACTTATAGCATTTATGATCACTTCATTACGGTTTCAGCACTTTTTAATAATACGAATTATAATAAAAGCTTGTTGCAATATTTGCAATTTGAGGTGAAAACAATATTTTCTATTAATTGAGATGTTATACCAATAAAAATGGGAGCGTTCACGACTGACCAAAAAACAGAACAACAAGCTTTGATTGGTTGATTCATGGAATTTCTGGTGGAATGTACCAGAAATTAAAAGAATGTCATTTTTTAAGCGTGTAAGGAAGTGAGAAAGAAGTAACTAGAAAGAGATAGAAACTAGTGACCAGGTTAACCAAATAACTTTTATGTTCATTTCATGTTGAGCGTTTCTATGAGAACACTAGTTTCTATCTCTTTCTGGTTACTTCTTTCACACTTCCTTACACGCTTAAAAAATGACATTCTTTAAATTTCTGGTACATTCCACCAGAAATTCCATGAATCAACCAATCAAAGCTCGCTGTTCACTGTTTTTGGTCAGTCGTGAACGTGACCAATAATAATAATAATAAACAGTATATTAAGTAAACGTGAATTTTCGCCTCAAGTCAAAAGCACAGGAACAAATTTATGTAGGTAAAGATGTTATACATACTATCCATGTACCACATACTATTTTTTATTATATATTCTACACAAAGTTCATGTTTATGCTATATTTTATGGAAAAAATAGCATGCTGCTTGTCAATCAAAAACAAATTAATCTCTCGCCACTACAAATGCATTTAATTCAGAATGAAAAATTTTCGATGAAAATTTAACAACAAACAACAATAAGAGAAAAACCAGGATACCAAAAAGATAAATCCAGCGCTGTGTATAAATGTTCATAAAAACGAATAAGATGAAGGCGTTTATAATACTACAAAATAAAAATAAAAATTCGGCACCACTTTTATTCAAATTTAATATAAAGCCACCAATAAATATAATGTAAAAAAATAAACAAAATATCTGTCTATTCATTTTAAAATCGACACATATTACCTGACATTTTTTCTACATATAATTCGCTGATTATTACCATACTCACACACACACACACACATACACACACACACTCACCGCCAATGGGAGCGATAGACCCAAGCCGCGGCTAGAAGTGGGGTAAACGGGGGAATGGATGTGTGTAGCTCAACACCAAAGCGAAACTCCGGTTTCAGTTTAGATCTGTACTCCGAATCGCCCGGATTTATATGCGCGGTTATACATACAGCATCTTCACCAGATCTACCTACGGTATCTCGGTCCTTCCTTCTATCTTTCCATCCCATTGTTGTGGGGATTGGAATTAAACCGACTCGCGCGCTAGAGGAAAAACAAAAGATATCCTTCAATATTTAAATTTCACTTTGTTGCGCGCTGCAACATCGCTTTTTGTTTTTTCGGTTCGTTTTTGTTTTATTTTGTTGTTTGAAATCCCGGGGAGTTTGATGTGCATGTATATTTTAAAACTTGTTCTCCGTGGTTTCTATAGACAATGATGTGATAAGGATATTAAAAATGAAACTATGCCAAATGTACAAGTTGATAGCGATTACATAACTTATAAAGGTAACTTTTTTGCATGATATTATTATATTAAATATGATAATTATTTATATATATTTTATTATATATTGTAGTTTTCGCTTAGAAGAAGTTTCCTTGTTCAGGAATTATTACTTCTTTATATGTAAGGTAAATTCACCAGTTATGGTCGCTGTCGCTATAATAGCAAGTTTTTTTTTGATGAATGGACTTGTTTTTTGTAATTCTCATGAACTCATGTTACTAATAAAACAAGTAACTCTTTATTTAATCTATTTAATTACTAAAGTCCGTTTTTTTTTTAATTATAGCCTTTTATTTTGTTCATGTTTTTTCTCCAGTACTACGACACAAAAGATATAAAAGAAAGAATTGTTAAATTTGAAACAATGTAAAGCAGTTGCTATATATGATAATATAATAATTAATAAATAAATTATACCAATAATTAGTTTAAATGTCCACCATTTTGATACCTATTGACCGATTGTCATCAAATCACGCTGTAAGACAGATTAATATTCAGAAATGGTAGTATTCAAATATCAACACATATTTCTAATTCAGTACATTTAAAAAAAAATTATGATTATTGGGGTCATATCCAAGACTGGTGCCACTACCTTATGTATTTGATGTTTGAATATCGAAATTGTTTGCGATACTTACACCGCGTTGTGGCTGTATTTCGCTCAGTGAGCGTTTTGGTGTTTTTTGGGCGTGACAAAGTTATTTGCATTTATATTTTGAGTTTATTTTAACTTATTGAAATTGATTGTTGAACGTTTTGAATATCAAATCGTGTGCTTGATTTTAAAATTCGACCTTATAAAAATATTTCCTAAGAATTTTTACAAATATTACTAACTAAGAAATGGAGGACAATTAGTCAAAAAGTATGCTTTTTGTCCATAAATTAATAAAATTCTAGTGATTATATTTTGTATTAAAATTTCTCCGCGGCTTTATCCGCGTATATTTAAAATCGGTGAATGCCCGCGAATGTCGCTGATCTAAAAAAATATATACAGAAAGGAAATTAGGCGGGAGGAAGGGGGCAATTTAAAAGGAAGCTCCTAACAGAAGATTTATATATATATTTATTTTTTTCAGAAAAACATTTTTTTTAAGGATCTCTCAACAAGGGACCTAAAATTATTATCGGCCTAGGGACCCTAACGATAGTAGCGCGTTATATTATCACGGACGATGGGAATACTGTTGATTTAAGTACATAAACATCACAACCACCATTGATCAATAATTTATTTTATTTAAAAACCTTTAAATTTTGTTTCCTCACAATATCGAAGATACGAGAAGCTTTGTGATCGTTTTAGAATGAGACAAAAAAATTAATCATTCCAAATTTGAAATTGATCTTTTCGTTTCAGGTCAAGGTAAATACTTTTCGTTCCGAGTCTGTCCGTGTGTCTGTCGGGTGAATCCTTGTTACTCGTATACTTCATGAACCAATTAAACGATATTAATGAAATTTGGTTGGTTGGTTGGGTTTGCCTTGAGGACGGTCCCATTTCAAAATTATTATAATCGTGTGTAAGGGGGAGGGGAGACATCCTATACATGTTACGTGAAATTTCCTTTAAATAGATCTACAACGTTTGTTGTAAAATATTCCCTTAGAAAGATTTATCTCAGTTTGATTAAAAAATCGTCATTTGTTTTTTTAAATTGATATTTATTTTGACATTAAATGACATTTTGACGTTTAGATTGAAATTGTCATAAAAATTAAAAAAATTCGAAAAATAATCAGGTGCGTGTTAAGAAAAAAATTGGAACTAATATTTTTAGTAAAACTGTATAAAAATTACAGAGTTAACCAATGCCATTCAATTTATCTAAACACTTTTTATTTGAATTGTTCAACAATTAGATGTTTTTAATAAGAAATATGATTTTTTTAATACGTACCTGACTGACCTAGTAATTCACAGTTGATTAAACTACATCAACAACTACCGCTATTTTAATTTTTTTAAATTTTCTTTAATGCGGGCCTGTACTAGTATAATACCAAAATATTTACATTACTCAGACTAGGCCTACAGTTTTATATATCCTTAATATTGATAAATTAAATTAAACAAATTTACATACATAAATATTTATCAATTAACTACCATAATATTTGTGCATTTAATTAAATATTGCAGAAAAATAAACAAATTTAAAATAACCGGTGAACGAGTTTAATCTTAAATAAATTAATTGCCCGAGGCACTTCCTTTACCCGCGTCGGAACACGTTTTACAAAATGTATTGTTTATTTTGTAATTTTATTATATACGTAGGAATAACCTATATTCGTGGAATATCATTTTAATATTGAAAATAAAATGTGTGTATATCATTTACTGTCAGACTACAAATATTAAAAAAATATATGATATGACCCCAGTAATCGCTATTTTTTAATTAAATGTACTGAATTTGAAATATTTGTTAATATTTTATTTCTACCGTTTCTGAATATTAATTTATATACATTTAACGCGCTACTATCGTTAGGGGCTCCAGGCCGATAATAATTTTAGGCCCCTTGTTGAGAGATCCTTAAAAAAATGTTTTTTCTGAAAAAATAAATATATATATAAATCTTCTGTTAGGAGCTCCCTTTTAAATTTCACCCTTCCCCCTCACTTGCCTAATTTCCTTTTTGTATAATTTTTTTAGATCAGCGACAATCGCGGGCATTCACCGATTTTAAATATACGCGGATGAAGCCGCGGAGAAATTTGAGTACAAAATATAATTACTAGAAGTTAATTTATTTATGGACAAAAAGCATACTTTTTGTCTAATTGTCAACGATTTGATATTCAAAACGTCCAAAAATCAATTTCAATAAGTTAAAATAAACTCAAAATATAAATGCAAATAACTTTGTCACGCCCAAAAAAAACACCGAAACGCTCACTGAGCGAAATACAGCCACAACGCGGTGTAAGTATCGCAAACAATTTCGATATTCAAACATCAAATACATAAGGTAGTGGCACCAGTCTTGGATATGACCTCAGTAATCGCAATTTTTTTATTAAATGTACTGAATTAGAAATATGTGTTGATATTTGAATACTACCATTTCTGAATATTAATCTGTCTTACAGCGTGATTTGATGACAATCGGCCAATAGGTGTCAAAATGGTGGACATTTAAACTAATTATTAGTATAATTTATTTATTAATTATTATATTATCATAGCAACTGCTTTACATTGTTTCAAATTTGACGATTCTTTCTTTTATATATTTTGTGTCGTAGTACTTATCATTTTGTAATCATTAGCAAGTGTCCATCACTGCGTGCTCATTACTGGTTTTAAGTTAACAAAATAAAAGGCTATAATTTAAAAAACAAACTATATTTGAGGACTTTGGTAATTCAATTGATTAAATAAAGACTTACTTGTTTTATTAGTAACATGAGTTCATGAGCTATTTAGCCAAGAAAAAGTAACAGAGTTATTTTTACATTTATAATATTGGTATGGATAAAAATTTTATAATACTTTTAATAGTGTATACATTTTGTTTCTAATGTATATACTTAAACTAAAAATAACCACAATAAAACAAAGTCACTCGATACGTGTTTCGACTTCACACGAAGTCCTCATCAGTCTGGAACTGTTAGGCTCCAGACATTGTTTTATTGTGGTTAAGTTTAATTGACTAAGAAACCACAGTTTCTCCGTTTTTCCAGTTGTATTGTATTTATTGAAATACACCCTGTACATTTTTCTTATATATTATGTATGCATAACATACATGAAGAAGAATTTATTTTTAATAAAAATAACGCAACCAAAACTGGATGTAAAAGGAAACTATATCTTGTAAAATCTTCAAATCTACTGGGTAAATATTTACATCTCCAAAGTTCGCATCGCTACTTTCTTTTAAAAACAATATTATCTGCATGTTTTATTTCTAAGTCGTCAATATTATATACGTATGAATTCCCTCTTTCATTCTTTTTCCATTGTTCTTTCAAACCTATAAATAAATTTCAAATATCATCAAATGGCATTTGAAGATTCCGGAAATAAAAAAGACTGATACACTTATATTCATTAGTTACTAATACTATACAGTTTATCAGAGCCCTTAACTTACAATTCAAGTCTTAGACAAGGGACGAATATAACTCATAAAACGTTACCTCACATTGTTACCAGTGTACTCCGCAAAAAGTACTCTGTAAACTAAGTGGCGTTTGATCTGTATCCAGAGCCGGCCTTAGCAAGTCTGGCCCCCTGGGCGAGATTTATTTTTCAAAGTTTCAATTTTGAAGAAAAATGGCCCTAACTTTTGAACGCGTTGATTTTAGTGGCGAAGCGTCCATGGAAGCAGGGGAAGCAGTGCTTCCCTTACTTTATGGGTAAATTAATATAAATCTGTGTTTTCAGTTAATAAATAATTTTAAAATATTATTAGAATATTCGTCTTTATGCGTCACTCAAACATTTTAATCAAAAATCAAAAATAGCATTTAATATTAATTTACACGCTCAATTATAAAACTAGAATGCCTCTACGTCTTATTTTCTTGTATTTTAGTCGATATTTGTATGACGAGTTGAAGTTCACTGAAGGAAATTTCACTAAAAAATTTTGAATTTTTTATTTCGTTAAAAGTATGATTATTGTATAGAAAATGACATGAAAAGTTGTTTGTTTCAAACCGCAGGTCTGTATCTCAAACCGTTCTCGAGATATAGCCTCTCAAAGTTTTAATTTTTTCAAATTTTTGGAGAAAAATGGCCATAACTTTTGAACGCGTGGTCGGAATTGATTTTAGTTGACGGATTTGAAATCAGCGTGTCAAAATCTATATAATGACATGTATAATACCTTAAAATTCGAGAAAAAAAATTTCGCGAAAAATCGAAAAAATTCAAAGGGGTATACCTTAAAAAATTGACGATTTTTGACCAAAATTTTTTTGTCGGATTTTAAAGTATTATACATGTCATTATATAGATTTTGACACGCTGATTTCAAATCTGTCAACCAAAATCAATTCCGACCACGTGTTCAAAAGTTATGGCCTTTTTTCTCCAAAAATTTGAAAAAACTGAAACTTTGAGAGGCTATATCTCGAGAACAGTTTGAGATACAGACCTGCGGTTTGAACAGTTCAACTTTTCACGTCATTTTCTATATAATAAACATACTTTTAACGAAATCAAAAATTCAAAAATTTTTAGTGAAATTTCCTGCAGTGAACTTCAACTCGTCATACAAATATCGACTAAAATACAAGAAAATAAGACGTAGAATCATTTAGTTACTATATAAATATATAAGAATTTATTTTAAAAAGTAAAAGCTCGAACTTAAGGGAGGATTGACAAAATATGCTTCCCTTATTACAAATTTCACGCCTCCACTGCTTCGACTTATTTTCGAAAATAAATACGACAAGTAACATATCGTTGTAGTTAAAAAAAAAATACGTTCAAATATACTATAGCCAACTTAGTAGCTCATAATAAAAACTAAAGTTAGGGCTTGTTACTCGAAAACTCAAAGAAATATAAAATTTTTAAATACACCAATCAATTCTACACAAGAAGTGCTTTAAGAAACCGCTAACAAAAAGTATCTATCTATTTTGACCAAAAATTTTTTGATGTAGTAATACTCACCCCTTCCTTACAAATAATTAATCTCATTTAACCGAATCTGTATCTCTTACCGTTTAGGAAATCCACATACATTTCACCCTTATACTTACTCGTAGATTGGTCTTACAGGTTTTTAAATGTATAGTGGAAATAGGCAAAATGGATTATTTTTTTTGAGAAAGAAAAAGGAAAAACAGATTTCAAATTAAATAATTATTTTTTTAAATACAGAAAAGCCAAGTGTATTTTTCGTAAAATTAAAAATATTTCACAGACTCAAATACCCACAATAATTTAGAATATCTCTACATATGGATATACAAATTATAACAGTCATCAAAAATTTACAAAACCGCTACGTCAAAATTTTCTCATTTCTCGCAACGCCTACTACAACCAAAGTTGAAAAATTGTTAATAACAATCGGCCGGATATTACCCGTAACAGATTGATAAATATCACGAACTCCATACACCCTTTTTCCGTTTTAAATCTGTTACCACATACCCATTCTTCTATAATTTATCATTGGACATTGTCAAAAGTCACAGATCGATAAAAAAAACATCGCTTATTTTTTTCAGTACATTTCAAAATCAGATCAAAGTAAGTGTACAAAAAAGTGTCTAGAATTATATTGGATTCCAATCTATTCACGAGGTTTAGTCAGTAAAATTGGCAGTTATCTTTGGATATTAAGAAAGGAGATTAAATACAATAGGCATGATACTAGTACAAATTAAATAATGAAATAGGTTAAAAAGATTCTAAAAAATGTATTTATTTTTATATTAAAAGCGAGATTAATATGATTTTTGTTAAAATAAAAACACAAAATACAACAATCCGCCATGTTAGATAAAACACCAGTCAGATTGGATGACGTCACGGCTAAGTAAACATCATTTTTGTTTTATTAATATCTGCACTGTTTATAAATTATTTTGTGGTTTTAAATTATCAATTTGCTTAGTTTTGTGTTACCAAAACTAAAACCGAGAAACGTTAGCGATGGAACAAGGATTTATTATTGCTGACAAGGAGTCTTTACATAGGCGTGACGTTAAAAATGCGCCATGACACCTGCGAGCGTTTTAGCGTCAAATTCAAAATTAGTTTTAAAAGAGTCAATTTTTGTGATTAAACCTTTATTTTCTGCAGAAATAATTATTTTTTTAGAAATAGGAGGCAGGTAAGATCATCATAGAATAGTTTTTTTTTTAAAAGCATCATGCCTATTATAGATGGATACTGTTATGTACTAATTATTACTAATTAATAAATTAAATCAATCTACGCAAAGCTCATTTCGAGATATTAACGTTTTTGCTGCACGCAAAGAAAAAAATGCATTTGTAATTTTGTTGCATTTTTTAATTGGTAAAAAGTGTGGGAGGGGGGGGGGGGGGGGGGTAACATATTTTTTTCTATTGAAAGATCTAAAAAAAAGTCATTAAAACTTTCCTATAAATTATTTTTCCTTATTGAAAAACCTTAATAAAAGAAAGGTCACCCAAACATTCCTATACATTTTTTTTATTGAAAACCTGGCGAAAAAAATTCTTATAGGGTCTGCCAACAATTCCAGTTTGGGGTTATGAATTAAATTTACCTTCCAATAAAATTTGAAAACATTTCTTTTTATAATCATTCTCTCTTTAACCAAACCGCAAAAAGTTTTGTTAAATTATAATACAAATATAATTTTGTATAGCCACGAGCTATTTTCTATAATGTTGTACATAAACTTTATTTAGAATGAAACTACATTAACAACTTGGCAACGATATTTTAATGGGTTAATTAATACATTAGCATAAAATTTGATACCTTGTAAAAAAAAAGATTTTGTTTCAATTTTTTTTAAAGTTATTGTTAATATCTTGTTTATTACAACTACAATTATTGTAATCTGGTATATGGCAAATAAAGCCAAAACGTTGCATTTTTTTATTGGAATATGCCATTTTCTGTAAAGAAAGATTTTCAGGTGGATACTGAAGAAAAGGATAGAACAAATTTTGAAGTATTTATAATAAGTACGTTAGCGAAAAAATATATTTTATAAATTATAATTAATTATAATATATTTTTTATATTTGATTTAAGAAAAAATATGAATAAACAAATCGATTGAATTAATTATGTAAAATCGCATGGGAAAACTCAAAACTATTTTGCATCTGGGAGCCTCAAAATCAGTTTGCGCCTAGATTCTTTAGATATCTTAATTTCCTTCTTTGGCCCATAGGGAAATTAATGTTATTTCAGATTACGTGTAAATATTTTCTCGGCTGTTTACATTACAGCAAACTCATTAAACATTTTTCTTGTAACTAAAATTGATCTTTTACTATCTGATTGAAATTTTGTTTGTTTTATTAAACCCATAACTCTGCAAAAAATAATTAATATTTCAATCTGTATAAAGTAATGAAAAGAAGAAACTTTTTTTTAAATTTTATATTTTTATAATTTTTACCATAATTACAGGGGTTTTAATATTGCCCTCTTTTTCTAATAAATTTAATGAATGTACTCTTTATAAACTTTTAATATTGACACTTTTACCCCCCCCCCCCCCTCCCTAATTCCACGCTACCACCACAGAGTCAACACCGGTTATGCAAATTTCACCTCCAAGATGGTAAAATAAAATTTCGGCGCCTATGATAAAATATAACATTTATTTCCCTATAAGGTATTGGCACCAGTCTTGAACAATACCCCAGTGTTGCACATTTTTAAATTAAATGTACTGAGTTATATCATTGGGTGTTCATTACTGGTTTTACATTGTTCATTACTAGAGAAAATATATATAAAATAAAAGGCTATAATTAAAAAAAACGGATTTTGGTAATTAATTTGATTTAATAAAGAGGTAATTGTTTTATTAGTAACATGAGTTCATGATAATTACAAAAAAAAGTTGCTCATCAATCCCTAAAAACATTAAACTTTACTCTTAAAGCGTCCAAGACTGATGCCAGTTACCTTATATCTAAGTTTAATTTTACACCAGGTATGTTAACAGTTCTAGAAGGAGAATCGGTAAATTTTTCTGCACCATTTAAAAAAATACATTTGACTTAACATCGTCCCATAAATTCCGAATTCAGTTTACAAACATTAACATTTGAGCGGTCGCGTTCTTACAACAATATCATCTGCATATTTGATTTAGAATCATAAAACATGAAATACGTCCCTAGTTTTCAGTTAAATTATTTGACATCATAAACACAGAAATGTACGCGAAAAACAACCATTTATCCCAGTTTATTACACGTATAGTTGGTCATAGAATCATTTATGTTTCATGGAAATATTTTTCGCATGATGGGCTTTTTTTTAAATTATCGTTAGCTAGATTTTAATTAAAAAATAGATGATCATACTTTACGTTGTTCTTTTTCTTCTTTTTGTTTTAAAGTATAGTAACCTAAATTTGTTAATATGTGTTTAAAACTACCAAAATAGTACAGAAATGTTAGATATTATATTCACCAATTTGTGGTTTTTTGTAATTTGAAGTTAGTAAGAACGTAATTGAAAAGATAATAGTCAGTAACCAAAACGAAAAATCGCATTCTTACGCCAGGTTTTATCAGTGTCGATTTTGTACAGGGTCCTTAGTAGAGGTGTACCGGAATTCCGGCCGGAATTCACGTCTAACGTCACTACTATTATAAAATTATTATTTATTATTATATCTTAAATTAATATATATGGTATTTCTTTAAGAAAATACATTAAATTATAAAAATTGTATTTTCTACATATTCTGCAATTTTTACAGCTTCGTAAAACTATTTGGATAGCTATAATTTCGTTAAATTATTTGTATAGCATACGTTCTTTTCGATCGAATGTAATGGCATTTATAGTGTCTATAATAATATAATATAGAAATAATAATATAATAGTTGTGACGTTAAAATATTCACTTTAAATCTACATCGTGAGTTTCGGTCGGAATTCCGTTACACCTCTAGTCCCTAAACAAATTGTTGAACTTAAGCTCTATTCTTAAAAAAAGACAGTATAGTAACTATAACGTAACTAATGACGTTAGTATAGTAATAAAAATAATATTGGAATGGACTTTTCAAGTTGCAGTCAATTGGCAATTATGCCTTTCTACTTAAAGCCTCGTCTTTATTTTAATAATTCATTGATAATTTCTCTTACAAATTTTTTCTTTTCGGACATCAATTACAGCGCCATCTGTCTCGAATACAAAAAAAAATTCAAACAAAATTTACGTATTTTTGACGCAAAATCCGAATCTGCAATAAAAAAAATGGGAGTTTCCATTTAAGATATCAAAGTTGACCTCACCCCTTGTGAGTGGGAGTGGGGGGGTCGATTTTGATGTAGTTGAATAGCTTTTTCAAAAATATCCCCCCCCCCCCCCGAAATGTGAAGTGAAAAAAATTGCGAGGTTTTCTAGTATATGTTTTTAAAGGTAAAAATGATAAGTTTCATGATTTTAACAATATAACAATATAAAGCATTATGTAACATGATAAAACATATACACGTTAGCTGCACTATTCTCTCATCCATTTCTTAACCTAATGCAAAATTTGAACGGGTCACTACCCCCCCCCCCCTCCCAGATTTTTTTCTGCGTACGCCCCTGCTGTAGAGCCAGAGAAATTTACATTTTGTGCGACCTAAAAAGAACAACAGAAACATCAAAAGATATAATTTAAATAGATATTAAAATAAAATATGATATACGTTCGTAGTTATAATATTTGACATCATAAACAGAAATGTATGACGAAAAACAACTATTAAATAGGCAGAAAATGAGTTCATTTATTTTGAGTAAACCCTTCCATTTATCCCCGTTTAAATAACTATTGTTTTACATCCCCGTCTATTCGTTTCTTTTCTTTCCCTTATCGCGGCTCCATTTTATATTTCTCCGCACCGTTTTAAACTTGATAAATAGCCCTTCAGTGAAATATACATAATGATAAATACGGACTACATTTTCAAGTAGTATTTTATCTCTTGAACAATTCTAGTTTATGATCGAAATTTTACTCTTTTTTTCTTCAAACGTCACCAGGACTGGCTCAAAACGAACACAAGTACGGACCTTGGGTGGCAAAAAGTAGTCAAAGTAGCCACTTAAAATTTCAACAACTTGCTTTTTTATTGAATTCAAAAGAAAATTTTTTTTTTCAAAATTTGTAAAAAAATTAGACCCTATAATTGCTATTTTAAATTTATAATTATTGATACACTTTTCAAGAAAATATTTGAAATTGAACAATGATTTTTAACTTTTTGACGTAGAGCTACATACATCTTCCTTAGCGGTATTAAGAAGGAACTAAATAAGGAATTAATGTCACACTTTAAAAGCTTATATCACCGGAACTAATAATGGTAGAGCAATAAATAAAACGCCAATATATATAGCTTATATAATAGTAGTCCAGGCTGTGGAGGCTAAAACAGATTATTTTTGCGTACAGTTTTAATACTTACAGGATATGTTACAAAAGTAGTGTAGAATAATACCCTAAGTTTGCTCCGATTTTGGTTGTCCATCGTTCAATTGCAAAATTCTTCAGATTTTCTGATTTTTGCTAAATAGCGTTCTAAATAAGTATTATACAAAAAAAAGTTTTAAATAAAAGTTATTCGCAAAAAAATTCCCTACAACCTCCATTTCTTGTTCTATAGTCAGTGTTCTGCGGTTTTTATATAAATGGAAACAAAACACGACTTAATAAAGTTTTTTTTTAGTATTTTGATATTAAATCTTAGGTTTTCATAAAATATTAATACTTATACACTGCTCAGAAAAATGATCTAACTATTGGTTAAAACCGTATTGAAATCGGTTCAGTAATTCCGAACATTCATTTTAATATATAGATTTCGTTTTATCACAGATAAAGTGTTATAATTATTAGGAGGTATATGGGAAAAAACTAGTACCAAAGAATCATGCTAAAAATGTATACAGTTTCAAGATCCGGCCCTGCTCCATCGTCATCATCTTTAATGATCTTCTTAGTTGCGATTTGATAATTTACAGAGATTCAGTTTTTGCGTGTTAGTACGATTAAGATTTTTGTGGATACTTTTTGTGCAATTCTTACGCAATTTTTACTTCAAGGAAGAATTATTCATTGCGCTGTTGTTTTTATATTTATTCTTTGATTTATATCCGCTGATAATAAATTACAAAATATTAATTTTAAACTTTACAGCAAGAAAGCAGTAAAAGTTATAAATATACTCTCTTTACGAGATAACAAATTGTGTTACATAGTCTATGGATAGCGCGCTAGTTTTGTTTTAAAGTCCATAGACAATATACATATTTTATTTATAATTTTACTTGGAAGAAATCTTTTATAAGAAACATATATACTTTTTCGACTGTACTTGTGTTTTCTTTATTCGTGCACGTAAATAATAAATTATAATAGATTTGATGGAGAGCTCTTGGCGAGAACTGGAGCTATAGCTCACTCTTACGTGCAGACACCAGAGCTCACAAATATTATTAACAACAGTTGCTTTTCCTGCTGATGATAGAATCACTAGCAGGAAACTACTGCTCATAAACACAAAATATTTCATCAAAATAATAATTTGTTACAAAAAAGTATATATGTACTCGAATACTGATATCAGTACCTACAAACAGAACCTACATATTGCACACCCCAAGCATGAAACTGTGTTCTATTTTCGTCCTAATTTTTTTTCGTAAATGAGCATTATATCATATATTTCTTTAAAAGTTTACATTTTCTGAAAGTATTTACTTAGTTTAATATTGACTGATTTTAATTTTCTGTTATAAAAATATAAACAAAGTGCAATTTGTCGAGAAATTGAAATTTTTAATTGACGGCAACACGCTACAGATCGCAAAACTTAATAAATTAATAGAAATCCGTTTGAATTAACGTAATCTATTATCAGAATAGAACCTTTATGTATTATGTTAAATAAACGCTAATAAAGTAATCAGAAATATTATATTTTCTTGTTATTAATTGATGTTCTTAATTAAATAATTAAATTTGTGAATGATCGTTATTTGATGAAAGTCCGGGCGACCTTTATAGAAATTCTTGGTACGCCACTGTACGAACAATGAAAAACCCAGAAAATTATTCAACAAATGTCCCCTAAACCTCTAAATACACAAGCTACAATTAGAAGTTGCACGGGCTTTGCTTGAATTTAGAATAGTTGGAGACTTGGTGGTGGCGGCATTAAATTTAAATGTAGATGTTCACAATATTTCGTCTCTAAATGTACACACATACATATATACATATAAATGAACACATGACATATATTATATACAGGGTGTTCGCCAGAATCGAGTGATCATTTCTAACTTTGTTATTATTGGAACTAGAAGATCGGTTAAATGGGCAAAGTATCAGTCTTTTTTCGGGAAGAATAATGGCTGTCTCAAAAAAACAATTTAATGTCAAATTTCAGAGATATATTGAAAAATAACGTTGTTTTTTATGGAATAACCTTTATAATATTAATAATGGATTTTATAGCTAAAAATATTCTTTTTATAAAAGTATAATGCATGCATGGTGATAAAATGTATAGAAAACAAGTTATAACAAATATAAAATTAATAGAAAATATCAAAAAATAGTGTGCTATGTAGATTTATTAAAATACATACAATTAAAAATTTTTAAACAATATTTTCAGGTATTCATGCCTTATTTCGCAGATTTTTAAATTTTCTGAGTACCTATAAAGAGAAAATTATAAAAATAATATTTTTCTTTATTAATAAAATTCAAAAACGTTATAAATCTTCGAAAAAAATGGCAAAAATACCTGAAACTATTGTTTTAAAAATTTTAATCATTTGTTTTATTTAATTAAATTTCCATAGCACACTATGTTTTGATATTTTCTATTAATTTATTATTTGTTATATCTTATATTCTTAGCTATAAAATTCAATAATAATATACAGGTTATTTCATTTAAAAAAAAAAAATATATATATATATACATATATAATATATATTTAAATATATCTCTGAAATTCGACATTCAATTGTTTTTTTGGGACCGCCATTATTCATCTCAGAAAAAACTGATAGTTTGCCCATTTAACCGATCTTCTAGCTCCAATAATAACAAAGTTAGCAATGATCACTCGATTCTGGCGAACACCCTGTATATATACATACATTCAGTAACTTTATATTCGTAATAAGACAGGAGTGGCCAATTTAATTCAGGATAAATACCTAAATAAAATAACATATCCTGACAAAGAACCGCAATTAAACTTGTGATATTAAAATATGTATTGTTGAAGCGTGCCTGAAATTCTAATTAGATATAAAACAATTTCTAATCTTAATGAAAATCTGCTGGAAACTAGTGCTCCAGTTTTATTTTTTTCGGATTAATAAAACCGGTTATAAGGCACCAGTCTTGGATCATACCTCAGTGTTGTATTCATATTTTATTACTACCATTACTGAATCATAATCTATAGACACTTAACTGTAAAATAGTGTAATTTGAAGACAATCGGCCAATAGGTGTCAAAATGGTGGACATTTAAACTAATTATTAGTGTAATCTATTTATTAAGTGTTATTATTTCAAAATGTACAATTCTTTATTTTATAAGTTTTGTGTCGTAGTACTTATCATTTTATAATTATTAACAAGTGTACATAACTGGGTGTCCATTACTGGTTTTATTTTTTCCTTACTGGAGAAAAAACATGAACAAAATAAATATATAATTTAAAAAACGAACTATTTAATTTTAATTAATTTAAAAATTACAGAAAAGAAGCCCATCAACCCAAAAAAACTGTTTATCATTCTTATAAAGGAGCCAAGACTGGTGCTAATATCTTATGTATCGAATGTTTGTATGTAATGCTTCAGTTAGGATTTCACGGTTCAACTTTCTTTGTGGTTTGGTGAAACCGGTTCAATTTTTATTTAATCATAATATATGTATGTATCGAATGGTTCAGTTAGGATTTCACAGTTCAGTTTGAATACGACCTCAATTAAATAGAATACAATACAATTTGTTCAGTTTTTTTTTATAGAATGGTTAACTTATTATTTTACGGTTCAGTTTATCAAAATACTGAAAATTTTACTTATTAGCAAAAGTCTAATTGTAAGCTACAATCTCGAAGGTTTTTTAGGTTGTTTTTGGCTTCTGTTCATATATACGTTTCATATAATATTATTGATCATCCAAATCAATACCGAATTTAATAAATATACTAAAAATGGTATAACATCAATTCGATTTTTGACAGTTTTCCATTCCAGCGATTGGCGCGAAGTTATTCCCATACATGGTAAATCCCTTAAGTGACTGTCGCTTAAAATCAACCGATATTTCTATATCACCTTCAAGTGACAGCCACATGCACGAGAAAAGTACGTATTACACAACTAAGTCTGCAGCGCCTCTAGTGGTAGATATATTAATTACATTCATTCCTCCGCGGTTTCATCTATGTGTATTTTGTAACCAGCACCTCTTTCTATTTCGCCATGTTTTTGTCACTGATTCCATATTGTTCAACAATAAAAATCACACTAAAATCGGTTCATCATTAGTTCATTTATCCTTCTTAAGTGTTTTATATCACTGCTTAGTTTCTTGATGCGTAGTGTGTAGTGAAAGTACATGTGAGGATGGTAGGCAGTTTGAACACAAAATGTAACGTTTAAACCATCATTATAGTCCAGTAAGATTAGATTTTTACCCAGAACTAATTCGGACCAAAATGATTTTTGGTGGAAACGTTCTACTAGTATCCCTGATCATCCCACAAAAAGTTCGAGCTGATCCGAGTTGTGCTGCCGCCACCATCTTTAAAAAATGGCGGACGGGTTACATTTTTTCATAGTTTTTCGCGTTTTTCTCTGAAACCGTTCATTTTTTGTAGAGCACAAAATTTTCTTTAAAATAAGTCCAAAGTCGTAAATATCGATTTAAAAGTAACACAAGGAGTGCCGGTTTTTAAAATTCATAGTAAATTGAGAAAATAATTTTTCGCACTATTTTCAATTTTACTTGACTTTCGATGCTATTACGAAAATTTTATATAGAATATTTATTAAATATCATAAATTTGTGCGTAATAAGACCAAAAACATTAAGATTAGTATAATTGTAAAGGATAGAGGGTTAATATTCTTAACCCCCACATTAGTGTATATCAGAACAAGATATCTTCCTACTACAGAATTGATGTAAAATGTTCAAATTATAATGATATGGAAATGTATAAAACTCGTCCGCCATTTTTTCAAGATGGCGGCGGTAGCACAGTTCGGATCAGCTCGGACTTTTTGTGGGATGATCAGGAATATTAGTAGAACGTTTCCACCAAAAATCATTATCCCTATATCAGTTATTTTCCTGCTAATCTTATTAGACTATTACTTTTGTATCTAAATTAGCAATCAATAAACCATGTTTCTGTATGCTCTTCTTTTCTTTTTGTTCTGAATGCAAATCTGTTAACTGCCATATTCCGAGCACTGTATTTGTACAACTGTCATTTATAATAGAACTAATTGCGTCGACCCGGTCCACAGTATGAAAGGTCTAATGTATCGATATTCAGTAATGATAACTTTCAATTCAAGTAACAAAATGAATAATATAATTGTAAATTACATTTAGCTCAATTGTTGTAAAATATTGCTGAAATTGAAAAACATATTTTTTAATTTAATCTGAAATCTGAAATGTGACCTGAATAACAGAGAACAATGAATGATTTATGAATGGAAACAAACAAACGGCAGACTAAATAAAAAAATCAATGTCAAAAAGGTTGTACCAGTTTATTTACATCCATTTATGCAAACAAAAAGTTAACCTATTTAAGAAAAAAAAATGTGTACTCTGCAGTTGCAGCAAGCGCTTTTTTAAATTAATTGGCAGTTCAACTGTTTCTCTAAGATAAATAACAGAATTGAAGAAACAGAAAAAGAAACAAAGATTAAACTTACAATTAGTTAATATATAGGTGAGGTTAAGTTAGGTTAGGTTAGGTTAAAATATAGGTGATAGTATGAAGAAATAAAAAGGCCAAGTGCGTGTTGGGCACGCACTTGAACTCTCACTACGATTTATAAAAAAAAGAGTTATTTCAAAAATTTTCATAAACTATTTTTGCTACAATCTTTATTGAAAGTAATAATTAATTGATAGTTTAGAAATTAGACGGGGGGGGGGGGGGTATTTAAAGACAAATATATCGTGACTGAAGGGTTAAAATCAAACTGTCCTAAGACATGTTTGTTGCATTTTAGGAGACTTATCTAAAGACTCCCACTCAATGGAGTAAGTGAAAAAAAATGTCAGTTCACTTTTCAGTCTATGGGAGGGGAGTCCAAAAATTTTTTGATAGTTTCGTTATAATTTTTATTTAAAGTACTAATTAAAAACTACATTTTTTAGATTTTTTGAGTCCAAATTTTAGAAATTAGAGAGGGGAGACGTGACTGAATGGTTAACATCAAAAAATCCTAAGACATTTTTTGTTACATTTTAGGAAACCTATCTAAAGACAAATGAAATTTTTTTTATGAATATACTTAATACAAATAATACATCAAATTACATAAATTTCATTTAAGTATGTATTTGATTTGCTATAAGCCAGTTTTGAATCTTCAAAAGTTACACTGAAAGGAAACATGAAAATTTGAAATAAGTTCATATAACCACTGTTCGGTTAGTTATGTAACTATAATTCTAAAACCATGTGCATAAATCTGATTATTTGAACAGAGATGGTTGTTATAAGTTTTAACAATCAGTTTCTTCCAGAACCCATGTTTGGTTACCCCTGCTCTACAGCGAGTAATCTACTCAAACTTATAATTGTGTTTCGGAATATGTCTTACCACACATTAAACTCGCGACTGTACTTTAATCCCATATGAAATGTTTAATCAGGCTGCAAACAGTGACAGGGTATCAGCTTCTGAATCATAATCATCTCATGTGGCCATTATATGAACAACAAATGTGTCGTAAGTCTGTAAAAATGTTGTTAAGTATGTTAAATACTTTACATTACATACTGGCACCGGAGAATGGGGGGAGAGGCAGGAGGGGGCAGCTGCCCTCCCCTCAAATTTTTTGTGGGAGGGCAATGACTCCTTTTTACCGTCCCCCCAAAATTAGGATCCTGTGTGTCGTAAGTCTGAAAAAATATTGTTAAGTAAGTATATTAAATACTTTACATTACATAGTGGCGTTGGAGAAGAGGGAGGGGGCAACTGCCCCCCAAAATTTTCTGTGGGAGGGCAATGACTACTTTTTCCCCCCTCCCCCCAAATTTGGATCCTGTTTTAGTGCGGGTTTGAAGCGACATGCAATTATAAAAATGTTTTCTGTAATTTTTTTACTCTTGAAAATTCTTTAATTTTTGTAAACTGATGTTAAAGCTCACAAACAAATTTATAAAATTTAAACATGAGTCAAGTCAACGACAAAAAAAATAAAAAGTGAGTACAGTAAAACCTCGTCAGTACGTTCTTCAACATAATACGTTTTTTCTTCTTCTTTTTTTAGGTCCCGACATTCTTTCATAAGACCCAATGTTAAAATATTTTGTTTGTTTTAGCTTTTAAAAACGTACTAACGAGGTATATTTAATGTTTTTTATTTTTAACAAATAATACGATATTAAGCAAGCTAAAGAAAATTGAAGTCAATTTTGAATTTTAAGAACGTCATGTAAAGTCAGGTCTGCTTAATTTTTGAGGTTCGTAATAACTTTTTTTGAACAACCTCAACTTTACGAGATATCTAACAAAGTAATTTCGAAATTTTGAACATTCAAAAAAATTTTTACTCAGAAATCATCAACTTAAGAAAAAAAGTGCAAGATACAAAAAACTTTTAAAAAATTGTTTATATGTATATCACGCGAACGAAGTCGCGGGTATTAAATAATAGTACTAAAAAAATGACTTCATGTGGTCTGTTTATTTTACCATGTAGTGTTTGTCTTCAAAAACATTGTCGGGGGTGGATCCAACATTTTAAAGTTTAGCGGTCAGAAAATACATACTTTAAATTGGTCTCTTTAGAGAGAAGCGTTTTCTCGACACAAAATTGATCTCTAGGGAGAAAGGTAGGCTATTTTTTCTGAAGGGGTCTGTTAGAGAACATCTGACAGATAGTTCGGTAAAAATAATAGTTGAATATAAAAATACACTATAAAATATATTGCCGAATTAATAAAACACTTGTTAGCCATTTTTTACTAAAAAATCAGAAACTCGTTAAAAAACATCTGCCAAGTAAATGCACAGTGCTTCCTCGTGCTAAATTAACTAAAACCGATAGTGTTCAGATAAATTGCCTGACATTGGTTAAGCATTTAATTTTTATACAAATTTTACTAAAAAATCTTAGTTCGAATTTTTTCTTAAAACGCACCTGAATATTTTTTCATATATTTTTAATTTTTTGACAATTTCAATCTAAATCTAAATTTATGCAAATGTCAAAATTTATGCAAATGTCTCAATCTGAAACGATCACATAGCTTCTCGTATCTTCGATATTGCGAGGAAGCAAAATACTTCATGCAGTTTAAATTAGTTTGTCTGATGAAAAACGTTTTTTTACAATTTATATATAAGAATTAATTCATCTTTTCTAAAAGGGTTTTTCTTTAATTTGATCATTATTTTTCACCACAGTGTTTGTGCGGGGTAGCGTTACATTGGCGTCGATAAGTATATTAACATTGAGTGCCAATATACCACAATTTTAATAACATGTCATTCAAACTATATAATATCACATTGAAAATAGTGGAAATGGTGCAAGAGAGAGTTGGGAAAAGAAATTCTTTCTCTCTCGTGGACCGTCGATACAGTGGTGGATCTATAATCTTTTGTTTGTAGGATTTTGCTTCAAAATGGAGCCGATACAAATTAATTTTCCTGTTAAGCGAGGTGTTAATTTGTTTTAGAGCAGTGAAAATAATGATATAATGTACACCCCTTAACACTGTTTATAGAATGATGATTTATATTTAATAAGTATGCGGTCATTCATATATATATACCATACCATTGATTACACCAGTGGCGAAGCGTCCATGGAAGCAGGGGAAGCAGTGCTTCCCTTAATTTATGGGTAAATTAATACAAATCTGTATTTTCAGTTAATAAATAATATAAAAATATTATTAGAATGTTCGTCTTTATGCGCAACTCAAAAATTTTAACCAAAAATCAAAAATAGCATTTAATATTAATTTAATTATAAAACTAAAATACCTCTACGTCTTATTTTCTTGTATTTTAGTCGATATTTGTATGACGAGTTGATGTTCATTGCAGAAAATATCACTAAAAAATTTTGAATTTTTTATTTCGTTAAAAGTATGTTTATTGTATAGAAAATGACGTGAAAAGTTGAACTGTTCAAACCGCAGGTCTGTATCTCAAACCGTTCTCGAGATATAGCTTCTCAAAGTTTTAGTTTTTTCAAATTTTTTGAGAAAAATTGCCATAACTTTTGAACGCGTGGTCGGAATTGATTTTAGTTGGCGGATTTGGAATCAGCGTGTCAAAATCTATATAATGACATGTATAATACCTTAAAACTCGAAAAAAAAAATTTCGCGAAAAATCGAAAAAATTCAAAGGGGTATACCTTAAAAAATGTCGATTTTTGACCAAACTTTTTTTGTCGAATTTTAAAGTATTATACATGTCTTTATATAGATTTTGACACGCTGATTTCAAATCCGTCAACTAAAATCAATTCCGACCACACGTTCAAAAGTTATGGCCTTTTTTCTCTAAAAATTTGAAAAAACTAAAACTTTGAGAGGCTATATCTCGAGAACGATTTGAGATACAGACCTGCGGTTTGAAACAAACAACTTTTCACATCATTTTCTATACAATAAACATACTTTTAACGAAATAAAAAATTCGAAATTTTTTACTGAAATTTCCTGCAGTAAACTTCAACTCGTCATACAAATATCGACAAAAATACAAGAAAATAAGACGTAGAATCATTTAGTTACTATATAAATACATAAGAATTTATTTAACGAAGTAAAAGCTTGAACTTTAAATATTTACCCCCCCCCCCCCTCGACTGAAACAAGATGCTGTTATGTTGTAATGTATCTGACAGATAACTTATTATTCATAATTAATATGAACATATGAAGCTATTAGCTATAATGCATTTTAAAATGCATTTAAAAATGATGGATCGACAAATGTCATTACGGTTTCATCCCGCGGTTTGAATAAATCCAGTTTATCAGCTTTACATCGCATCGCCGCGGCGAGAAAGTGACACTTTGCAAATGGAATAAACTCTTAAATAATTCATTTGGAAAACATCCAGTCTGTTGGGATTGATCTAAATTGAATTTTAGAAAAAGTAGCGAAGTTTCAGGTCTATTACTGTTTATATGGTTTAAACAGGGATGAAAAAGGGTGTAGTTTTATCGACTGATTATGTCGACATCGTACAATTTTTAGCCAAAAAAATTATTATGATTTTGTCAGTGGTCTACAAACTATGTTCCGCAAGTTCGAAAAAATAATTATAAAGCACTCACACAAATTGACTAGTGTTTATTAACAAAAAATATTTATATTTGAAAGTTAATGCATTCCAAGAAGTTACTATAGTTTGTTTCATTTAAGATGGCAATGGTGGGCGGGGATTAGAAGGTACGATTCACACAAGCAGAAACGAACTCCACGTTAAAAAACTGGCAATCGTTTTCACATACACTCTAAAATTTGTAAGAAATAAAACTCACCTTTGTATTATGAATATCCTATATCTAATATCCTAATGTCGATAATATAATACACATTTTTAGAATAACTAATCTGACAATTTGAATTTAATTGCATTTGTTTCCAAGGCAACATGAATTAGTGAAAATTGTGTTATTGCTGCAATCTTAAATGAAACTGACTATAGTATGCGTTAAATAGCTATGTTCGAGTTTTTTTACTTTTATAGCTAATTTCAATAGCATAAATACTTGCACAGTAACCAATTCTCGTTGGACCACCAGTATTTAAAAAAAATAGAGGAAGAAGGGGTTCGCCGAAAAAATCATGTTAAAAAAATACTTCAAAACCCATCGAGATGGGTATCAAATTAAAGAGCTTCAAAAATGCATATTACATGTGTGTGAAAATGCCACCTAACCCCCCCCCCCACTCTCGATATATATGACATAGCAATAAAACATGTTATTTTAACTTTTACTATATGAACAAAATATGTTTCAGGAAATTTATATATGTGAAAAAGTTATTTTATTAAAAAGTTTCTTCTATCTATGTTATGTATATAAAAATACTACTCTGGTATATTTTAGGAACATACATATTAAATGTATGTTTGAGGTTATTTTAATTTAATATTAAATTAAACAATTTTAATGGGTGTATCAAAGATAAATTTGTAATTATTTAATAAAACACCGTAATAATAACAACAAATAATTGTTTTAACATCTATACAATTTAATATAATATAATAATAATAATGTAATACCCTGAATAGAATTATATTCAAAACAAATTCAATTTAAATGTTCCAAAGATTTTGTCGTAAAGCATTGTAAACAAAAATCTGTTTCTTTATTTTCATATTTTTAAATTATAACGCGCAAGTGACATGTTTTCAGGCAGTTTATTATATTTCATAATTAAAATACCTTTAACAGAATTTTGCTTTCACTGGTATAATTTTCTTGCTCATATCTTATTTATGTGAAAGATACCATTTAAAAACTCTAACTCAATTAAGTTTTATTGATTACATCATAAACCCACGGTACTTCCGACCAAAGTTTTATTTTGTATAAAGTTTATTATAAAAAAAAGTTCATTAACATCATCACAATATATCAATTTATACACATCCTGCGTTACCACAGTGACGGGTAATGTATGGGTGTAAATAAGTATATTAAATAAATATTTTAAATTATTATTCTTTAAATGAGAAAAAAATATCTGCCAAGTAGGGCATGTAAACCGGTTTTAACCGACACCGGTTAACCGGTTTTTTGTTAAAATTTACCAAAACCGTAAAACCGGGTTTTTCCCGAAAAACCGAAAGTCAATTATATATATATATTTTTTTGTTTCTTTAAGTGACAAATAATTTTATTTTTTTACTGTTATTCATGAAGTATTTATGTTGTGAATTTATTTAAATTAAAAAAGGGGGGCATCTATAAAATAACGCGTAATGTGTAAATAAAAATATTATAGCGGAGTAAATGGAATTTGAGGGTCATTCCTGACGTATATAATAATATGTTAATAAAGGAGATTATACCATTTCAAGTTCAAATTTAGAATAATAAATTTCAAATTGAGAATTGTAAATTCCACATTTGAAATGAAAATAAATAAACAATTTATTTCAATATAATATAATGTTTTATAAAACAAAATATATTTGCTATAGCTGCAATTATGGCCTCCACATACTATCACGAGCTCCTGTTGAATTATTGGCGAACCCCATAAGAAATTTTTTCTTGTCCAGCCTTTTTTTCGGTCATTCAATTAATAATTTAAATACGTATTTAATAATCAATTATTTACTATTGTCCAAATTATCAAATCATAATTAATGCATCATATAATTATATATCATGAGTGACATGAGTGATATTTTCTCGTACAATATTTTTTAGCTACTGGTTGAGTCATATTTACTGTCTTCACCTATATCACTTTTAATACTAGCTTTTAAACTATCTTTACCAATTTAAAATTAATAGTTCCCAATTTGCAGTTGATAAGTCTCAATTTGAAATTGATTATTTACAATTTGAAATTGAATAGTCTCAATTTTGAAATTGATTATTCCCAATTTGAAATTGAATAGTCTCAATTTGAACTTGAAAAGGTATAGTTAAATAAGTTTTATTTTTTTAATATTAAAATATTATTTTATTTAAATAGTTTAAAACATTTTTTAAACTTAATTGAAAAACCCGACTAAAACCGGTTAGCCGGTTTTTCACTTTATGAAAAACCGAAAACCGGTTTTTGAAATTTTATCGGGTTTTTGTATGCCCTACTGCCAAGTAAATGCACAGTGCTTCCAAAGGTAGTTAATTATTATATAATTTAAACAATTTTACTAAAAAATATTAGTTCGAAATTTTTCTTAAGACGCGAAAAAAAGACGAATTTTTAAAGTAAATTGAGATAAATCTTTGTAAGGGAATATTTTACAACAAATATTATAGGAAATTGAATGCTCTACAAAAAAGAATCTATAAAATTTTCACGTAACATGTATCGTTTTTGAGATATCTTAAAAAACATATTTTGGGATGTGTACCCTCCCCCTTACTTATGATGATTTTAAAATGGGACCGTCCTCAAGCCAGACGAAAAATTTTAAAATTTTGAAAATTTTTTTGTCTCATTTTAAAACGATCACAAAGCTTCTCGTATCTTCGATATTGCGATTAGTTCCTACTATAAAAAAATAATTTTGACATTTAATTGAAGTCGTTCACTCAAATCAAAAATAAATTTTTTTTCCCCCTTTAAAACCATACATTTTTTTCTTAAAATTTAAACCCTGTATAGTAAAATGTAAATTAATAATTCCATTTTTATAAACTTTCAAAACAAAACCCATAGAACAGAACATGAATATTTAACCCAAAAATATCCCCTACAGGCCGCCATTGCGTCTTCTTCCATATTTTTTTTCGAACAATGTCAAAACCCATTACAAGAAAACTCGATTAAAAAAATTCTATACCTTTCATAAATTGTTAACGATCTTTCTTCGTCGTATCATAATCATTAATTTATATTAGCTCCTTACTTCTGTGTTAAGTAAACATATATGTACAGTCGCCTGCAGAACTCGTCTGGCACCCTAAAAGCTAGAATCGCTTACAACAGATTCCAAATTTAAAGACAAACATCATTCTATCAAGTTTAATATATTTAAATACTAATATCAAATATTTATTGCCACAAAATTTACGTATACAATTTTCAATAGATTACATAATAATTTAACTGAACAAATATATATATGAGTACCTATTATAAACGAAGAGTAGTTCTTTATCTAGCAAATGAATTTCAAAATATTTGTCTTTGTTTGATACATGGAGAAATGATTTCAATATTATAATAATAAAATAAGTTTGTGATAAACGAAAATGAATACAAACTGCAAGACCATTAATGCAGGTGACTGTACATACAGTGTGTATATGTGTATAGAATAAAATGGCTATCTTACAAGAGGGGGTGGGCTAAATCAATGTAGAGGGAGGGGGACAGTAAACAATGAGACGACGACCCTTTACAATACACATAATCAGTTACGGGTCAGATAGTGTTTGGTTTAACCCTTTACACAATGATTTGTGGTTTTCGAGGAAACGGGTAATCTGGGTTATGGTGAATGGTCTTAGCCACTCGAAGCATTTTTTCTCTCTCGATTATATTATGGAAGATAAATAGCCTAACTGAGAATGGTACCTTGTTATTGTGTAATTTATCAAAATGTTTTTCTTTTTATATGTTTTTATATAAGAATACCTTTGAAATATTGCGCGTGTTGTCATTTTAGTTGTCTGTGCATTATTTAAGGAAGGATTCTTTAAAAAAGATCTGCCACGGGACTTTCTTATACGTAATCCTGACAGTGAATAGTGTATGCGATTCTTCTATTTATGACAAACTAATAAAAGATAGAATAAAATGAATGGGACATAAACTATAGATAATATTATTCTCTACATTATGAATCAAATTAATTTTTTTTTTAAATCGAATGTTGACATCAATTTTTGAATTTTCGATTCATTTTTGAAATAAGAAAAAAATGTTTTAGATCAAAAATGTCGAGTATGTTATTATCTATAATTATTCCCCATACATTTTTTTCTAACATTTATGATTTAGTCAGAAATTTATTTTTTAAATGATTATTTAGAATCACCCACACTGTTCACTCTCAGTATTACGTATAAGAAAGTTACATGGTTCATATGGCAAACACGCACACTGTTCAGTCTCTATAATACGTATAAGATAGTCCCATGACACTCATGACAGATATTTCTTCTCTGTTATGAACCATTTGAAATATAACATTTTTTTTAATTTGATTTTTCCAAAAAATGAATAGAAAATAAATTATAAATAATATTTCCTACAATTATTTCAAATGAGTGTGCGTCCAGTTCATTTTAATTTGATTAATTAATTTAAACGAATTTATTTTTAATAAAGAATTGAAAGGAAGGATGATTAAAAAAAAATTCTATAGGTAAATATATAAATAAAATCTTTACCTACGGAACGTAATTTTAAAGGACTTTTTTACGATTTCACTTGTTAATTATTATATCACTAAATTTTCTTCATTTGAATTCCCGTACAAAACGGAATAACCCTGTAAGTTTGTTACATAACTCATAATAAAATTTTGGGAAAAAATATGAATATAAAATTGTGCTAAATGTCAATACAATTTTTTTTTAAACTGCAAAAAAATGCATTAAACAAATTGATTTGTTGATATTCTGTAAGCACCATTATGGAAGAGGGACATTTTTTTTGAATTGTAGATTTTTTATGTAGGTACATACTTTACAATATTACTAAAGAATATTCTATACATTTTTTAAATGCGTTTTTTACGTTTTTTTTTTTAAATTGTTTTGAATTGAATTTGTACCTCCCCTAACATTAAAAAAACATTTTTTTTTCAACTGATGTAAATTTTAAAATAAAAATATACTTATCTAAATTCATCGTTTAGGAAAATCCGAGGTTTAAAACACAATAAACTTGTATAAAAAATGAACAAAAAAATATACAACAAATGCTGAATAAACCCAATTACCCCACGACATTTCTTTGTCAGGATATAAAATTTTCGCAAGCTTTTATTCTATTTTAGATATCTGTACGTTCGACTTTTTGTGAATGGCCAACGCAGAACTTTTGAACAGGGAATTCGACTTAGCAAACAAATGAAAGATTGCTAAGAAAAAACACATCCCTTGTCGTTGTGCATTATTTTGTTACATATATATTAATTTTCTCAGAACTTACACAACTTTTCGTATCTAATATTGTTATTTATTTGTCATAAGTCATGACATAATTTTTTTAAACTTTTAAACAATTTGATCGATTAAATTTTAAATGAAAGATTTTGACATAGTCAATCTCGATTTTTACTTTCTTATACATTGTATATAAAATATACAATAGTATAAGTAAGTATATTTTGTTGGATTTATCCATTTTGACCTTCTCTGAAACTATTTTCGCCATGATGTCTGCGTGTCTGTCTGTAAGCACTGTAACTAAAATACGACAAATCGTAGAAGGATGAAATTTTATATTTAAGATTAATTTTTGTCTGAGAAGAAAACCTTCTATTTTTGAAAACGATCTTTCAACCGGATACGGATGTTTGAAACAGTGCGAATTAGATAAAATGGTCAAGTTAAAAATTGTAGGTAATATTATTGTCTATTTTATGTTCTTTTCATTTTTTTCAAAAAAACATATTTTTGAAATGGTTCATAACAGAGAAGAATGAGTGTCATGGGACTTTCTTATACGTATTACAGAAATTACGAAAATCGCATCTTCTAAAAGATGAAAAATACATTTTCTTCAGTAGTGTAACGTGGTGGGAACAAAAGAGATGTCCGCTTCGGGCAGCAATTTACTAAGGGCGGCAAATTAAAAAACAAATTAAATATATATAATAGGTATAAATATAAAATTATTACAAAAAAAGGTCACTAAAATTAGTATAAAACGTAACATTGTCGATTTGGGGCAGTAAATTTGAGGTAGCAACGAAAAAAAAAACTTCAATTTTCATATTTTTCATATAGAATAGAGGGGGGGATTTGACATCTGCCCCGGGCGGCAGAAAACTACGGTACGCTACTGCTTTTCTTACTTGCTTTAAAACCCTTTAACTCTCACTTTTTCGGTTTAAATTACATCATATCATCATGGATCATGTGAACGATCACCACAAAAGCCTAAATATCTATATTAGAAACACACGCGCACAAAACACCTACCAATTTTAAATTTAATCGAATTTCTTTTTCCTAAAGAAGAAGAAACCACTTCTAACACGTAAAAATTCAATTTTGTAAAAAAAGAATGCGGTTTTTTTCATCAAAAGAAAAGGAATAAAGGAAAAGGACTCCTTGATCTATGTACATATATTGACATTGGTATCTGCCTTCTAAGTCCTCGAATTTCTATTAATACTATGATTAAATAGACGGTCCGATTATATACTTCAAATATTCAACAGACCGTAACATGAAACGTCTGATAATTAACACTTTATATCGATTTACTAAACGTATTAACGGAGTGCCTACAAATTCTTTCAGTATTTTACACATTTCTCGTTAATTGGAAAAACCTTTTTTTATATTTACGCATTCAACAGATATGTAAATAGGATTTGCAAATTCCCACATTGCTGAACCGATCAATATACAAATTTTAAACATAAACATATCTGATATTAAATAAATGCCAAGTGCGAGTCAAGCTTCGCGTATTAGTGTCACGTACCGTAGATTAAAAACAAGTAATATCAATTAAAATATTATTGAAAAGGTGGCTGCACAATGTTTGTTACATTTTATTTATTTTATAAGATATTTAATAAAAACAAAACGTTTAAATATTTAAATTCTTCAACGCAGGGGTTATTTTAGTGTGTAGTTGTAGATTGTTTCTGCAGTTCCATGAAAGGACAACTGCAGTTATAAAAGCTAATTTATGTTGTTGAAAAATTGCAAATAGAAAGAAAAATACAAAGTGTAGAGCAAAAAGGCAAAAAAAGATATTTGCTGTTGGAAATTTTTCTTAAAATAACCCCTGCCTCGTCAGGATTGAATAATATTTTTTTTGTAACTCAAAAAAGTGCCAAAACCTTTAAGTTTTATTTTTATAACTCATGTTTATTATTATTATATATTTATGCCATATTTCAGCTTTCTAGATCACAGACAGACAGACACAATGTTGATTCCATAAGTATTCCTTTTTCCGATTTCTGTACGGAACACTAAAAATATAAATTTAAATAAAAAAATAAAAAAAAACATTGTTGTTTTACAATTTTACAGCATTGTAAGTTTTCTAAAAGTGAGTAAACAAAGTCAACCATACACTGTAGATAAAAGATTTAACATATACCTCACCCCAAAACTTTAGTTAATTTTTTACATTATTAGAAAGGAAGAATTCCGGAAAATGTATGTTCAAAGAATTCCGGAAAATGTATGTTCATCGTAAATTTCAGATAAAACCTAAATATTACAGTATACACACAGTATGTGTATTGTGCATACCTATTTACTATTTATTCGTCAACAAAACTGTCGATATTGATATAACTGATATACAAACACGGCTGAAATTTTAACTTTGTACTATAGATATGCCGCCCTCTTCAATAATGCAATGAATTATATATTAATTAAACAATAACAAGACCCATACCTACAGGAATTTTAATATTAAAATTATATTATTCAAATTGTTTAGAAAATTCCATTATAAATATAGAATTTACAATATTATACAAGGAATTAACTAAATTTTGACATAAATTATATTATTCAAATTGTTTAGAAAATTCCATTATAAATATAGAATTTGCAATATTATACAAGGAATTAACTAAATTTTGACATAAATTATATTATTCAAATTGTTTAGAAAATTCCATTATAAATATAGAATTTGCAATATTATACAAGGAATTAACTAAATTTTGACATAAATTATATGATAAAGGTTCAATTGCCAAAACAATTAACTCTAAAGCGTAATATTTAATTTATAACAGTATTGATTAAAATTAGTGGATGATTTTACAATGAAGCGTAGTTCTGTTAAAAATTGAGTTATGTATTATTCGTTTAAAAATTCATAGAGAGGAAAGAACTTTTCCCAGATTTTTTACCTAAGATCAAATAAAGGGTATAGGGTGATAAGGATGCTAAAATTAATGTACTAAGATGGTACTTCGATTCTGAAATTTTTAGACCTCAAATTCTTCAGGGTTTGGAAAAAAATTTAGCAAAAGCCAAAAACAGAAGAAAAAAATTTTTTTTAATTGGCTGTACCAATTTGAAACATAATTTAATGGTATTCTGATATACATATATATAAACAATCTTAGCATCTTTATCCCCCTATGCCCTTTTATAAAATTAAGAAGCTTTTAATTTTTATTATTAATAAGTTAAAATCCATAATGCCTCAATTTCATACAATTAAAAGCTCACTGAAGCCATAATCATTTTAATTTTTGAGCTTGTGGTGTAAGTTTATTTCAATAAAGGGTAACAGTTGAACATACCTTATTTTTTCACTAAAATTAGCGAAAAGTTCAAAGAATTCCAAAACTTGACCTAATTGTAAAACCGTTAGGGTGATAAAAAATGAAAATTAAAAAATATTTAAAAATTGCTTATGTACTTATCCTCTTTTGGGTCAAAATATACCAAAAAAAAAATCTTCACGGGCTGTTAAAAATAAACATGAATATTAAAAAATAATAAAAAATTTTAACCCTTTGATAGTCAACCCTCATAAAAAAATATTTTTTTAATTTCGTTTGTTTACTATAAAACATTGATTTTATTAGACTGTTTAAAAAGTGTACTTAATTGCTTTGGCTTCTGAACGAGTCTGGTATGATGTCAAATGTAATAATAAAGAATAATATAATGTCTATATTTTGTAACTAAAACTCACTGTTTCGTAAGATAACAAAATCATAGCAGAAAAATATGAAATAACTCTGATTTATATGTGTTGTTTCCAACATAAAATTAAAGAACGGTTACAACAAATCATTTATACCATATGGCGCCCGCGCTGGTCTGTTTCATTATTATTGTTTGAACTGTTCGGTTTAAAAAAGTTAATTTTAATACAGGCAAAAATATTTCATTATATTTCAAACTAAATACATTCATCAATACTGATGTATAATTTATGATATCTCTGTCTGTATGTACAATTTAAATAATTTGATTTTTTCTTCCTCGCAATATCAAAGATACGAGAAGCTTTGTGATTGTTTTAGAATGAAACAAAAAAAAATGTTCTCCGATTTCAAAATTTTAAATTTATCTTTCCGTTTCACGTCAAGACAAACACTTTTCGATCCGTGTCTGTCTGTCCCCTGAATCCTTATCACACGCATAACTCATGAACCACTGAACTGATATTATTGAAACTTGGTCGGATGGTTGGGTCTGGTTTGAGGACGGTCCCATTTCAAAATTATCAAAATCGGGGTTTTTCAAGATATCTCAAGAACGATACATGTTACGTAAAAATTTTATCTTTTTTGTTGAGCATTCAATTTTCTATAATATATGTCTACAACGTTTGTTGTAAAATATACCCTTACAAAGATTTATCTCAATTTGCTTTTAAAAATCGTGTTTTGTTTTTTTTTAAATTGATATTTACTTTGATATACATATTAAATGTCATTTTAACGTTTGCATAAATTTAGATTTAGATTGAAATTGTCAAAAAATTAAAAATATACGAAAAAATAATCAGGTGCGTCTTATGAAAAATTTCGAACTAATATTTTTTAGTAAAATTGTATAAAAATTAAATGCTAGGCAATTTATCTGATACAATAAGCTACTGAACCGAATTTGATGGAACTTTCATTGTCTAATTAGTTAAGGCTATATAATTTGGGTAGACCCATATTAAGGAAAATATACAATTAATATTGTATAGTTAAAATATTTAAAAATTAATAGTTTTTGATTTAATTTTGAAGAAATATTTATAATTAATATTTTCTTATAAAATTATACAAAAAAAAAACGTTAGCCAATGATAGTTATGCATGAGATTGGCATAATTAAAAAAAATGTTAATCGGAAATTATTCATTTTAATTAAAATTCAATTTTTGTTTTTTATTATTTATTCACCGAAATGAAATGCACTGAAGTAATATAAATCCGACATTTTAGTTTTATTTTCTGGCAATATATTACACATTATCTTGTATTTGTTTTGCACACTCGATACGGACAATGCACAGAGACACACACACACATACATATACGAATGCACGTACATAGATTCGCCACGGGAAATAAACAAACACAAGTGATATAGATATTTGCTTTCGGTGACCGCCTCCGCCACTGGTGTTCTAAATCAATGTGGTAGGAAATCGCAAACAACGCGAGGCCGATCTGTACTATAATAAATTTACCGGAGTCTAGCTAGCGTCGACTAGTTAACCTAGGGAGACCAGTATTGCCAACTTGGAAACTGTATTAATTACTATACATACATGCAATCCAATACGATGCTTTTTATGCATTCATATACATTTGAAGTATACAGTCACCTGCATTAATGGTCTTGCAGTTTGTATTCATATTCGTTTATCACAAACTTAGTAGGCTCCTCCCATTTGATTATTATAATATTTAAATAATTTCTCCATGTATCAAACAAAGACAGATATTTTGAAATTCATTTGCTAGATAAAGAACTCCTCTTCGTTTACAGTACTCATATATATTTGTGCAATTAAATTTTTATGTAATCTATTGAAAATTGTATACGTACATTTTGTGGCAATAAATATTTGATATTCCGAATTTTAGTATTTAAATATATTAAACTTGATAGAAAAAGATAACCGATGATGTTTGTCTTTAAATTTGGAATCTGTTGTAAGCGATTCTAGCCTTTAGGGTGCCAGACGAGTTCTGCAGGTGACTGTACATTGACAAAAACACCCCCAGACAAAAGTACCTCGATAAATATGCCCAAAAAATAATATGTTTTTTTATCGATAGTTACAATTTTAATTGGCATAATTTTCTCTCTATCAAATAGTATATTAAAAATTTCGCTATCTCTTAAAATTCGTGTTTTGCATGAACCATTTTTTGGAGCTTTAACATTTTTGGTTTTCTTATGTCCGATATTATAAAGGAGCTAGCAAATTTGCTAGCTAGCAAGCACTTTCAAATGATGTGTTAATTCCGTGATAGTATCTATGGATTAGCTATGAACTTTGAGCAGTGATTCTTCAACGTATGGTAACACAGTTGGCGAGTCTGACCGTACAAAATAATTTTCATAATATCGCCACTGTTTTAATACTGTGCGCGAAAATTGTCAAACATTTCATGAAACTAAAGGAGAACTGTCAGATAGGTTAGAAAGCTCATTTGAAAGTGCTGGCTAGCCAGCAAATTTTGCTAGCTCCTTTATAATACCGGACATTAGATTAAGGAAATATAAATTTTAAGCATTTTCTCTCAGATTCATATACAAACAAAAAAATTATAAAAGTTTTAATAATCGTTTACTTTATTTATTTAATTCGCATGGTTTATGAAAACAAAAGAAAAGTATAACTGTAAGATACGCACAATTTTTACGAATGTCATCTTAAAATTTTCATAAACAAAAAAAATTTAAAAAAAATGTTTAAAAAATCGTTCTTTTGCGAAGAGAATTATAGAAAATTCAATTTGCTACGATAAGTATAACCGAAGATGAAAAATATTATTTCAATACATGGGCGCCATTTATTTTAAAATTAAACTACACGTGATTTAAAAAAAATAGCAGACTAAGGGGGGCCCTGGCAAAGGTAAATTTTGTCAGTGAAGAAATACCTTGAAGAGAAAGAGAAAAAAAAAGTTTTTTTATTTTGTTTATAAATTTTCTATAATGTTTTTTTTAATAATTGATATGTTGCTTTTTGATATAGACACACATATTATTTGCAATTTGTCAATTTTTAAATGTTTTATTAGCCTCTGGCATGGAATACGTCAAATTACTAAAAAATTCTTAATCTATGACATTATTTTGGAACGATGCAATACAAAAATAGAGATAACAAAAATAAATAATTTGTAGTATTTTTCATTTGAACGTGGACGTATTTAACGATTGTTCGTTTTCAATATCCCCCGTGGATAAAAATACGTCACTGTTGGTCTGAATCAATAATGTTAGGAAATTGCAAACAATGGGACCGATCTACACAACAATAAATCTACTAACAGTCGACAACTATAGTCAAAGTAGAGATCGTATTGCCAACTTTCTCAAATACAAACCGTATTTTTTTATGTTGGAAAAAAAATTGATTACGGTATAGAGCTGTGGTTTCAAACTTATATATGAACATTAGCAAATCCTCGCCGAAGGATTACCCAGTAGTTAAATTTTAAGAGGTGCCGTAAGGGGGGTCCCGTTTCCCATTTAAATAACATAGGGAAATGATTCTTTAGTATTAAAGTTGGTATTACTGATTCATGATAACTGTTGAAAAATTTTTAAAGACACAATTTTGTAGAAGTTTAAATTCTCTACAAAATCATCTCTCTCAATTAAACGTATCAAAAGTTACAGATATTCAAAGTGATTTATTTGTTAAATTGTACGTCTAAAAGGCTCACACGGCTAAACTATTGTTTCTACATATAAAAATAAGTTAAAAAGTAATTTTGTAGGGAAATTAATTCTCTATAAAAATAGTTCAAAAAGCTATAGGTGTAAATGCAATGAATTAAAACTTATAAGCGTTTTAAATATTTTTTTTACAAAAATCAATATCTATGTTTTATAAATATTAATATATATTACCCTACGATTGAGCTGTCGGAAAAGTAATGACCAAGTCAATAACTAGCATTATTAGAACATAATTTAATTCTCTACAAAATGGCGTCCTTGTAATATTTTTTATCAGTTGCCATGAATCAATATCACCAACTTTAGTACTAAAGAATGTTATTTAAATGGGAAACAAGACCTCTTAAAATTGAACTATAGGGTAATCTTTCTGACCAACCATAACCGATTTGCTTTATGCATTTGAGTTATAAAACAAATTTCATATGCCAATAAATTGTATAACAGTTAATTTATTCCATTTAACTGGAAGTTTATAAAATATCTATTTTGTCGACTGCATGTTAAACACAATTAAATGTACAGGTAGATTTTAATCTCGAAAGCTTTTTAGATGCTATCACTTCAAGTTGATAAAAATTTATTCTACATCACACAAAATTGGTAAATTGTAATATCTTTGATCTTTATACCTTTACATGTTCTAAAAATGTTTTTAATAACATATTTATAAGGTACTGGCACCAGTCTTGGATATGATCCCAGTGATGCTTATTTTTAAATTAAATGTACTGATTTAGAAATATTTATTGATATTTGACTACTACCATTTCTGAATATTAATCTATATACATTTAACTGTCTTACAGCGTAATTTAATGACAATCGGCCAATAGGTGTGAAAATGATGTAAATTTAAACTAAACAACTGCTTTACAATGTTTCAAATTTGACGATTCTTTCTTTTATATCTTTTGTGTATATCACTGCGTGCTCATTACTGGTTTTACTTTATCCATTACTGGAGAAAAAACATAAACAAAATAAAAGGCTATAATTTAAAAAACAAACAATATTTGCGAACTTTGGTAATTAAATTGATTAAATAAAAAGTTACTTGTTTTATTAGTAACATAAGTTAATGAGAATTACAAAAAAGAAGCCCGCCAATCACAAAAACAGTAAACCTTGCTCTTATATCGGTCATAACTGGTGCCAGTACCTTATTATCTAATTCAATTTCAAACTTCACCGAAATAAAGATACAGTCATCTTTCCTTTACCTTCGAAAAGTAAAACAATAAACAGCTGCAAAGAAACAAATAACAACAATGTCACTCTAGATCTACATATAAATACATTGTTACATTTAACATTCGAGTTGGCTTTGAACAGCAGCCAGTATTGCCAACATACATAGTGACAGTCTCGCCAACTCTGATCGATCTCACGTACCTATGTACATATACAGCTGGGTGCAATAGAAATAACGGTAAATACGAAATTTTAAGAACTAATTGAATCATTATTAATAAAATTATTACCCTTATCTACACAGTTGGGGAGGGGGGGAGGGACGCCAAATTAATGTGTTAAATTCTATACAATAATGACATGTAAAATACTTCAAAATTAAACAGAAAAATATGTGAGATCATCACACCTAAATCACTGGACGTATCGAAGCCATATTCACACCATATGTTCGTTTGGTGCTCCGTTAGGTTTATTTTTTTTTGATCCGGTAGGTGGCGCAGGAGTCGAGATATTTACGGAAATATGTACAGTCGGGACTCGTTTATTCTAAGCCTTCTGAATCGTTTTGAATCGAGGAAGTCGCGTTTATTCGAAGTCGAGAGGGGCTTCCACCAATCAGCGTTGGCGCGGGAAAATATGAGCAAGGTGACGACGGTGATAAGTGTAAATTATAATATGTATGTATTCTATCTGACCTAACCTCAAATCTATAAATATGATTTTCGTTTCGTTCGTAGCATGCAATGAATATCAGAAAAATTAAAATCTTTTGAAAAATATTGTACAGTCAATGAGATGAATACAAATGCTCTAATGAGAATGGTGGGAGGTGAAGAAGGAGAAAAAATTACGAATAAACGAAACTCGGCATTTCAGATAAACGAGATTTAGAATAAACGAGTCCCGACTGTATTTATGATCTGATTTGTCTCATATTCAGAATGTGTACAAAATATTTTTACGTACAAATACTTCCGATAGGCGGCGTTAGGGGTCTCACGTCAGGGGGTTGCTTCCCCCCTAAAACTAATACGTGACAGGGGGTGAAGCCGGGCCGGATCCACTAGTTTCTTCATATAATATTTGTTTAATGTTTTTATTTCATAGTTTGCTAGATACCTCATATATATTTAAAGTCTGATTTACACCTGTCGCACTTTTTGCACCAAGCTGTAGATTCAGCAACGTCGATTCGAATTTACAAAACTGTTGAAAAATTCACACGTTTCAACCGGGTTTGAATTAATGCTGGGGAATTGACACTATCTCTTTGTGCAGAATCTCGTTTTGGTTTTATTTTATTTTTTTACTATTACGGTTTGGGGATTTTGATGGTCTTTAGAATACATATGAGATAATTTGAAAAAATAACACCCACGTAGATGTGTTACAGAATAGAATAAAAGGTATTTTGAAAAGTAACTTTTGTATGCGTTTTGTGATCAACGAAAATATATGTTATTAAAATGTTTTATGTGAAATACAAAATATTCAAGAAAAAATCGTGTCGAGCTTTTAATGGAATTGGTCTTTTTATATGTATTTCTATCCTATAAGATATTTTTGAATGGATTCTGGGTGGTGTTATAACCTTTTGTGATAGAAATGAATGTCATTTGATGTATTGAATAATACTTTTATATTATATTTATGAATATAGTAGATATCTATATGTATGTGCTGAAATTTATCTCTTCTTCAAGATTATTTAGTGAAATTTGAACTTAAATTATTAAGCTCACGAGAAAATCAAAGTTTATTTACAGGTATATATAATATATTTATTATAATCGATATAATAATATTTTTCTGTTAGCAATCAAAAAATATGGTTTATATTACTAGAAATGAACTATTTGTTAATTTTTAAGACTAGTACCGTTAATATAAAATTAAAAATTATACGTTGTTTGTATAGCTACTTATAAAAATTATTTCTGACTAAATCATAAATGTTGGAAAAAAATGTATGGGGAATAAATTGTAGATAATAACATACTCGACATTTTTTATCGGAAACATTTTTTTTATTTAAAAAATTATTCGAAAATTCAAAAATTGGCAAGAATAAACATCCGTTTCCGGTTAAGTAACTACGTTAGATAAAATTCATTTAATACATAATGTAAAGAATATTATTATCTATAGTTTATGTTCTATTCATTTTATTAGTTTGTCAGAAATGTATTTTAATAAAATAAGAATCACGTACACTGTTCACTGTCAGTATTACGTATAAGAAAGTCCCGTGGCTCCCATGGCAGATATTTTCTCTAATAGGCATCGTTTAAAAATAATTTGAAAAATTAATATCCGTTTCCGTTATAGGTCGTTTATATTTAATACTTTTCAGTCTTATATACAGGGATTTGGAGCACTTCAATCAATAATATCTGCTCTTACTCCAATGATCTAAACCAGTGGTCACCAAACTACGGCCCTCCAAAGTTTTTCATCCGGCCCCTGATTTTTATAATTTATTTATTAATTTTATATAATTTAAGGATTTGATGTAAATATGTGTATTTATCTACATTTGAATAGATATTTTCCATTATAGGATTCCGACAAGAATATTTTTCGTCCGGCCCCCTATGTTTAAAACAAATTCGATCCGGCCCGTTTCTCGAAAAGTTTGGTGACCCCTGATCTAAACAAACAAAATAAAAGTAGAAACGTATCAAATAAATATAAATTCCTAATAAAAAATATAACATCTCAAATAACCACTTCATAAATAAAAGTTAATACAATAGACTGTATAACAATACAGTCAAACAATAAGAAATACTAATCAATATATCGATAATACCCATAACTCATAACAAACTAAATAATATCTAGATATTTTTTATTGCCTCCCTCTATCGAAGTGTACTTCCGAAGAATTCTTAATTACCGTCTAACCCATACATTTGGCGATAATCGACAGATCCATTTGAAAGAACCACATCGGAGTAAATTTAAATCATTGGAGTCAATGAATTCCGTTTCCCCAGAGACGTGTCGGTTTTAATTAATTCCTCGGTTCTAGGGAGGCGCGAAGACTGCTTAAGCCATTAAGGGTACCAACAGAGGTCGGTTTGTACATATCCATCCCATCAGAAACATCATACTGGACAGTGGCCTTACATCTATGGAGGCAATGTGTTGTTTAATAATTCAAAACATTAGAGAAACATTTAAGGTATCATATTCCAGCGTGTTAATGGCGAAATTGCTCTTGACTAATTCAAAGAGAAATTTAAATGTGTTGACTTTAAAATTTGTATAGCATGTCAGTCTGTAACTGAAACTAGCATTACTCCCTTTTTTCAAAAGAACGGCTTGATTCATAAGTTTTTTTGGAATTATAAAGAACTATACTATCAAAGATATGAGAAGCTTTGTGATCGTTTTAGACTGAGACAAAAAAAATGTTCTCCGATTTTAAAATTTTAAATTGATTTTTCCGTTTTTGGTCAAGACAAACACTTTTTGTTACGTGACATCCTAAAATATTTATTTTTTCAAAATATCTCAAAAACGACAACGTTTGTTGTAAAATATTTCCTTTTAATGATTTATTTCAATTTGCCTTAAAAAATCGTGTTTTGTTTTTTTAAAGTGATATTTACTTCGACATATTAAATGTCATTTTAACGTTTGCATAAATTTAGATTTAGATTGAAATTGTCAAAAAATTAAAAATATATCAGGTGCGTCCTAAGAAAAATTTCGAACTAATAATTTTATATGGTTAACCAATTCCAGGCAATTTATCTGAGCACTTTATCGGTTTTTATTTAAATTGTTCAATAATTAACTACCATGATGAATTTAGCACGAGGAAGCACTGTGCATTTACTTGGCAGATGTTTTTTTTGGGATACAAAGAAGCCTATGTCCTTCCAAAGGATGCCAAATTTCATCAAGATAAGTTCTTTCGCATTTATAATAATATTAGTATGGATTCAAAATATTTTTTGGGTACCCAATTGAGCTATGTTGTCTATGGATTTAATCTATGTATATAGAATAAAGTGACCTTATTAAGTGTACTTTTGAACTGAATATCTGTGTGATACCTCAACAATGGAATGCCTTGCCTAATCCTATTTGATTGAGATTGTTTTTTACTATTTTTCGATTTTAACAATGGCTTGATATTTGATAGAAATAATCTATCTATAATCGACACAAATATCCCTATTGTATTTTATTTGTACGGCGTCACTGATAATGGTTACATCTGCACACCACCAGGGCCGGCCGAAGGGGTTGTTCCGACTAAATTGGATAACTTTCAAACGTTTTGCAGGAAATCTACAAAGTTAGTTTCCGGTTTTTAGCTGATTGCCACAGATAGCAAGGGTAATAGTTGGGGTGTGTTGATATTTTGTTTTTACCCTCGACATGTAAGAACTGTAATTGGAAGAAGAAGAAGAAAAAGAAAAAAAAATTAATGTTCGTGTTTGAACGAAAAAAAGAGATATAATTGGAGCGAAGGAAATGAAAAAAGTGTATGTATAGGAAGAGTATCCAATTTCTGTTTGTATTTTTATAATAATTGGAAATGATAGTTTTTTTTGTCGATTTTATTATATCTAATTTTTTTTTTTTTACTAATATCATTATTATTATTAAATATTGTTTTTAAGTAGGTAATTCGATAATCTCTTTACAAATAAATAATATAAAAAAACACTTTTTTTCAATAATTTGCCTTTTAAAACCGACTAAAAAGAAGAAAATAAAATTCGGTTAAAATGTTGATTTTGTTCATACAAAAAGAGTTTAAAAAAAACTTCGGGAATAAACAAAATCAATTTTTTTAAATGCAATATTTAGTACCAAATTTTATTTTCTGCTTTTTAGTCGGTTTTAAAAGGTAAATTATTTAAAAAAAATGTGTTTTTTATATTTTTTATTTTGAGTTTTTAGTTACACATTACTAAAAAAAAATTCAAAATAGTTCATACCTCCTGAATATGGAAATGTAATATTTCGGTTGTAATTTAACTCTCGCTGACACCGTGTTTTCAAATTTTACTCGTAAATAAGGTAAATAAAGTTAATAAAAAATATTGTTAGATATATGTATATTAATTTTTACCCAAAAAAGCATTTATTAGAAATTACAATTTTTTATCTCATACACTTTATCGATTTTCTCAATTTGTGGTTTTTCTAGAATTTATCGTTTTTTGTTTTTTATTCTGAACTATCAAACAAAAGTCTACCTACACTGAAATCTATAAACAATAAGATCTACCTTTTCAGTTATTCTTTAAGAATACATTTTCTTCATGGTATTGATTTCAATTACATTTCTATACATTTTTGAGGAGTCACTTTGACTTGAGAATTGGCTAAGCCCACTTCCAAGCAAGAATCTACTTTCACAACTGTTTTATTCATTATGTTGTTTCTAATAGTTATATAAAACAAAATAATAACTCATTACTCCATACAACAAAAGCAAAACTGTCCGTACACAGTTTCTGAACAAAAATAAACATATACGAGTACATATATCAAAACTAGTTTGTACAAACACACTGACGTTAACTAGGTACACGATACAGTCGAATGAAATTCTATTAATTTACCTGTTCGATTATTTCTAGTTGATATATTAACATAAATTGACAATTAATTCAAATTAATTAACTGTTTTATATAGTACTAGCGCACTGGACCCGGTGTTACCCGGTGATATAAATTTAATTAAGTATAAAGTAATCATGCCCACCCAAAATGCCCACCCAACATGTTCACTGCGAAATATATTTTTACTTTCTTATACCATGTATATGAAATATACATATAGTATAAGTAAGTAATTAAGTATAGTGAAGCCGATTTTTTTCGAACTCCGGATTTTGATGGAATTATCTATTTTGACCTTCTCTGAATCCATTCTGACTATTTTCACCATGATATCTGTGTGTCTATCTGTAAGCGCTGTAACTCAAATACGACAAATCGTAGAAGGGTGAAATTTTATATTTAAGATTAATTTTTATCTGGGAAGAAAACGTCCTATTTTTTAAAACGATCTTTCAACCGGATACGGATGTTTACCTACGTCGAATTTTGAATTTTTCGAATTACTCTGAAACAGTGCGAAATAGAGAAAAATGATCAAGTTAAAAAATGTAGGTAATTTTTATATCTATCATTTATGTTCAATTCATTTTTTCGTAAAAACGAATTTTTGAAGAAAAAAAATTTATTATAATTCAAATGGTTCATAACAGAGGAGAAATATCTGCCATGAGTGTCATGGGACTTTCTTAAACGTATTACAGAGATTAAACAGTGTGTGTGTTTGCCGTAGGTACCATGGAACTTTCTTATACGTAATACTGAGAGTGAACAGTGTAGGTGAATCTAAATAATTGCATAAAAAAATTCTTTCTGGCTAAATCATAAATGTTGGAAAAAAATGTATGGGGAAGAAATTATAGATAATAACATACTCGACATTATTTTCTTATTTCAAAAATAATTCAATAATCCAAAAAATTACAAGAGTAACATCCGTTTTCAGTTATTACGTTAAAAAAAATCACTTGTTATATAATGGTGAGAATAATATTACTTATATTATTCATTTTGTTCTATCTTGTTAGTGTGTTAGAAATGTTTTAATAAACAAAGAATCACGTATACAATTCACTGTTAGGATTACGTATAAGAAAGTCCCGTGGTTCCCAAGGCAGATATTTTTCTTTTTTCCTACTACTACTAACTAGGTAAAGTTTCTATCAAATAATAATAAAATAAAATCTAATTCAATAATAATACAACTTTATCATATTACTAACAATCATACGAATGTCATTCCTGTTTCCTAATACCCTTATTCCTACATTAAAAATCATTGTTATATAAAGGAATGTGAATAAAAAAGAGAAAGGAATTCGAATATTTTCCAGCATAGCTAAGCATTTCTTATATAAAACGTCAAATCCCTCATATGTATGTATGTACGAGGTGGATAAAAAAGTTTTTTATTTAACGACAAACTGCTTTAGAACTATTGATCACATAGACCTAAAAAAAGTATTAAAATATATTCTATATAATTTTATACATATATCAAATTATACCGATTCGATAATAATTTTACAGTTTTATAATTTTAAGTAGGTAAATTATTGTTTTTGAGTTTACAAAAAATCAATCTTTATTGATACTAAAATAAATTAAAAATACAAAACACGTTACTTTTTGACCTTAAATATATCCTCGCCGAAGGATTACCCTAATTTTTAAGAGGTGTCACAAGAGAGGGGGTCCCATTTCCCATTTAAATAACTTAGGAAAATGATTCTTTAGTACTAAAGTTGGTGTAACTGATGAAAAAATTTTAAGGAAATAAGATAATTTTGTAGAAGATAAAAGTGTCTACCAAGTCTTGTCTTTCAATTCAACGTATCAAAAGTTACAGATATAAGTGATTTATTTGTTAAATTGTACGTCTAAAAGCCTCTCACGTCTAAACTACTGTTTCTATAAAAATAAGTTAAATGGTAATTTTGTAGAAAATTTAATTCTCTATAAAAATAGTTCAGAGAGCTATAGGTGTAAATGCAATGAGTTAAAACTTATAAGCGTTTTAAATATTTATTTTTTTACAAAAAACATTTTAACGTCAATTTTCTATAAATATCAATATATTACCCTATACTACTGAGCTGTCGGAAAAGGAATAACTAAGCCAATAACTAGACATTATTTTACTATCTACAAAATGACGTCCTTAAAAAAATTTCATCAGTAATACCAACTTTAGTACAAAAAATAACAGGGTAATCCTTGTGGATTTATTTTGGGTCATAAACTACCTTATTTCGTACCAAGAGCGAGGAAAAATCTATCAATTTTTTTCACATATTACAATTTTATGTTCTTCAAAAATAAGGGGTGCACAATTGCACATCTACTGTATACAAAAACCTTAATCGTTTTGAGAGCGTTCACAGACTGACAGACGCACAAACGTCATTGAGATAGAGATAATGGGTGTACTCGTTTCAGAGACACTTGAAAGGTTAAAATCTCGACTTGGATTTTTTCAGAACATTTCATATATGTATAAAAAAAAGTAAAACGGATACAATTTCGTTGTATGTGTTTTGTTGTAAATTGCCATAACAGATATATTAAAACCTTTCTAAAGTTTATGTGATAAATAACTCCACAACTTTGTGTCACCAAAAACAAGATATGTTTTTATCCACCCGGTATTAGTCTATATATATTGTACCTATATTCGTATTACGTTATAGATGGAATATCTTTTTGGAAAAACAAGAATTTCATGTTACATGCACAACGCTGTTTTCGATCTTGCTTCTTAAATATTATTGCATGTCTGAGAGGGAATCTTATCGATCAACATGCATTAAGCGCTGTGTCACATTGTATTTAAAAAAGTTTCCTGTAAGTAGGGTTGCCAACATTACAAACAACACAAGATTGAAGACGGGGAGAAAGCAGACGTCAAAACAGAATCTATTTAGTGGATTTTTTTGGGTAAAATATTTGTATTTTGTTGTGAACTAAAGCAGTACCTATTACATATATAAAGGTATGCATTTTCTGTTCAGATGTTGTTTTTTTTTAGAGAGAAATGATTGTTGAAGTTTCTTTTAAAACGTTGAGTGCTTGCAATTTATGTCGCTACACTTAAAATTAGCAGTAGCTCGAATTTATTAAAATTAATGACTCGGCTGCCCCGGTAGTAGTTATTACGGCCCTGGATGTAATCTCTTAATACAATTCTATAATATCATTTGATAGTTTTTTGCTTAGACAAGGAAAGATAAAGGACAAATAACACATTATCTAGCGTTGTTACCATATCGCACCACGAAAAATCGCTCCACGGATCATTGACGTATCATTCAGATTTTAAAATAAATATCAATTGTTTTGAATTATAAAATTAATTAATAATAAATGTTTTATATTGAGTTTAAAAGTATTTCAGTGATAATTAATTGATTAACATAGAAACGTCTCTCATACATACTAAATTTAATTGTAATTTAAAACATATTTGCATATTATAAATTTTCAACTGATTTTGACAATTAAAAAAAGATGGCCGCCGACAAATTTTAGTAACACTTTCATATTATACGGACTAGCATTGGTTGTTATGTATCCATTATCTTTCCTAATCTAAGGTTTTTTGTTTCAAAGCTTGCTCGATACACAGTATATTTTAAAAACCTGATTTAGACCAATGAAATTTGCCTGTATATAATTGTTATAAAGCGAATGCTTAGTATCTTGAATGTGCTTCTATAATTAAATGCGTTCAGCAGCACTGTAACATTTAATTTCATCGCTTATTGTTTTAATTAGAAGCGAAAGTATCAAGTAATACATGTTATCATATTTCCAGCATCCGATTTAAAAGACAAATACCGAAATAATAATTGAAATTCGATATCAGGGGAATTCAGATATTCAGACTTTAACAGGTTAAACCAATAATAAACATTCCACGCACATACAAACACACCACACACATACATACACATGGGTGGATTTACATAAAGGTTTGAGCCCTGCTCCCAAATATTTGGGACCTCCGAAAATACATACACGACCATTTATCAAAATAGCAAATTACACTATAAATAACCAAACGTATTGTAAATCCCCCCCCCCCCCCCCGAACCCCTGTAGGAAATTTTCTACTGATTACTCATATATTTAAAATAATGCAAATTTAATTTATTCAATTATTATTATTACATATTATATACATCTATATCTAATTCTCTATATATCAAAATGAATGTTTTGTATGAGGTTTTCACCAATAGTTAGATAATTTTTCTCTGCAGTATCGTGACTAATAATATTTTATGAAAATCTAAGATTTAACATCAAAAGATTAAAAAATCTTTATCAAATCGTGTTTTGTTTCCATGATGTTACAGCATACAACTGTCATTTATACAGTGTATTCCAAGTTGTTTAAGACATAGGAAATTTAACATGGGGACAATTAGAAATATTGTAGTAACCTTTGGTCAAATTTAACGAAGTGTGATTGGTGCATTTTGAAATACAATCAACAGTATTTTGTTCTCAACTTTAATTTCATTAATTTAAGCATCCTAGATAAAATTATAAAAATATTTTTTGGCAGATATAAATTTGAAAACAAAATACTAATTACTATTTTATTAAATTTGGTGGCGGCATTTCAAAATGCACCAATGACACTTCGTTAAATTTGACCAAAGGTTACTAAAACATTTCTAATTGCCCTCACGTTAAATTTCCTATGTCTTAATCAACTTGGAATACACTGTATAATAAAAACTACAGAATAAAATAAAGACACAGTACCTAGCCAAGGAATACAGAATTCTATAATTTACGGTTTCAATATTTTATTTTATTTATGTCACTATGGCCACGTATATTTCAAATATTTTGTCCAAAAATTGAATGATTTTTAACACACCTAGTTTATAAGTATACAGAGAAAAATGAAACTAAAATTTTAAGAAAAATTACAATAATTTAGACTTCTTGCATTTTTAAATAAAATATTATAATTTTTATAATAAGTTTATAATAAGAAATTTCTGTAACATAACATCATAATATGTAATTACATAATTATATAAATGACAGTTGTATGCTGTGACATCATGGAAATAAAACACGACTTGATAAAGATTTTTTAGTCTTTTGATAATAAATTTTATTAATATAAAATATCTAATTATTGGTGAAAACCACATTGAAATCGGTTCAGTAATTCCCGAGTCTATAAGCCTCATACAAACGAACATTAAGAGACATAATAAAATTAAAGATGACTTTAAAAACACCTAAAAACCCTAGATTCACCACTGAATACTCTCAAACAACACCTCACCCTCCTGCATTTTACTTCCAGCCTCACACCCGTGTCTTCTATTTCGGCATAGATCCGATGAACCGATATACCAAAGTCGGGCTGATTTCCGTTCGTCTGTTTTCCGATGATTCCCACTTCCGGTTTCGTCAGCGCACGATAGACAGTTCTACCAACTGATCAGAGGATCAAGTGTGTTAGTGTATGTGCAGTGGTAGCGTTTACAGGGAGTAGAAAAGGGGAGGTGTAATAGTATAAATGGAATGGTAGATTTTATACTGATAATGCAATTGTAGGATTTCTTGTACATTTTCTTTTAAATGATATTCCAAGAGTACCTTAAGATGTAGATTTTCTGCACTAGAGCTTGGAGCAAAATATATTATTTTTTATGTTTACCCCATCAAATGGAAGCATGCAACAATGTACGGGTAGGTCGGGGAGAAAAAATAAACTCGCCTGGTCGGCACAAGACTTTTTTATACATCATGATACAGAAAAAATTACATACATAAGTTAACACTTTCTTACATTACATTAATTGTTGTTTTTGTTAATGTTCGAGATATATTATATTTTATTTTAAATGCTTCATTTTTTCATAGATAACTAGATTATTCATATTATCATTAAAATTATTTTTAAATAAAAACTAAAATTATTATTTTTGGTCAATATTATAAACATGTTTTTCTAGTATTTAAACCATTTGAAATATAATTTTTAAAAAATGATTATTTCCTTACACAATATTTTTTTAAATATGATTACAAAAAAATAATAATAATATTTTCTATAACTTGTATCTAAAACATTTTTTTCTAATACGTACCGTTTAAAAAATAATTCAAAAATTAAAGAAAATAGATTATTTCCTAAAAAAAAATTTGGGGGAAAAATGAACAGAACATAAATTCAAGAGCATTTTCTATAACTTTAATCTAAAACATTTTTTCTACTGCGCATCGTTAAAAAAATAAATCGAAAAATTCAAAAATTGACATCAGTAAACATCCGTTTCCGGTTTACTGATGGATTTCAAAAATAGGAGGTGTACATTTTAAGTTTTATAACTTTTATAGTATTTAAAAGAGTTGAAGTTTCGAATAATCAGTGTCGCTGTATAGAATTTTTGTGTAGAATTTCAATAAATAGTCACTTCCGGCGAATTATCTCATTTACCATGTATTAAAAACTCTATTTTTAATATCCAATAACTTAAAAACCATAAGACCAATATTATTTTTTTAAATTAGTAAAATATAATATGAGCTATCCATAAATAACATATTAAAATATACTTTTATCAATACATTGCACTAATGATCGAACAACCTTAATATCCATCAAGTTTATTTTCACCGAAAGAAACCTTAAGACCGCACAATTCAACAAAAATTCGATCAATAAAATTTCAAATAAAAAAACCTGAATTCTTATTCCTTATTCAAACACTGTACAAAAACCTACAAGAACATCTCACATTTAAAAAAAACCCAGAGATTTGTAAAAACCTCGGTAACTGGATTTACTCTAGAAAATTAAAATTTCATCCCCGTATATCTCCCGCCGTCACTGAGTGCGTGGGCGGCCAAATGAGGCAAACGTGTCTCGCATCCGTGCGTGAAATCTTCGCGTGAAAACTTGTACAGAAAACAACAATGCCCACCGCCGTCCGGTAAACGACGCGCTAAACTTCTTGCGTGGAACGAAACGCTTCCGGACAAAGCAATCTGTCCGGAATTAATTAACGCGTCTTAATTCTACAGAACATTCAGTTGCAAAAACCCTATCCAAAACAAGCTAAGATTATATGCTATCTGTCAACATTAACATGATTTTACTACCTGAATAGAAACTACAAATATACTATAATATTATCATTAGTATTCGTACAGTTAACACATTTAAATTCACTGAAATCTTTAGTTGCAAAACCAAACGCCAGAACTGTTGTCTAATTTACATAGATTTACTCTATCTATTGTTCGATGTTGGCATTTAGACGATTTTGCTGCCTTAGTAGAAATTATAATGGTACAGCTATATTGCCATTACAATCTGTAATGTTAAATCGGACGACCTGTTCAACGGGAAGTGCGTACAGTTTTTCTAGCACGCGTCTAACAATGTGAATCCACGCTAAGTTTCGCAATTAAACTTGTACTGGTCGACATGAGCTCCTGGGGGCGTCTGTTATTATAATATTGGAACAGCGGGTTGTTTAGGATAAATTCTACGAATTCTTAGAAAAGATGAATATTTATACATTAAATAATAACTTTTTATACTGTTATCTTTATATTACTGTCTATATGATTTTAGAACTAGGATATTTTAATTGTTTTATATTTATTCTTCATTATATTATTATAATTCTTTTTAACGTGAATAACGTCTAGTGTTTCTGGGTGAGCATTTCAGAAACTTGATGTAACGCTAGCGAAAATTTATAATAAGTATATCTCGACACTCAAAGCAGCTAGCATGCTGATTTTGATCCCAAGTTATAGATCTCGATTAGATCTACTACGTCTAAATATAAATTAAAACATTAAAGTAGTTTTAATGAGTAAAAAACTTTATATTATAAAAAAACAACAGACATTTTTTTTCGTATTTCAACGATTTCGCTTGTAAATATTAATTGATTGAATTGAAACAAAAGTAACAGTATAAAGATTATATTTTCAACGCGGTAACCTTTTTAATTTTTTGATTATTGGCATAATAATGATATTCCGATGATAAACAAAATAATAAAATCAAACTAACCATTTCTAACTCCAGGTCTAGTTGCAATTTCTTTTTCTTCAGATAAATTAAGTAAACACTCACATAAACATACACTTTATTACGTGAACTACGGAAATATGTCGATATTATTATGATTATAAATTAATAAAAGTTATACTACACAATTAAATATGCCCAAAACAACTTAATGTACACATACATATATTGATATATTTAACTTATTTGTGTCAACCGATTCAATAGACAAAGTAATTTTAATTAAATAATTAAGATATTGTTATAAACTAATGAAAAAGCACATCACCTGTCACCACCATCTTTATTTTTGTAAATTATTTGCAAATAAAACATTTTACAAGTCATAATATGTATTAATAATATTCAAATATCATTATAGATTGTAAATGTCACATCAAAACCGCGAATTAAACCCGAAAACTTTAATAAAACTTATAAATAATGGAGCAATTGTCAAACAACTATAGCTCCACTTCGGCGCACGGAGTGAACTACTTCAGCGCAGTCGGCAAATATCGAGAGCGCGAAATTCAAAAATAGTATACTGTGGAAATATATGTTTTTTGTATTTTAATTAATTTTTATATGACATTTAGACTTCGTAATGATTTGCAATTTTATTGTTGGGTATATATAAGTTATAATTGCACTGTACTTATTTCTTTCTTTTTTCACAAATACTTTTTAACTTAATAAATGTCTCATATTCATAAAAAAAATCATATACATTACACTATGGATAATTTGTTTAGTATTATTTTCAAAAATAGATTTTATAAATCACTGGTTTCGTTAAAATCTACAAATGTATACATAAAATAATAATAAAAAAAACTGGTCTCGAATATTGTCTTCATAAAATCTCCAACCCGCTTTTTTATGTTCAATCAATATAAATGAGTTATTTTTATTAATATGTTACACTAATCCCAGATTTTATCGATGAAAAACAAACACACGATAAAAATTATGACCCCACCACCCTCAAAATACAATAAAATATTTTTCTAAGCGTAACGACCAAATTGAGGTGGTTTGTTGTGAATCAGAATTAATTAATTAAATCTAAAATTATCTACCCAATAGCCGTTACCCGTGATTTCTGTTTATTGTATAGATAATGACGTGAAAAGTCTTATTTTTTTCTATTTTAGTCGATATTTGTATGACGAGTTGAAGTTTACTGTAGGAAATTTCACTAAAAATTTCGAATTTTTTATTTCGTTAAAAGTATGTTTATTGTATGAAAATGACGTGAAAAGTTGAACTGTTCAAACCGCAGGTCTGTATCTCAAACCGTTCTCGAGATATAGCCTCTCAAAGTTTTAGTTTTTTCAAATTTTTGGAGAAAAAATGCCATAACTTTTGAACGAGTGGTCGGATTTGATTTTAGTTGACGGATTTGGAATCAGCGTGTCAAAATCTATATAATGACATGTATAATACCTTAAAACTCGAGAAAAAAAATTTCGCGAAAAATCGAAAAAATTCAAAGGGGTATACCTTAAAAAAATGTCGATTTCTGACCAAAATTTTTTTTTCTGACTTTAAAGTATTATACATGTCATTATATAGATTTTGACACGCTGATTCCAAATCCGTCAACTAAAATCAATTCCGACCACGCGTTCAAAAGTTATGGCCTTTTTTCTCCAAAAATTTGAAAAAACTAAAACTTTGAGAGGCTATATCTCGAGAACGATTTGAGATACAGACCTGCGGTTTGAAAATTTCAACTTTTCACGTCATTTTCTATACAATAAATGTACTTTTAACAAAATCAAAAATTCTAAATTTTTTAGTGAAATTTCTTGCAGTGAACTTTAACTCGTCGTACAAATATCGACTAAAATACAAGAAAATAAGACGTAGAATCATTCAGTTACTATATAAATATATAAGAAGTTATTTAAAAAAGTAAAAGTTTGAACTAAAGCTGTTTCATAATTAGTTTTTTTTGTTAATAGGAGGAAGAGGATTGACAAAATATGCTTCCCTTTTAAAAATTTCACTGGTGTTTCTTCGGAATCCTAAAAATTACAAACATATTACTAATTTATATAATTTTCTTCCTACCATGCAATATTTAACTTATGTTAAAAGAAAGTAAAAAAAAAGAATAAAACAAACTATGTTAAAACATCATATTTTACCTTAATCCCAACAAAACCACGACAAAAGTCCGAAACATAAAATAAATAAAACAACGGCCATATTTCAAGCAATATTCAAAATAAAGCGATCGAAATAAACGGACACCCTCTATTCATACAAAAGAAAGTAAAAAAAAAAAGAATAAAACAAACTATGTTAAAACATCATATTTTACCTTAATCCCAATAAAACCACGTCAAAAGCCTGAAACATAAAATAAATAAAACAACGGCCATATTTCAAGCAATATTCAAAATAAAGCGATCGAAATAAGCGGACACCCTCTATTCATACATCCATATATGCATGCATATATGTGATATATGCTTTAGCATTATTTTCTTCACTTTATAGATTTTTCTGTGTCGCGCACATTGCACCATTGTCCACATGAAAGCGTGTCTCTATAATAAATCCGTTCGAGGTTATCTAAAATTGCTTCATAAATCCAACAAGACTTTCGATTCTATTGTCCGGAAAAATGATCTCGAATACGATTTGGACGATGATCAAAGTCCCGACTGTTGCGATGCGATAGGACCGCACAATAAAACTAATTCTTGCTTTATTTCGCCTATTTAACTTGTAGGTAAATCTCCGAAATGAAGCCTCTGAAATGACGTTCCTGCCGAAGATGGTGGGCTATAAAATATTCATGACATTTTTTCAGCGCTTCTAAAAATTCGATGGACGAGGTTGATTTTTTTTAATAATCAAAATTAAAGATGGATTAATTTGATAAAAAAACATTTCTACAGCGTTTCTCAAAATGCAATGAAATTTTTTAATAATCAAAATTAAAGATGAAATAATTTGATTAAAAAAACATTTCTACAGCGTTTCTCAAAATGCAATGAAATTTTTTAATAATCAAAATTAAAGATGAAATAATTTGATAAAAAAATATTTATTCAGCGTTTCTCAAAATGCATGGGATGGAATTTTTTAATAATGAAAATTAAAGATGAAATAATTTGATAAAAAAATCATTTCTACAGCGTTTCTCAAAATGCAATGAACTTGGATGGAATTTTGTAATAATCAAAATCAAAGATGGATTAATTTGATTAAAAAAAACATTTTTACAGCGTTTCTCAAAATGCAATGGCCTTGGATGGAATTTTGTAATAATCAAAATTAAAGATGGATTAATTTGATAAAAAAATATTTTTTCAGCGTTTCTCAAAATGCATGGGATGGAATTTTTCAATAATCAAAATTAAAGATGGAATATTTAATAAAAAAATTGTCAAGTAAATGCACAGTGCTTCCTCGTGCGAAATTCACCAAAGGTAGTTTTTTTCGTATATTTTTATTTTTTGACAATTTCAATCTAAATCTAAATCCACGCAAACGTCAAAATGACATTTAAAACGTCTAAATAACATTTAATATGTCATAGTAAATATCAATTTAAAAAAACAAAAGCAAATTGAGATAAATCTTTGTAAGGAAATATTTACCACAAACGTTGTAGACCTATATTATAGAAAATTGAATGCTCTACAAAACAGATTCTATAAAATTTTCACGTAACATGTATCATTCTTGAGATATCTTGAAAAAATAAATATTTTGGGATGTCACTCTTCCCCCTTACACACGATTTTGATGATTTTGAAATAGGACCGTCCTCAAGCCAGACCCAACCATCCGACCAAGTTTCAATAATATCGGTTTAGTGGTTCATGAGTTATGCGTGTGACAAGGATTCAGGGGACACACACACGGACGGACAGACAGACGTGGAACGAAAAGTGTTTGTCTTGACGTGAAACGGAAAGATAAATTTAAAATTTTGAAATCGGAGAATATTTTTTTGTCTCATTCTAAAACGATCACAAAGCTTCTCGTATCTTCGATATTGCGAGGAAACAAAAAATATCAACGGAATTAAATTAATGTTTATTCTTTTCAAAATAAATAAATTTGAAAAGCATTATTAAACCGAAAACACGCGTTTATTCTTGACAATTTTAAATCCGATACTTTATATAATATTACCAAATATATGTCGACTAAATTTATTTATTTTACAACAATTTACAAAATGTTTTAAATCACTGTCCCATAAATCTGATTTGCGAGATTAAAATCAATTTGAATTTAATTTACGATGTGATTTTCTCGTGTGAAAAAGGTGTTTTCTCAAATATTATATGTGTTGATCACGCTCGAATTCACACAAATATATAATTATTTTCGTCGATCACAAATATTAAAATTGCATGTGAATGAACTCTCTGAAATGACAATTTTTGTCAAAATTGACCTATATAGTCATATATTTAAGTATATATGTAGATTTTATTAACCCACACCCACCTCATCCACAAATAATTATTTACTTATCAAATGAATTATTATTTAAAAATTAAATATACTTTTGTGGCCAACTTTTTTATACATTATTATACAAACGTAAATATCTTGAAATCGAAATAGAAAAATGTATAGCACGTAAATTATCGATGAAGCAATTTTCTACAGTTATTATTTATAAAACATTTTTGGTACGTGCCGCTTTAAAATAATTGCAAAAATTTCAAAATTGACAATTATCATTCAAAATTTGAAGAAATGGTAAAATGTTCTTTTGACATTCAATTTTTATTATTATCATTAAAAAAACATCTGCCAAGTAAATGCACAGTTCTTCCTCGTGCTAAATTTATCAATGGTAACTAGTTAATTATTGAACAATTTAAAAAAAACCGATAGTGTTCAGATAAATTGCCTGACATTGGTTAACCATTTAATTTTTACACATTTTTACACCTGATTATTTTTTCGTACATTTTTTATTTTTTAACAATTTCAAACTAAATATAAATTTAAATGACATTTAAAACGTCAAAATGAGATTTAATATGTCAAAGTAAAAAAAAACAAATGACGATTTTTAAAACAAATTGAGTAAATCTTTGTAAGGAAATATTTTACAACAAACATTGTAGATCTATATTATAGGAAATGGAATGCTCTACAAAAAAGATTCTATAAAATTTTCACATAACATATGTCGTTCTAGAGATATCTTGAAAAAATAAATATTTTGGAATGTCACACATTTTGAAATGCGATCGTCCTCAAACCAGACCCAATCATCCAACCAAGTTTCATTAATATCGGTTCAGTGATTCATGAGTTATCCATGTGACAAGGATTCAGGGGACAGATACACCGACAGACACGCAACGAATAGTGTTGCCTTGACCTGAAACGGAAAGATCAATTTAAAATTTTGAAATCGGAGAACTTTTTTAGCTCATTTTAAAACGATTACAAAGCTTCTCGTATATATCTTCGATATTGCGAGGAAGCAAAAATCTGAATTAATTAACATTTTATATTATCTTTAATGTTAAATTAACACGATAAAAAATGTAGTACACACCTTTTGTTACAAAAACTATTAATCTCTTTTTCGAGTACTCGTTACAAAGTTTTTCATTTGAAGGATTAAGCTTAATTACAAAAGCAAACAAATAAAAGAATTCAATCAATTTAAACTCAACTACTACAATAGCAATTGAACAAATACTTTGAACCTATCACCAACTGTAAAAATACAAACTAAAATAATTACATTTATTTTTCTTTATGGAAATGTTTGATATATGAGTATTATTTTTATATAAAACTATCAAAGAAGATCTCTTTGCTGTCAACTCGAGATTAACTGAAAAAAACTATTTTATTCTGTAGAAATACTTCTGATATAAATAGTTTCGCAAAACTAGAATCATTTAATAGGTTTGTAGATACTCAACTGTTAGAATAGCAACTGAATAAATACTTTTAACCCATTACCAACTGTATAAATACAAACTAAAATAATTACATTTTGTTTCAATTTTCAAATTTACCCAAAAAAAATTTATTACGGCTCAAATATGATTTAATTTTTTTTGCTATTTTTCGATGCTAGCAAAAAAAATTAGGAGGTCAGCGAACTTTTTTATTTTTAAAATCGTTTTCTGCGCTAAGAACAGTCCAAAACCTTTTTTTTTAGAATTTTCGATGCCACTTTCATTGTTAGAAAAAGCTTTCATTTGAATGAGGGGGGGGGGGTAATCCGCGGTTAATGGAATTGATTTTTTATTGCTACACAATGTCAAATCTAGGCATTAGTTTAAATTACGCTATTCAAAAGAAAAACAGATCAGTACGTTAGACAAAACAAGCACAGTAGTAATACGGCGATAGAGGTACCGCCACAATTGAAATGAGGTACCTATAAGTCAGTCAGCTATTCACAGATTTAGAAATACATGTGGTGTAAAACTAGTATTAGTATTAAATTTCTAGATTTTATTTCGTACTAGCGCATTTGACCCGGTGTTACCCGGCTTAATATCCACAAAATCATAGGGACTTAAATATTCAACATGCCCACAACGTACGGTACACCACGAATTGTTTTTTTTCTGATTTCATGAAATTAACCTATCTATTAGCGAAAACCGGAATAAAATCCGTTCAGTACTTACTGAAAAAATCGTGTAAAATTATATTTTCAACTCCCAGGAAACACCAGGTCTCGTCTTAGAATTTAAATGAAAAAAAATAGGTTAGCTACAATCATAATCAATTTCCATATTTTACCTTTCTTGGAAATGTTTCTTTATATTTCAATCAATTTTTTATTGTTAGCATGTGTCAAAAATCATCTAATTTTTCGACAAAATATTTGAAAGAAACGTGATAATAGTGACCTAAATTAATAAAATACCGAAACCGTAAATTATAGAATTCTTAAATCAATGTGTTTTTATATAAATGACAGTTGTATGCTGTGACATCATGGAAACAAAACACGACTTGATAAAGATTTTTTTAGTCTTTAAATCTTCATAAAATATTAATAGCCACGAACATGCACAGAAAAATTATCTAACGATTGGTGAAAACCACATTGAAATTGGTTCAGTATTCCAAGTTGATTAAGACATAGGAAATTTAACATGGGGGCAATTAGAAATGTTATAGTAACCTTTGGTCAAATTTAAAAACGTGTGATTGGTGCATTCTGAAATACCGCCTCGAAACTAATTGATAAATTTTAAATTAATCAACAGTATTTTGTTTTCAACTTTAATAAAGAATAAAAATACATTAATGAAATTAAAGTAAGCATCCTAGATAAAATTATAATAATATTTTTTGACAGATATAAATTTGAAAACAAAATACTAATGACTATTTTATTAATTTTTGTGGCGGCATTTCAAAATGCACCAATCACACATCGTTAAATTTGACCAAAGGTTACTACAACATTTCTAATTGTCCCCATGTTAAATTTCCTGTCTTAATCAACTTGGAATACACTGTATATAGAGATTTGTATATTTTCTCAAAAAATGGCAAATATTTACATACATTTCATGTTTTTCTTGTAATATTAACTAACATCAAACGAAAATCACTTTTGTAATACGAAATACGTATACACAAACAAATACATAATTTATAGTGGCGCCATCTTTTGAGCCACAAAGCAACCCGCGTTGAGGTACACGATTATTGGGTAATTTATGTGATTAGTAAATATTTAAATATCTCGCGGTTTCCTTCTGAACGCGCACTCGAGAAATAGCTGAAAGGTATGAAGATAGGCGGTGGGGCAACCCCGTAGTTTCAGAAGCGCTGAATACCTCTGATTAAAGTAATACCAAGGACAATTTGCAGAAATGAGAAATATTTAATGGTGCATTGAGTGAAGAACAGTTATTAATGAGAGGGAAGGAAGTTTTTTTTTGCTCCACCTTTTCTTATCTGCGTCAAGGCAGTTTTTGTACCCTTGAAAGTATGATAAATTATTCGTGAAATTTCGTTTTTTTATAATTTCTTTATGGAAATGCTTGATATATGAGTATTATTTTTATATAAAACTATTAAAAGAAGATCTCTTTGCTGTCAACTCGAGATTAACTGAAAAAACTATTTTGTTTTGTAGAAATACTTCTGATATAAATAGTTTCGCGAAACTAGAATCATTTAATAGGTTTTGTAGATATTTTTTTTATGACTGCTTTTATCCACTGAAAAATATACGTACAATATTCATAATCATTTCAAGTTCTTATAATTTCGAAAAGACAGTTTTCAAAAATTATTAACTTCAAATAAATAATACTTACAGTAAATTATTTTGATTCGGCATTACTGCGTTTTACATTTTTACCTCTGACAAAAAACTATTTAAATAATTTAAAAAGTGGAAAAATGCAGTATTTCTGTTTTACAGAGTACAAAGAGAGTAAACCACATCTTAGCTTTTAAATTTCTAGAAATAAAAGACAGTAAGGCACTCAATTTAAGCATTTTGGCCACTCAATAAATTTTTTGAAAAAATTTATTAATTCAGTTTAAAAAATCAAAAACTTCAGATTTCTTCGTTTTTATTTTTTACACTTTACTGCCCTTTACCTAAGCACGAACTAGTACAATATTGATTATTTTTATCTTCTGATTATAATTTAAATATCAATTCTATCAATGTTTCGTCACATATTACATTAAACATCTTCAATGCGCTAAAAAAAATTTTCATAACCAAAAAAATAAACTATATAAAATAGTTATTTGTGTATCTAGGGTGTAAAATACGTTTTACACCCGTGGTGCACACAATATTTTTTCTACAACCCTATTGATTATATAATATTAACAATAATATAATATAATAATTAATTTATATACTTTGTATTTTGCTTTGGATAAATTATTTGAGTTCTATTTTCATTCAAATGAGTTTTATAATTTGTTATTCTATAATATAAGATGGATAAGTTGTGATACTGAGAAAGAACATAAGTGTGCACAACCAGAGGTATCAGAAGCTGCAAATTCTATAATTTTAAATTTACTATCTGCAAAATCTAAATTGATATATGAAAATTACACATAATACCATGAATTATGCCAAGAAAAAAACCTTTATATTTTATTTAATTTTATTAATAATTTTGTTTATTACAATAATTAATATAGTACTTAAATTTTAGTAATTTGTTAATAATTCATTAAGTATGTGTTACTATGGAAACACTTTTGCACTCGCCGGGCGTAAAAAAAATTATTTACACACGGCGAGCGCAAAAGTACTACTTTACACACTGAAATGTCAATGAAAAAGTCTACTTTTTTACACGGTTGTAGAAAAATTAACTTTCTTCAATATTTGCATAAAACAGCCCCAAAACTCTAATAATAACAATAAAAAGCATCCACATTCCGGTTGCGGAAACATCTCCCCACCGACACCCTATAACAATCCCGCGCAATGTGTGTCGGGTAACCGCACATTCGCCGATCTGACAAGCTAATTATTTAGAAAGATAACCGAAAAATTCAATAACGCTAGTACGAAGCCTGTGATAATATAAAAAAATTATTTATTGCTGAAACATTTTGATCATTTACCCGTAAGACCCAGTCATTAAAGGCCGTCGCACAAACATCGATAACTTACAGAGGGTTCCGCCAGTGGCGGCATATGGAAAAAACGAAATGGGTTGATAAACTCTAAAATTATTATTCATACATATTTTCAACAAAAATCATATTTTGGAGTAATTTTACCTGAATAATGTACCGTTCTGATAATACATTGAAAAAAAATGTGGCCGGTAGTAGGTACGTAGGTATTGGCACCAGTTATGACCGCTATAAGGTTTACTGTTTTTGTGATTGACGGACTTTTTTTGTAATTCTCATGAACTCATGTTACTAATAAAACAAGTAACTCTTTATTTAATCAATTTAATTACCAAAGTCCGCAAATTTTTAAATCCGCTTTTTAAACTATAGTCTTTTATTTTGATTATCTTTTTTCTCCAGTAATGAGCACGCAGTGATGGATGATTACAAAATGAAAAGTACTATGACACAAAAAATATAAAAGAAAGAATCGTATAATATGTATTCATGATTTAAAAATAATAAAATACAGCTACAGCAGAGATATATAAAAAACGTTTCTAGGTCCAGAGATTTGGACTGGGTGTTGATGAGTCAGTCACTCAGGACTTCTTTTTATTTCGGATGTTATGATTACGCTCAGATATTATAAAAATATTAAAGAGTTGTCGCAAGAAGAAAATCTAGTAGATTTATTGCGTTCAGAATTTTCCCTGTACAGATTAATCGAAAATCAGGTGTAATAAAATAATTTAAGTATAGTTTGTCTTTCTGAAAATGTAGTAATTAACACAGATTTATGTATTTATATTATCAGCAATATTGCGAGTATAGAGTACACCTATATCTATATATGTGCGTAGAAATGTGGGATGTGCAATTGGAGTATGAATATGTATGTAAATGGACCGTTTTGATGAAAAACTAGGGACGGATTAGCATGAAAAACACATAATGATAGAAAAATATGTTAATATCTAAATAAAAGTGACATTTTTCCGAGTATAAAGTTCTTAACCCTTTTTGGTCAGGTTGACCTCTATGAAAATAACAAAATTACGTGTTTTAAAAAATATAACGGAAATGGAATAACTATACCTTCCATTGTTTTTCATTTTTTTATCTTAGCATTTGGTTAGTAAACTAATCAATTATTCGATATAGTATTATACTTATTTATACATTTGTAATCTATTATATAATAGTATAGTCAAAATTTAAAAAAGCCAATTTAAGATATCAACGAAATTATCTCAGTTATGACTGTGAACGCTCTACAGCCAAAACGGCGAGACTTATAAACATGGAATTTGAAAGTTCTTTTATATTGTAAAGTGTAAATAGGCACCTTCTATTTTTGAAGACAATAACAGATAATTTTCAGTTTTTAGGGTTCCATAGAAAACTAGGAACCCATATATTTGTCTGTCTATTTAAATTTTATACCGATTAAAATGAAATTTTGGTATACGGGCGTAGATTGATAACCTAAAAATAAAAACAAAAAAATATTTTGGACCCCCTTCCCATAGACTGAAAAGTATATTAAAAAAAAATCACTTAATCCATTAAGTGAGGTCTCTTTACATAGGTCTTCTAAAATGCAATAAACAATGTTAAATGACCTTTTGATTTTAACCCTGCAGTTACGATATAGAGTGGGGTATCTTTAAATACATAAGTCTCTTAAAATGCAACAAAAAATGTTATTTAACGTTTTAATTTTAACCCTTCAGTCATGATATATTTGCTTTTAAATGACATTATCTGAGCACCCCCCTCCCTCTAATTAAATATAAAAATTTAAAAAAATAAAAATATAATATAATCTTGTTTTAACGGTAAGTTGTTAAAAATAGCATTCTATTTTTATATTCTAACCTTTTTTCGTTACAATGAACAATTTTCAAGATATTTGTTTCTATAATAATATAAAGTTTTATACAGGTCACATTTTTGTGTTTTTAAACATAGAAATAATAACATATATTAAAAACTACAGAATTAATTCAAAAAATCCAAATTCTTTGAAGATGATGTATCTTTGCCTTGTGTGGGAATTTATTCTTGTATCTAGGGGGTTATATGACGGTATTCAAAGGCAAATTTCACAAAATACGTGAGGTAATAAATCTAAATCCGTTGCCATAGAAACCGCGATACCGACTCGTATGAACTATACTATTTTATATTGGAGTAAAAATCAACCTTATCATTTTATTTCAAAACTACTTTCTTATAGAACGAAAGTTTATGTGCACCGTGCAATCTTTCATTTCGCTGGGTTCCTTTTAACAAAACTTTACACAACGAATAGATAGTAATATTCTAATAGATCAAGACATGTTTTCTTTCTTTTTTATCGATTCAACTTACAAGTCAAGGAAAACGATTGATAAAAGTTTTATGATAGCAAGCCAATGTCTTATTTTATTTTGAAATATATACTATTTAATAATAAAAGACGTTATCTGTTCAGAAATCAATCAAATTAACTTTACGAAACGAACTTTTTTTTCATTATACCGAAAAAATGTTTAGCATATAAATTATAGATAATAATATTTTCTACAACTTTTATTTAACACACGAAAGAAAATAGACACCTTTAATTTTAAAATATCTTGTTTATAATTTTCAATGTTGTTGTTGTGAAGCGATCAAAGACCGACAGACAGACGTCATAAGGTCTAATATAAAGTGTAATCTTGAGTTCAAATTTTATTACATGGTATAAAAAAAGAAGTAAAAAGCCAATTTTTTTTACAAACATGCCTTATTAGCTCTTCTGGCAATGGAATTGTTTTTAAATTATTTTGGAAATACTATTAAGGTACTGGCACTAGTTATGGCCGCTATAAGAGCAAGGTTTACTATTTTTGTGATTGACGGGCTTCTTTTTTGTAATTCTCTTGAACTCAGGTTACTAATAAAACCAGTAACTCTTTATTTAATCAATTTAATTACCAAAGTCCGCAAATATTGTTTTTTTTTTTTAATTATAGCCTTTTATTTTGTTTAGTAGTAGTAAAACCAGTAATGAGCACGCAGTGATGGACACTTGCTTATGATTACAAAATAATAATAAACAAAAGATATAAAAAAAAGAATCGTCAAGTTTGAAACAATGTAAAACAGTTGCTATGATAATATAATCATTAATACACAAATTATACTAAAAATTTGCCGCCATTTTGACACCTATTAGCCGATTGTCATCAAATCACGCTGTAAGACAGTTAAATGTATATATAGATTAATATTCAGAAATAGTAGTAGGTAATCAAATATCAACAAATATTCAGTATATTTAATTTAAAAAAGTCATTACTGGGGTTATATCCAAGACTGGTGCCAGTACCTTATTATATGAATAACGTTAGGCTATTAGAAAACTATGTTGTGTGGACCTCAAGGTTCGAACCCACGATTTGTTCTATAAACTCTTTTTAATAAAAAAGATACTACTAAAATCTTTATGAATAGAAAAATTCATAAATATTAAATAAATTGAAAGCGATTTCTCCACTGATTGATTGAAGAGACCCATGACACATCCGGGTGCGGGTAAATGATCGTGGCGCCAATCAGAATGGCTATTTTCACATATAACTAATTTATAACTTAGAACATTATCACATGTAGAAAGCGATGATTGACTTCCAGTTATACACAGCGAGCACCTCGTATATTAATATTACTAACATTATGTTACATTGATCCCATTTCTCACAGCTCACTTAATGATATTTTAATGTCCGCCGAGAGAGAAAAAATGATGCTCGTTATTTTTCATGAACATATCAACATCAATTTTCTGTTTTCCCGAGGAAATAACCAGTTATTGGACACCCGAAAATGGGAGGAAAGTAATCTCAATTTATGATTGGGTAAGAAGCTTATATATGTAGTACCCAAAAGTGTATTGTAGAAATATACAAGAAAATAATATAGTGTCAGTCGCTATTTATAATATCTTTGAAATATACAACAAAAATAAAATATTGATGTGGTCACCACATAACTTTGTTATAAATTCATTAAACTTTATTTATATATTGAACGAATCATTTAAAAAAACATCTGCCAAGTAAATGCACAGTGCTTCCTCGTGATAAATTCACTAAAACCGATAGTGTTCAGATAAATTGCCTGGCATTGGTTAACCATTTAATTTTTATACAAATTTTACTAAAAAAATCTTAGTTCGAAATTTTTCTTATAACGCACCTGAATATTTTTTCATATATTTTTAATTTTTTGACAATTTCAATCTAAATCTAAATTTATGCAAATGTCAAAATGACATTTAAAACGTCAAAGTGACATTTAAAACGTCAAAATGACATTTAAAACGTCAAAATGACATTTAATATATCCAATCAAATATCAATTTAGAAAAACAAAACACGAATTTTAAAAATAAATTAAGATAAATCTTTGTAAGGGAATATTTTACAACAAACGTAGTAGACCCATATTATAGGAAATTTAATGCTCTACAAAAAATATTCTATAAAATTTTCTCGTAACATGTGTCGTTCTTGAGATATCTTAAAAAAAGAAATATCTTGGAGTGTCACCCCTCCCCCTTACACACGATTTTGATGATTTTGAAATGGGACCGTCCTCAAATCAAACCCAACCATCCGACCAAGTTTCAATAATATCGGTTCAGTGGTTCATGAGTTATGCGTGTGACAAGGATTCAGGGGACAGACGGACGGACAGACAGACAGACACGGAACGAAAAGTGTTTGTCTTGACGTGAAACGGATAAATCAATTTAAAATTTTGAAATTGGAGAACTTTTTTTTTGTCTCAATCTGAAACGATCACATAGCTTCTCGTATCTTCGATATTGCGAGGAAGCAAAATTTAAACTTCAAAATCGACATTAATAAACATAGGTTTCTATTTCGGTAGTAGGGTTTCCAGGTCTGCTTCAAAAAAATAACGGACTGAAGAAGGACATAGACTACTTTGTAATTCGAAAAATTGATTAGATAAAAAAATACAAATTTCGCGCGAACGAAGTCGCGGGTAACAGCCAGTATATTTCATAAACAGAAAATTGTATGTTGTGGTTTTTCACTTGTACTGTAAATGTTAATGTATAATTGGTACCCGCCTATCTCGAGATAGAATTACAACCGAATCTTTTGTATTGTGTTAGTGAATTCGTTATGAAAGAAAGATTTCGTGATAAATAATCTTTATTACGTTTTCGTGTTTTACAATTTCGTACAGTCCACATAGCGTTATTTATGTTTCAGTAACTATTTTTAGAATAAATTAAAATTTGATGTGTGATAATTACTCATAGCTCACTAGCAATCAAAAAATTTAAAAGCTTTCACAAAAGTTAACTCTGATAATTCGGTTAAATTACTAAATGTAAAAATATAATTTTTTAATTAAACAGCTTAAAATGTTTACATCGGCAACAATATGACTTAATAATAATTATCGTTTTACAAAAATTGTTTTTTTTTTACTACCATTTTCAACAAATTTTAAATTATTGAAAAAATAACAATTTCAATGTTTAAAAACAAAATAGTCAACTTTAAATTATTATAGAGATAATATTCCAAAACGTTTCTCAGTTGATGAATTATCACTGAAATACTTTTAATTAAAGGTAATATAAAACATTTATTATTAATTAATTTTATATTTCCAAATAATTGATATTTTGAAAAATAAATATTTTGGGATATCATCATCCCTCCCCCTTACACACGATTTTGATGATTTTAAAATAGGACCGTCCTCAAGCCAGACTCAACCATCTAACCAAGTTTCATTAATATCGGTTCAGTGGTTCATGAGTTATACGTGTGACAATGATTCAGGGGACAGACACACATGCACAGACAGACACTTCTCGTAGTACAATAGCACTTCGTAACCTCATTTACTGCAACAGCAACTATTATATTTTAATTAAAAACCCTGAAAAATCTATAAATAAAACAAATTAGCTTCTCATACTAATAAAAACAAGGAACTCTCGCTTATTTAAATTCATGCTAGTGTACGTAATTTATTTGATCATGCGTGATTGTCATAAAATATGTGACAGAAACAAGAGATGTTAACAGCATTATCTCTGTGTGTCTACATTACTTCAGAAAGACATGCTCCATCTCCGGATAGCTTTTTGTTATCCCTTGTGGGAGTAATTTGTATCTGACAACCGACAGAAAAAACTTTTTACAACCATACTGAAAGTGACAAATTGTTTCTAATTCTCATGGATGAATGCAGCGACATTTCAACCCTCTCGTACGAAGAAATTAATAAAACGGGAGAAAAAGAATACGGTATTCTCTCGTTTTATAGCCTTTTATTCTAAATTACAACTTTTCAAAATGTGATTGATTTATATTGATTCAACTTGGGCTGGTTCGTTGTGATTTATTGGACTTTTTAAACTACACTATATCCTTTTACTTTGTTTGTTCAATTTTTTCAAATTAGGTTACGATAAGTCGCATTGGATTATGTTTTGTTTCTTTGAAAGCAATCCTGAAGATATCTATCTACTGACATTTGTGATTACTCGAAATTAATCTTATTTAATCTATCTACACTTACTGTCCTATACTTAGGTAAAGGACAGTAAGATGTAAGAAATAATAAAACGAATTTTTTATTTTATTTTTTAAACTGAATTAATAAAAAAAAAATTTTTCTTACAATTTATTTAGCGACCAATGATAATTTAAGTATAATTTTAGTTAAGAGTGACTTACTGTCTTATTTCTGGAAATTTAAAAGCAGTAAGATGTAGTTTACTGCCTTTGTACTTTGTAAAACAGAAGTACTGCTTTTTTCCACTGTTTTAATAATTTAAATAGTTTTTTCCTCAGAGGTAAAACGCAGAGTAAGAATTCTGTTTTATTTTAATGTATTTTATTGAGATCAAAATAAAAGTTAGAAATACAATAATCTTTGTCTAATGAGTATCAAATTACAAAACCTTTAATAGTAATGATATTTGTTGAACACAACGAAAAATTAATTTTTATTACACTTAATAATTATAAAGTGATTGAAGAATAATTAAAAAAAAATTGACTGGAATTGATTGTGAATATTGTACATATATTTTTCAGTTGATAAAAGCAGTTACTGCTTTTTATGTTGAAAAATGATTTTACTACTTTTATATTCAGGAAAAGTAATTAATTTGATATATTCGATAAATTCCTCCAAAATTTTCATGATCCCTCCTGAAATAAACCGTCTGGATTCAGCATATCCAAGTGTTTACTTGATAAAAACTCATCAAAGTACAACTTTGTATGTTTTCCAACTATTTTTAATTTACATAGACAGTGTAAATGCGATATTTTCATTGAAACTTATTTAAAAGCTACAAAGGTTAGTTCGCGTTGCAATGTATTGATGCATCTTCAAAAGTATACATTTTCGCGTTGTTAAAAACAAGTATTGAAGATACGAGTAATTCAAAGCATTCAATGTATTCGCTGCAACGAGAAAATAACGCCTGCAGTTCCTATACATTATAATGAGCTAGTCGAAATACAAGAATAATATATTCTTTATTTCGTAGATCATATGTATATACTATATATACACACGATATAAAAAGAAAATACTATAGAACATAAAATAAATATTCATGATTAAAAATGAAAAATACAAGACAGAAAATACAGATGCATAATACAAAAAACATTAAAAAAACTAAAATACTGTAAAGTATTGTAACAGCTAAATTTAAGTTTTTGCAGTCAGTTTTCTTTTTTTTTCTTTTATATAAAATTTTGTATTGGCTTAGCACTGATTTCAAAAACTGTTAAATTTTTTATATAGGTACTTTTCAGTGCTTTTTTAAAAAAAATTTTAAGTCGGTTTTACTTTTTTCTTAAATTTTATTTTTATTTTTCCCGTGGTCAGATTCTCTTTCAAACAAACAAAAATCGTCCAAATCGATGCATATTTGTCGGCGTTATGCCCGAACATACATAAAAAATTGTTGAGTTGAAAACATCTCCCTTTTTTTGAAGTCGGTAAAAAACACAATAGAAAAGAAAAAAATCATGATTACAAATGAAAAATACAAGACAAAAAATTCATATCCCATAATATAAAATAACATGTACGAATTTGCTCATTCTACTGTCCAACTAAACAAAAAGATTCAATTGTTTTCCGAGTAGTTATCATCAAATGTTTTTAGTAAAGAGAATTATGAACTGTCAGCACAAGCTGTCAACCAATCAAAGTGCTCTAGACAAAGAGTTTTTCTGTTTCGTGGGACAGGTTTTTAACATTGAGTTATAACTCCAGGTATTTTATATCTCTATGGTTCCAAGTTAATAATAAAAAGGAAAAAATACGTTTTGTGAGGTTTCAGTGTATGTAAGTAAAGTACAAGGTTATTAAACTATACAGGTTGTCTCATAAATAAGCAGTTTGGCGAGGGAAATGCGCGGGAGGGGAGTACGTGTGACGTCACTGGCCGTCTTGTCAAATTAAAAAATACATACGACTAATATATTGGTGGATTTTTTTTAAATCTGAAAAATATATGTATATATATAAATTACTTATAATGTTTGCTATTAACATATTTTTATGATTCATGGAAAATATAAGGGTTTCCAAGGGTTGACCGCAATCAGGACACTAGACGGTAGAGGTCACTATTTAACTTTTAAGTAACCTGCCACAAATTTCCCCTTCTCTACAACTGAAAAATGATATGACCGCAATCAGGAAGACACCACCTGTGATATGGTATATATGTACTCGTATATTATAAATTTAACATGGAGAGAATTAGAAGGCTTTGGTCAAATTTAACGATGTGTGATTGGTGCAATTTAAAATGCCGCCTCAAAATAAACTGATAAATTTTAAATCAGTCAATAGTGTTTTGTTTTCAACTTTAATACCTTTCAAAAAATATAATTATAATTTTATCTAGGATGTTGTTTTATTCTTTATTAAAATTGAAAACAAAACACTATTGCCTGATTTAAAATTTATCAGTTTATTTCGACGCGGCATTTCAGAATGCACCAATCACAATTGGAATACACTGTATATTTATTTATTCATATTGCAATTGGATGATATCGATTTATTTAAAATTTAAACAATTAGAATATTTTTTTACTTTGTTTGATTGGATTAGTTCTTTCATCTATATATATGTACACTCTTTTATGCACAATTTTCATTTTTTGTGAATTCTAAAAATGAATAATTAATGGACTGTAAACATAAAAGAAAATATTTGTTTTAACGAATTATTTTTTGTAAAATTCTTTCATAAATTTTAGTATTTTTATTTTCAAGCAAACAATACAAATTTTTTTTTCAATACCTAGTAATTAAAATTTAATTTTGATTGAAAATTTTAAGTTTGTTTCCAAAACTAGCACCAGGTGGCCCTAAAGAAAAAATTCGGAATCCTCGTACCCAAAAACCGTTGGGTTGGTGTCTTACTTAAAAAAATCAATGAAAAATTGTAAATTTGGAGCATAAGTCACTTTTTGGTTCAAATCAGTGTACAGGATGTAAGCAAAAAATATAGCTAAATATAAACAATGTTAATTTGTAAAAAAAAATCGATTATTTGATAGCTGCTAACTAACAAATACTTATTTGGCAACCCAGAAAACCTTTAATAAGGTATTAGCTGAGATACTAACTAATCAACTTATTTGTTGATTTATCAATTTTAATTTGTTCATAATAGGGGAAGGAGGTCTCGACGGTCTTAGGGCATTTGATAGTCTTAAAGTTAATGATGTAAGCTATATTTTAAAAAGTCTGTAGGATCGCGCCAAGCTGAGATATGAATTATTCAACTTATTTGTTAATTTATCAATTTTAATTGACATTTTCGGTGATTTTTTTAGGGGGAGAGAGGGCGGAAAAATAAATCTCGCCCAGGGTGCCAGATTTACTAAGGCCGGCTCTAGGTTTATATACGTGAATATCACAATAATGTCCGGTATCATAAAGGACCTAACAAATTTGTTAGCTAACAAACACTTTCAACTGAGATATCAAATATATATGACAGTTCTTTTGGAGTTTGTTGATGACTTTGACAAGTTTCGCGCACGCGTTGTAGGTAAATACAAACGGTATTAAAACAGTGGTGATGTTATGAAAATTATTTTGTACGGTCAAAGATGCCAACTGTGTTACAATTAGTTGATGTGTCACTGCTCTAAATTCCATAACTAATCTATAGATACTAGTACAGAATTAATACCCCATTTGAAAGTAATTGCTAGCTAGCAAATTTTGTTAGCTCCTTTGTAACACCGAACATAAGTATAGTTGATTATTTAAATAAAATAGCAAATAAAAACTGTATCTGAATAAATATTTATGAGCATAATTCGCTAACCAAATTAGCACACTGCACACTGCACAAAGTGAATCCGACCCCCTTTGAATATAAATACAATTAGAACCGTTTGTTTTTGATAATAATTGTAAATTTGTGAATCAAAGCGGCTGGCGTAACTTTCCTTGGCCGTCTATTGGAGCATAACAAATTAGATCTGCTCAAGTTACGTTGTAGGTAGCTGCCGTCGCTCCTACATTTGTCACAAACTGTACGTTCAAGTTTTACTTTGAAACGGTTGTTGCCATCGTTCATGGACAACTATCACGCAGTGGCGAGGTGTGAAATTTTTAATAAGGGAAGTATATTTTGTCAATCCTCCCTCTCCTATTAACAAAAAAAAACAGTTATCAAACACCTTAAGTCTAAACTTTAATTTTTTTAAATAAATCCTTATATATTTATACAGTAACTAAATGATTCTACGTCTTATTTCTTGTATTTTAGTCGATATTTGTATGACGAGTTGAAGTTCACTACAAGAAATATCACTAAAAAATTTAGAATTTTTGATTTCGTTAAAAGTATGTTTATTGTATAGAAAATGACGTGAAAAGTTTTTTATTTCAAACCGCAGGTCTGTATCTCAAACCGTTCTCGAGATATAGCCTCTCAAAGTTTTAGTTTTTTCAAATTTTTGGAGAAAAAAGGCCATAACTTTTGAACGCGTGGTTGGAATTGATTTTAGTTGACGGATTTGAAATCAGCGTGTCAAAATCTATATAATGACATGTATAATACTTTAAAATTCGACAAAAAAAAATTGGTCAAAAATCGACATTTTTTTAAGGTATACCCCTTTGAATTTTTTCGATTTTTCGCGAATTTTTTTTTTCCAAGTTTTAAGGTATTATACATGTCATTATATAGATTTTGACACGCTGATTCCAAATCCGTCAACTAAAATCAATTCCGACCACGCGTTCAAAAGTTAGAGCCATTTTTCTTCAAAATTTTGAAAAAGTTGAAACTTTGAGTGGCTATATCTCGAGAACGGTTTAAGATAGAGACCTGCGGTTTGAACAGTTCAACTTTTCACGTCATTTACTATACAATAAACATACTTTTAACGAAATCGAAAATTCTAAATTTTTTAGTGAAATTTCCTGCAGTGAACTTCAAATCGTCATACAAATATCGACTAAAATACAAGAAAATAAGACGTAGAGGTATTATAGTTTTATAATTGAGCGTGTAAATTAATATTAAATGCTATTTTTGATTTTTGGTTAAAATGTTTGAGTTGCACATTTATTTATTTATTCTAATAATATTTTTAAATTATTTATTAACTGAAAACACAGATTTGTATTAATTTACCCATAAAGAAAGGGACGCTTCGCCACTGTTACCACGATGTCTTTCTCTGTGTATGTGTGCAATGTTGCCAGATTGGATTGGACACCTGTACGTATTAACTTGAAGCACTCGTCAGGAGCAATGTGACTTACAAGAAATCTTAACCCTGGAGGGGTCGTGTCTCCTATAATAGTATAGTAGGTCGCGTCATGACTATTTTTCGCTATAATTTTATTGTTTGAGGGTTTTTTAAACAAAAGTTTTATTAATAAAAAATCGCGTTCACATTTTTTAACTTTTTATTTAAAATTATTATGAATCAAAACCTCGCATAAATATATGTTAAACAAAAAAAATAAAGTAACCAAAATAAAGTAATGTATTTTTTTTAAAGATCGTTAATTAAAAAACAAAATAACATCTAGATCAGCCGTCTTAAACTTATATGGTATAATTTCAATCGTATATTTTAAGCCATTGAAAAGTTATTTAGGTGGCCCGGAACTTTTGGAAGGCACTGTACTGTATATATATATTTTGAAGTTTGTACAAAGTGAATTTTTAATTTTTGTTTAATGTAAATACAAAATGTATCACCCTTTGCAATATCATTATTATTTATAAATGTCAGAGTATACAGATTTTTTAATCATTATATTTATGTAACTGAAATATTATTTGATTTCATATCAAGATATTTTTAAGAGCTTCTCATCAAAGTAAACACAATTATAACAAACTAGCTGGGCCCACGCGGCTTCGCTCGCGTAGACTACGGAATTATTGTTTAGGATTTTTGAAAAATATAGTTTAATTAATTAAGTACAAACACGATTAGTTATTATTGTAATAATAATTTATCAATACCTAAATTACCTAACAAAAACGAATCAGAAGAAAAAAGTACAAATAATTTGTGTTCTGTTTAAATTTAAATGTTAATTATTGAAAACAAAATTAACTCAAACGTCAGCCGAGGGACTCCGAATATCTACCGAACGTAAGCGAATCCAGTCTGATGTACATCGCTTCGATGCGGCACGACACCATACATTTAAAATGTTACCTTTATAAATATATTTTAAGATATTTTCTAAACTATACGACCAAATTGGATGCTGTAAATGGCAAACTATATCTACATTAAGTACTTATGACGATGAAATCATTTATTTCGATAAGGATTAATGTTTTGCAGGTCATAAGTCCATGTAAACAAAACCCAAATATTTTATGTTTTTTTTGTAACATAAAAGCAGTTATTGTGGCTTAAATATAAAAGTTAGACATATCGTGTCGCTGACTTAATTGTAGAACTTTTGATTCTACACAATTCTTTAATACATTATTTTGTTCTATATTGAACGGTTTAGGCAGCGTATTACAAAACAGCGCGCCGACGGCAAAATTTTTTCCGACTTGATTTACTATTATCGTCACTGCTTTGTTGTTATGTTACCTAACGTAAAAAAATATAGCCTATAACCTGGCCAGAGAACGTACCTATGAATTAAAAAAAACTCGTAAATCGGATAAGTGGTTCTCGAGTGATAAGGTAACTAACGGACAGACAGACAGACAGACAGACAGACAGACAGAGAGACGTTGAGCTTTATATATATTAAGGATTAAGGATGAAGACATTGTAATATTTAGTACAAATAATTTATACATCTTGGATTTACACACACACTCACACACACACACTCACACACACACACCCACTTATACAGGAACAATAAAATATATTTTAACTGCGCTCCACTAATCTGTTGAAAATTAAACAGAGCTTTAGAATCGTGATTCCTTAATTGTTAAAAGATTATTGCCACACAAAACGGTTCGTTGCTTTTCTAGCAACGTCGTAATGTCTGGAAAATTTAATATTTTATACGCAAATAAACGCATGAGATGAATTTATATAATAATTAATTATCATTATTAAAATTTGTTTATTATGAGTAAGATGGTTCCACCGTTGTTTACAGTTAGGGATTATGTCTATACTCATATAAGGTACTGGTGCCAGTCTTGAATATGACCCCAGTAATGGTAATTTTTTAATTTAATTAAATATACTGAATTAGAAATATTGGTTGATATTTGATTACTATCATCTTACAGTGTGATTTGATAACAATCAGCCAATAGGTGTCAAAATGGTGGATATTTAAACTAATTATTAGTATGATTTATTTAATAATTATTAAATTATCATAGAAACTGCTTTACATTGTTTCAAATTTGACGATTCTTTCTTTTATATATTTTGTGTCATAGTACTTCACATTTTGTAATCATTAGCAAGTGTCCATTACTGGTTTTACTTTATCCTTTACTGGAGAAAAGACTATAATTTAAAAAACAAATTATATTTGCGAACTTTGTTAATTAAATTGATTAAATAAAGAGTTATTTGTTTTATTAGTAACATAATTTCATGAGAATTACAAAAAAGAAGCCCGTCAATCACAAAAACAATAAACCTTGCTCTTATAGCGGTTATAACTGGTTCCAGTACCTTATTCCTTCTTTGTGTTTTCATATGTCAGAAAGTATCGATGTTTACATACTAGAATTCATAAAAAAGTAAAGGGTATTGATTCTACAACCAAAGATATTAAATTTATAAAATAACATTCTCTACAAAATTTATTGGTTAATAAATATTCATCACATTTTTTTCTGTAGAGTAAAGTGGACAAGTGAAATAAAGGCTAGTTTGTATCCCGAAAAATATATTAGATAAAAAATGGGTATGTGATATTTTATTGCGGAGGTGAATTGAGTTTCTTCTATTAAATTGTCGTGGCACATTAATTTTTAAATTAAAGTTTCTAAATATAGATTAACCACAAATGAAAATATAGTGGCAGCGTATTACATTTACCCCAGTGATTCGAGGTTAATGTATTAATTATGACAATATTAATAATAATTTATTTACACATCGACCAATTTTGGTTTACAAATCATCACATACATCAAAAATTAAACAAATAAATAATTAAATAAATACAGTGCAGTACCAGTTACTAGTGAATTATATAATAGAGGGTTATTTTAAGAAAATTTTTCAACTGAAAATATGTTTTATTTTTTCTTCTACACTTTGTATATTTCTCTTTTACAAATATTAATGACTTTTTTTTGGCTCTACACTTACACTTTTTTATATTTTTCTTGCTACTTGCAATTTTTCAACTACACAAATTAGTTTAAATACACACTAAAATAACACCTGGACATAGCTTTGGGAGTATAATAGAAAGAAACATTTTTTGAATAAACTTTTTGAAGAAACCCTATTATCTCACTTTGTTGTCCGTCCGTCTGTCCTTTTCAGTCAAAGCAAAATATCTCATAAACTATATAATCTAGAAACTTGACATTTTTACTGAACAAGTAAAATGATGCCCTCTAGGAAAAGTTGTACTTGTTTGAAAAAATAATTTTCGGGTGAGAGGGGAGCTAAGGAGCTTAAGCTAGGTAAAAAAAAATATACCAAGGCGTGTTAAAATGTAGATCTCAATTAATAAAATATGACCCTATTTTTTTCTAACTCTAAAATGACACCTGCAGGGGGCTCCAAGCAATAATTTATTATGTCCAACCCCCCTCTAACTACTTTTTCAAAAAATCTGAAAAAGTTATCTTTGAAATATTCATAAATAAAGCAGCATCGACTGATAACCCTACTAATAGTTATTTAGTTCATTTATTTTAAATCAATATCAAATTATATAACAGTGACAACCTACCCCAAAATATACTTTTCCAAAATAGCCAATTTACATTTAAAATACAATTAAACTGATCCGGATTTTGGCACCCCAATAATTGAGAATATAATTTTGACCACAGGAAAACACTTATACGAATTTAATTCGGTTGAAAATCAACATTGAACCCATACTAAAAGCTGTAATTTACGAGTATTAATATATTAGTGCAATATATAATGCTTCTGTCAGGAGATATTAACATATGAAACGCGTTACACCCAAATTCAATGGTGAGACAACATTATATGTATTTATGCTAATGCCCCAGTTATAAACTACTACGCAATGTTGGTACAATACATCGCACAGTATACAGTTCAATGGGGAAAAATCAGTGTATTAATATTCAAGAAAAATAAATACATATATGTTTTGTATTAAATCGAAAAATGTCACAAGATTTATAACGTTGTCAATATATTTATTTGATTTATGTATATGTATTTTCAAGATTCAAAAATAAGGTAAATAAACAACTTGTAGTGAAGCAATATTTTATATTGTAATTCTTGGCTTCTTAGTAATTTTTACTTTCTTATACCATGTATATGAAATATACATTAGTATAAGTATAGTGAAGCCGATTTTTTTCGAACTCCGGATTTTGACGGAATTATCTATTTTGACCTTCCTTGAATCCATTCTGATTATTTTCGCCATGATGTCTGTGTGTCCGTCTGTCTGTCTGTCTGTAAGTGCTGTAACTCAAATACGACAAATCGTAGAAGGGTGATATTTTATATTTAAGATTAATTTTTGGCTGGGAAGAAAACGTCCTATTTTTGAAAACGATCTTTCAACCGGATACGGATGTTTACCTACGTCGATTTTTTTAATTTTTCAAATTACTCTGAAACAGTGCGAAATAGAGAAAAATGGTCAAGTTAAAAAATGTAGGTAATATCTATATCTATAATTTATGTGCTATTCATTTCTTTGTAAAAACGAATTTTTGAAAGAAAAAAAAATTATTATAATTCAAATGGTTCATAACAGAGAAAAAAATGTATGGGGAATAAATTATAAATAATAACATACTCGACATTTTTTATCTAAAACATTTTTTTCTTATTTCAAAAATAATTCAAAAATCCAAAATTTTACAAGAGTAAACATCCGTTTTCAGTTATTACGTTAAAAAAATCACTTGTTATATAAATATAAAATTATTCATTTTGTTCTTTCTTGTTAGTTGTCACGTATACAATTCACTGTTAGGTAAGGTATAAGAAAGTCCCGTGGTTTCCAAGGCAGATATTTTTAAAAGTATTAAATAATTTTTTATAGTAACTTATCGAACATTTTTTGAGTATAATATCTAAAAAAAATTGAAAAAAAATAATACAATAAATGTTGTTAGCATAGGAAATAAGTACACGGAAAATTTATGAGGTGCCAAATTTAAACAGTGATTAGAACATGCACAGATGTATATTTCCTGAAAATTCCCTAGCAAAGTTTGTTCCGGAACACCCTCAACCAAGGGCCTAAAGTTTTGTTTTATTAGGATTTTGTAAACACTCTATATCTAATGAACGGAATGTTTAATCAACCCCGTCGCATTTTAAACAGATAATTAATTTTCTACAACCTTTTTTATCATTATTTTAACCAAAAATAATTGAATACTTTTCAAAAAATATACAATTTTTTGTGAAAGATATAAAATATTAAACATTTTTTTAAATATAACGTAATTTAACATAAACTAATACAAATATTATAAACTAAATAAATGCAAAAAATATTAAAATACATCTAACAAAAATAATATCAGATATACACTACAAAATAGTACACATAAAAAACGCAAAAAAATAAAATCAGTCAGTTTGAGTTACGGCATTCTCACACAATTGAATAAAGCAGTCAAAAATGTCACGAAATCTTACATATGTTGTATATATTTATACTCCAGTATTATTATACAGGATGTTTTTTTTAAGACTTTCCAAAATAACGAATTTTCATAAAATATGTTTCAGACAAAAGTTTTGTGGTTTCGAGGGGGCTAAATATTGACATTGTGGGGTGACCTTAGAAAGGTCACTTTGATGGGTTTTCAGGTTCGACTTTTCTTTTTCAAATCTAACCCCATATTTTTTGTTAGAGATTTGTAATTTACGAGGAAAAAAAAGCAGCTTTTTAGCTGAATCATTTTTTCTAAAAATGTCCATTTTTTATTATATGGAGCAAAACAAAGAGAAATTTTTGGATTTTCAATAATTTTTTACTTGAAAACTATTAATTTTTAAAAATAAACATGAGGCAAAAAGTGTTTAGATTTTTTTATATTTCAAAATTTCAAAGTACTTTTTTCCTTTTTGTGATTTATTTTTAAATTAATAGTTTTCATGTAAAAAAATATTGAATATCTAGAAATTTCCTTTTGTTTTACTCCATATCATAAAAAATTTACAGGTAAAAGTTGCTTATTTTTCCACGTAAATTACGAATCTGTAACAAAAAATATGGGTTTTATTTGAAAAAGAAAAGTTGAACCTGAAAATCCATAAAAGTGACCTTTCTAAGGTCACCCCATAATGTCAATATTTAGCCCCCTCGAAACCACAAAACTTTTGCCTGAAACATTTTTTATGAAAATTCGTTATTTTGGAAACAAATCTTTAAAAAAAACACCCAGTATATGGGTATAAGAATATAGCATACAAGGAATACGTAAACGTATTTTTATTTATTCAATATTTCCCCAGAAAAGAATTATTTTTATTGATACTTTATATAAAATACCCCAATAAATTAGAACCGATCTACTTTTATTTGCCATAAATAATAATTTAAGTTGTGTATAACAAACGCAAAAATTGTCGGGGATAAAGAAAGTAAAAAACACTCTTATCGAAGTTATAATAAATTATTAAAATCAATAAACGAATGAGAGATTATTGTCATAAAATATATTAAGACTGGCTTTGTCCTTTTTTAACCAGTTGAATCCAGAGTCGAATTCAACAAATATATTCATTATTTTATATCAGATGGCTATGGTCGTATTTAAATTTTCTTTTGTTTTTGTTTTCGATTGAGACTTTGTGGCACTGTAGACTTTAATAACTAGATATAAGTTTAACTTTTTTATTTTATTTTTTTAGTTTTTTTTATGCCAATGATTCTCGAGAGGGGAAGGAGTTGCAGCAATGTCGTAAATTTTTTAAACTGATTTACTTTTTTAAGATCCTTTTTGGGTCTATCCATAGACAAATAGACATAGTGCTTGGACTTAGCATTCGGTATTTCTCCAAAACAGTGACAAAAATGTGGTGGCGTTTGAGATATTTCTATTTCTTTTTCTAATAAAAATGAAATAAACACTACTGTTTAAAAAATGACAGGTATATCCTAAACCTATTTATATCTCTTTCTTTTGACAGGGCTATGTTTTCGAGTCAGATGCGCAGTCCATTCTCCATGTCTATGGGTCTATCGATATAAAATCAAAAATGATAATAATTAAATTAAGTTTAAAATTGATTATACCTCGAGGTATAAGACTTAGGTTATATACACGCCTGTTCAGTGCACCTAGTTCCATAATTTGCTTCTAGTTCTTAAAAATCGAATGGAATTTTTATTTTATTTTACAATAATCGATTTTCGCTTTTTTATGTTCTCGATCTCTTTTAATAGTAAAAAGCAAGGTGAGTTGAACGGATATCTGTATGACACCCAAGTAGCAATCTAAAAAAATAGATATTTAAGATTTTCAACAAACCTATACCAGATATTGTAAAGGAATATTTTGGCTTAATTTTAAAATATCTAGCCAGCTATTCTATATTATCTGACGTTACAGCCAACACCTGACATGGATAAACGACCAAAGTAGACATTAACATTCATGAGACTAGAGATACTCCACTCAGAATTATGACAGCGTCGTTATTTTTAGCTAAAACAGTGGTGACACGATTTATTCTAAAATTCTTTATGTATTTTTTTAGCAAGCATAAAAAATTAAATTGAACATAATATGAAATATATTTAATAATATTGATTGATAATATCAGAAAATCGATTCAGGCTATCAGAGTATCTACACGGTACTTTAAGGTTTACGGGTAGATCCTAGCGTCCTTATATTAGGTTATATTAGGTTCTGTTATATCTTCTGGAATAATGCATAATGGTTCCTTCCCCACCACAGTTAAACGTTTAGGCACTCTTCTAGAATATATTGGTATTTTAAAATTATACATTGGAGATGACTCCAGTAATTGCTATTTTTTAATTAAATGTACTGAATTAGAAATATCTGTTGATATTTAATTACTACCATTTCTGAATATTAATCTATATACATTTAACTGTCTTATAGCGTGATTTGATGACAATCGGCTAATAAGTGTCAAAATGGTGAACATTTAAACTATAATTATTATATTATCATAGCAACTGTTTTATACTGTTTCAAATTTGACGATTCTTTCTTTTATATATTTTGTTCCGTAGTACTTATCATTTTGTAATCATTAGCAAGTGTCCATCACTACGTGCTCATTACTGGTTTTACTTTATCCATTACTGGAGAAAAAACGTAAACAAAATAAAAGTCTATAATTTAAAAAAACAAACTATATTTGCGGACTTTGGTAATTAAATTGATTAAATAAAGAGTTAGTTGTTTTATTAGTAACATGAGTTGATGAAAATTACAAAAAAGAAGCCCGTCGATCACAAAAACAGTAAACCTTGCTCTTATAGCGGCCATAACTGGTTCCAGGAGCTTATAAGATTTTACTTGAAAAATAACAAACCAAAATAATGTAAGTACTATACTGTATGGCATTTATTTTATAAATGTTGTATAAGATTTATGTCCGGTATTATAAAGTATTTGTTCACAAGCAAAAGCAACCCAAAATCTGATATTTCAGTGCGATTGACAGTTTTGTTATGACCTTATCAACATAAACAATTCGATTACCTGTATAAAGATTTTAGTTTACTTTACCTTGTCAGATTTTTTTTTATAATATTGAGTGTTGGTAATTTTGTATTTATTATTTGTGTCAGTTCGTCCCTGATCCTACAAATAGACGTTCGTGCCACAGTTTATACTTTTACGTGTATCTCGATAATAAATTCCACGTTATTTTAGCGTGTTAATACTTTGAATTTACGTATGGAAATTTTATTATTTTATATATACAGAAATTTTTGTGCTTTTTACAGTACATTTTTGCCAGCTTTTGATCATATGGTTTTGAAAATATTAGAGATGTATATCCGGTAGCATATGATTAGGGTTTGGGAATACTCGGTCTTTTTAGACCCCTATATTGCCATTTCTTAGACCATGAGCCCCCCCCCCCCCCCCAAAATGGAAACTTAGATACGCGCCTGGGTATATCACTTTTTTGTTGGACTATGATAGTACTGATAACATAGCTACACAATATAAATAAAAGTGCGGAGCCAAAAAAGCGACCTATACCTATAGCATTGTAGTATTGGTCGAGCATAGTCGAATTCCAAATTTTTGGAATTTTCTACCAGCTTGAATTTAGGGCTTGGTTGAATTTTTCCAAAAAAGGGGAGGAATACCAAAAAAGCGACCTATATAATATTGGAGTATTGGTCGAGCATTGTCGAAATCCTAATTTTTGGAATTTTTTGCTTACCAGTTTTTTTTTATTCAAGCTTGAATTTGGGTTAAGGTTGATTTTTTCTAAGTTGGCTAAGCCCAAAATTCAAGCTCAAATAAAAAAAACTGGTAAACAAAAAACTCCAAAAATTTGGATTTCGACTATACTCGAACAATACTACAATGCTATAATAATATAGGTCGCTTTTTGGTATCCTCTCTTTTTTAGTAATATTCAACCTAAGCCCAAAATTTTCGGCGAGATCAAATGTAAATACTCGGACCCGAAAAATCTCTGTTTTACATATATATTTTTCATCAGTTAAATAAAATTTAATTAATGGCACATATAATGTATTTTAATTTTTATAAATCGGTTTCTGAGAAATTGAATATCATTGTTAAAGGAAACTCGAGTCAATCAAAAATCAAAATAGCTTATTATTAACAAACAAAAATTAATACCTAAATGAATTTATTTACTTATTGTGATTACTAATTTTGCGTTTTCAAATTCTCTTCGTCGCAAATTCGTTTACGAAAGCATTATATTAAGTACATTTCGTCTTTGTAAAAATATTTTTACTTGGAAATTAATAATGACTGAAATATAAAGTTTAATAAATCGACAAGAAACATAAATATTATAAAACACAATATCACGTCTCCTTTAAATTAATTGTGCTCCAGCCTTTGACAGAATCAAAACATAAAGAAGATTTCTCTTTAAAATATATAAGTACATTAGCTATCATGGAATTAATGATGACTCTTATTAATAAAGGCTTTCATAACGCTACGAAAAAGCAAGTAGGCAAAAATTTAATTAATAATCAGTAGGTGTATTCAAAATACATTTGTAATTTTTTCCAATGTAATTGGCAAAAACAGATAAAAATTATTTTTCAAATAAAATGTCAGTTTTTTGTTTGTTACGTCGTTATTTAAAGAATTTTATTCAATAAAAAAGGGAAAAATCAATGCTTTTAACCATTTAAATAAATTAAAAATTAAAAGGTATTATGCTTTTTTGATATTTCTGTAACACAATTCACTTGAATAAGTTTCTTTAAATTCTCTTATTTTTCTTTAATTTTACTTTCCGAATTCAAACAATAATTCGAGTTACTTCACATTTTGTATTTTTTGTAATATGAAAATATATCTGCCATGGGACTTTCTTATACGTAATAACGTGATTTTTATTTTATTAAAACATATTACTGATAAACTAATATAAGATAAAATATAATGAATTTTTTTAACGTAATTACTAAACCGGAAATGAAAGTTTACTCTTGTCAATTTTTGAATTTTCAAATTATTTTTGAAATAAGAAAAAAATTCCCCATACATTTTTTCTAAAATTTACGATTTAGCCAGAAATAATTTTTATAAATAATTAATTAGAATCACGCACACTGTTCACTCTCAGAATTACGTATAAGAAAATCCCATGACACCCAAAAAATTTGTTGTTTTGAAAAAAATTAAAAGAACATAAAATAGATAATAATGTTATCTACAATAATTTTTCCTACCGTAAAAAAAAAATGTTTTTATATACCTACATGTATTAATAAAAAAACAAAACAATAAAACCCGGTGAGCTGGGATTTAAAAAAAGTGTTTTTGCCAACTCTGGGTAGGACAATAAGTATAAAACTAATTATATAAAATGTTTTTCTAAACAATTAATTCAAAAAAACATGTTTATAATTCTTATATAATTCAAATAATATTCTGAACAATTTTACGATTTATTAACCTTTGCTATAAACAAATAAATATTAACAAGGATGTGATCTCAAAGGAAAATAGAGGGATTTACTCCTCTTAAGAAAGATTATAATAGTGAATAATAAATACCATAATGTAATATGGATTATTTCAAGATTATAATAATTGAAAATATCTTTTTACTTCCCTCCCTAAAGATTATTAATGTTGAAACCACCCTTAAATATTAAAACCCCGTATAATTATCGTTAATCCAAGCAAAATGAAATGTAATATTCATATTAATATACAGTTTTTCGTTATTTATGTAATTTAATACCTATTCGATTTTTATTTTAACATAAAAAATAATTTCATAAGATATTTTTCATATTTTTACTTTTTTATACATACATGAAATGTACTGTATAAAAAAATATAGTGATCATGAAAACAATCGAACTCGAGATTTTACCGGAATTAAACGTATTGAGGGTTCTTGAATTACGTACGACAATTATCTCAATGACGTCTCTGTGTGTGCCTATGTGTCTGTGAACGCTCTACAGCCAAAACGGCGAGACTTACAAATATGAAATTTTAAACTTAATTTTGTATACCGGAAACGGATGTTTACTGATGTCAATTTCTGAATTTTCCGTATTATTTTTGAAACGGTGCGCAGTAAAAAAAATGTTTTAGATTATAGTTATAGAAAATGCTCTAATTTATGTTCTGTTCATTTTCCACCCCAATTTTTTGTATAATAATAATATTGTTATATATGAAAATAAAAGTATTTGTTATTACAACTGTCAATTAAATATATGTATAGAAATAATAATATCTAAAACGTGTTAAACTGTTGAAATATCAAATAAAAAAAGCTATTGATAAAACACCATTTTTTAAAACAGAATCACAGAAAATAATTAAAATATATCTCAAACATTAACAAAAACAATTATAATTTAGTTTATATTCAATTTCTAAGCAGAAAATGTTAACTTATACGTATTACAGAGATTGAACAGTGTTCTTGTTTGCCATAAGTACCATGGGACTTTCTTATACGTAATACTGAGAGTGAACTGTGTGAGTGAGTCTAAATAATTATTTTAAAAAATGTTGGAAAAATGTATGGGGAATTTATTTCATATCTAAAACATTTTTTTCTTATTTCAAAAATAATTCGAAAATTCAAAACATCTGTTTTCAGTTACTACGTTCAAAAAAAATCATTTGATATATAATGTAGAGAATAATATTATCTATAGTTTATGTCCCAAAATAGGAATCACGTACACTATTCATTGTTAGGATTACGTATAAAAAAGTCCCGTGGTTAGCAAGGCAGATATTTTTATTTGATATACAATGTAGAGAATAATATTATCTATAGTTTATGTCCCAAAATAGGAATCACGTACACTATTCATTGTTAGGATTACGTATAAGAAAGTCCCGTGGTTAGCAAGGCAGATATTTTTATTTGATATACAATGTAGAGAATAATATTATCTATAGTTTATGTCCCAAAATAGGAATCACGTACACTATTCATTGTTAGGATTACGTATAAGAAAGTCCCGTGGTTAGCAAGGCAGATATTTTTATTTGATATACAATGTAGAGAATAATATTATCTATAGTTTATGTCCCAAAATAGGAATCACGTACACTATTCATTGTTAGGATTACGTATAAGAAAGTCCCGTGGTTACCAAGGCGGATATTTTTATTTTGTACAGGTATTTCCTAGTTTTCGCGTGGTTGAATTTTATTTTGGGGATTATTTATACAAGTAATAATCATTGACCAAAAACAGTATGTAATATTCAATTTACCATTTTTCATTATGTATGTATGTACTTACAAACTTCATACATTGAATATTTTTTTGTAATTACATAAACCGCATTTTGTTGGTAATCAGATATTGATTCATGAAATATTTCATTACTTTCGGAAATATGTTCACGGCATTATTAATATCTGGTGCGCTCGACCATGAATTCGAAAAGTTTGTTTAAATTTTAAACAAAACATCAAAGTTTAACTTTGTTATTATATAATTTATATTTGTAATGCTGATAGTTGTTTTTTAATTTTCTATATATATCGTGGATTGTATGGCTTATTTTCACGTGAAATAAAAATGATTTATTATTTCGTTTTGTTTTGTTTCTTTTTATGCTTCAAATAGGTTTTGAATACAGATCGTATTTTATTTTCGTGTAATTTAATTAAAGTTTTTTTTCCGAGTCTCTCTTAGACATGGTATTTTGGTTTTATTATCTTGGAATAACAATCCGTATTATTGTAGAGTAAAGTTGGTATATATGGAACAGGAGGGTAATATGGGCACCTCTTTTTGCTGCTCTATTTTAAATTTTATAAAATCAAAATTAATTTGTATTTAAGCTTACAACTTTGACTAACTATACGTCAGTTGACATATCAGTGTTTGGAGTAATCCAGCGTTTCTCAATCTTTTAGTATTTGCAACCCAATTTTCAATAACAATTCTTACCCCCCCCCCCCCCCCGCATAGAATAATTTTCACTGAAATCGTGTTGTAATTGTAATGGATTTTACTTGAATTCTTCCTACATAAATATTTTTCCACGAATTTGAAAAATCTATTTCTCTATTTCAAATATTTTTTTTTATCTCCAATTTTAGGAACCCTCAAAATAGAAATTATGATTAACATATTTTATGAAGGTACAAAAATAAGAATATTTCTTGGTAAAAATATTTACCAAAATAAAAACACAAACATTGATGTAATTTAATATATTTTATGTAAATCCCAAAATAAATATCGTGACATATTAAAGAGAAAGCTCTGCACCTATACTGTCTTTTAATATGAAAATCCACACATTTCCATGTATCATAAAAAACACGCATTATATTAAACCTTCCGAACGTAAAAATCGGAAAATAATACGGTGTTGTAAATTTTTTTCCCCTGCTCACACTTAAGACAACGGTATTGTCCCAACACTGGCGGATCTAGAATATTTTTAAAGAGGGGATGAAACTTCATTTTTAATTCCGTCCTGAATTAAAAAATCTTACTAAATCCATAATATAATATTTTATAACCACATATATAAGGTATTTAATGACTCGAAACAAATCCCCCCAAAAGTAGTTCAATTTTAAGAGGTGCCTACTGAAAACCCCGATATATTTGCTATTGTTATAAAAAAGAAAATTTACATCAACTTTGAAAAATTCCCACGGGCCGTAATCAAATGTTTTTAACAAATCTAGTAAATGAATTTTATAGATCAGACTTTTCTCTTCAATTTGTATTTTTTATATTGCTTTAAGGCCATTTCTGACTGAGTTATTTGCGATCAATGCAAATGGTTGTAAAAAAAATTACAAGGGAAGATTTGAAAAGCTGAAAGTCTTTTCTTCATAGCTGGGTTAGAATGATTTTACAGTAATACAAACAAAACCGAATTGTAAAGAAAATCTATTCTACAAAAGTAATTTATTAGATTTGGTTTTAAAAATCCTTGTGGAGCAATGTATTGTCATTTTAACATTGAATAGAAGAAAATGTATTATACTTTTGTTTAAATTAATCAAGTTAATCAAATAATTTTTGATATTCTCTACTAAAATATCCGTATGAAGAACTTCCATGTTCTTTTTATCTTTTTAAATATTTTTTTTTTATATTTTATTTATATAACCTACTACTATGAATATAAATTTCGTAATAAACACACTTACGATGGTTAGAGCAGTTATTGCCATTTGTATATAAATATAATCTAATGTCCTAATGTTAAAAACATAATACACATTCGTAGAATAACTTATTTGACAGTTTGAATTTAATTGCATTTGTTTCCAAGGCAACATGAATTAATGACGTATTAATTAGTATTTAAAATTCAACTTTTGAGGGTGTTTAAGCACATACAAATAATAAACGTCCCGTAGATTCAATTGAACTACAAATGTACCAAGTCTTATCCGAATTAGTTCACTTTTTAGACGAAAAAAGTTACAAAATTTCAAATATTTCCAAAACCCCTAATCCGATTAGCACCAAAATCAAAATCAGTATGGAGTACTCACTCAGACAAACATTTTCCTAAAAAATAATTCAAATCGGTGCATTTTTACAGTAGTAATCGTGAACGAAAGAAAATTCTACATCCGCACAGACACACGCACAGCCGCCATGCGGAAATTAACTTTTCTTTAAGTTTTGAAGTTAGTACAATCAGAATCTGTTATTATCTCGGGCACGATTTTTCGATGGTATTACAATACTTCCATTTCTTTCAGAACATGGAAGTAAAAATATTGTTGCACCCTTTCTGATGCCACCCTTGTGTCCGGATACACCTAGTTTTTTTGTGAAGATCGTTCTCAGAGTCTGCTGTATTATTAGAACATTAGCGAAATGGTAAAATCAATACGGTTGATTTGTTAGATATCCTCTAAGAAATACAGTTTGATTTAATTTTACGTAGGGATTATATAGGTACTTCATTTAGGTGTATATCATATGTATCACGTATTGAATAGAAACTCGTATGCCTATTTGAAACGAGTAATATTATAGATCGGGGTAGTTTATGTGACAGTTAATGTATAAATACAGTTTCAATGACATTTTGAATGATGCTTTTTCTTATGTAACATTTGAATCATTCTAAGCAACGTGTCAAACTTAATTAAAATTATATGTTCGTCAAAGTTTAGGGAATAAAATAAATTAATATAATCTCTATTTTGATATTTTTATTCAATGTAGAAGTTGTCTAAAAGGACTCAATTCAGTCTAAAAGATAAAAGTCATATATTAAAAAAAAATATTTCGTCACAATAATTAAATTTTCTTTTATAAACGTTATGCCGTGTGTCTTAATTTTGCCTTTGTTACATAAAAAACAAGCGCAAGTTTATATTATTTAATTAATTGCATCATTGTTTATAAACAACGAGCTACAAAATTACATTCGTCAAAAACAATTCAAATATTTATGTATATACATTTTAACAATTTCCAAGAATTTCCAGCGCAGAAATTTACATAGCGCACTTAATATTTCGTGTTGCTACAAAAAATATTGTGTGCTTATGTATATTTTTTATAACGAATTGAATTTTAGTATGTTTTTACATGTGGTGAAAAAAGCTTTTGTCATTTGACATGATTAAAATGCCATTACTTTTTTTTAAAACAAAAGTATTTTTATAACTATATGTATAGACTAAATCAGGCCTGGCCAACCCAAATTGCTCCATGGGCCGCATAGACAACCTAAAATTATTCGAGGGCCGTACAAATATTAACATAAAAAATAATTTTCACAAGTTGGACGTGGGAGTAATTTTTGCTCACGAATTGTAATTTTTTCTCACATCCGATCACGCTCGTGACAAAATTTAATATATCATATTATAAATTAACTTTTGTATGTATTCGAGTTGATATTTCTATGAAAAGTTGAAATTTTTCTATGAAATTTCTATGAAAAGTGAAAATTAAAACCATGAAAGTTGACTAAAAATTTTTAATTTTTTATTTCGTTAAAAGTATGTTTATTGTATAGAAAATGACGTGAAAAGTTGAAATTTTCAAACCGCAGGTCTGTATCTCAAACCGTTCTCGAGATATAGCCTCTCAAAGTTTCAGTTTTTTCAAAATTTTAAAGAAAAATGGCTCTAACTTTTGAACGGATGGTCGGAATTGATTTTAGTTGACGGATTTGGAATCAGCGTGTCAAAATCTATATAATGACATGTACAATACTTTAAAACTCGGAAAAAAAAATTTCG